>OX637533.1:15775560-16975560 GCA_951800035.1 Linnaemya tessellans | reverse complement strand
TATATATACATATATATATATATATATATATATATATATATATACATATATATATATATATATACATATATATATATACATATATATATATATATATATATATATATATACATATACATATATATATATATATATATATACATATATATATATATATATATATATGTATATATATATATATATGTATATATATATATATATATATATATATATATATATATATATAGTATAAACATATATATATATATATAGTATATATATATATATATATATATATATATATATATATATATATATATATATATATATATATATAGTATACTCATGGCAAATTTATTCTCGTTTAACTTACGTAGCTGGCAACCACTGAACGTTTTTCCGTATGACGCCGCAAAAAAAAGTATTCAGCTCATATCAAGGCAAATTCATTTAGATATTCTTGTGCACCATAAGACAAATTTAATAATTTTAAATAGAAATGGAGTTTTTAGACTTTTTGGCATTTTCAAATAACTTTATTACAATTATCTTAATCATCTTTTGCTTTGATAATATCTAATTACAAATGTGTGGTTATCTTATCAGCTGATCGATGGTTGAAATAGGATACTAAGTTATGACGGGTTGTTCACACTAGTCATATTTTTCGAGCTATTATTTTATGACTTTATGACTACAGTGTGAATCCCGCAAATATATAATTTAAAAATGTTTAATCTCCTAGATCAGAGTTCCTTTAAGACACTTCTGTGCCCAATTTTAAAACTCTATTTTGACAGGGTCACACCGAAAATGGTCGGTGGCGTAATTAAGCGTAGAAAAAATCAACTTTTTGTTTTGATAGGGTCATTTAGGGGGCAAAGGTGGGTGGAGGGATAGGCCAGGGGAAGATCAGAGAACGTCTAAACTTCGTCGCAAAACCATAAAAACTAAATTTTTAAGGAATGTAGGCTAAAAGAATACAAGTTTTTAAATATTTACACTATTTTGACATGCAATATGTTACTTTAACGCCCATTACAGGGGGCGGGGTTCAAAAATGGTTTTGCGTGATGTTCTGGCTCCATGTTTAATGCTTTGAACCTTCTTTAACACAAAAATGTATCATTTGCTTAACAAAATTACAAAAAAAAACTATAATTTTTTTTTTTTTTTTTGTTTTTAGAGGATGTTTTAGTACTTTTTAGGGGAGTTTTTTCTCCTTTGAACTTGAGCGGTGCTATCCTTCAAACTTTATCTATACCAAATTTCAAGGGTTTGGCTCTTTTCGTTTGGACTGCATTGTGAGCTCCACAGACGAACAGACGGACACGGCTAGATCCGAGAATATATATACTTTATGGGGTCTTAGAGGAATATTTCGCTGCGTTACACATGGAATGACAAAGTGAATTCCATTTCCAATTGGAATTCTTTTTTGGAGGCTATAATAAAATAATGAAGTACTCAAACGTACTTGAAATGTTAACAGCGGCATAGGGTTATTGTGCTGTTTGTAACAAAAATGTTTACGAGTGATACAAGCTTTTTAAAAAAGGACGAAAAGATTTGAATTATGACGCTCGTCCTGGACGCACCAGCACAGTAATTAGCCGATGAAAATGTTTTGTTATGATGAGTCGTCGAATCACTGTAAAAGAATCACTTGCGGATGTTGGTATAGCGGTTTGCTATGTCATGCAATATTTTCAAAAATTGTGGAAAACATAATATAATAATGCACCTGCCAACTAATCACTGCTCGCTCGTAATTTTTTGGGCAAAAAAAAAACACCGAAATCGACCCTTAACCATCGTATTCACCAGATTTGGCCCTCCGCAACTTTTTTATTTATTCAACTTACACAGCAGAGCAGAACAGCTGTTTTCGAAAGCCGCAACACTTTCATCAGCAGTACTCATGTGTATTTTTGTTTGTCATCATTTATTAGGTGGCTTAATTGAATATCATAACAGCTTTTATTTATACAAATTTTATTAGGAAATGGCATACAAGAATTCTTGCAAACTGATAATAACACAATTTAATTTTACTACCCAAGTTGTCGTTTGAATAAATAAATATTTACCTTATTTTTTTAACAGACCTCGTATTTTAATTTTTGAATACGTATTTAATATATTCTACAGAAATGATGAAAGAATATTCTTAATATTACACTCTTTATAAAAAATTTTCAAAATAATTCAAAATAAAATACTTCGCGGATTTGAACTTGAGCCTAACAAATATTTTACAATTTTATATAAAAAAATTGTATATTAAAATAATTCATTTCCTGAAGAAGTCACACAAAGGAGTGACGAAATATTGAAATTAAAGGTTAAATTAAAATAAAGAGGCCTTAAGCTTAAAAATATCAGAATATAATAATAATTTTATATATATATTTTTATTAATTATTTTAGTTATGCAGTTTCTGAGCAAATATTTTACTATCCTTTATTAAATCAATTCAGCAATGATTTGCATAAATACAATCAATTGGAATTCCGTGTGAAATAAGAAAATTCGTTTTGATTTTAACATTCTTAATCAAAATGTTTTCTAGCCACCATACGCCATTCTCATGGTCAAATAACCACCCCTCAAAATACTTTATATTAAAACAAAAATAGTAAAAGAAAAATTTAACTTTAAATAAACACATTTAACGGGCCCCCTCATGATCTTAAATAAAATAAAAAGGTATAGAAATATATTGAAGGGTGGGGGTTGGCTCTAAGAGTAAAGATAGTAATAAAAACAAACTAGGTTGTTTAAAAATTTTTTGTTTATTTAAAAGTCCTCGCAAACTTCTCACACTTCTTTGCAAAAGCAACGAATGAACTTTTGGCACATGCACACACACACACTCACTGCAAACAGAAATATCCTATATTTTAGCAAAAATAGCTTTTGAAGGAAATGTAAGAAGCAAGATACTGTCAACAAAAAGAATAAGAGAAATAGATTTTTATACATAAATACATACACACTCACACATACACATGACATGTTTAAGTAATATTTCCAAAGCATTCATCTGCGGTATGTACACACGAGTAGGTCCCAAGCGAATGGAATCTTTTGCGTTTATAAAATAAATTTTCTACAAAATTCTAAAAATAATTATTGGGCAAAAAAACCTTTTTTTAATGGTATTTTGGATATAAAAATACACATATATTTTTGTATAGCCTCCCAAAAGGAATTGGAGGGTATATTCACTTTGTCATTACGTTTGTAACGCAGCGAAATAGCTCTCTAATGCTAGAGTTAATGTCGACGTCGTCGACGGCGTCAAATGTCAAAAAAAAAGTTGAATCGTATGAAATTGTATGAGAGCAGTTAATCTCAAGGCGTTGCAACGCCGTAAAAGTTCAATATATTTCAACTTTTTCGGCGTTGAAACGCCGTCAACGGCGTCGACATTAACTCTAGCAATAGACCGCATAAAGTGTATATATTCTTGATCAGTGATGAAATCTAAGACGATATAACCACGTCCGTCCGCCTGCCTTTGGAGCTCACGATACACTCCAAATAAAAAAAGCCAAACCCTTGGAATTTGGTATAAATATATTTTAATTAAATCGGACCAGACGTAAAAAGTTCTCTTCAGAAGACCTAAACCAACTTCTAATAGCCTTTTTACACTGACCTACATCTTTGTGAAACGCATGGAAGATGTTGAAAATGTGAAACATGAATTTACATTGGCAACATCTTTCATCTTTCATTTATTCAGCTGTCAAAAAATAAAAGAAAAGACGCATAACTTTTGTTAAAAATAAAAAATATTTAAAAAAATGGATATGGAGAAGGCATTTATCATTGGATTAGTTGTTGATTTGCAAGAACAAACCCAAATTTTAATGCAGTGCATTCATATATTGAACACCATTCTGGAAGATGATGATGAAGAAGAAGTTTTGGTAGAAGTGACCCTTCCTCGAAAGGTTTGGATGCTCATTTTCTTCTGTTGAATAAATTTGTTTTGTTTATTTTCTGCAATGTCATTTTGCTAGTGATGACCCAAAGAAAATCGATTTTTTGCCATTTTTTTAGTGATGACACTTAAAATAACGAAAGATGTAAGGTGGAACAAAATGAGAAAGGATCATCTTCTGCAGATGTAGAAAGATGTAAACTTTTTTCCCTGTATAATTCTTATGGGAAGATGTTAACATCTTTGCAAATTGATGAAAGATGTAAGATGTAGGTCAGTGTAAAAAGGCTATAACAAACAACATAATCTTCAAAAATTTTTCATTGTCAAGCAAATTATATATATTTTATATCAAAGGAGGCCCCAAGCGTTGAACTTGGACCCAGAAAATGTAAAAAAATCTATTTTTGGACCCCGTAAATAGTAAAAATATTAGTTGTTTTCTCAGAATTTACAAAACTTTCCTACAGCGATCAGTGCAATGCCTTCGTCATTGAAGCAGGCCAAACTATGCTTAAATGTAGATCAGAAAAAAAATTGAGATTCAGTATTGAATCCGAATTCGTCGGCTTCATAAACTACAAGTTAACGTCTTCAGCCAACAGCACTCTCATTAGGGGTGAAAAGCTATCGATGGCACTATCGACATTATTATTAATATTTTTTTTTTTTGTGACTATCAATAATTTTATTTTCCAAGCAAAAAATATTTTAAAACCAAACTCTATTTTTTATCACTATCGTTAGGAATAGTTAAGCAGTGCTGTCAAACATTTCTTTCAACAGCGGCCTACGAAATCGTTAAATTTATTTCAAAATATTCATCCAGGCTGAAGAAACTCCTGAAGCATTGGATATCGATCAAAGTTTCCACACAATTAAAAAAATAATTTCTATCGATAACGAATACTGTGATTTTTTTCTCCATTTTGTTTTGTTAAAAAAGTAATTTATTTTGCAATTTAAGTGCAAATTTTGGCAGTCCAGAATCGATATATTTTACTACCGAAATAATTCGATAATAATACTATCGATATTTTGCCATCTCTAATTAACAAACAATTTGGTTTTTCCACAACAGCTGTTTTGTTGTTTCTCTCTCACAAATATTTTATGGTCACATTATGAGAAGGAAATATTTGATAATTTTAGTCAAATGTTTCCCCAATATGACTGTAACTTAAATTTTTAATAATCTTATTCCCTAAGTAGGTACATAAATTACATATAAATAATATTTTTTCATTCAAATTTCCCTTCGCAGAGAATAAACATTTTATGAGGAAAAATAGTTAAAATTTTATTCACAACAGGAATGAATTTGAATGATTTGGTCCTGCCGCACAGAAGTCCTTAACTCCTGGACAGTCTGTCCATAATATTTGCAATATATAAATAAAATTGTAAAAATCATCATGATTTAGAGAAAAACATGTTCCCAAGATAATAAACAATTTTCTTTTGCCATTAAAACAATTATTTTATACAAAATTCTAGTGCAACACAAATTAATCACTCTGGTTTTCTTTTTTAATTTTTCTGTACTCAAGCAAAAGACAGTAATAATTTATTTATGCATGCTTGTATGTAAATATGTACAAATGTAAAATATTTCTAACACTGATGAATTCCAAAGTTTTATTAAATTTTATTGGTGTTTGAATCTGTTTTTAACCGCCAACCAAATTAACTAGATAGAAGTGGCGCCATTTAAGAAGGATCTAGGTTTGGGAATATTTTTATATGATTTTGTACACAAAAGAAATTTCATTTTCAAAAGTATATAAACAAACTAAAAAAGTTACTAAATTGTATAGAAAAATGGGGAAAACATACAATTTCAATGATGCTCTTGAAATTTTTGCTGAATATCATGTATGGAATCTCACACACACAGTCATTTGAATAAACCAATTTATTTTATTTTTATATATTTATTTTATTATTTATTTTGAGGAACAAATTTCAATATCTTTTCTCTGATGGTAATCTTATCATATAGTGTTAAAATAATGCTCAAGGAAAAATATATTATGTATAAAAAGATATACGCAAAAAAAGTTACACACAGACACATACATAAATAAGTTTTAAGTTGAGTTTTTCTGTAAAAAAAATAAAGATGACCACCCTTACATATATCCGTGGTTTATATGAACAGGCACGTATGACCATTTCAGAAAACGTTGAATTATTAATGACAAATTGCCCTATTTAATACCCACACACACACGAATGCTTTTGTATAGCAGGATTTAAATTGTAACTGTTAATAATAGCTGCGTTCCAGAACTTAATAGCTTTTACAAATTTTTATTATTTTTTACTGGATTTTACTAGATTCTGCTCGCGTACACATAATCCAGTAAATAAAAGGGCGAATTGAGAAAGCAAAACGACAGTTCATTTACAGGCTAAATGCAAATTTTTACCGAACAAATTGTTGCCAGTAAAATTCAGTGAAACGAAACCATATGTTTGTAAATGTAAACAAACAAACAAAATTATGAAAGTTTCACTGTTTTTGTGAAAGGAATAAAAATTTTGGTTTGGGTATTTATATTGAAACAAAAACAAATTTTGGGTTTTCTTTATTGTTGCTTCAATATAAATACCCAAACGAAAATTTTTATTATTTTTTACAAAAACAGGCAGTTAAAATAATAATAAAATATGTAATAACTGAAAAAATAGTTTTTGTTAATTTTTAGCTCGAATTTAACAAACGGTTACCGAAATATTAAATTTTATTAAATTTTTATTTTTTTAATCATTTTATAAAAAGACCTCAAGCTATTAACTATTATAAAATAATATTTGTAAGGGCTGCTATTTAGCAACTTTTTTGTTGGCAACACTGTTTTTAACAGCTCAGCTGTTTTCGTGTAACATGCTACTGTTAAACATGTTCAGTTTGGTCTATAACTTTACTGTAATGTTATGCGAATGGAAAACTAAACGCATTTGTTTGATATTTACATTGAAATGTCAAATCATTTCCTTTCGCATCGCATTAAAGAGAAACCCCTCTCAATTGACTTACAAACGAACAAAGCTTCCAAATTATTGAATTTTTTTAATAGAAATTCCGTCTCTGTTAAGAAAATGCATCGTGCACTTCTTAAGCTCAGCGACGAAACTCGTTTCTGCTTGAAGGGATAAGAGAACAATCAAAATTGCCGAATTTGGTGGTAGCCAGAAGCATTGCAAGAACTAACAATGCATCCCGGAAAATGCACTATTTAAGTGTGGATTATGTACCGTTGGCATCCTTTTCAAAGCGAACGAAGGCAGGAACGTTACTGTGAATGGCTGACATGTGGTTTCAATAAGACGGTGCCACCCACGCAAATGGAATGGACGCTGGAATGGATGCGTGATCAAGCAAGATTGCTGTATGTGGTGTGAAGAGTAGACAGTAGCATTGCATCCCCAAGAATGCAGTTTTGTGTGGATTATGGATCGGTGGCATCATTGGACCTCACTTTTTCAAAGAAGACGAAGGAAGGAACGTTATTGTATTGCCAAAAATGAAACAGCATGGCTGGCATATTGCTTCAACAAGACGGTTGTGCTATATGCCACACAGGACGCGAAACAATGGCCACTTGGGCGCCAAGATCGTGCGATTTAACGCCTTCAGACTGTGGGGCTAAGTTAATGTTCATGTCTATGGGAACAAGTGCGCAAATGTTGGTGCTTTAGAAGTCAATATTGGAAAATTTATTCGTGAGACACCGGCCGATATGTTGAAGAGAGTGTGCCAAAATGAACCATGTGCAGCGTATGAACCAATTGAGGCGTACTCTCAGTCAACATTTAAATGATATCATCTTTAAACATTAAATTATATAGATCGTTCTATCGTCTCAAATAAAGATTTGATACATTTCTCTAAATTTTATGTGTTTTTTAAAATCAAATCTCTCTTTAAAAATCACCCCTTAAAAGTCATTATTTACTCAATTACTGAATTTTACTGGAAAAGTACTCGAACGGAACTAATATCGTGCCATAAATCACCACATAGTGTTCGAATATTGATTTTTGTTGAAAACTTATTATTTATTTATTTTTCACATTTTCCGTTAACTACTTCTTCATATTTTTTGTAAACTTTGTTGTTTTGAAAAGTTCAACAAAACTAAATTGAAATTGGCCATAAAGAATCAATTTAAAAAAAAATTATAACAAATAAGAACGTTATATTAGACCGGGTTGAATCTTAAATACCCTACAAATCTTAAGTAATTAATCCATAAACGTTTCACCTGTTGGGTCAGAGTTCCTTTACGACATTTCTGTGAACAATTTTAAAAATCTATTTTGACAGGGTCATTACAGGAAGGGCCGAGACATCTCATCTTTATAGTAAAAACTTAAAAAGGTAATTTTTGGTGTAGTTAAAAAAAATTTTTTTTTCTAGGATCATTTATGTAGCAAACGCGGATGAAGGGGTGGGGCAGAGGAAGGTCAGAAAATATCTTACCGCCACCGTGAAATCTTAAAAATTTAATTTCTAAGAAATGTAAGCAATTTGTTAAATATTTAGGGTATTTTTCCATATATGTTACTTCTACGCCTACTAAAGGAGGCGGGGTTCAAAAATGGATTTTCCTGGCTCCAAGTTCAACGTTTTGAACCTTCTTTGACATAAAAATTTATCATTTGCTTAACACAAATACAAAAAAGAACTTCAAAGGTTATTCCCCGTATTCATAGAAAAATAAATTGTATTTGAAATCTATTTTAACAAAATTTTGTATGAAAATTTTTGAACAAAATACATTTCAAACTCATTTTAAATTTTACGAATGTCAGGGGGCAAATTACGGCATTCGATATTGATCCAAATTTACATTTTAATTGTATTGACAGTCGCAAAGCAGCTCTGAGTCAGTTAAAATCAAGCCTCAGTGCAGCCAGACCACTGATTGTTTACTCTCTTTCGAGAGTTTTGCGTCTCACTCGCACTAGTTAATTTCAACACCTCAGATAACTGTATAGTTTTACAGTTCTTCTGAGGAATATTCCGTGGTTAACTACGTTGCTGCTTCCTATGTGAAGGCATAGGTCGTGTACAGTCAGTCACAGTAACGGAAGAAAATACGGGTTAATAACATCGCCGGCATATAGTCTAAGTCACTCCGTCGGCATCTGTGCACCAAATACTTTGCAAATTTACTTTGTAAAGTATTTCAACATACAAATACAAATTGTATTGACATTTCGATCGATATCGAGTGCTGTAATTTGGCCCCAGGGTATATAGTTTTTTAGAGGTTGGTTTAGATCTCCTTAGGGGAACTTTTTTACCCCTTTTACGATTTAATTAAAATTTATCTATAACAAATTTGAAGAATCTGGCTCTCTTCGTTTGGACTATGTCATGATATCCACAGACAGACGGACGTGGCTAAATCGTCTTAGATTTCATCACTGATCAAGAATATATATACTTTATGGTTTTTTAGAGGGATATTCCGCTGTGTTACACACGGAATGACAAAGTGAATATACCCTTCAATTCTTTTTTGGAAGATATAAAAAAAATTACACCGCTATAGGTATTCATACAAATTTTCAAGTTTTATAAACTCGTTTATAAAGAGTTTTATAAACTTATTGAACACTTTAATGCTGTTCCTGTAAAGCTTTTAAAATTTTACGTGGGGCTTTTCGCATGTTCTATGACGATATACAAATACTTTCCTTTGCAATTTGCTAAGTTGTAAACGAAAATATTCCTCCTTATTCTGTAAACATTTGTCAATGTCACGTCAAGACAATATCAAAAATAGAACACTTACATACTCCTTGAGGGCAGCAATTAACTACGGGCCTGTGCGGAAATGCATCACTGCGCTGCATCTGATGCGTCGTGCGTTCTGAAAACCAACAGATGGCAACACTTCAAATGTGGTGAATTCTAAAATGCATCACTGAAGTATATGATGAGCAAAATAACATAAAAACTAATCACAAAAATGGCTGATGCTGTCAGATGAGTAAATATTTGTTTTGTTATTTTGTTAATTATTTTTGTTTCTTACAAATTTTTAGAATAGGTATTGATAATGATCAATCAAATGAACTTTTTTGTCTGCCCTTCATATTAGCATCTGCATCAGCTGTTTTGTATCAGCTGCGCAAATTAATCACACAGACGCAGGTGCATCGCATAGATGCATTTCCGAATATACCCTACTTCTGACATCCTGTGACTACTCTCTGTGGTGTTGAATATAGCAAGAGGTTGTTAGAAATTGATAATTGTTGAAGAGAATGACTACAGAAGTGTTCTAATTTGATATTGTCTTAACGTGACGTTGACAAATAGTTACAGAATAAGGGCAATTAAAAATAAAATAAATATGTTTGTGCTGAATATAAAATTTTATGTAAATATATTGGCAAAACAAATTAAAAGAAATTTTGTTATTCACTTACCATTTTCAATTGTTTCCTTAGCACATGATATAATTTTCCCCTTACGTCTCCTGAGGTTTGATTCAAAATTATTATCATCCGTATAATCGCCATCACCATCTATGGCCGCATCATCGACTGTAGCGGTAGATTCTTGTACATCCTCAGACGATTGTCGTTCTGAAGACATATTGCCGCTGTCGTGTTGTATTAAACTTTCGATACTTTTATTCATAATATTTTTAGTACTTGTTAAGCTGGTTTAATTTGCAATACGTTGAATTGAAATAATTCTTGTGAATTTATTTTAGATTTCTCAAAATTTCACAGTGATTTTATTCAGAGAGTTTTTTCATTTGATTTTTATTATAACTTTTTTAGTTTTATTGCGTAGTTATTGCTGGATATAGTAGTTTAGAAAACTACTTTTTTTCCAGGACGATTCAGGTTCCAATTACACTTTTTATTATTACTTATTTTATTGAGCAGCCACACAATTGATATTCTATGTATGATTTCTTATTTATTTTTATTTTTTTTGTATAACTTTTAGCTCTGTAGGGTATAAAATAGTAGTAAAAATAATTTTATTTATTAATATGTTTTCATTTCTTTATTTTTTATCCAATTTCATAGCAAAGCAGTGACCGCCAATCGTTTATATAGGTTTGGTTGTGTAAAGCATTCCCCTCTTTTTGAAAAGCTTTGAATCATTAAAATTTATGTCTTTTATTTGGTCAATGAACTTTATTACATGTGGGTAGAAAGAAATAAATTTGAACAAAGAATAATTTCCAGAAACTATGATACCAAAAGTTAACTTCAGATTGTTAAAAAAAATAATATATTGTTGTTAAAGTTTATAAAATTAGGGGAACTCTCTGAAGGAAGATATTGTAGTTAGCAAAACTTTCATTTCAATCAATTTCAAAACCCAGGAAACTTTTTTTATTCAGACTTAAGTTCAAATCTGCAAACTATTATTTTTCTACTTAAATCCAAGTTATTTTCTTAATATTTTTATTACACTCTGAATAAAATAACTCAAATTTCATAAAAGTTCTTAGAAAAATAATAATTTGAAGATTGCACTTGAATCTGAATAAAAATGCTTACCTTTATAATAAAATTAATAAGTTCGAAAAATAAAAATGTTGATGGACCACCCTACGAGGTACATACGAGGTCTGATCAAAAAATAACCTATGTTCGATTATCGAATCTTTTTCTGTTATGTTGGTACACATGTCTGTTATAAATGTTGGCAATATCAGCCATTTTGGATTGTCAGTTTGTCTTTGACAGATAAAAAGGTTAGTCGTGTTTTGGTGTGCTCTTCGATTTTTAACTATTTCAAAAAATGGGTCAAAGAAACTTTATTAAGCTTAAATTGTTAATTTTATCAACGGGCTTAAGTTCGAATCTGCAAGACTGCAAACCATTTTTTATTATTTTATTAATAAATGAATTTGTTCAAATTCTATTTTATTAATTTATATTAAGATTGGAATATTAAGAATATTTTTTTTTCTTTTTTTTCTTCCAATAATCATCAAACCAGCAGAACGGATCAGTACTGATTTCGAAAAAAAATATTCTTAATATTCCAATCTTAATATAAATTAATAAAATAGAATTTGAACAAATTCATTTATTAATAAAATAATAAAAAATGGTTTGCAGTCTTGCAGATTCGAACTTAAGCCCGTTGATAAAATTAACAATTTACATAAGAAAGTTCGACTAATAAAAATTCATACATACTTTATTAAGCTTTGTGTAAAAAATGAAGTTAAGTGCGCAGGGACATTTGAAATGTTGACTGTGGCGTTTGGCGAGTCTACTATCAGCAGAACACAAGTTCAATTGTGGTATAACCGGTTTAAGGAAGGTCGAGATCAATCTTACCAATGGAAACGTCCAGAAGAGCCAAGACCAAAAAAGCACATCAAGTTCGGTCAAACGTTTTGCTCACTGTTTTCTTCGACCGCAATGGCGTGGTGCATCATGAATTCTTGCCACAAGGTCGTACGGTCAATAAGGAATACTACCTTGAAGTTATGCGCCGTTTGCGCGGAGCAATTCGTCAAAAACGTACAGAATTGTGGAAAAAACAGTAATGGATTTTGCACCAGCTCACACATCGATGCTTGTGCGTGACATTTTTGCTTCAACCACCGTATTCACCGGACTTGACCCCCGTTGACTTTTTCCTCTTCCCAAAACTGAAGACACCGATGAAAGAAAAGCGTTTTGCCACGATTGAGGAGATAAAAGAAAAAACAGGAGCTGATGGCGATACCAAAAAGCGCGTTTCAGAAGTGTTTCGAGGATTGGAAAAACGCTGGCATAAATGTGTTAGATCTGAGGGGGATTACTTTGAAGGGCACAAGATAGTTATTGATGAATAAATAAATACTTTTTGAAAAAATTTAAAATAACGGTAATTTTTTTAAGCAGTGTGATGACGGGAGTGTAGCGACTTCCGAAAAGACCTATGTTCTGTTCTGCATAGGTTGGAAAATTTATTTCATATACATTTATTTTGCTCCTTGAAATATTGATATTATCTCACTCTTTGTATGTAAATATGTATTACATTATGAACTTTTGCCTAAAAATTTATTCGTATTTAAAAAATCACGACTATTCTTTTGCCATGTGCTCTTTAACGTAGTACATACATACATGCGACATAAAATATTCTAAACTTCCTTCAAGCTGTTACCATGAACATCAACAAAAAAAAGTACTTTATTGCAAGAAAAGTTAGAAGATTGAAATAAAAAATAAAACATGTATAAGATATCTACGCGTATGTGTGAATTTAAAAAGGAATGGCAGTTTATTTTTTCAAGCATGGGAAATGGGGTTTTAACTTTGTGTAAATTAAAATAAAACGCAGTTTTAACCATAAACAACTTTTCTTTTTCTAAAACCTTAAGAACTTAAAAAAATTATTTTAATACAAAAACTTTTTTATTCGGGCTTTAAAAAATTTATAGATATTAAAGACAAGAACTCTGAAAAAAACATAAGTCAAGTTCTGACCACAATGGATCAACGGAAATATATTTTAAATTGTTCATTTCAAAAATGAACTAATAAGAAATAGGTAGTATATCTAAATCATTTGGGGGATTCACACTGTAGTCATAAGGTCATGTCATAAAATAATAACTTTAGTATGCTATTTCAAACATCGATCAGCTGCTGCCTTGATATGAGCTGAATAAATTTTTTTGCGGTGGCATACGGAAAGACGTTCAGTGGCTGCTGGTTACGTAAGTTAAACGAGAAAAATTTTTCACTTGTATATATTTATTTGTTGCGATTTATTAAAAGAGAACTAATTTTTTTTTTATGTTATAAAAATGTGATTTAATGTACAGACATATGAACAATTTTTTGGCTTTTTTTTTTAGTCGTGAATCATATATAAGTAACGGCGGCAAACATATACAATCGCCGTCTCGCCTATAGATTTTCAGTCGTTCGACTCAGATCTCTAGAGATATTTTATGACAAAACAAAAACATACCTGAAAGAGTGCTATTATTTTATGACTCTTTTGTATGTAGGACAACAACTTTTTTTAAACTGGTCTAAAATATTATGACTTTATGACAATATGACTAAATAGCACACAGTGTGAATACCCCAAATCCATTCTTTTGCACAAGTTTCTTGTTTATTTCTATTTCAGACGAATCATGCATTAAAGAAATATGATAGTCGTTGTATTACAAAGTAATTACTTGTGGGGAAAATTTTTACATTAAATTGTACAATTTTTCCTGGAATAGTTTTTCATATGATATGAGCGTTATTAGATTTGAAAAAAAAATTGCTTTATTACACATAATGAAAAAAAGAAAAATCAACAATTGTGCTATGATTTCCATTCATGATTTCTTTAAAGTATTTTTCTTTTTATTAAAGTGAAAGAAATCATGTGAAAAATTCTTTTTAAAGTTACATAAATTACGAATAAAAGGCTTTTATATGTTTTCTTTCCTCAACTGTCACTCCAAGTCGACTTGGCGCGAGAATATACGAAAGTATATATAAATTTAAGCCACATATAATCATCTGTATGCTAATCCTTCCTATTATTAAAATCAAGATTATGCCCTCGAAGAGTTAAATATTTCTTTGGCATATAAAAGAATTAATGTTAAAAGACAGAAATACATATAATAATATACAGCCCAAAACGTATCCTGTGCAACATTATTATTGATTATATACAGTCTGTAAAGTAATTATTTGCACAATACTTTGTAATAATTGAAGCAAAAAATTATCTATTTAATTAGTGCTTTTTTATGTTTTATTTAAATTTAACTGAGACAATATGGCAAATAAAAATTCTTTTAAAAATTATCTATTTAATAAATTCAGAATAATTGTTTAATTATTTTCAAACGAACTTTTTATATCGCTCAACGTGCCAAAGTGCATATACTCATCCGTATCCGCTAATAGTATGAAGAATTCTTGTTGAGAGCAAATCTACATTCCCATTCTCAACAAATCGTTGTCTTGTGTATTTTGAGAGTAAAAATTCTAATAAAAATTGGCATAATAGTTTCTTTTATGAACTGTGTACATATGCAGATGTTAGTGGTTTCACAATAATTTGTTGAAGAAAAAAAATACAGATTTTGTGTAGAAATAAATTAGAAAAAATTTTGAAGAAGAGAATAGCGTTTATATGCGGTGCTGGAAGGACAGAAGTAATCCACAGATAGATTGCAACGATGATACGTGAGCTATGAATCGGATCCAATATCTTTAATGGAGACACCAAAACAAAACGACTACTGTCGACTATTGACGTTAAATAGAGTCGACAGACGATTTCGCGACAACCTTTAAAATAGTACTAGCTGTATAATAACATAAATTGCTGGGTGATTGATTTAATGTTCAGGTTATTTTCCTATTTTTAAATCGTTTAAATAAAAAATTGTTTGAAATATGTTTTTTTATTCCTTTTATGAAATAAAATTATGTAAATTTAATAAAATTACAACTTATATGTCTCCTTCTCATTACCATTGACACTTATAGTGAATTTATTTTGTAAAATAATTCACGACAGTACGACAATTGGCGATGCCATATTTGTTAAATTTACGTTAATACTTGTTAAATAAAGGATGGGGAAATTTGAGGTTAGGAAATAAATTGGCTTAAGAATACTTTTTTTTTGACAACAAGGTCTGCCGTCAGCTCTTTTAACAAAATTTTGAACTACATTTTGCAAAAAAAAAGCTTTGCATATCTTGTCAAAGCAAATGAAGATCTTTATGCAAAATAATACGTACAGTGGCTCTGGTGATGCCCAATTGTTGCGAACGTTGACGAGTTGATGTGCCACGTTCATTCTCAACACTTTGCTGTACAACCGATATGTTTGCAGCACTACGGCCACTTCGAATATAATCTTTTGGTCTATTGTCAGCAAAAGTACCTGAGTCTCGAATTTAGCGATTAAATTACGCACAGCGGTGTCAGAAAGTGCCTGATTGCGAGCAAAATCTGTCCGAATTTTACAACGTGTTGCAGTAAAATTTTCACCATTTTGATAGTAAATTTTCACAATAAAAATTCTTTGTTCAAGACTGTAGAGTTCCATTATTAAAATTTTCCAACTTTTTACTAAATAAATGTCAAAAAAATACAGCTGAATTCTTCACATTTCATCATTTGACAGCCAATTTACTTCCTAACCTCAAATTTGCCCCACCCTATATTTCACAAAAAGGCGCAAATTATCAATTACATATGACGCATAAGCAAATATCTAACTCTATAATGGATTAAAAAAAAATTTTTGTAATAAATATTTTAAAAAATTTTGAATAACAAAAATTGCAGAAAAATCAATACATCAAAAAAAATTTGAAATTACGGTAAAAATATTCTTGCCTGTATACAAACTATGCACAGTAAAAAATAAAAGTTGTTTATACCTGAAGGTAGAAAAATTGCTAGTGCTATTATAAATTTAAAATTTATTGAAAAATTTAATAGGGAAATATATATGTATGTACGTATTTTATATATTTTTTCAATTAAATATACCACTAACTCCCTATTTCACAATGTCGTATGACTTCCTTCTTTCGTACAAATATCTTTGAAACCAAAACAAAATTTCGTAATTGTTTTTGATTCAAATGTGTTTATAAGAAGAAAAGAAACCTCTTAAACCTTTTGAATTTTAATTTCTCTTCTTACCCCCCCGAGGAAAGAAATTCATAAAATTCTTCGTTATAATCGTTCGTTTATCATCACTGCTTTCAAAGCTTAAATTCTTAACCCGATTATTGTTTGATAATGAAATTCCATTTAGAAATTATTACCACATATTTGAAATTTGTTTGCCTGCACCCAAGGAAAATATTCTTTGCTAAATATAAAAAAAAGAGAAATTCCAATTAATCCAGTCCAGCTCGATAGCTGGCATAGACGACCATTTCAACTGTTCGCTGCTGTTGTTGCCGTGTATATGCGAGTATAAAAGTTGATATTAAAGAAAAAGTGTACGGATGTTGATTAATAATGCAATTGTTTGTGCATGCTTGCTCTTTACAGTTTAAGTATATTGTTGTGCAAATAATGAGGTTTATAATCTCATCACAAATTGAAAGGACCTATGCCGCACAAGCAAAAATGCTATACAACTATTCACTATCAGGAATTGTATTGTAGCTAAACAAGCGAAAGAAAGGCGAAGACCAATAAATAGCCTGAAAGAAATAATTGTTATAAACTAACTTTAACATATAAATGTATTAAAATTCATTGTAGTTGTGTCATTATACAGAGTAGTACTAAAAGAGCTGAGACCAGCGCAAAAACAATAATTTGTAGTATAAGAAAACAACAAATATGCGTTGCTATATATTCTTAAACAAAAATTAAATAAAAGGTGGTGGAAAATAATGTGAAGAACGAGAGAAATCAACAAACCATTAAAATGAGTCAAAATTTGCACACCCTCCCTCTGCTCAAATTAGCACATTCGCATATTCTATGACCCAAGAAGAACTCTAAGCAATAACTTTTAGATAGAAAGTTTCAATATGATTTGGGCGCAGACATTTATTTACTCAGTATACAATAATACTCGTACATATGTAATAAAAAAGTTAACAAAAACAAATTATTAAAAAAAAAATTAAAACTATGTACAGTATCGGTCATAACTAAAGCACCCCCCCCCCCCCCCCCCCCCCACAAGATTTTTCTACATCATATTTTTTATGTAAAAATGATGTTACTCCTTTGTTTTAAGTTTTATTTTCATTTTGTTCATTTATTTACTAATCAAGAAGCATAGTTTTTTGAAAGATATAGTATAAAAACAACATGTTTTACTAAAAAGATAATAAAGGAACATAAAATTAGAAAAGCAAAACTAAAGCACCCCTTCATGGAAACTAAAAGAAAAATTTTTTAGGTCAATATTTTGTTGCAAATCCATTATTCTTAATAACGCTGGCACATCTTCTAGGCATGGAGGATATCAAATTATTTATAACATCAGCAGATATTCCTTCCCAGGCTATTTGCACAGATTGAAATAAATCTTCCTTATTTCGGCAGTTTTCTCGATTAATTTTCATATTTACAATCTCCCATAAGTTCTCAATGGGATTGAGATCGGGAGATTGAGCGGGACACTTGAGAACTTCGATCCTATTTTCCGCAAACCATTTCTTGCAAAGTTTGGAAGTGTGTTTAGGATCGTTATCCTGTTGAAACCTCCATTTTAGTAGCATCTCTTCGTCTGCATATGGCAGCATTACATTTTGTAGGATATCACGGTCCAATTCCTTGGCCGGAAAAGCAGCCCCAGACCATTACGCTGCCTCCACCGTGTTTAACAGTTGCTTTGCAATACTTCGGATTTAGCCTTCCACCTTTTGGTCTTCGTACTCGTCTTATTCCATCTGAACATTTCAAATTAAACTTCGATTCATCGGAAAACAAAACTGTTTCCCATTTTTGAACGCTCCAATCGAGGTGGGCTTTGGCAAACTCAAGTCTAGCCTTCTTGTTCTTTGCTGATATGAAAGGCTTTTTTGCTGGTCTTCGGCTAAATAATCCGGCCTCTACTACTGCTCTTCTACGGATCGTGCTATCGCTAATACACAAATTCAAACTGCTTTTTATTTGACTGGCCGATATTGTAGGATCTTTCTTTATTGCTCTTGTGATCAAGGATTCCTCGTGTCGAGTTGTTTTGCTAGGACGTCCTCCAGAATGTACCGGTGATACGCTCCCTGACTGCAAAAACTTCGAAATTAGTCTGGAAATTACTGATCGGTTTATCGAATATTTTTTACTCAATGCATGCCGCGATAGGCCAGATGTCTAATCTTCAATAATTTTTATTTTAAACTCACTTGAATACTTGTTTCTTGCCATTTTTACTTCTCACAATTCACAGCGTAATAATTCTACTGCTATACACAACTTCTTTTAATTTCTTAATCTGATATACTACAAAGTGTGTAGACATTGTACCGTTAGTTTTGATTTTGAAGAATCAGAATATAAAATTATATATATATATATATATATATATATATATATATATATATATATATATATATATACTTTATGGGATTCAATTCTTTTTAAGAGGGTATAAAAACTCTAATTTGTCGTTGTCGCTCTGGCAAGGGCCGTGGGAGAAACATTTCACCTTTGCCATAAAACACTAGAAACAATTTTTTGGGATAATTAAGTGTAAAAAAGTTATTTTTTTTTATAGGGTCATTGAGGGGTAAAGGGGGAGGGGAGGGGTAAGGCAGAGGAGGATCATCTTACGTCTCAGCTTCGCCATAAAAGCTTAAAAATGTTATCTTTAAGGAATGTAGGCTTAAGTAACAAAATTTGTTAAATTTTAACACTATTTTTGCATATAATAAAAGAGGCGAAGTCCAAAAATGGACTATTCTGAATTTCTGGCTCCAAGTGCAACGTTTTGGACCTTCGTTGACATAAAAATATATAATTTTCTTAGCAAAATTACAAAAAAAAACTTTAAAAATTAGGTAGTTTTTTAGAGGTTAGTTTAGTTCTTCTTAGGGGAACTTCTTTCCCTCTGACCCAATTCAGCCCATTTACGAACTTGACCTGTGCTATCCCCCAAAATTTATTTATACCAAATTTCAAAAGCCTGACTCTTTTCGTTTGGTCTGTATCGTGTTTCCCACATACGCACGGACGGACATGATTAGATAGTCTTAGATTTCATCACTGATCAGAAGAATATATGTATATACTTTATGGGGTCTTAGAGGGATATTTGGCTGCTTTACACACGGCAGGACAACAAAAGTGAATTTAAAATTTTTTTATTAGAATCTTAAAAAAATGTGTTCTTTATATATGATAATTTAATTTAACAGCTCGCTAGCAACTGACAATACGATGCACTAATACGGATCAGAAAAATTCGACAGCATATTCATCACTGAGTGGGGAATCGGATCCGTGATCTCCTTCACCCTCATACTCTAAATGACTTTAACTCTATATTCCATAACATTTAAAACGACTTTGAAATGTGTTTTAGTCAAAGTTTTTCATTCAAAATTTTCTTAAAATAGATTTTAAATAAATTAATTTTTTTTTTTAAGAATATGGGATGGAGTTTAAAAACAGTATTTTGTATGGAAACACTGATTTTAGAGCCTTAAGAATGTACTGCGTTTATCACTATTAATTTATTTTTAGCAACAATTAAATTAAATTTATTCTTAAGGTGCGGTCACACTTGCCAAAAATGCGTAACCACTAATTATTAATGAAAAAATGTTTTGATTCAGATACGTGTTTATTAAAGGCTTTGATTGATTATCGTACACAATCAGACGATTCATTCACAGGGATTTCTTGTAAAAATCTGACGGATTTTAAAAAATCGGTTCAAAATGGCATTTTAGGTGACACACTACTATACAACAATGATGCAAAAACAATAAATACTACCTTGACAGCATAGAAACTATAATTTTACGAAAATGTTCATAAACATTTCTAAATGACAGACAAACTTGTCAAAAAATCTGTTACAAAGATTGCGCGATTGTGTAGGATAGTCAATCTCGGCCTTAAGGAAAACAGTTTCATACATAAATAATGGGCTGGCATAAAATTCAATTGGAATTGGAAAGAATTTAAGTCAATGAACACTTGCCTGAGATGAAAAATTGTTCCCTAGTATTTAGTGGTTACGTATTTTTCTAGTGTGAACGTACCTTTAGAAAAAATTGATTCGGAAAATATGTATTTCTTTTGGAATATACACATACATATAATTAATATTTATTGTGGGTGCTGTTGGCTGAAGTAGTAGAACACGAGACTATGAAGCGGAGGGTCGTGAGTTCGAGCCCGCGCTGAGTCATGAAATATTGTGTTGAAGTCTTCTGATCAGCATTAGTGCGTGGTTGTGTTAGTTGTTGCCAGCCTGTTTCAATGATGAAGGCATAGTCACTGGTCACTGGACATAATTGGTAGCGACTGACACTATCATGTACTAAAAGCAGAGTAACGACACCCACCTTCGTCAGCCCTGTAGCAAGAATTAGCCGGCGGAGTGAAAGGTTGAAATGGCTACAAAACAACTGTCTATCTTCTCATCTTTCCTAATCTGTCCCCTTAATACTATCCCCTCGTTTTCAGTTCCGGCGCAATGCATTGCATATGTGGGGGTCATCCCCTGAGTGCTGGTCCAAGACAAAAAAATAAAAAATATGCTAGCCTTACGTTGGAACTAATGTAAACATATCCGCAAATCATTAGACAGTATATTCGAAAAGTTGTCAAACTCGCCCGTTTAAATAAAAATAATCGTTTAGAAATCGATCGATATCAATCAAATACTGGAGTTACCACTTAACTCTCCATTATTTATATTTGTCCTAGCTTTTACATTAAAAACATGTCTAATCGAACGAACGTGATTCCAACGCTAATAAATGATTCTTGACGCATTTACGACTTTTTGTAGTCTTCAGAAAGCAGTAACGGTCTTAGCATTCTTCTCACTGCCGCAAAAACTGTGTTATTAACGAAAACTTCAAAAGCAGGTTAAGCTAAAGATTATCCATAAAAAAAAACGTATTACAATTTGTAACACTTACTACATTGAAATAAGTCTACCACCACCCACTTCCCACAAATAAAAACATGGACTGCATGAGGGTGGCGGAAAACTGCTTTTATAAAACAACCAACAGACCATAATTTACTTTAAGACGTCATACAATTTAAAACACGTTTTTAACATGATGAACGCAAAACTAAAACCTAAACAAAGAAATTTTGTTATAAAATTTTACACACTTGATTTAGATAAACTAGTGCTACACAACACTCGCACACACACTGAAAACCAAACCCAATATAAAGTAATAGAGGGGGAGGAAGAGAAATATATAAACTTGTATGTACATATATTTAAAACTTTTGGCCAACAATGCTATAAAAAGGATGTTATTTCGTAACACTTTTTTTTCCTTTCAGGGAAACTATTTTTTCTTTCACATACCAATTATTTACTTTCGACATTTGAGAAAAGTTTAAAGATAATATTCATCATACTTTAAACATTCGTACAATTTTTAAAATATTTGTTTAAAATTGTATTACTTTATTTAAATTTTTATATAAATTTTCACTGTGCCGCAAAAAAATTACTGTGTTTGTAGACCAGACCGTCTGTTTTTTTTTTAATCTGTCAACCGTCGAGTTAAAGTTACCGTTAAAGACTAAAGAAAAATTGCGTGCAGAAAAAGTGTTTCACATTTTTAATGGTGGTGAATTTGTATTATTGATTATTTTTCTAATTTATATTGGCATTTCGCTTCGTTTCTGCTCTCTTTGTTTTTCTCTTATTGTCATGTCATTCTTTTTTATGATTCTCCTTTTTAACGAATGCCGGTTGGATGGTTTGTTTTGTTTTTATTTTCCAATGTTTACAAAATGATATAACAAACTAAAAGCATATTGAAAACATTTCAAAGAAGTGAAAGTGTAAAAAGGAAGGATGTAAAACCACAGTATAATTCACCAGCTTTTCAGTGAAACTAACTTAGACAAACACCTTTGATATGTTATCATTGCAGTTGCATTTTGAAAATTCGTACAATTAACTGGGGCCAAATTACGGCATTCTATATCGTTCAAAATTTGTATTTAAAATGTATGGAAATTTCGTTCGATATCGAATGCGGTAATTTGACTCCGGATTTCACATTTAAGTTTCTTACTTTTGGACAGAAATTTTCGTATATTTGACCTGCCTTTTTGGGTGAATTAACACCTTTTAGTTTAGTGAAAGGGAAAAAAAATTATTTATATCATATCATTTTTATATTAATAAATGACATTTAATATATTCACCGTTCCATCACATAGCTAAAGAGAAAAGTTAACGGTAGTGCTACCGTAAAAACGCAGCGAAATAAATGTTTTGTGAAATTCAACGATTGAAAACATATTAGAGCATTTTTTAAATAATGGAAAAATATGCATGAATTTAAACGATACATGTTGCAGTTATTATATATCCATAGATATCTTTTAATTCCTTTTTGTACGGATGGCATTCTAAAAACAGAGACTACAAATAATGATTATTTTCCAAGTATAACCTAAAGAGTAAGTGCTACGTGCACAAGTAATACACCAATGTAGTCTTTGTTACATGAACTACCTTTAGATGCATTACTTTTTTTTTTAAGTTTTATTAAAATAAGCTCAAAGTTACCTATTATTTTATATTTTTTACCCCTCAGAAGTTAATTCTTGATTTTTATTCCTCACAAAATAAAATATATTTCTTATATATAAGAAATATATTTTATTATTTGATAGTTATTTTTTAGCCTTTAATTTTTTATTTTAAGTAATAAAATTGAGCTTGAGGCTTATTTTGAACTGTATCAAAGCTTAAAAAGTTTCTTGCTTAGCAGTTTTACAATTACATATTTCCTTGGACATTTTAGACCACCCCGGACCTCCTCATATGGTCATTTCTACAAACAAAAACCTTCTTAATTCAATGCTGTATTCTATTTTTAACTGTATCAAAGTTTAAAATGTTCTCGGTTATTAGTTTTACAGATCACTAGAAATTTTAGACCACCCCTTGACCCCTTATAAAATCATTGTCGAAATTGTTACGTCAAGTGTATCAAAGTTTAAAAATTTTCGTAGTTACAGATCAATGGTTTTATATGTCCATACAAATTTTCGACCACCATGGACCACCTATTAGGATCATTTCAAAAACCAATGTTATTCCTCGGATCTCAAAATATCTCTATACCAAATTGCATCTAAGTCGATTCAGCGGTTTAAGCGTGAAAAGGTAACAGACAGAGAGACAGTTACTTTCATATTTATTATATTAGTAAGGAAAAAAGTGCAAGTCATTATAAAAAAGTGCAAGTCATCATAAAAAGTGCAAGTCATCATAAAAAGAGAAGTCATTATGAAAAATTCAAGTCATTATGAAAAGTTCAAGTCATTATGAAAAGTGCAAGTCATCATAAAAAGCGCAATTCATTATGAAATGTGCAAGTCATCTTAAAAAGTGCAAGTCATTATGAAAAAAGGTCATCAGAAATGTGCAAGTCATTATGAAAAGTGCAAGTCATCATAAAAGTGCAAGTCATTATGAAAACTGCAAGTCATTATAATAAGTGCAGGCATTATCGAAAGTGGAAGTCATTATAAAAAGTGCAAATCATTATGAAAAGTGCAAGTCATCATAGAGAGTGCAATTCGTTATAAAATGTGTAAGTCATTATGAAAAAAGGTCATCATAAAAGTGCAAGTCATTATGAAAAGTGCAAGTCATTATGAAAAGTGCAAGTCATTATAATAAGTGCAGGCATTATCGAAAGTGGAAGTCATAAAAACTGCAAGTCATTATAAAAACTGCAAGTCATTATAAAAAGTGCAACTCATTATGAAAAGTGCAAGTCATCATAAAAAGTGATAGTCATCATAAAAAGTGCAATTCGTTATGAAATGTGCAAGTCATCATAAAAAGCGCAAGTCATTATGAAAAAAGGTCAATATAAAAGTGCAAGTCATTATGAAAAGTGCAAGTCATTATAATAAGTGCAGGCATTATCAAAAGTGGAAGTCATTATAAAAAGTGCAAGTCATTATAAAAAGTGCAAGTCATTATGAAAAGTGCAAGTCATCATAAAAAGTGCAAGTCATCATAAAAAGAGAAGTCATTATGAATAGTGCAAGTCATTATGAAAAGTGCAAGTCATCATAAAAAGTGCAAGTCATTATGAATAGTGCAAGTCAGCATAAAAAGTGCAAGTCATCACAAAAGTTGCTACTCATTATAAAAAGTGCAAGTCATTATGAAAAGTGCAAGTCATCATAAAAAGTGCAAGTCATTATGGAAAGTGCAAGTCATCATAAAAAATGCTAGTCCCGCCTACCATAAAAAATATATGGTGAATTTCTAAACATACATAAAAACACTCTAAAGTGATGCGATAAAGCGAATTAGTCTGTGCATCGATTTTAATTTATACATACAAAAATAAGTTTGAGGCATTGTAACTTAAATTCTTTTGAACTTCTACACTTTCGGTTAGAGATGAAAGACTATCGATAGTGTTAGTATCGAAATTTCTGTAGTTTGAAAAATATATTTTAGACTATCAAAATTTCGAAAAACTATTGATATATCGATTGCTTCTTATAAATTGAATTTATTTGCTCTTAAGTTGCAAACTAAAATACTTTTTTAACGAAACAAGACAGTGGGAAAATCACGGCATTCGGTTTCGATTGGAATTTGTATCTCAATTGTATTGACACTTCGATTAAATACCGCAATCATTTCTCTAACCTTGCTGAATATTTTGAAGTACATTTAATGATTTTGTGGGCAGCACTGTTTATATTACATCTTACTACCGCTAGTAAATAAAAAATAATAATAATGATTGCAAACCAAAACTATCGTTTTCCACCTCAAAAACATTAGGTATTAAAATTAATAAGAAAATAACGCTTCTATTTCAATCAGCTACAACAGATTAGTTTGAATGCTAACAATTTTAAGCATTAGTCTTTCGAATAATTCGAAAGTTGTCTAACAACTCTATACAATAGGAGCTAAAAACTCTTGTGATATGCCCATTAACACGAAATAAATCATAAAACAAGAAAATTTTACGGTGTAGTTTAGGCAAAACAATATTTTATTTTGAATATGTGTGAAAAAATTAATCATAGTTTCATTTAATGTAAGTTCATTTACATTTCAATTTTATAACATTTATAAACTTTTGTCTATTTATAGACGAATTAATATATATTTATATATATTACATATTTAGTCAACTCGTCTTGATTCATTTCTTATTTGTTTTTTCTTCTTGCATACAAACTCAAATCAACTGATCAATAATTATTATTTGTAGCATATGATAGAAGAGTTATAGGCATATTATCATTACTATTTGAAAATAAAAATTTTAAATTTAAGGAAAACGTTGAGTGCTTCCAAAATGAAGCATTTTAAACATAAGATAAATTCATGGGATTTGTTGTTCAATTTAAAATTAATAAAACGTATTTTAACTGTAGGTGTATTGGTAATAAAAGTTAAAAACGTCTAATGAAAACCAGTTCATTAAACAACGAAGCGAACGAAATTAATAATACAGATAAATAATGCAATTATTTCGAGAGATATTATGTAGGTGGCGGAAGAGAAAATTGAAAAATGAAATATGGCATTTAATTCCATTCTTCTTCTTCTTCGAAAGCACTGGGACCCGAAGAGGTAATAAAGTTGTCATCGGTCTAGAAAAGAATGTGAACAAATATGTGCTAAAAAATATGTTTTTGTATAAACACTATTATTAAAAAATTACCTGAGGTATACCCTTTCGCACGTCACGGCCACCAAATTTACTGCCAGATCTAGCACCGTCACCGCCACCACCGGAGCTATAATTCTTTAGAAAATCAGGAACATCTTGGCCAGCACCTTCTAAAATATTAACCAAATCGGCTGCAATTGCGGAATCACCTTCAGGATCAAAGAAACTGGTAGCACGGCCATTATTACCCACACGGCCAGTGCGTCCAATACGATGTACATACTCGTCAATCGATGACGGCATATCATAGTTAACTACATGATTTACATTCTTGATGTCTAGACCACGTGCTGCCACCGAAGTGGCTACCAGAACCTTCATTTTACCGCATTTAAAATCAGCTAGGGCCATTTCTCGTTGACTCTGCAAGCGATCTCCGTGTATTGATGTCGTTGGAAACTCAGTTTCTGACAGCAATGAAGCAAGAAAATCGGCGCCTTTTTTGGTTTCAACAAAAACAATAGTACCATCAGGATTTTCCTTCAAAATTTCCTAAGGAAAATAGAGCGAAATAAACAAATGGTAAAATCAAATAGGCTAAATAAACTTTATATTTCCAAATTCAGTTCCATAGAAAAATGGAACCGAAGACAAAAATAAATAACTACAAAAAGGAAAATGACCCCAAATAAAAAAAAAACTACCCATTCCACAAAGAATACGAAATTTTTCTCTTATTTTCTTTATCTTCGAAATGATTTCCCGGTTCTTCTTGCAAACAAATATTTCTTTCACTTCTAATTCTGATAATTTTTAAGCAGAAAAATGTGCTGAAACTGAAATAATTATTGGGAAATGAAATACCGTTACGTAGAAAGTAATGGTTAGAGTAGGCGGTGATCAATATATCACGGAGTAGAAATCGCGGCGACTGGAAGAAAACCTTTTGTATGGACAATCTTCAATTGAATCCAATGTTCAGGCACATGAGAAAATCTTTGAGACTGCAAAACGCTCTGGGTATGCGGAAGGCCGTTATTAAGCGAGACTGGCCTTTACGCCGAACGGAACGTTTTCTTGCCGAATAATTTTTTTATGCGTTTTTTTTTTTGCCAGAAGACTGCATTTTTTTTTTTTTTTTTTGTCTTGTTACAAGAACGACTTCTCTCCAGAATTTTTTCCACCCATTTTGTCTGTTGTATTTCGAATAAAAACGGGTTTTCAACAAGAACTTTGTTTTTCAATTGTGGCAACACCAACAACATGATAGTTTTGACATTGCGGCAACACCAGCAATATGAATAGACGTATTCGTAGTAGATGCATTAGCAATTGTTACAATGATTTCAATTTCGCTCGAAAATCGCATTAAAATAATTAAAATCCACTATGAAAAAATGGTGATTCTGTTAAAGTTACATTTCGTTAAATTCGTGATATTTTTGGACAACATAATCGTCCTTCTAATACCTTTTGGAACAATAAAAATTGCCGCATTTTTGCTTCTGACAATCCTAAAGCGATTACAATTGAGAAGACTTTGCATTCTCCAAGTGTCACTGTATGGTGCACTATGTGGTCTAGAGGCGTTATTGGGAGTTTTTGTTTCGAAGATGAGGGTGGAAATGCGGTAACGGTCAATGGATCACGCTATCGCGAGATGTTAACAACTTAATTTTGGCCTATTATTGATGACGTGGATATCACTGACAAGGTGGACATTTGTCAGATATCATTTTTCATTCATAATTGCCGAATCTAAATCATCTCAATTTTTTATTTTAGAAAACAAAGTTCTGTTGAAAACCCCTTTATTACATTCGATGTAACAATAAAAATACTTTAATTATTAGTTCTTGCATTTAAATAGTCCGTAAGTAAATTTTTCAGACTAAATTATATTAAAAAATATGTAATTAGAATTTTGTAACAAATTATAGCATGCCATGGCGTGCTTTAGTTTTTAAATATTTTGTAAAATACTTCATTAAAAATAAATCTTCTAAAGCGATATTTCTCTACATTTCTGTAATGTAGAGAAATATCGCCAATGTGGATGTAATATTCGAAAATAGCACAATATATTGGTAAAAAGTCAAAAGACTTTTGATTTTTATTGTACAACCACAAGAACTGCAATACACTGTGAAAAAAGTGTTGGCAACATTGTACAATATTGTTCTTGTTTTATTTATAGGTTATGTTTACTTTTTATTGTAAGCAAGTAAGACTGTCAACTATGCCAATATTAGAGCTACTATCAATCACACTACTAAGGTTTTGCAACCTTTACAGATATATTTAAACATATTATATTACTAATTTGTGTGTAGGTCGAAAGCCTTTGTCGTTAGCACCTGTATTCTCTAATTTTATTTACATAATTAATTTGTGTATATAAAACTTTTAAATAAATAAATAATAAATAAATTATTGTAAGCAAGTTGTGCCATAAATATTTGAAACTATTGCGCCACTTATTGTAATATTTTAAATCAATAAAAACTACTCACCACCAACTTGGAACGCTTTTGAAACTTCTTTACTTCGTAGATATTCTGCGTAACGTCTGAGCATGCACCACCCACAACACCGACCGATATAAAAACGTATTCATTCAAATATTCACCAGCCATACGTTGAATTTCTTCTGGGAAAGTAGCGGAGAACATAAGATTTTGACGTTCTTCTATGGGACGCATTGTCGGGTGATTCATAATGGTTTCCACGCTTCCTTTAAAGCCCATATCCAACATACGATCCGCTTCATCCAATACAACAAAACGTGTATCCTCAAACGTTATGAAACCCTTTTCCACGAAATCTAATAAACGTCCTGGTGTGCAAATTAAGATATGGCTGCCACCACGGCCAACATTTTCACCTTGATGTTTAGATGAGGTGCCGCCGTACACAATGCGTATATTTAAATACGATCCCAAAGCAAATTTACGGGCTTCATTGAAGATTTGTATGGCCAACTCACGTGTGGGAGACACAATTAGAGCCTGGGGTTTGCCAATTGAAGTTTCTGCACTTTCACTTAACAAGCTATTAATGATGGGCAACAGAAAAGCGGCAGTTTTGCCAGACCCCGTTTGAGCACAAGCCATCAAATCTCTTCCAGCTGCTATAACTGGCATAGCGGTTTTTTGTATGGGTGTTGGCACCGAGTAACCCGAACGTTTGACGTTATTTATGACAATATCACGCAGATTTGCCTCCTCAAATGTTTGTATACTACCGGGAGCATTTTCTCCGGTTACCTTTAAAAAATAAAATGTTTATACAAAAAATAAACGATTGAACTTGTCCTTTTTTTTCTCTAACAAATTACCTTAACTGGTATACTGTCATATTTCGAAAAGTTAATACCACTAGTAATACCACTTCCGAAAATCTCATCTTCATTTTCCGTTGGCTCTGGGGGGATGTAAAATTCACGAGGTTTTTGTGGCTCTTCACCATCACCTGCTTGGTCTCCGTCTCCACCTCCGCTGTTGTTATGATCGTCTCTATCTCCTTTACGGTTATTGAATTCTCTACGTCCACCATCTCGACCACCGCCACCGCGTCCTCGACCACGTCCACCACCAAAACCACGGCGTTCTCCTCCGTTACCTAATGTAGCATGGAATAATATATTCAAAAAAGTGATAGTTTACGAACATTTAACAAAAGTTTTTGAACAAAATAAGACACACAATAATTAAACCCAATATAAAGTCCAACTAAATTTCGAACACTACGTGTGCATGTATACGTAATAAGCGCTTAACTTAAGTAAAGCCTTTTTAATCACTATTTTATTCCTTAAATATTATTGCATTCGGTATTGAGACCGAAACCCAACCGCATCCAAACTTAAGTTATATGTATTATATAGTTTTCCTAATAATTGATTGTCGTACAATGCCGCTGGATATCGTCCTGTCGCCCAATTAAATATATAACATAAATTTTATTCTTATTTTAAATGTAGTTGACTCACAACGATATCTAGTGAGAACGTGGGACAGATACAAGGTGGGCCAAAAGAAATCACCTTATTAGTAGATGATCTTATTTTTACAAATGGCGGTCAATGCCAAATCTGTTTTGACATTTGTGAACTAGACAGATGTAGAATACAAGTGAACAAGCCATGGACCGATACACTCCTCATGCTCAATATTGAGGACAAAGTGGACGATTTTTTGAGCAAAATCATAATGAGCGATGAGGCTCATTTCCACCTCAGCGGGTACATGAACAAGCAAAACTATCGCTTCTGGGGTATCGAAAATCAACAAGTGATGCACGAGGAGCCATTACACCCGCTCAAAGTGACTGCATGGTGCGCTGTACACGCTGGAGGAGTCATCGAATGACTTCTTTTGGCCCACCTCGTAGTAAATCTATAACATTATAAATGTCTACAAGTGCGAATAATCTTCAATAGTAAAACCTTTAATTTTTAAAGCGCGAACAAGGTTAGGTTAGGTTAGCAGGTTACTGGTAAGGAAAAAGAGATTCCAGCCAAATTATTATTATTATTATTATCCATTAGATATGTAAGTAAATTACAAAATCTAATATAAGACTTAGTGAGCATCAGCAACGAAAGCCATCCGCTCTTGGTACAGATTAATGATATGTGCAAATTATAAAATGATTTCAATAATAAACTTAAATGATGAACTATTAGTTCAAAGTGTTCATATAATTAATTCAGTCTGGTTAATAAAATAAAATATTTTCTGCATATTTAAATCAGTGGGCGACTTCAGTAGGTTTATTGGGTCTGCATGTCCAAATGCAGCGATTCTGTCCCTCTGGAGACCAGAACAGTCACATAAAATGTGTCTGACGGTGAGGGTCAAACCACAATGTTGACATATCGGAGGCAAAGTATTTTGTAAGATATAGCTGTGTGTAGCAAAAGTATGTCCCAGACGTAGACGGGAAAAAATTTTGGTTTGGTGTTTATTCCTGCTGGTGGGGTATAGAGGAGATATTGCATGCTTATTTATTTCTTTATAGTGAGGGTGAAAGTAACCCGACCACAGATTGTATTTATGATGGCGAAAGTGTTTCTTAATGAAACTCAAAACATCAGGTTTTTCTGGTCTGCATTCCATAACAATAGGAGCCCTGCACGCAAAATTTGCAGCTTCATCTGCCATCGTGTTGCCTTTAATATAACTATGGCCCGGGAGCCACAGGATTTTTAGTGCACCTTTGTTCTTAATTAAAAGATCTCGGAATTATATTTTTCCCCATTCTTTTTGTTTCATTTGATTATAATACGTGTGTATTTGTAATAGGGAACTAGAAGTCATGGTTTGTCTCTTCTGTAATTTGTTTCAGAATAAAAATAAGTGCAATTTCCATGTTTATTGCAAATATCGAAACGAAAAATGTGATATAACTTGGAATTAGTTTGATTTCAATTTTTTTTTTTAATTTTTGTAGGAAAATGAATTCGAGATTTTAAAAGATTATCCAAGTGTGATAATTAAAAATTATCTTGTGTACAGTGAAAGATCCCTTAGCGGACAGATCTTATTACCGGAAATCTCTCCAAAGTGGACAAGTCCTAAATTTTTAGAACCGATACCATGAACCCCATCTGTTTAAGTACGTAGTCGTTTCTACTGTTTCCCAACTTTTACTAAATTTTAATTCATCCTTGCTGGAAGCCTTTGGGGTTTTCAGCAAGTGAACCGGTTCACTGTACTTAAATATTGGTGTGCCCTTTGTTATATTAAAGTATAGATAATTTTCTCTATTTTCTAACTGGATCACAACCATTACACTGCATGTAAATATTTTGTGCATAATTCTCTAAAAACCTGTACAAGGTAATTATCGAAAAAATAAGCAAAATAAATAAAGCCATTCATGTATTGTTGAATATACTAAAATTCCTTGTTTTTTTCCTTTATTTATATAAAATTCTATACCCCGCCGAAACACGAACAAAAAAACATTCTCTAAAACAGGCGCTCCTATAGCCAGCGGTGAACATGACAATAACATATTTTTGGTTAATTTTTTTTTTATATAAAAAGTGAGAAAAAGTTATGAATCCTACATAGATTAATATATCTGTTCGATTATTTAATATATTAAGAAACATTTTTATTAAAATTCATTGTATTGGGTTTAAAAATATGTTCTATAATTATATAAAAAATTCTTCTGGTTTCTTGACCTTTTTTTTAATTACTATTATATTGATATTTTTAAGCTTAAGGTCTCTTTATTTTTATTTAATTAAAAATTAAATTAAAATAAAGAGACCTTAAAGCTTAAAAATATCAGAATAAAATTATAATTAAATAAAATAATCTGTTTTTGCTCTAACAAAAATAATAAATAAATAACTAGAATAAAAAATAAACAAATAAAAAAAGCAATAAATATATTTTAAAAAAGCAAATAAAAAATAAATAGATTAAATAAGCAGATATTGGAAAAATATAAAATATATTTAGATTCTTCTTCTGGTTTCTTGACCTCTTTTTAATTATTATTGTATTCTGATATTTTTAAGCTTAAGGTCTCTTTATTTTAGTTTAATTTTTAATTTCAATATTTCGTCACTCCTTTGTGTGACTTCTTCAGGAAATTAATTATTTTATTTGATATGAAGAAATATTTTGTTTGTGAAACAAAATATTATTATTAAAACAAATAATAATTTTAAAAATTTCAGTTTAAACAAATAATAAGAGCAAATAAAATAATTAATTTCCTGAAGAAGTCACACAAAGGAGTGACGAAATATTGAAATTAAAAATTAAACTAAAATAAAGAGACCTTAAGCTTAAAAATATCAGAATACAATAAAAATATATTTAGGTTTAGTTTTTCAGATCTCAGTTAAACTAGGTTTAGTTAATCCGCTAACAGATTCGTGCCGCCATTAGCAAGTTTTTAAATAAAAATTTGCCGGAACAGCTTCTTCCATTTTGCTTAAAATGGTGGTCTTTAATGAAATAATTAAAGAACAAATTATTCAGAATTTCAGTCTACGTTAAACCAAGTTTAAACTTAATCCAAATCTCAAAAACACCCCCTTAAAGTTAAAAATTTATAAGAGAGATATGCATTAACTTATGTGAAATTGCATGTAGATTTTTTATTTGATAAAACATCAATATCCTTTTTATTGGCAAAAGAAAATTTAATGCAACAAGAACTTTTAATAGAAGAATCTAATCGTTTAAACAAATTCATTGAAACGATGTGAAATATTACAACCAAAGCTAATTGATCATTAAATATTACAACAAAAATTATGCATTAAATTAACCTAAAGTCAAATTACAATAAACTAATTTCTACAACATCAAACAATTTTCAGTTGGCAAATAATATAATAACAATAACATTACAACAAAAACTATTTACTAAATAAACGTAACGACACAGAATATAAATTAATGGAATATAAATTCTGTGCGTCAAGTTTTGTGATAAAATTTGAGGCATAAATCCATTAAATAAATTGACAGATTACAACAAATTTTCATTAAACTAGAGTTTAGTAACATTAGGAAAAATATATTAATTAATATCTACAATAAAAATGTTAAAACAAATAATAATTATAAAAATTTCAGTTTAAACAAATAATAAGAGCAAATAAAATATTAAAAATATCAAAAACTATTAAACTACTAAATTAACGTAAAGCTGCAATATGGCCATCAGAACTTAGATTTATGAAACCAGCCGATTTCAATTCCAATAGAAAAGCAAAGCCCATAGCAGCATCCATACGATTTTTAATACTATCACATTTTGTAAAATCAAATGAGACCTGACGTACGACATTCTGTAGCAAATCTAGTTTCACGGACAAACGTTTTTGGCAGGCTTTTAACAAGACTTCTATATCAAAATGTTGACATGGCTGTTGGACAGTTCCAGCGGATAATTTTGCTAGCAAGGCACGCCGATGACTATCCAACATCACGCGGCAACTTGGTAGATTATCCACAATTGTGGTAATAGATTCGGCGTGTTCGAGAATAAATTGATCATATTTTTGTTGTTCGGCAGAAATACTAGAATCAAGAGGAACAGCAAGAGGAGGATTTTTTGAGTTTTGATTTGGGGCCTTGGGAAGAATGCCAGCCAAGGTTTGTTGCAATTGTATGCTTGTGTCAGCACTATTTGCAGTTTGTTGGCTAAGTTGTTCTTGTTGCAATACTTGTTGAATTTGTCTGGGTCGTCTATAACGGCGACGATGTTTGGGTCTACGAATAGGTGTTGTAGCATTTCTATAGTCGGTACTTTGTAATCGTGCTCTAAGCACTTCATACCAATCTTGGCGATAGTCATCATTAGCATTATTTTCTGCGTTCACGTTATTGACAATTGCACGATTTATTACATCGACAGCCTGTCCAATTTGTACTTCCTGATTTGGTGCATTAACTTCTATGCCATGATGCACGGCTTCCAATTGCTGTACTGATGGTCTTATATTACTTTCTCTTACTTCTACTATAGGTTGCAAGCCAGCACCTTGTACAGCAGCAGTTTGTTGTGTTATTTGGCCAGCAGTTTCACTATTGGCAATATCACTTACATTGGAAGTCTCTCCTTCCACATATGCTTGTAGTAGCGGTTCGCGGGTTTGTAACAGTTGCGCCACCTCTAGACGTGACACTGGTGTAGATACATCCACAGCACGAGTTTTCAATTTACTTTGAAATTGCTGTTCATCGACACTGGGTAATGAGGAGGTTTTGAGTTGTAACAATTTATCATCGGCTATCAGAGGGGTTTTAAATTGGCTTTTGTCACTAGATTTAGCAGGTTCGCTTAGTAATTCTTCTGCTCTTACTGTTTGCAGTTCCGAGCCTGTATTATATAAAAATGGAGCACTGTCTGTTGACATATTTGATGTGGGAATTACAGGCGGAGGCAAGAGTATCACTTCATCTATTGTGTTTAGTTGTTCTTTTTGTTGAAGTAGGGGGGCTTGCAGATGAGGTCTATATAATAACATTGATTGTTTTATTACAAAAAAAAATCTCATTGCTACAATGGGTAAAAACGAGCTTTATTTAAATGAAATTGTACACTTTGAAAATTGTAAAACTGTTAAGTCATGTACTTATTAAGAAGATGACGACAGTGTAATGGGAGATGTTATGCCGGCCAGTATTTGGATTTTTTGTTAGTGTATGTAATTTGGGACACATCAAATTTTCCAATGTGATATTAGGTCTGTCTGCGTACACATAATTTGTATTATTTTGTGCAAAATCTTGCAAAATGTTGTCTGCGTACTCCAAATCTCTTGCAGCGAGAGAGCCAAAAAGAAAATTTTTTGACAGTTGGAAGTTAGAGAACTTGCAAAATGTTGCTGGAGAAATTACTGCTTGCAAGATTTTGCAACTAGTTTGAACAGCTGTTTTTATTTACTGTTTGAATGAAATAATTTTTTTGAAATAAAAATAAAAATTGAAATTTAACAATGGCAGAGGTAAATAGTTAGAATTGTGTTGATTTTTAACGTTTATAATAAATTATAATAAACAAAACATTTTACTTCATGCTAGGAACGTCGAAATATACAGTGCGACCGTGATGTAAGTGGATTGGAGATGGCAGAACCGATAGAACCAGCAGAACTTTGTGAGACAAACTTTGCGTACACATATGCTAAAATTCTTTTGCTTTGTTATTTCAATTGTTTACAAACCGATCAGGTGTTTTCTTGCAAGATTTCACTGGATGCTGTCTGCGTACTTGTTGAGATATTTTCAGCCGACAAAGTAAAATTGGTCTTACTCTCCCGAAAAAAGTTACTGAGTATTTGCTACTGGAAAAGTACGCAGGCAGACCTATTGGTAAGCGCCAATTTGAAAATTTCTGATTCCGCGAGAGAAGACTTTTATTTAATAATGAAGGTGAAGGTCCACTAACTCGTTTTGTATTCTTTTAATATTGTTACTTCAAATAAGAGAGAGACAGCACTTTTTTTAATAATGACGACGGTTCAATAAAAATACCTGTTGTATTTATTTACTTTTATTTCTTCTTATGTTTTCACTGCAAATAAATGTGTGCAAATGTGTCGACTTGTTTCACAAGCGACTGACACTATCATGTCCAAAACAGCACATTCATTTGCGAAATAAAGAATAAAAAATAGCTATAATTACTACACCCTTATTCTGCGTTTCGAATTTTGTAAATTTTCTCCACTTGCCAATTTTGGTATTCTGTGTTCGATTCTCCTTAACATTTCGATTGTATGTATTCTGCATTTCGATATTAGCTACAATTTTCCTACGTTGTTTATTATATAACGGACATCTTTTCAATATTCAATATATATTTAAAAACTGTTATAATTACACAAGTAAATACAAAATTATCCCCCTTATTCTATAACTATTTGTCGCCGTCAACAATAAGACAATATCAGAAATAAGATAATTATTTACACTTTTTCTTCATCAATTGTGTTTTTAAGTCTCTTGCTACATTGTGGGTGCTGTTGGCTGAATTTGTAGAACACGAGACTATGAATTGGAGGGTCCAGAGTTCAACCCCGTCCTGAGCCATGAAAATTTTTTGTTGCCACCCTGTTTCAATGCTGAAGTCATAGCACTGCTCACTGAACATAATTCGCAGCGAATGACACTATCATGTCCTAAAAAGCAGAGTAACAGCACCCACCTTCGTCGGTCCTGTAGCAAAATTAGCCGGCAAAGTAAAAAAAGGTTGAAATAGCTACAAAAAATTTTCTATCTTCTCATCTGCCTCCCTCAATACTATCCCCTCCTTTCCAGTTCCGGCGCAATGCACTGCATATGTAGGGCTCATTCCCTGAATGCTGGTCCAAGATTACAAACAGGCTGAGGCCATGAATAGAATTCAATTGTTCACTAAAACGAGTATATAAGTATCGCATTTCTGATATTCCCCCTGATTGTGTAAGGAGTTGGCATTTACGTCTCAGTCGTTTTTGGCAGTAGATTAAAGAAAACTGCTTTAGTGTTTCTTTAATCTTGTACAAAAAAAAACGTCTTCTGCTTAAATGCCGATTGTCTAGACGGTGACGTCGACAAATAGTTACAGAATAAGGGGGAACATAATTAATTTTGTTATAAATTGTTCTTTCTTTTAAATTTTACTTAATTTTTTTAAAAGCACCTAACTAATATGAAACTAAACTAATAATTCTGAATTTTTTATCTTTATTTTTAACTGACGGGTGTATTTGCTTGTAGCTGCGAAAGCATTTACCCACATATTTATAAAAAACCCAAAATATTATTATTATTATTATTATCTATTAGATATATAAGTAAATTACAAAATCTAATATAAGACTTAGTGAGCATCAGCAACGAAGGCCATCCGCTCTTGGTACAGATTAATGATATGTGAAAATTATAAAATGATTTCAATAATAAACTTAAATGATGAACTTTATCATTTGCAAAATTTTACTTTAACCTAAAGTGAGCGATAAATTACAGGTAAGTTTATTCTACCTGATAACTTAAATCCAATTTGCAATAATGGAAAGTATTTTATACGTCTCATAAAATCTTACTTTTAACTAACTTTAAGTTGTAATAATGGCCCTAAGTGTAACACAAAATTTTTTTAAATTTTTCTTGTGATAATAGTGGACTGAAAATCTAGTCCTACCGGGCTCTAAAATTTTCTTCCTCATAGTATTTTGTACCACAACGAGCCCAGATAAATATTTTTCGCTAAATAATTTATATGTTCTACTATTTCATATTAGTGCAAGATTTTGTGCATTACCGGCCTTCGGTCGGGCTTAAGGATTTTCTCCTGTATGTATGTCGAACAGTGGCTTCGCTGAGTAAAGATTTTCTGCATTGCCGGCCTCCGGCCGGGCTTAAGGATTTTCTCCCGTATGTATGTCGAACACTGGCTTCGCCAAGGAAAGATTTTCTGCATTGCTGGCCTTCGGCCGGGCTTACGGATTTTCTCCTCTATGTATGTCGAACAGTGGCTTCGCTGAGTAAAGATTTTCTGCATTGCCGGCCTCAGGCTTGTTTTTACATCTGTATCAAATGTTTCAACGTTCAGTAAAATCATACCTGGCCTTATTTCAAGTTTTAATTCCTTTGTAGTGTCTTCATTCCTTATCAGATATTTATGATATAGGTGTCAAATGAAAGGTGTGAGGTCTTCTATTCATTTTACTATATAATAAAATACCGTTATATAGACCCATTTTCGATTTAACGGTACTTTTGTAAAAAAAAGTCAATACAAAATGCATTTTTAACCGCTAGCCTTTCCAAATCAGTAGAACCTTAGGTTGTTATATATCGTTTGAAAGGTATTTATAAGAGCTATGTAGCAATAATATGAAGGAAGTTATATACACATATATGTTTCAACTTTAGAGGCCTATAACTCCCAAACTAAGTGCGTCCGCTCAAAAATTTTTTTTACCATACTTCTTAGATTTAAGTGTACTACCCATGACAAAAGTTTTATAAAAATCGGAGCATGATACGGGATGTAAATTTAAGCCTAAAAATAAAATTCTCTAGAAAGAATAGACATTTTGATTGTCACGTTCAGTGTTACGTTCACGATCTCTTCTAACTCTCACACTTTCAATACGATATCTTTGTTCTTGATTTTGATTTGATCTTGATTGTGTCATTACTTTCTAATCGCTCTTCTTCATCCTGATTAGATCTATTTAAACGTATTTGCCTGCTGTGGCGTGTTCGTCGGCCAATTTGTGAACGTCTTCGTAGCGGCATTGTGAAATAATTCTATTAATTTTTTTTTTATGCAAAAGATTTTAATTTTAACTGAAAGATTACAAACCAATAATTAAAAAATAACAATTGCAGTGATCACAAAATTTTCTAATCTTCTGTTTCTATTTCAAACGCTTCATAGCAAAGCAGATGGTTTAAACATACTCTACTCTTCTTCTTTTTCTTTAGATTACGGTTTTTATTGGAATATAATTTTTCGATTCGATCGTAACTAAATGTCGAAATTTAAACGAAACGCTGAATAGGGGTGAATAAATTATCTGCCTTCTCATCATTCACTCCTTAAGATTATCCCTCCTTCTGAAAGCATTGCATAAGTAGAAGGATTCATCATTATCCAAGTGCCGGTCAATGTAAAAAGAAAGCGCATGGAATGTGTCACACTTGCCTTACGGAATTTGTACGAGTGATTGTAGATTATATGGAAATAACCTTTACTTGGTAATTTCATTTTAATAAGACATTTTTTTTCTCAAAATGTCTTTGTAGTTTCAAAGTTAATGACATTTTAATAATCCGCTCGTTTCCACCCATAAATAAAGCAACAAATTTGTGTAATCTATCTGTATAGAAAAAATAATACCCAGCTTCTGTAGCAGATCCTACAGATGGCATTGAATCCATGCTAATATTAACATTATTTTGTTCCTCTATGATGCGTGTTGTGCCAATAGCTGGTGCGGCCAATAAAGGTCTGCCAAATGAAGACATATCCTTCATGGAGGAGGCGGCTTGACGAACAGCATTTAAACTAGAAATTGTATCACCAATTATTGTCGTTGAAGACATAGAAGATGGTAAAGGAGGCGGATCAAATGTGTTGGTTGCATGTAATTCAATTGCACCATTATTTGCCAAATAGCTGCCGCTTATTTCACTTAAGTATTCTCCTTCTATGAGAGTCATATCCATATTAAAATATGAGAATAAAGAAGTCTCAACATTATATTTTATACGACGTAATTCACTGATTTCTGCAAAATTTCTGCGCAACAAACGAAAACGTAATTTATATTCTTCCTCTGAGATAAAAGTACGTGGTTTTAAACGTTTTGGGTTAGCTGCAGAGTTTTCACTCTGATGTGGTGGGACAGACGGCACAGTTCTCGGTGATTGCGCAACAGTTGATCTTAAACTGTACCGTAATCTTGAAGTGGAACACATATTTGACAGCACCTCATAATTTTGACCTTGAAGTCTTTCACTTCTTCTATTTGTTGTAGGCGATAATGTTATTGGTTGTTCCTCTGGTTGTGCTTGATGACGTCTTAAAAAAGGCAAAGCTAAATCAGACAAGTTGCTATTTAATTCATCGTTTCCGAATATATCAGATATATTCATGGGAGGTATTTGCGGTGCTTGCGACAGCAATGAAATGTTTTCATCAAATTCCAACTGATTGACATCTTCACTTATTTGAAAATCCTTGACGTTCAGTTGCTTATTTTCATCTAGTTGAAAAATTGTCAGTAAGTCTGTTAACTCATTGTGCGAAGACGGCATCGTTTCCGGTTCTCTAGGAAATTCAAATATCAATGATTGTTCTTCTTCTTCTTCGATAATCTGATTTCGAAGTGTAGGCGATAAATTCCTTTCCTCAAAAGTGGCTTGAAATTGTTGTTTAATTGGGTCTTTAGTTCTATTAGAAGGTTTTTTACTTGCAGCAGATTGCTTTTGTTCGCTCTTAGTTTTGCTGAATTTTTTTATAACTCTTTCATAAGCCTCCATTAAATACTTCATTAAAGTATATTTCTGTACTAGTGTGGCCTTTTGAAATAACTCTTTCATATTTTTCATAAAATATTGCAAAGTTTCTTTGGAAAAGTCCTTAGGTGTTAGAGCAAATGTGGGATTTCGATAATGATCATGAGACATTATGTTTGTATGAACTTTTAAATTGTTTGTTAAATTTTAAGATGAAACACATAAAATATATAGAAAATAAACGAAAAAAAAATACCCAAAACCAATCATAAGCGAAACAAATGTGTAAAACAGTACATAATAAGTGAAATAAATTAAATCATTCATACAAATGTCTACTGTTAAACTATTTTACTTTAAATGTTATAATTTAATCGTTCTTACCGTATGATTCACCATTTTCTTCGTTGTTATCGTCACCTTTGTTATAGCGACTAAAGCCATTGCGACCTAAAAATATAGAAACAATTACATAATATGATGCTATCTAAAAGGCAAAATGTCCTAACTAAAATTTTATGGATTTTGCAAAAATAAAAGAAAATACAAAATACTTAAGTAAAGGTTATGTGTAATATTTAAATAAAATTATTAACTTTAGGCTACATATTTGCTTTTTTTTCTGACTAGGTCTGTATACATACATATACACATATAAAGGGAAACACCCATAATATTCGCCATAGAGGAAATTATTGCACGACTGTTCAATGTTCAAACATTAAATTGCGTACGAGAATTGTATCAACCCATAATATTCGCCATAGAGGAAATTATTGCACGACTGTTCAATGTTCAAACATTAAATTGCGTACGAGAATTGTATCAACCTGCTGGTAAGACATTATTGTTATAATACCCGTGCTGTTGTAGTTTTCGTATGCAATTTCTTAATAAAATTTGTTTAAATAAGAACTGTTATCATATTGAACTAAAGGTACGTTCACACTTATCAAATATTTGCCAAAAAATGCGTAACCACTAAACACTAATAAAAAACTTCTTAACCCTCTAACCTTCCACACGGCCTCCAGGCATAACTCACAAAAGTCACTTTTTAAACACATAGGAAAATTTTATGATATCAATACAAGTATAGTAATGTTGGTAGTACATTTGAGTACATTTCTCTCTCAGACAGCATATGCAAATGACTTTCAGTTTGGCATCTATAGCCACTAGTGTGGGAGCATCCGTCAAATAAACACCACATTTGGTAAAAAAAAAAAGTAGTGATTTTCAAAACAATAAATCTTTCGAACCGGTCAAGTTTTTACTGTCGGAATTTTTTTTTTTCATAAAGGTAATTTATTTAACTTTCATTTCATATATATTTTGATACGAAAAAAAAAGTGTTTTGTGCGAATTTTTTGGAATTTGCCTCGAGGCATATTTCACTTTTTCTCTCCTGGAAGTTAAACGGTAAGGTATGTCGTTTTTAATCTAGAAAAAATTATTACGACTAGTTTCTTCCATTATTTCAAAAAAAGTGGTTAGAGGGTTAATTCAAAAATTTATTTATTGAGTTTAATAGTCTCCAATAATATTGGATTCATGACACTGCCTATTAGTTTTGTATTATTTAATTAATAAACACGTATCTGAACAAAAATATGTTTCATTAGTATTTAGTGGTTACGCTTTTCGGGGCAAATATTTGATAAGTGTGAACGTACCTTAAGCCATCTAATAAATGGTGACAAACACAATACAAATGAGCACTGATGATGAAAACGTTGCGGCTTACAAAAACAGCTGTTCGGCTCTGCTGTGTAAGTTGAATAACTTAAAAAATGATGTTGACTTTCCTTTGCGCCTTGGAATATTTATCAAGCCTTTCTGTATTTAAGCCAGAAAAAAATTTCGAACAATCCTACTAATATTATAAAGCCGAATGTTTCTGTGTGTGGATGTGTGAATTGGACAAAATATAACGATAAGTGCAAAGTAAGTAGGAAAAAATTCTACAATCGGCGACATGTTTTGGCGTGCGCCGCAAATATCGTTGAAGTTACACATACACATATAATTTTGACAGTACATTAGGGGATATCTTGGGGGTAAAATAGGCTAATTTTATTTTTGATATCTCAGCTGGGTGTGGCACATAGTGGAATTTCTTCATACATCCCATGGCAAAAAGTATAACGGAAGGTCGTAGAACGCTGAAATTTTGCACAGATCCTTTGATCAACTCAGTCAAGAAATATTTTAAGTTTTATCAGAGATGACCACGCCCATATAACCTGAAAATATTTTTCCTCCCCAAATGTTTGTTTCTTCACCAAAAGTTACGAAACTTAGCACAAATTATCAGTATTATGAAGTTAACATGTCAGGAAAGTATCATAGAAATAGGCCACGTCCATCGCACCGCGCCCATATAATCCGAAAATATTTAAGTAAAGAAATAAAAATTAAAAAAATACATCAAAACAGTTTTTAATTTTCTAGAAGGTGGATGCAAAGCATTAAATGAAACCCTTTTGTACAAAGTCGAATAATTCGGGAAGCCGGGCAACGTCGGTTCCAAGTAGCTATTTAGGCTTTAAAATCTTAAAATCAATTTAAATTTAATTATTTTATAAAATCATTATTATATTCTGATATTTTTAAGCTTAAGGTCTCTTTATTTTAATTTAATTCTTAATTTCAATACTTCTTCACTCCTTTGTGTGGCTTCTTCAGGAAATTAATTAATTAATTAAAAATATCAGAATATAATAATAATTAAAAAGAGGTCAAGAAACCAGAAGAATTTATTTTATAAAATCTGTATATATAAAAATAAGTTGGCCTTTGTTCGTGATTTTATAACTCGAGAACCACTTAACCGATTGTCAAACGAGTACATGCGTTGGAAAGGTGTCTACTTTCACTAATGGTTTATAAAAAGACATCGATAAATTTCTACGAATATGCGTTATACGTGCACTTTTATGATGGTGTGTTTTTCCTATATAAAATGTATTTCTTTTTTTTCTTATGAGAATTACATTTTGTCGGTATGAGGCTCTGCTTGCTCGCGTCATTTGACTTATTTAATTTGTGTGTTTATTGATTGTCATTTAAGTTTACAGTGCGAGCATTGACATTTTTTAATTATTGATTTGTAATCTTTCAGTTAAAATTAAAATCTTTTGCATCAAATAAAAATTAAAAAGACTATTCAACAATCAGAAAAATGTCTATTCTTTCCAGAAAATTTAATTTTTAATACAAAGACGTAAACGTATGTTATTGTATTGTCCAGCACTGCGGGTAGTGTTACTCTAGTTTTTTTATATATCTATTATTTAATTTTTCCTGAACATGGAATACGAAAAAATTAATCAAAACAATTTCAAAAACTTACTGATGTCTGCCAAAGTATTACAAGTAAGTCAAAAGTTAAAAAGCTGGCCACCTTTCGTACTTTACGTTGACCCAGAAGTAATGAATGTGATAACTCACATAAGACAACATGTATTTCAACTCAGTTGCCAGTTGAAAAAGGCGATGTATAACGTATGACGATTTCTATGTGTCTCGTCCTTAACTAATTTGTCAAGGTCACGTCAAGTCAAAATGAAAAATTGGCAGATTAGTTTCTGATTAGGCACTGACGGGCCGCAGACTATTCTCTAAGGCTTGGAAAATTATAAGAGGCTATCAAAATTAATTAAATGCCGAGGAAATAGAATACAGACGTCTTAGTTTTGATATTGCCTTAACGCGACATTGACAAATAGTTAAAGAATAAGAAGTATTATGTTTTTCATTAATTTATGATCACAAGGAGCATGTATAGTAAAACACATTTTTATAAATGAAATAATAAGAATAAGAATAGTAGGCCTTGAAACTCATACAAAACTAAACCAACAAATAAAGTATTTTCGGGAGTATATGCATAAGATAAGAGGTTTTTATCTTTTCAAAACTGTGGTTAAAGTCTACTGACGATTTGTTAAAGCACCAATGAAATGCATATAGACATTGCTTAACCACCAACAAATAAATGTCATTTATATATAATAGTATTGAGACAACAATGTGTCAAATAAAAATTTCATAAAATACATTTTTGCATGATAATTTATACTATTAAATTGTTATAAATCAGACATTTTTCTTTTTAATTAGACCTACAATAAATAAACTGAGAATATATCGCAAATAAATAAATGCTTATTTTTCGTTTTGTTCTTGTAAATACTTTTATTGATTGCCAATGGGAAGGGAAACTCATTGTATTAAAGTAGAAATATAGAGCAATATAGATACATATCCAACAGAGTTTGCTTATTTTTAAAGCGTACTATAATTTTTTTATGTAATTCTCAATTGGTTTTTGATAGTTTGAGCATAAGCTAAGAGGTTTTGTTCTTTCTGGAATTAGGTTGAAGTTTACCTATGCTGTAGTGTAAGGGGCCAATGAAATGCAGGCATATAGACGTACTTAATCGACAGCAAAGGTTCTTCAAGGATACTTGGATGGACATAATATGTCTTTTCATGTTTACTGAACTCATTTATTTAATTTATGTTGGACAGGCACATATGAAAAGAACGGACTATCTGAAAAGAAAACTCCTGCATTCGTTTCTGTGCAAATTTTGTATATTTAACTAACACTCCAATATACATACATAAAAGTTGACCACATAAACAAATTTCGTTTGCGGTTCTGCTGTGCTATTTAGATCGTGAGAATATACAAAGGCGAGGTACATTTTATCAACTTTGAAACCTGGGGGGTTACTTTGTAATGCGATGCGATAAGAATAGCATTCGCATTTCAAAGTAAATAGCATACAGATGCGTTCTGTTTGTCATTCGTGTCGCATTACATAGTAACTCTCCTGTTTGCGATGTTTGTAATACTTATCGCTGAAATCTTGAAATTGTATTAACTGTCCGCGTTTTATATTGTTGCATTATGAAATACAAAATACTTCCAATGTATTTGAATTCAGTCATACACGTAAATATATATGTACATATGTAGTGATCACAGAAAAAGAACGATAAGGCCATAATTTCATTTTACCAACTGCTACAAGTTATTGAATCCAAGTGGAAGCAATATAAATTTTTATTTGAACTGATTTTTTACATTAACTCCAAATAAAAGATTGAAGGTAGCAATTAATGTATTGTGCTTTCCTTGTTGTACTGATAGAAAAGAAAATGTTCCTTCTTATTCAAAGAAAAGAAAATACTTATACATACCACCTCTTCCTCCTCGTGGGCCACCGTTGAAACGCTTCTTAGGCGCGTCATTATTATTGTCTTCATCATTTTGATAGTCATCTTCATTTGACTTATAGACACCATTATCGTGGCCAAAGCCTTTACCAATTACCTGCAAATAAATTACCATTTCATCACTTAGTTATATGCATACACACATACATACAAATTTAAAACTTTGCAATTGTTTAACTTACTTCGGTTGATTCCTCGTCACCCCAGTCAGACATTTTTTTCGAAGTACGTTGTGTTCTCGAGCTTGAAGACTGAACTGTTTCTGTTGAATTACGCGGTTTTGGTTTTTGATAGTTTCCACTCGCTGTTCGGGGGCTTCCTGTTGTTGTTTTCGTTTGCGGTCTGTGCTTGTTGTAGTTCTCCTTTGAAACTTTTCTAGAATCTAATACCGATAATTGAGTTTTAATTATAGAATCATAATTATCTTGAGAAAAGAGAGCATTTATTTGTTTAGCACAATCCATGTTTGTATTTTGTTATTCCCGCGTAGATATTTTTACAACAAACTTGCAAGAAAAACCAAGTGTTTTAGATTTAAAAAAAAACTCAACAAGCGGCACTAAAGCAGACTCAAAAATGGTGATATCAGTTCATTGGTCGCAAAAAAACATACATTTTACTTGGTGTTGTTTTTGTTATTGATATGCCAAATTACAAACATGTATTTGTGTTGCTATTTTTCGTGTATGTCAATTAAGTTGGGAAAACGATCGAGAAACTCAAATTACATAAATATTTAGATATAGAATGATAAGGAATATTTATAAGTTGTAAAATATATTTATAATTGTCAACATTATGTAGACGTCCAGACAATTGTGTAAGGCGTTGGCGTTTACGCCAAAAGCGTTTTTTGTACAAGATTAAAGAAACATACACGCAGTTTTCTTTAATCTACTACGAAATACGACTGAGGCGTAAGCGCCAACGCCTTGCATAATCAGGGGTAATAACTATGACAGTTCATTTCATTTTTTAATTTGCATTCTTTATACATCACACCACTGTGCGGCAAATTACCGCATGCGATATCCATCGAAATTTGTATTTAAATTGTTTGAAAATTTCGGTAGATATCGAATGCGGTAATTTGAGCCCTGACAATTCAAAATATGAGAATGTATCGTACAGCATTTTCAAGTGTAAACACCGTATAAAATTGTGTTGCTTATTCAACACGAAATGGCATTGTTTTCTTAGTATTAAAACTAAATATACAAATAAAAACAATTCAATCTGATTAAAAATTCTGATAAATTTATGTTTAATTATTTCATAAAATAAAGAAAACTGAATCTTTTTACGAATTATTCCGCCGTGTCACAGAAATCAATTCCATGAAATCATCTTACATGTATTGATGTAAATTATGTAAATGTAAAGAACTAAAGTATTTAATTTGTTAAAAAAAATGGCATTGTGTACATCCATAAATTGTAACTGTTGAGTAGTTTTCTCAGCTCAGCAGTTCTGAGTATTTGCTGGCATCTTTTCAATCATATGAAAATATGTAGTGCTAATCCTAAACAGCTGATCGAATGGTCAAAACCATTTAATACGATTCTAAGACGTAAATGTTGTAAAAGCAGTTGGCAACACTTTTTAAACGGCTGAGCGCAGCAGCTAATATTATTTGCAATGAATACACATTTATACGTGATGAAGGGGTACATTGCCAACTTTGTGCATTCATTAACAGGAAATGATTTTACCGATAAACGTATCGTATTTCAACAAAGTTGGGTTATGTTTCTATATTTTGGATGTAAATAACATGACCGACACTTTTACTGATTCAAAAAAATTACTTTTACTCTAATCATATCATTAATTTACTTGTATTTCTTATGCATAAATGATTCATTTTGGGGTTGTATTTAACATCTTAGATTTAATTATTTTTTTAAGCGTTGCCAAGCAATTTGCAATTTGAGTTTTCAATCTCATATTCATATGACTAAGTGCAGGATTCAAACCCACAGTCTTCGGCATCGCAAATAACACGTTAACTAGTTCGGCCAACAGCACATTGGGAGTGTGTACATACATATATCAATCTTTCAATAGCTTAATAATATGTATAATTAGTTTGCTGTTTTCCACTACTATATCAAAAAATAAAAAAATATATAAAATAAAAAAATATATAAAATAACAAAATTAATACAAAAATAAAAAATAAAATATATAAATAAAAAAGTTAAAAAAAATTAAATTAAGAACGATTAATCTTAAAAAAGTACTAAATTTAATTTTTATTTATGAAAATTTTCAGTTTTATTTTTAACATTAAAACTACATATTTTGAAACAAAATAAATTATTATTCTTTTTAAGACAAGCACAAAAATTCATTTTTGAAACTAAAGCATACATTTTATCTTTAAAAATGCTTCGATAAAAAAATAACAAATGTTATATGTTAATAATACTGTATTTAAAAATAAAACATTTTAAAAAGTAAAAATTTTTTTTTGGTTCAGTGTATGTTTTGGGTATAAATAAAAACTGAATTATTTATTTGCTTAATTTGTCAAGTAAAATTTATTGCCGACATAAAATCTGTCGGAATTTATCTGATGCTAAAGAAATTATTTGTTATAAAGTGGCAAAAATTAAAACATCTAAACTTGGACATACTTCTGTATAAATTTTTAAATCAATGTGATAGATAAAAAAAAATCCATCTTAAAATCTCATTTGCAATATGAATCATTTACATATTGTGGAAGTTGTTTCAAACAATTTAGTTACACTGAATAAGGTTTGCTTAAATTAGAATTGCAAAATAATTTCAAATTATTTCAATACACAATGCACGTGCGTGTATATGAAAATAGAAGAAAAAGTGCTAAATAAACACAACTTTTGGTGTAGTGGATGATTGTAGTTTATGAAACACAGCCACAAAAGGCCGACCCCCACCACCAAGAGAACAAAAACTAATTTCCAAATACATATATTTTAGTTCGTATGCATGGAAACATAATAAGAGTATAGAAAACTTCAAATGTCAAAGTAGGGGGATGTGGAGACGAATAGAAATATAAAGAACACTAAAAATAATACACACAGCGCCAGATTATTGTTCTTTTATTTGTATTTCTATCCGTCCATTGCCGCATCGCAGTTTATCATTTATTCAATTCTCAACATTTCATCCATCTCTATTCCATGCATCCAAATTCGTATTTCATATGTGTATACCATGCTTTTTTTCAATGGTGGGCATGTGTTCTAAGATTTAAAAAGACTTGATGAGAGTGTGTGTGCAGAAGAACGCAAAAATAAAATACCAAAATTAAGGTTAACATTAAATATATTGTAGTCCGCTTAAAGATTTTGGGTGCGAAACTTTAAAATATATAGAGGAAAATAATAAGAAGAGAAATTAAATACGTAATAAATAAATAAATCATAAAGCAATCATGGATTCAGCTGGGAAAAATCGTTATGAACTTTTGTTCATGGACGATGATATTAGTGATCCATTAGATAATATTGTTGCCAAGAAGAAAAAGCAGGTTAAGACTGCCGCTGTTGGTGGCGCTGCTACAACAGCAGCTGGCGCTGCTGGAACCGCCACCGGAGTCAAGACAACGAACAAGCCAGTCAACAATCAAGTTAAGAAGTCCAATCAAGCTGAAAAGGAAAATAAGCCCTTGAATAGGAATGACAAAAAACCCGCTGCCCCGGCTGCAGGAGCTACGGATAGATTCAATAAACAAGGTGGGGCTGGCGCAAATAGTGCTGTTGGTGGCGCCAATCGTAAACGCAATAACGGTGAAACTCGTGAAGGTGGTCAAGGGCAACAACAGCGCAGTGTTAATTTTAGGCAACAAAATGGTGAAACACGTGAACAACGCAATAATCGTCGTAATGTACGTGAAAATGGCCAAAATGGAGCTATTAGTGGCGGCGAACGTCCCCCTTTCAGAGGCGGTGATCGTGCTGATCGTCCACCACGCAATCGCAATTTTGAAGGCGGCAATAGAAAACGTGAATTTGACCGTCAATCGGGTTCTGATAAAACTGGTAAGTTGCAATTAAACTACATATAAGTATATAAATACACATGCAGGTATGTATATACATGCATACACACTAAAGTCACACATGCAAACATACACATGCCAAAAATGTGAAAATATTAACATTTTGTTTCTAACCACGATTTATGAAAAAATTATAAAATACATAAAAAAAAGAATAAATTAAAAAAAAAATATTTTATATAACAAAAAAAAAAAAAAAACTTTTAAAAACACAGCGAAAATTCTAGACTCGAAAGCAACATTGTGCGGTTTTGGAAAATCAAAACATTTGCTGCAGATAAAAACCTTTTTAAAGTCTTGAAATGTTAACGCAAAAAAACATATGTTTGTGTATTGTAAAGATGATAAGAAACTGCAACAGAAAAAGAAGAAAACGAAATAAAATAAAAAATAAAAAGTGGGGTTAATAACATGATGATGCATGATCACTGTGGTATAAAAAAAAAGGAATAAAATGAATTTCTCAACGCCATCATCCATTAATATCAATACATGCACAAAAATCGCGCGGGAGGCATTACCGCATACAAACGAATATAATTGTTTTCTATGCTATTCTTCCCAATTACAGTTTAAAAAATATGGTCGGTACCTTGTCAAATGTATATTTTTGTCTATTCAGAATTTATTTCTTTACGAAAAAGATTAAAATGTGATCGCAAATAGTTTTAACAAATAAAATAACAAACACATATGCAGAGGACAATGTATAGAAAAATGTATGCATTAAATATGTTTAAAAATAGTTAAATTTACTCTCTGAATATTTTCTTGTCAGTCTCTTTCACATTATTCTCACGAAGAAAGAACTAATCCAATTAAGAATTTATATAGATCTTGTTTTATATGAAGACGAAAGTGAAATACACACTTTGTTTTACAAGTGTCACCATTTTGGTCTCATCTTGTTTTACATGCTTTTTTCTGAATTTAGTCAAGAAAACTGAAAGTGCTTTCCTCTTGGTCTACTACATTGACTTGGGAGTATTTTATTTAAGGCGTATTTAGAGAACTCATTTTTCATAGGTTAAAACATTTCACGTGTTTACGGTTTCTTTTTTTTTCTTTGCCTTCAAAGTATGTAGACATGGCTCGTTGGATTTTCTTTTGCGAATTTGCAATAAGTAATTGATAGTTTTCAAGTTTTGATTTTATATTGTTGAAACAAATTTTCTTGTAAAACTTTTTTTATAAAATACATAGTATGTAAATGCATATGGACATTATGGGTTATTATTTTAGTAACTTTATTTTTGGCTCAGACGTCTTCATGTAACATGTTACTGTTAAGCATGTTCAGTTTAGTCAATAATTTAACCATGAATCGAGTTACATATCTACGATTCATAGGTTATGGAATTTTATGATTAAAATTCATTTCTGGTTGAAAAAATGCATCGTGTTCATTTCGGGTTGAATGGACGTGTCAACAACAAAAATTGCCGTATTTGGTGTGAAGAGCAGCCAGAAAAATTACCAATGCTTGCCGAAAAATGCAGTCGAATCCGCTTTACTGAAAAAAATCGGATTACTGAAAGCGATACAAATCCTCGCACTGATTTTAAATGCAGCTAGTCGTATTCACTTCGCTTTAGCGAAACATCGCTTTACTGAAAATATCGTATTACTGAAAAACAAAAGCAAGCCCACAACTACGTTTTGTATGAAACTTACTTCGCTTTAGTGAAAAAATAAACAATGACAAATTTATTTATTAGAAATCGATTGTATAACTTAAGGCTGAATGTTTTGTCCGTTAAAAAATTAAATGGCAAAATGTATTTGTCCTTTTCGCTCTTACGTACTGTATGGCATTTTTCTATTATATTGTAAATGCAAGTGGCTAGACATTTTCGGGGAATTCGTGAACAATTTCAGCAAAAAAATGGATAATTTTATGAATAATTTTTTTTAAATAAAATTTTTACGTTAAATCGATGTAAAAAATATATGCAGATTTGAGATAAAATATATTGTTTTACTGATTTTAAGCAGTACGCTTAACTGTCACAAATTTCAGTAATCCGAACTACTAGAAAAAAAATCGGATAACTGAAAAATATTGGGTTTTGGCTATTTCCAATAAAGCGGAGTCGACTGTATTTGGTGTGGAATGTTATGAACCGGTAGCATTATTAGACCGCAATTTTTTAAAGAGTTAAGGCTCTTGAATGGTGAGCACTACCGTACGATATCACTTGTTTTTTTTCCAAAACGGAAGAGCTGGACTTGGCTGACATGTAGCTTCCACAGGACGGTGCCATATCCCACACAGTACGTGAAACAATGACCAGTTGTCCGCCTAGATCGTCCGATTTAACGCCTTTAGACAATTTTTTGTTGTGCTGTATTGAGGCTCATGTCTATAGAGACAAGCCCCCGCTACGGTTGACTCACTTTAAGAAAATAATAAATAATTTATTAATGAGATAAAGAAAAGCTAAAGCTCTTAAAAAATCACCCGTTATATTTATACTTTTATACACATTCATTTTATTTATACTGTGTGATTTAATTCAAATGTGGGCGTTACACGTATTTGTATATTAATATTCTTTTTATTATGTCCAGCGCTATTTTATTTATATCAAAAAAATTTTATGGCAACAAAAACATGTAGAAGAAATGATAGCCAGCAATAGGCAACCTTCTGTTGGAGCCAATTTCCATGTGTAAAATATGCACAATTCATTTCAAGTTTGCTTCCTTTTTCTCCCGAGTAAAACTGAGAACACACTACAGCATTTTGTAGCATCGCATTTGTGATGTCATTAGGAGTTTTACGTTTTAAAAATGTGTACGAAATATACGAAAACGATAAACGTTGCCACTAGTACACGCTATTTCGCTTGTGATGGTGGAAATTGTCATAGTGTATTTTGGGAATAATAACTATTGATGAAAGATGGGCGCAAGGAAGCAAAATCAATGTTTATTATTTGAAGATATTCCTGCCATAACTGAGAATGTTTAGGCTTGTTTTTAACCGCGAGAATTATGACAGACAAGAAATTTTGAATAACTCACTCAAGCTCTTAAGGACTACAGGAATAAGATTTTTGATTATTTAAAATTACTTTTTCCTTAAAACCCGTATATATGAAGTTATTTTATACAAGGGATTAGGAGCACTCATTCTTAAAATGTATAAAATACCAATAAACAGAATTAAATGTTATTTGGTTAATTTCATATGAACGCGAAAATTGTATTTAATTCTTATTCATAAAAATAAATTTGTAATTGAAGAGAGCTTTAAACAGAATTTTCATAAACAAATGTACTTGAAAGCCACCTACAAGTGCACATTATTTTAAAAAATAAGGAAATACGGTGCAAGCTCGGTATTAGCGACTACCCATTATCAAGACGGCCAGGTTATCGCTACGGCTTAATTTTAAAAATTGCATGTTCTATACTCGTGGCAGTTTACGAAAAATGGGCTCTATTTTAGCGACTTTTATCTGTTTTTAAATTTGATTACAATCACCCCTATCGTGAAAAACAAGGGGAATTTTTGTTCACATGAAATTTTTATTCCACTCGAAGGAGTAAATCGTATCGTGAATCTCCCGTGAGAAATTATTCCCGCTATCAGTTCTCAGTGAATATAAAAAAGAGAAGAAGCCGAAAACAACTTGAAAAATCAAAGAATTTATGTGGAAAGATGTATGTTTGTGCAAGAATTTAAAAAAAGGATGGCTAAATATTTAATAGTCAAATAATTTGGAAACATTTTGAAAACCCGACAAAACAAATTAAAAATATTCTTAATCTTTGGAATTGGAGCAACAAGTTTTACAAAGACGCAGGGAATTGATATTGTTGGAAAAAATATGAGTTTGTGTCTTATTAACGGGTCTTGCCACTAAAATAAAATTTGCAAACTCTAATATTCGGATTATAAAAGAAAATATTTACATTTTCCACTCTATTCCCCACCAAAAACAAAGTGAAGGGAAAAGTGAAAAAACACCCGGGAAAAAATCATTCACGATCAGGGCAATATAATTTTAGCGTAAAATCATTCACGGGGAATTTTTTCATGGTAGAAATTTTTAGAAAAAGGGAAAAATTATTCATGATAGGGGTGAAGGTCTATAACAAAAAAAAGGGGAAATCCCCGCCTTTTGATATATTTACCTTTTTGACTGATTTTGATCTTCAATTTTGTCAGCTTATACGTGTTTTTTTTTCCTGTGTAAATATGTACATACATGTCTTGAAATGGAAAAAGTTCAACATATTTTAAAGCCAAAGATTTCTCAAATATTAGAGATTTAAAAAATTCAAAAGTTGAGATTCCATAAATTCAAATTGGGTGAATTACAAGTTGCGCATACATAAGTATTCGCTTTACCGCATTATAAAGCAAGAAAATTCATTAATAAAGTCCGCACGTGCAAAAAAAGTTTGAAAATGTAGTTGAATCAATAAAAACAATTCTAATTTTAAAAATTACATAAAATTTTTCAATAAAATTTTGGGGTTGGCTTAACCAGAAAATTCTGTTTTCAGGACAGGTCTTGGTTTTTAATTATTCGCGAAAATCGAGCTTGCACTGTAATTCATTAGAGCACTAATTGTCATTCCTTTTAAGCACTCTTCAAGAAAATTTTGCTTCCGATATAGTACAAAATGTGGCCTTGTAAAAAACGGAAATTTAAGCGATTCTAATCACATGAAAGAATTATCTTTTCATATCCACTTTATACATGATTTACAAATTGATAATGTAAATGACCTATTAACAAAAGTAATTTAAACTGATATATTAAATAAGTGATCAATTCGGATTGCAGTTAGTGTTACGCCTATTTTTTACTAACTAGAAATAGAAATATAAACCATTTCGTTAATACATCACTTAACATTCTAAAAAACCGAAATTGCATAAAAATTTCCATTGACAAATAAATTTGGAAGTTCAAACGGTTTTAATTAAATATATTGAAATTAATGTTGTACAGATTAAATACAAATTTAATATTAATAAAAACAACTTGAAATAATATAATAAAAATTGTGATTGTCACGCTACACATACATATACATTTATATGTAACGCGATAAACAAAAAGGTTATCAAGTGCTTGAATGATTAATCAAAGGCTATTAAAAAAGTAAAAATACTTTTAGTAAAAGGCCAATATCTTTGAATATACGAATGTGGTATTCATTAACACCGCTTATGTCCTTAAATCACAGTTTAAAGTATTAAATGATAGCAAAAGAAAAGAAAGATATCAAATATTTTTTACAACTGTAAATAAAATTGGACCATATTCATAGTCACAAGACAGTATTTCCATACAAAATAGAACTTCAAAATACCTTTTTATTAAAGTACAAACTGAATATAATTGTAACTAATTATATTTTTAGCAAGTCAGCTACATATAATTTAAAAAAAAAAACAAAAATTTCCTTGCAGGTGTTAAAGCTGTAGATAAACGTGATGGCGCTGGCGCTCACAATTGGGGTTCCGTTAAGGATACCATTGACGAAGGCAACACCAATAAGAATGTTGAAGAAAATGGCAATGCTGTTAATGCTACTGAAAAGAATGAGGAATCTGGCAATGAACAAACAACTGAACAGACACCGGCCGAAGAAGAAGTTAAGGAATTGACCCTTGATGAATGGAAGGCTCAACAACAACAACGCGCTAAGCCCCAATTCAATATACGTAAAGCTGGAGAAGGTAAGTTTTTGGCCGCCCATTATGATTGTTTAAATGTAAAAACATTTTTATAAAACCTGCTCTTCTTTTTATTAAATATAATAATACGAAAGTGGGAATGCTTTCGATATCGTTAGGAAGTAGTAAATTACAGAAAAATTAAATTCGAAATTAAAAATTTTTAGGTGAAGACACTACCAAATGGAAGAAGATGATTGTTTTGAACAACAGCAAAGTTACCAAGGAAAAGAAAGGAACCGAAAGCGAAGAGGAATTAGAATTTGATCCTGCCATGTATCCCCAGCGTGTGGGTAGACAACAACGTGTGTTGGACATACAATTCAATTTTAATGATGGCCGTCGTTTGGGCGGATTCGGTGGCCGAGGCCGTGGTGGAAATCGCAATGGACCACGTAACAATAATGCAGCTGTTGGTGGCGGTGAGGGTGTTGGTAATGCACCCAGCAAACCTCGTTTTGAAGGTGGCAGTCGTGGTGGCAATAACAATGCCGGTGGCAATCGTACCGGTGGCAAACGCCAATTTGCACCAAAAGTTAACGATGAGCGTCAATTTCCTACATTGGCCTAAAGTGTTTCTGTGGCTAATTAAACAGGCTGCATATATATATTTGATAAAAGACCTCTAAGAAAAACCCAGTAGAAGGTGTGCTACACCATCAAAACCACTTTATGCAAAAACGCTGTAAGATGTAAAAATCATTTAAAAAAAAAAAAAAATTTCAAGCCAAAAAACCAGTCATTTAAAATAGGTAACCAACAACACCAACACCAACACGACCACTTGCGCCACACACCTTTAACAAACTACGTGTATAACATCATTTCAATTCAAATTACGTTTTTTTGTTCAAAAAGCAAAAATTGTCAAGCCTTGGTTTCGACACTGTATTTTGAAGCTGGACCACATTGGATCCTCAAACTACAGAAACGTTACATCATGAGATGAAGAGAAAGTTAATTTTTATTGCTACTCTTAGAGTCTTGAAAAGAAAATAAATTTTAAAAATTGTCTCTTAATCTTTATGTTAGTCAAGACTGTTACTTTTTTAAGAAAATTTTGAATAATAAAACAAACAACAAGCATAAGCCATGTTAAACAACAACAAACAAAAAATCAACGACATTTTTCTCAATAATAACTAAAATTGTTAAAATTATTCTACTATAAAAAGTTCATACAATAATGAATTCATAATCAACATCATTATCATCAGCATCTTAAAATCCAGACATATTTTTCATTATAAAAAATAATTTTCATGATTTTTATGCATATTAAACAAAGTTTTAAAATAAAAAATAAAAACAACAAAAAAATTGAAATCAAGTCTTTAATTGAATAAAAAAGCAAATTCTTTGTAGTACACAATAATAAAACAAACAAAACTAAATAGCATTAAAACATCACAAAAAAATCATTTTAATAAAGAAAAAAAACTGCGAACAAAATTAATTAATGAAATAATAAGTTTCCTCAAAAACACATACTTTTTAAAAACAACGCAAACGCAAGTGAAAAGATGTTGAGCGGAAAACGAAATTTTACATTAAAATATTTATAATTTTCACAAATTATAAAAGTAATACAATTAAATCTAAACCGTACTTCCTTGAATTTTAAACACAATTTCGTTTGTTATTACAAACGATTTTACTACTCATTATTGAAAAATAATACACTGCTCCATAACTCTCACTTGTCCCTACTCCTTAAACTATCACCTCCTTTTTTAAAGACTAATTTAACTAATTTACTCCAGGAAACAATGAAAAAGTGAATAATTGCGCCTGTTCTCTGTGTGGCGATCGAAATGAAAATATTTTAAATTTATATGGTTGTTATATTTTTTTATGCCACGAATGCCATGGAAATTTACATTATTCTTACTTCGAATGGAACAAAAAACAGGCCCAATATATTAAAAAAAAAAAAACAACAACACAATAACAATATTTAATATTAATAATAATTAATGCATTGTATTTATAAGTGAGAATATGATTATGTTTTCATATACATAGTTTTAAAAATTATTATAACTTAAAAACAAAAAAAATGATGAAAAAAATTGAAAAATTACGTCAAAACAAAAAAATTAATAAAAAATATTTACAGTTGTTTTAATTTTCGTTGTAATATAAAGAACAATTTCTCACAACAAAAATTACAAAACACATACATATTTTAAAGTGTAAAAATCATCTTTTAGTAACAAGTAATAAAAACAAAGTTACCAACACTTCATATATTTATTCCTCTGCTCCCAGTGTAATCTTATGGAAGTTAAAAACAATTTTTAAAAGTAATGAACAACAAAAGAAAAAGAAAACACTTGAGATACATACATATGTCGTAGATATGTATATGATCTACCTTTTTTTTTTGAAAAATAAAATGTATTTTGACCCAAAGAAACAACAAAAACAATGTTTGAAAATCGTTTAAATAAAAATTTGATAAAACTGCAAAAACTTATACCTATTCTAATTATTTTATATGGATCGTCGTTTACAATCTGTTTGGCTTTTCCATTCAAATGTTTTAGTCGTCATTTGCTATGTGATACAGTAACAATATTAGGTCTGTCTGCGTACACATATTTTGCATTCACCCATATCGTGTTTGGCGTTTTTCGCCTTCAGATTCGACATTTTGTAATAGATTAAAGAAAATTTTACCTTTTTGTCTCTAAGCTATTCCAATTTGTCGAATTTGAAGGCGTAAAACGCCAAACACGATAAGGGTGATTATTTTGTGCAAAATGTTGCAAAATCTTGCAAAATGTTGTCTGCGTACTCCAAATCTCTTGCAGCGAGAGAGCCAAAAAGAGAATTTTTTGACAGTTGGAATTTAGAGAACTTGCAAAATGTTGCTGGAGAAATTTCTGCTTGCAAGATTTTGCAACTAGTTTGAACAGCTGTTTTTATTTATTGTTTGAATGAAATAATTTTTGTGTAATAAAAATAAAAATTGGAATTTAACAATGCAGAGGCAAGTAGTTAGAATTGTGTTGATTTTTAACGTTTATAATAAATTATAATTAACAAAACATTTTACTTCGTGCTAGAAACGTCCAAATATACAGTGCGACCGTGATGACCAGCAGAACTTTGTGAGACAAACTTTGCGTACACATATGCTAAAATTCTTTTGCTTTGTTTTTCAATCGTTTACTAACCGATCAGCTGTTTTCTTGCAAGATTTTACTGGATGCTGTCTGCGTACTTTTTCAGATATTTTCAGCCGAGAGAGTAAAATTGGTCTTACTCTCCCAAAAAAAAGTTACTGAGTATTTGCTACTGGAAAAGTACGCAGACAGACCTATTAACGATTTAAAGTGAATTATGTTGCATTTCATGCTACATTAGTTTTACAAGTGGGTCTGACTACTTGTAATACCCAACCAAAAGAGCATGTTACAGGAATGGGCATGTGCAAAAAGATAAGTATATAAAACAATCTATTATTTTGAAATCCAATTGCAAAACTAAGCAAGATTATGTTGTTTTTTTTTTTTGCCTATAATTTAAATTTTTATTGGCGAATTGCTATAATTTCGTTAGCATAAATTCATCTTTAATCTATTTTGGTTTAAAACAAATTTATAAAAATTTTCAATATGTCAAAAACGAAGTGTAATAAAGAGAAAAAGGAACCGCCTTTCAGTTTGCTTTAAAAATGTTTCAAACAATTTCATAACGTGAGGTATTGTTTGTATTTCGTGCTAAGCTTCGCCCTTTTCTTCAACTCAACAAGCTGCGTGATATTTGTTTCAATATCGTTGCAAATGAGCAGCAAAATTTATATTTTACTTGACACAAACGTCTAGTTTGATTCTCGAAAACAAAACAAACAATAGGTATATCTTACAAACCAAATTTCGCTAGCTTTATTGGCTCGACACATTGTAAAACGTGTCTTTTTGCTGATGATATCAATCTTCTTTTTGATGGAGATATCACCTTCTTGGATTGTCATGAGGCCACTATTAATCATGTCCTGTCTTTGACTTATAATTGGGCAATTAAAACCAAACTGGATTTTAATCCATCTAAGACAAGGGCGCTTACTCTTGGGCTTAATAATATTTATGATTTATCATCTATTAACATTACATTTAATGGTGTTAATGTACCGCTCGTAGATAAATTAAATTGTCTAGGATTGACTCTTGATAGGGATTTATCGTTTAATAACCATATTTCTAATATTGCTTCTAAAGTTAATGGTATCCTCAGAACGCTTTATAGTTTTAACTCAAATTTACCAAGGAAAGCAAAATCATATCTGGCATGGTCTTTACTTATGACGCATATCTACTACTGTCTTGATGTATACAGTGGATGCACATTACATAATCTTCGACGCGTAAGCCTAATTTTTAATCGTATAGTTAGGTATGTCTTCGTTCTTTGTATATCTGTACATATTTCAGAATATGTCAATATATTTTTAAAGTCTTCATTTAACGATTTCGTTAAAATGAGAACTCTTCTCACCTTTTATAATATTACAAGGTCCGATTCAAATCCATGCTTGTAACAACTATTTAAGTTTTCGAAGTCAATTCGTAATCCTCAACTAATCATTCCTCATATACGTAACTCTGTATACGAAAAATCTTTTGTAGTGAGAGCATGTAGGCTCTTTAATGATTTGCCTACTGAACTACGAAGACTTGACCTTCCTTTTGCCAGTTTCAAACGTATGCTGTATGATGTTTTTTTGAACTAATTTTACAAGATATTGTATTTTCCTCCCGTACCATGTTAATGTCCAACTTGGAATGTGAATTTCTACTTAATTTTATTTTTCTTCCAATGAGTTTTAGTATTACTCGTAGATATATCCATATAAAATAATAGATATATAAATGTTTGTGTATACAAATATTATCATAACTTTCGTTATTTTTGTATCCAACTTTATTAATCATATATGGCCCTATGGGCTCGATTAAATGAAATAAACAAATAAATAAAATAAAATTTACTTTTGAACAACAATTTTTTAAACGATATATAATTATACTGCTCAGTAGCAAAATCCTCCCTTAAATACAACTATATGGACTATATGGGTTTTGATGCGCTAAACTCAAAACCGTTTTCGGTTTTTTTCCATCAGGTCGGTTTTGTTGGATACCTGCGGTAAATTGACAATAAAATCCACATTTTTAGGCGATTTTTTTAACAATACATACATATATATATATTTTTTAAATACATGATTCACCCTAATCGTATTTCCTGCTTTTCGCTTTGAAATGAGCAAATTTATAATAGAGAAAGAAAATTATTGTTTGAGCTGAGAAATGTGTGGTCAATGCTAATGGGATACTTGGAGATAGCCTATGCCGAAGACTAAAAAAAAGGTCATTATGCAGAGTTGGACACTAAAATAAATTTTTCAGGTACATACAACAAAGTGTATCATGCTTTCGTGGTAATGAAGTATATTTATTTATTTATATATAACAATAACCAGCCGAGCACTTGGGGCCTTCTATAGCTGGTGGCCTACATTTGTATTTATATAATAACTAGAATTATGCATAATAATTGATACCATAACAATATTAAATAATGGGCCTGATTACGGTTCTCGATTCGACTCGAAAGAATGTAATAAATTAAAGAAATATACAAGATTTTTCTTTAATCTATTACAAACACTCGAGTCGTTTCGAGAAAGGTAATAAGGCAGAATAAGTAACAATAATAAGGCATCTAAAATGTTAGAAAAAAAAAACAATCTATGTAATAAATTGCTTAAAGTGGTCGACAATTTTGTTTTTGAATGAAATACGAGAAAAGTGGAAAACTCTTAGTGGACGTGGTAGCGAATTCCAGATTTTAGCAACACGTACAGTAAAAGATTTATCACAAATAGATCTGTCTCTGGCTGGTATTAAAAGCTGAAGGTTTCTTTCACTCCTTAGAAACAGGATATGTCTACGGACATACCTGGGGTTGCCAAAAGAGAAGACCTCAATACAGTACAGAAGATTGGACAGGAGTAAGGAGTGAGCTAATCCTTTTCGTATATAAAGTGGCTGGTACACATTCAGAGCATACAGACGTCTTAAGGTAAAATTGACTTTTGAGATTAGTCCACTGATGTGAGGTCCAAACCCTAGACTACTATCTAGCAGAACACCAAGACATTTCATCTTATCTACAAATTCAATATGTTGACCATGTATTATAATGGATGGGCAGATAGATATGTTTGATGGTTTGAACATCATTGCCTTAGTCTTGGAAGAGTTAATGCTAAGATTGCAGTTTTTCATCCAGCGAGAAACATTACCTATTATAGTATTTATGTCATATTGGAAAACATCTATGAGCTGAGCGTGACCCTTAAATAAAAGTATAAAAGTAAATATTTTGTGGTACAAAAACCGTTTTCATTTTTGTCCGATAATATGTATTGTATGTCATGCTGTAATACAATGTAATTAATTTTATGAACAGTTGATTTTGTAATTCGATTCTAAACAGAAATTGTGTGAAAAAAGAAATAGAGATTCGAAAGCCATTTCTATCAAATCCAATTATATAACAAACCCACAATTCTTTTGGTACTTATTTTAAAATTCGCTTTATGCATCGGAATGAATTAGTACGATTTGTAGAAACGTCGAGCTGTATCAAAACCCTATTACAACTCATACTTCACAGAGTATCGTTTATAACCTACATTACGTTCAGCGACACTTCACATTACAAAGTGATACACACCAGAGTTCGAAATAGTGTACATATTTTATCCTCTGTACACACAAGTTTACATCAACGACATTGAAAAACATGACATTGAAAAATGTATGCATGCCCCACTTTATACACAAATAAATCTTGAGTGTACAGGACTGTGCATCATACTTCAAGTGTATACATTGAAAACATTGAATTCACTTTATGTACGTATGCACATTTGCGGAGATGATAACATTGTATTTGTTTTGTAACTTCATAAAATTAATATGTGTGTGTGCGCAGTAAAAGCAAACACTTGAAAATACACGCGATGTACACGAGTACAGCGTTATACACAAGTAGAAGGTGTACACGATGAAAGAAAGACAATGTCAATAGTGTATTCAAGGTGTACATTGTATTAAAGGTGCCCATTAAATTTTGTTATACATTTCTGAGATCTCTGGTTCACACTGCGGTACATATATACATACTTAAGAATACATGTACAGTAGCCGCTCGGTTATATGAACATCCAGAATAGTGAACAAGAAAACTTAAACACATTGGGTTCTAAAGAGTGAACACAGCCTATCTCTATTATTTGAACAGCTTTCAACCGTTAACTTTTTTTTAATGTTTGTCTTATTGGAAGTATGTTCTTCCCCGAAATAAGTGAAAAAACTCAAACTGTATTTTGTTAATGTTTTGAGTGTTGAGTGATTATCTTACATATTACAAATCGGTTCTTCCCCGAGATTAGCAAGCGTGTGCATACGAATACAAAAAAGAAAAATTAAAAGGAAAACATTGAGAGAAGCTGAAATGCCGTTGGTGGAGGCGAAGCTATATCATTGGTTCAATCAACAAAGACTTAGAATTTACCCATTACAAGTGAATTAATTAAAGTAAAAGCAAAATTTTTAAACGACCAATTGAAAGAAAAAATTTCTTTTACTGCAAGTGATGGGTGGCTGCAGAAATTTAAGCGACGATTTGGTATACGGTTTTTAAATATATCCGGTAAAAAATTATCGTCCAATGCGGAGTTTGTAGAACCTTTTAAAAAAGGACCCCATTCTTTAATAGTAGAACCCAATTTAATACATCATCAAATTTACAATACGAACGAAACTGGCCTATTTTGGAAACTGCTCTCAGACAAAACATACGTTTTAAGAAGTGAAAAAAGTGCACATGGAAGAAAACCCGAAAAAGCACGTCTTACATTCCTGGCCTGTACAAATCCTTCTGGTGATAGGGAAAGCAAAAAATCCAAGATGTTTCAACAATTTTACTCCACCCGTTGATTATGGTCATTCTAAAAACGCATGGATGACGGCAGCAATTTTCCAAAAGTGGTTCAAAGATTCATTTGTTGTACAGGACTTCTTTCATGTTCATTAATTATTAAAAAAGGTATTAAAAGTAAAAAATTAGTTTAATAAAAGTCATATGAATTACTTATTTGATGTTCTCTCGATTTAGTGAACAGGCTCTGTTTGAAGTAGTTCATATAACCGAGCGACTACTGTATACATATACAGACATTACACGTTACTGCGTGTATTTAGGCTAGGTTAGAGAGCCGTTGTCCCTGGCGGGACAATCCACTTGGGTCCGTGTGTATTTAATGTTTTCCATTTTTTAGTTTTCAGTGTTTTTCATGCATTTGCCATATGGAATATATGTATGTACATATATAATATTTATGTAGATAATATTTCTATATGTAAACGTTATTTTTCTTAAAAACGCATTAATTTATGCCTACATACGCGTAATGCGTTATCTTTTTTGAATGTTGGTACATATATACTTATCTAGATACTACATACGGTGGTACATTGCACATACATACATACATATTGAAGTGCGTGTACATACATAAGTACCTAACGTGCAATTTATAGTCATTTGGAGTCCTATTGCCAGCACGTGTTTTCGCATAGCATGTAAAACTAACTGCCTGTCGTATAATATTTCTAGATGTCATTCTATGTCAAATTACATATGAGAGGGTTGGAACTAAAGGAATATAAGAGATTAACACATAAGTTTGAGAATAAGTAGCTTTGAGTTATAATACGTTGCGAATCGAAACCTGACTTCTATGACATTTACATTGAACTGCGAAAGCAATTCCTTTCACATTTCACTGCAGAGTAACCTTCCTGCTATAATTGTTTGAAACAAATCGCTACCGGATGAAAATTGCAAGTTGATCACTTGTGTTCTGAAATTCCTTGAGCTTCAACTCTTAACTCCATGTGTAAACTCAATTTTGAAAGAAAGCACTCAGAGCCCTTGTGGTTAAAGTCATACCTATATGATTGTAAAAAATGTTACCCCCTTATTCATAAAAATTATGAGAGTCTAATAACAGCGTAATAAAACAAAGTTCCATATGAAATTTGCTCTGTTACACTGTTATAAGCCTCTCATAATTTTAATTAAGAAGGGTGTTAGTATTTACTTTTTAATTTATTATGACGCAATGCGAATTCTACGCTCCTACACATTAAAAATATCAAAATACCTACTGTGTTTGTTATTAAAAATATGTTAGGGAAAATTTTTTATTTTGTGTATTTTTTTCAGAAAATTTATCCAAATACCTACAACTTGCATATACAAAAACAACATATGTATATGCAACATATGTTTATAATAAATATCAATTTCTATTGAGATTTAAAACATGTTATACCCAGAAAAATATATTCGGAAATTCTATACAATCACCCGTATCGTGAATTCCATATGTGAAAATTTCCGACTAAAATTTTACATGTTACTGGTGACGTGCGAATATTCGTATTCGAATTGCTTAATACTCGGTTATTTTTAAATATTCTCATTCGTATTCGCCATTTAGGATATTTTATAAACAAAACATTATAACTAAAGCGCAGAAGAAATTTTAAATGAGCAGTAAAAAATTAAGAAAAGTTACTTTATTTCAATTTAAAAAACAAATTACATTAAACGGTTATAATTGATTTTAAAAAGATTGAAAATGTCACACATAATTAGACTAAAGACTAGGATCAACCCCATTTAAATCACATTGATATAGTCGTGATTCAGTCTGACTACAATTTGTGTCTAGGTTATTTGCTATTATGTGCTTTTTCTACAAAAAAAAAAATATAATGCGACTTCTAACGTTATAGAAATTTATGTTTTTAACATTTAAAATTTGATGAACTTTTTATTGACATTAAATTCACACAAGATGTATGAAGTTCTTAGGTGCCTAGACACGGTCAAAATGCTTGCTGTAATTTTCTTGTATGTGTGTTTGCTTGCTGGCTTGAAGCACTTAGGCTTGTTAACTCGTCAATCATTCATTTCTGATTTGATTTTGTGGTGTTCGTATGAAATACTAATATATTAAAACTAACGAAAATTTTAAGAAAAATTTCTCTAAATAAAGATATATTAATAGATATAATGGCGGCGTGTTTGCAAAAAAAAAAAAAAACAGAAAAAGTTTAACAAAAAAAAACCATATGGATCATACATGTTTTAATTTTTATTCCGCTTTTTTTACACTTTCTCACTATAAAAATTTAATGAAAATTTGTTCGTGCTTGAGATAATACTACAATACATTTACAAGCATGTGACAGCAAGCATGCTAAAAATCTAAATTTTTTGATTTTTCTTCAAGCATCGTCGGTGTCACACATACTAACAAATTTTAACTCATACTATAAGAATGCTTGTCATGCATTTTGACCGTGTCTAGGACCCTTTACACAAAATTTTCCTGACATAACTTTGCAGACGTTAACAGATATTTCTACATTTTAGCTAAAATACACGTGTTTGTATTCGCAAATATTGCGAGATATTCATATTCGCGAGTACCAAAAATTTACGATCCAGACATCACTAGTATAGGTATGCATATGTATGTACATATCTACGTAGTATGTAAGCAATTAGTTAGAAAGGTTCTTAAATTAAGAAGACAAAAAATTATAAACAGGCGTTGTTTCCAAGACATTGATTATGCCATAAAATCTCATGAATTAGGCAAAAAAAAAAATAATGTGAATAAACAATATAAACTTAAAAATGCTTACCAAAGCAACTTTTATACTAGAAACAAACGGAATGAAACAAAAGTTGATGAAGCAGCATAAAAATAACGGCACATAAATGTTGTTGTAAAATTATTTAATTTAATATAATTGTGCGTAAATTCTTCATATCAATTCAAGTAGGAGTTTCATATTTCTATTTCTTACAATTCCAACTCACAGAATTTGCTAGGTTAGATGTGCATAAGTAAACCAAAATTCATGAATGCACATATTTCGTTTTTTAACTCACCGACAATATATTTTCAGTACCACAAGCCTTTTATATATTTCTTGCTTCTTTCAAGTTGTTAAGAGTTCTTAAAACACCAGCTTTTATAGTTACAGAAAAATATTTAGTAAATCAATCCCAAATTTATGCACAATTGAAAGAATATCACTGTTTGGCCCGCACGATTGGCGGGAATAGAAAGAAATAATGGAATACATATGTTCATGGAAGGCGAATTATAGAAAATTTGACGACAGGTATGCTAAAAGTAACCTGCAATTAAATGATGCCACTTTTTCCTCACTACATAGATATTGTAAAGACTTATCATTTATCAATTAAATAATCAATAATATTTACGGAGAAAACCAACTAACAATTATTTATGAATGAATACGGGTACTGTTTTCATTTTAAAAGTATTTTTGAACACAATTTAACTTTACAAATTTCAGACACAAACAACATGGCAACAGAAACAATATTAAGCATTTAGCACGGCGAAGTATAACGGCACTTAGAAGTTGCGAGTTCGTGGGAAACTTCTGGGAAATGTATTGTTTTAAATTGAAAAATTAACTTAAGTGACTTGAAATTTTTTATAAATGTATGACAAAGTGAATAAAGTGATAAATTTTGCAATACATGTGCACATACGATTAAATATGTTGTGATAATATGAAAATTCTAAGTTTTGTACTTACACCACTCGGCAGAAAATCGTCAGGTAAAATTAGTTTGTTTACACTTTTTTAAAAATTTAAAGATAATGTTGAATAAATAATTATGTAGAGTTTAAAATCTAAGCAATTTTTCTATATTTAATACTTTGTGAAACGTATTTCAGTATGGATGGTTTTTTGAAAGCGTCCACCAAAGGCGAAATGAATGTCTTCAAAGCGAATAATTAACAATATGGCGATTTTGCCATGTAATCAGTGCTGCCAAATTTCTGTGTTGATGTTCTATAAAACTACTTTATGTAGGGTTGTGTTAAGAAGGTATTAGCAAAAATGTGGAGTTACAAACTTATGTTAGTAGTAGGATATATGTTTTGAATTTAGGCCTCTACTTGAATTGAATGATGGTTGCTAAGTGCAAAAAGCGTTCGTTGCTAATTTCTGCCAAATTCTGTCTTATGAGGGTGGGAAACACCGTTTAATAAGAGGCGAAATGTTGACAAAGAATGAAGGCATAAAACGAAAAATATATACTCTAACATCTTCTTACCAATATATAGTATACATATATAGGGTTTAATGAATAGATATAATGGTGGATTTATAGTATAGCATTGTTTTGGGAGCTATAACATATAGTGCTTTTCGTATACGTGAAATTGATTACATAGTTTAATGGAAAATCCGATGGAAATCACTACGTTCATAAAACATCTAGTTGTAATATTTACCTCTTTAATTGTTTAAATGAATTAATAAGGTAAATTCCCAATTAAAAGTTAAAATCCCCTTTTTGTGGGATTAACGTTTCTGGGGAACTACTCAATCTTTTTTATATATATGTATGGTTGCATTTTGAGAAGCAACTCATTAAATTCTACTTACCGGCAGATGTCGCTCAAGGCGAATTCACTACTAGGTGGCCTTAATTCAGAAAATGTCGATCAGCTGATACCAAGGCAAAACTCACGGGCTGTCAAACTCTTCAGTATCGCCATCACAATCGCCATTTTTCTTACTACCCGTCCACACGAGCAATAAGTTTGGCAATTATTGCCGTGGCAACCGTCAAATTTGATTGCCGACACTAGATATTAACGTGTGGACCACATGAATATATGTTAGAACACATATTCGGCAACAACTGTTATAATACATTGCCGAGCAATAATCTTTTAACACATGCTGTCAAATTGAATTGTTATTTGATTGAAATTTTTGTCTTATAAGAAAACAACACTGTTTATAATGTTTTAAGATTTGTACGTGTTCGCTACCAAGATATACAAGCAAGAACATTGGCAATTGACGACGCGTTTCTGCCGGCGTTATTGCTTGTATCAAGACACGAAATGTTGCTCGTGTGGTCGCAGTGTTATATATTTCTATTTGACAGCTCGTGATATTTTTCTGCAGGGTTGCAAATCGAGTTCACCTAGTAGTGAATTCGCCTTGATGTCGCTGTTACTACAATGTACCGTAACGTCCAGGGCACACTCATACAGGTAGGAGCAATAGCCCAGTTGATTATTTTGTTGTTGGGAGAAATTATAATATAAACGGCAAAATTTGTTTACATATTTACATACATACAAAACAAACATGTATATTTGTTTTTGTGCTTTTCCGTTTATTTTTTTTTCTACACATTTAATTGTGACATTTAAATTAGATTATACAAAAACAAAATGCATGTAGTTTTTTATTGTTGTAGAACCGCTCCTACCTGTATCAGTGTGCCCTGGTAACGTCTTTGCGTATATTAAAAATACTTGAAATTCGACATAAAGACAAAAAGCAACACTTTTCATTAATTCTATTTTAAATAAAACATAAGTTTATTTGTCTGTTTAAATATTACTTGTATGTATTTAAATATCTATTTATTTTTGCATTATTATTGTATTATATTTCTCTTATTTATTGTTTTGCTCTTATATTGTTTGTTTTCAGTTAAATAAATCTATTGTTTTTACTTTACTAAAAAATCTTAAATATCTATGTATATGTATTTAAGAAGTAATACAGATTAAATTTTTGTTAGTTTATTTGTTTTGGCAATTTTTAATAAAATTGTTTATGTACTTATAGATAATAGAAATTTTTATGTCATATTTTAAAGAAATCAGTTCCATAGTTTCTAAATCGGGAGTGTATTTTCTCAAGAGGGTTATAATATAGCATGAATATAGATTAATTAATGTAAAGATGATTTTATGTTTTATAATTAAGTTTTGAGACCATCATGAATTTGGTTAAAAAGTGGAGTTTTAGTAAAAATATTTATAAAACTATACTTTTGTTAAGAGAGAAACTTTCAATATATACTATATATAAATTTTTATTAACTTTTTCGCGTTTATTATATCCTTAAGAAATCTCCTTTGAGTTGAAGTTCAATGATGCTGAAGAAATAGATACATACATATTAGCTCTCCTATTAACGCTTCTTAATATTTTCAGTTCTTTTTTCATATATTATTAAGTATAAAATTGTTGTATTTTCTTATTAACTTTATTTTCTTTATATAATTTTTTATAGGGTAAAAAAATTTTTCTAATATATATGCTTTTGGTTATGTTTAAATATTTTAATGTCATTATTTATTCTTTGATCTCATGCAAAATATGGGATTTCTCGATCAATTTTAATAACGGCCAATATGGCATATTTCTTCAAAATTATGTTTAATAATTACATATAATTTTGTTGTTTGTTTTTGGTAGTACATATTCTTTTATATTAAATTGTTATTTATAAAGTTATACAATATATTAAAACAAATATTGCCAGATATTTTAGATATTGTTCAAAATAATTTTAATGAAATGATGACTTAATGTCTTCTATTGAAATTTTGTAATCGGTGCATCAGAAATATTCTTCTAAAGTCTTATGCCCCATGGTTGATATATGGAAACGTGTTAATGTAACTGGCTGTAACAATATGTTTAATATTTTCCACCAAAAATCTTTTTTAAGACATTTCCACTCGATTCGTTCTTACATTAATATTAAGTCTAAACATATTGTTGGTTTTGGGAAAAGTTCTTCATAAGTCATTAATTTTCCTAGATGAAGAAATATTTGTTTCTGTGCTACACGAAATGAATATTTATCGATGTTATTTTAAATGGCAGATAGCCAACCGCCTGCTTGTGTGGACAATGCAAAATAAAATCGATTAACAAACAAATTCCCTTGAAGCTAAATAAAAATAAACAGAAATGGTACTTTTAATATATTTAAATAGCTTTTTTAGCGCATACTTTTAGGCTTGAGAAATATTTTTGTATATAAGTAGAGCAATGTTAACGATACAGCTTTTATTTATTTTTTGAAAAAGGGGAAAATTACCAGTTAATGAATTTTTCACTGTTCTATAAATGCCATAGTAAAACTAGGGACATTCAAATCTAAAAAAATTTATGAAAATTGGAAAAGTAATAAGTGGGATCAGTTTATAGTACTAAAGTGTGACATGTTCTTCACTTGTGCACGTTCTCATTAGCCTTAAGAGCTCCTGCGCTTAATAGAATTTTAATTAAATCAAATTTGATAAAACAGTTTAAATTAATATACAATATCGTCCCATAACCGCCAAAAAAGATTAAGCGACAAAAAGTAAATTTTACAGTAGAATTATTTTTTAATTATCCTTGGTTTAAATGGAAGTAGAACCTCAATATTGGACGCATAGGATTGTAGTTGAGTGTAATATTAAATGTTAATAGTTTTAATGAATTTTCTATAATAAAATGCAAGTTTATGGAGGTTAAGACTTGTTAAAATATTTTCGATGTAGTGAAAAATCTGTTAATTTAACCAAACAATTTAAAAACTTGTATTCATTATCCTTAGCAAGATGCTCTTTAACTATTTCATTGATATCCCTGAAGGTTAAGCACTCCATTTGCTCTATTTGAAAAAGAAAATTTTAGCTTAACCGACACTTTGCAGTTACAAAAAAAAAAATGTAAACAGTTTAAAAATTTAAAGGAAAAATGCAGTTAAGCTGTATTTCCGTAACGGTACTTAACACGACTTTGATATATCGGCAGATGGTCCAAATTATTGTAAATACTCTATTATCGTCAAAAAAAAAAGATTTTCGATGAGCATGTCGCTTAAGCTTCTTTTGCGGTTATAGCTCGATATACGAGGTCTGATAAAAAAATAATTGTTATTTTCATCTTTCGTGAGTTACGTATGTTCGATTATCGCATTTTTGTTTTCGGTTATGTTGGTACACATGTCTGTTATAAATGTTGGCAATATCAGCCATTTTGGATTGTCAGTTTGTTTTTGACAGATAAAAAGGTTAGTCGTGTTTTGGTGTGCTCTTCGATTTTTTTACTATTCGAAGAAATAGATCAAGAAAAGTTTTGTGTAAAAAATGAAATTAAATGCGCAAGGACATTTGAAATGTTGATTGTGGCGTTTGCCGAGTCTACTATGAGCAGATCACAACTTCAATTGCGGTATAACCGGTTTAAGGAAGGCCGAGAAGATGTCAATGACGATGCTCGTCCTGGTCGCCCGAGTACGTCAACAACCGATAAAAACATTGAAGCAGGGAAGAAAATGATTTTGGATAATCGTCGAATCACTATCAGAGAGGTGGCTGATAATGTTGGCATATCGTTCGCCTCATGCCAAGCAATTTTTACGGATGTTTTAGGCATGAAACGTGTGGCAGCAAAGATTGTTCCAAAATTGCTAAATTTTGAAAGACACATCGATGCTTGTGCGTGACTTTTTGGCCAAAAACAAAACCGTTATCATGCCTCAATCACCGTGTTCACCTCACTTAAGCTTTTTTGGCGATTATGGCTCGATATGTATGTAGAGCCACTGGCCCATGCTCATATTTCTATAAAAAACAGCTACTCGTTATTGTTGTTTTGGTATGGATTTCAAAATAATTCAGTACCTGACTACCCGACGGTAATTGAAGCCAACGGCATTGTAGTCTTGTAGTCTATTGTTGTCTAAAACAACTTTTGGCAACTATTCACTGAAAACCAAAAGCATTTGTAGTCATAATGACTTCTGTCATCTTACCTCCTTATTCGTAAAAATTATGAGAGTCTAATAAGAGCGTAATAAAACAAAAGTTCATATGAAATTTGCTCTATTACACTCTTATAAGCCTCTCATAGTTTTTATGAATAAGGGTGTTAGTGTTTATAGCAGACGTAGGCACAAACACATCAACATTTTGAGTTTGTGTGTGTCTCTCACAATTTTGAAAACAAACGAGCATTCTCCCCACCCTTAAATAACTTTTTTCAACAAGCGCTCAAACAACCGTCTTGATTGGAAGCTTGTGATAGACTGAATTTTGAATCACAATTTTTATGATTTGTGAGTAACTACAAATACGTGTGACTCTCAAGAGCGAATTTATATACATGTGAAGTCCGCTCACCCACATCGCCTATATCTGGTTTATAGTTACGGACTTTTGACAAATATTCTCTGGAAGATTTCCGAAAATACATTGAAAACGATGCGAGAGTATATGACATATGTGTTAAAAAGATATGCGTATAGAATGGAGCGAAAAGGGCTATAATAAACTTTGTTTTTAGTAGAAGACACTGGCTTTCTAGAATACATCCCTTCACTTTCTTTTTTTCACTAGGATATTGTTTGATTCATTGTGTGAATGTTAATAAAAAAAAAACATAAATGTAAATTTTATTATTCGAAATTATTAATTTAATTATTAAGCTAAGAATTGTTATTCAGGCTCAAGTTCAAATCTGCAAAGTATTTAAATTCTTAGCTTAATATTTAATAAAAAAAATGGACAAAAAAAAAAGAAAAGGACTGGAAAACAAACTTGTCTAATACCGCGTGTTCAGACATACACCTTAATTGAGCTTTTCGCAATGAACTCAATTATCCGTATAAACTTTCAATTAATTATTGTACAATAAATACGAAATGGTTATAATATTGAATAATATTACAAATGCAGCACTGCTAAAAGGTGTGTTTATTGAGCAAAACACAAATAACTGAACAAACTTAGTAGGGACTTGGCACCTAGATTGTGGAAATTGTTAAAAAAGCATAAACAAAAAATATAGAGCCATGTTGAAGTTAAATTACACTGCTCAGCAAAAAATCATAATTTGTCTCTCCTTTAAATAAAACTATGTGGACTATATGGATTTTGATGCGCTAAACTAAAATCCGTTTTCGGGTTTTTTCCATCAGGTCGGGATTTTTTGTTTATAGGCGTGGCTAATTTTTTCCCCTAAATTAGTCAGGTACGGAGACATATTTCATCCTAACTCAAGAACGAGTCATCCGATTTTCAAAAGTACCTGCATTGACAATAAAATCCATATTTTTTAACCGATTTTTACATTTTATAGCTTATTTTATTATACCCTTCACAAAAAAGTGAAAGGGTATATACATATATGTTTGTCATTCCGTGTGTAATTTCTTCGATATCAATACAGGACCCCACAAAGTATATATATTCTCGATCCTTATGAATAGCGATGACGATTGAGCGATGTCCGTCTGTCTGTACGTGAACGTACGCGGTTTTCCCAAGTCACCAGAAGAGCTAGAGACTTTGTTCTTGGACCGTTGGATTGGAAATGAACTTAAATAGAGTGCTATTGAAATTCAGAAAGATCCGAAGTATGGTTCCAGAGCTGGGAAGCTTACACATATTTCTCGCCGCAAAATTTATACCAAAAATCAATTATTTTTTTTAATGTTTGTAAATTAAATCTATTTCGTGCTTTGGGAATTCTCAATGGTCTATTAAAAACTAAAAAAATAAAAAATTTTTTTCCAGGGATGGAAAATTAAAAATTTTTTTTCGGCCCATTACTTATTTTGTAGTACATGTAGTAACTAAAATTGTTAAAAATTTTAAGTTTTTCTTTAACAAATCCACTTTATGTCATGAAGATTTGCATTGATAAAAAAATTTTAAAAAATTAAATTTTCGCTTCCAGGGTTGGGAAGTTGAAAGTTTTTGGTACATGGTATAGTGTAGTACATGAAAGTGACCAAAATGGTTGAGAATTTCAAGTTTTTCTTAAATAAAACGACTTTGTAGCGAACAAAGGCTAGCATTGGAAAAAAATTAAAATTTCGCTTCCAGAGTTAAAAAATCGAAATAGTTTTCGTAAAAGTACATACATAAAATCCAAATTTTATGTTTTTAGTGAATTAAATCTATTTTATATATCAGAAAAAATTAAATTAGTATTAAAAAATTAAAAATTCGGTTCTAGGGTTGGAAAATCGACATTTGCTGATTCATAAAAGCAGCCATTTTATTTGTTATTTTTGATTTTTATAATGAATTATACCTATTTTATATATCAGGAAGAAATAAATTTTTTTTTTTTTTTTTTTTTAGGAGTAGGACCAGCACTCAGGGAATGTCTCCTATATATGCAATGCATTGCGCTGGAACTGAAAACGAGGGGATAGTAATGAGGGGACAGATTAGGAAAGATGAGAAGATAGACAGTTGTTTTTGTAGCTATTTCAACCTTTTTACTTCGCCGGCTAACTTTTGCTACAGGACCGACGAAGGTTGGTATTAAAATTGGTATTAAAAACCAAAAAAATCTAAAAGACGATTCTACGGTTGGACAATACGAACTTTTTGGGTTACATGAAACGGATTTTTGTTTGTTTGTAAATTAAACATACATATTTATTATTTTTGAAAGACGTTCATAGGTATTAGAAAAATTTAAACGAAAATAATGACATCTGTGAAGGGTATTTAAGATTCGGCACAGCCGCACTGTTACTTGTTTTTAAGATATGTTCTTCTCAGAAAACTGTTGAATATTTGCTTTATCTTTTTGATGTGTTAACATCTATACGCGCGCCTCTAGGGCAGTAAACTATCAGTTTCAATACATACGCAAGTGTAAGTGTAAGAGTTTGTTTGTTTGTTGTTGTTGCTTGGCAGTCGGTATTGAAAGTGATTATTGGGCGATTTTCATATAATTTTTCCACGCGATTTTCTCCGGAAATTCATAGCCGATTTTATTAATTTTTGGATTAAAACGCTAGTGCGGGTTTCGACGAAGAGTTTAGGTCAAAAATTAAGGCGATCCGATATCGGCGAGCGGAGATTTAAGTGTTTTAATTCGGAGTATTAATTTGGAGTAATATTAAAAAAGTGTTTTAGTATGTTGATCTTCGGTTTTGTCTTATGCATAGCAAAGAGAATAGTGACGTGGTTATACGTACATATATAAAAATGAGATAGCAAGACAGCAACGTATGTAGCTTATGTACAAACATAACAATGTATGTATGTACATTTGTCTGTTGCTTTGCATTCTCTTTGTTTTTTGTGGGTTTAATATAAAATAAATAAACAAAAAGGTGTTAACACATCGCCTGTGAGTTCGAACACTCATTGATTTTTTTATTATTTTTTCTAATTAAATTTTTAAACTGAAAAAAAATTACGAATTTTGCACGAAAAAAAATTTTTTTTCTCCATTAATTTCAGAATAATTCCAAAACGATAAGAGATAGAGAAAAAAAAACTAAAATAAATACTATTTTGTTACACATCTTCAGGTGTTTTACTTTTGAAAATCGAAGGACTCGTTCTCCAGTTAGGTTGACATATGTCCCCGTACCTGACTAATTTAGGGGACAAAATTTGCCACGCCTATAACAAAAAAAAACCCGACCTGATGGAAAAAAACCGTAAACGGATTTGAGTTTAGCGCATCAAAATCCATATATTCCACATAGTTTTATTTAAAGGAGGATTTTGCTGCTGGGCAGTGTTATTAACATTAAATTTGTTATTAATCAGAAAAGTAAAAAAATAAAATATCCCAGATTTGAACTTGGGGTCCTCATGAATAAGAAAAACTTTTACTTTTAATTGTCATACGTTAATTGAATTGACTAAATTTTGTATATGTAAACAGAAGATAATTATGGCAATAAAATGAATATAGACTCAATTAAAAATGCATATCTGAACACCGTATAATGGCAACTGACGGCACGAACTAAAATTTACTAAAGAAAATAAAAACTGAAAATATTGTTGTTTTAAAAATTAGGTGAATATAAATATTATATTTTCTTTTTTCATATATTGGTTTGTTTGTTTGTTTGTTGTATGTATAAGTAGTGATAAAAGTTTAAACTAATGTTTAATTAAAGGTTAACTAACTATTACGTTTAAATATATAGTAGTTTAAGTTTAGTTTAAACTAGCTATTAGTTACATAACTTATGCAAGTTCAGTGATGATTTCTTTTTTATTTTTTTTTTAATAAAATAAAAACTACATAATAATGCACTTAAACATTTAAAAATAAAGTTTTTTTTTTGTTACTAACAACACACAGAATTCAATTCAAAATAATAAATATATTTTTCAAAATTTACAAAATAAAATGAAAATAATACTTTTGGCATAGCAAAATAAATATTTTATTTGATATACATACACATATATTTTTAAAAAATAATAGTAACAAATCCAAGAAATAAGGCCTTATATGTAAATTAAAAAATAAAAAAAAGAAGTATTTATATAAACACGGGGAATGGATGGCTTCTGGTTCTAAAACGTATATAGCACTTGTGTTTGTGATATTGTATATTTTTAAACTTTTAATTAATGGAGTCGTAATCACTTGGAAATTGTGTTTTGCAGCACAATATTTTACCGGCAATTCTTAATTACTTTTATAAAGTGGTTAAGGAACTAGTTCTTTGGTACTAAGTGTTCACTGGCTCCAGATGAAACTTTTGCAATATCAAAACAAAGTTGTATAATTAATTGCTGGAATCGGTTAATATAATTTCTTTTTTTATGACAAAATCTTGAGATTAGAAAAAAATAAGTAATGGTAAGTACACAACTGGGACGGACGACGAATTTCGTTCAGTACGACGAATTCGTTGGTAAAAATTCGCTCTATAAATTCGTTGTATGAAACACAATAACGACGAATAAATTAAGATAATGAACAAAAATAATTGCATATTTTTTAAATCTTTGTAATCCTTTGATGGCAGATTGTTTAGACATTCAATAATTACCCCCGTGGTGTCCATTTGTTTGCGAACAAATTCCTTTTTCTAGTTATTTTCCGAAAATTTGTTTGTCTGTAAATATTTTTACTCTTTTCATTTAACAGCTGATGGGGTGACCATATGAAAAAGTAGGAAATAGGAAGAAAGAATATATTATAAAAGGTGTTCAAAATTAATAACAAGTCGTCCGAATGATAAACTATGTTTTTCCACAAAAAACCAATTGGAGTATATGAAACCTGGTCACCTGATACTGTTTTGTTCGTCGTTCGCTGACGAAACAATTTGAAATAAATCTATTTCAACTTTCGCTGAGCATGACGAATTACGACCAACACCACGATTGTAAGCATTTTCATATACACCAACGTGTTTTATTTTCGGAGACGAATATTCGCGACCAAAAATTCGTCGTTCGTCGCAGTTGTGTTCCTAGCATAAGAGAAGTTACTGCTGAAATTAGATATTTGAATTGTGATTGTAATATTTTTTAAATTGTAAGTTTAACCATAACTTATTTGCTATATCCGCTCTAGACCTCTTTATAAAGAGTTGCTGCCATATTTTCCACGGTTAATTAATATAATTTTCCAACATGATATAGTAACTTAAAGGAAAATATTTAAAATATTTTATTTTTTTATTGTTTTGCAACTTAACAGAATTTGAGTTTTTTGTGGTATAAATATTTTTGATTTGATTTTAACGTTTTTCCGAAAAACATATATAAAACTTAAAAAGAAAAAAAAACTAAATTAGTTGGATGGGTGTGTCGCAGAAACCGAAAACATGTGAAGAGAAAAAAGCTACAGAATTTTTTTTATCCCGGCATACTTTTAGGAGTGCCGAATAAATATTTCTTGCTTAACTCTCTGTATAAAAAGAGATTTAAAACAAAACGCCTTAGCATATGTAAAGCTTTTGTGTAAAAACTAAAATGTTACGAATTGGTAAATAATTTTGCTTTCTGCGACAAACCAGATTAATTAATTAATTTAAGAAAAACACACACACACAAACTATAGTAAATTATACAAATAGAATTTGTCTTAAATTAAAAACAAAAAAATATTGATATTTTTCCCCAGAAACATAAGGGGAAAATTTAACTTTTTCATCTCTTTTTTTTAAGAAACTAAAAACTTGTTATTGTTTTCTACCTTAAGATTCCCTCAGCTTCAGTATTTTTTATGTTTTTTGTGTTTTTTTTTTTTGTTTGAAGTTTTTTCCTTTATGCAGCAGTCTTGTTTTTTCGGTTTAATTAGTCAATTTTTATTACTTTATTTATTTTTATTGATATCATTCATTTCTAACAGCTTCATTGTACGGCTCATCATCGTCCTATGACGCTTTAGCAAATTGTATAACCGTACTGTGTCTCATTACTTTGTGATTGAGATCCTTAGCACCATTATTAGTGTTTTCATTATCGGCTGCGTCATTGCAGTCACTCATATAGAGTTTGCGTTTTCTCAGCGGCAATGTCATGACATCTCTATCGGCCATTAGCATCATATCGCTTTCGGGAGATGATGATCTATCTGGCGAATTGGTGGATGATCTTAAAGGTGCTATAGCAGCTTCAACTTGACGCAAGATAATTTCATTGTCATGCAGGGAGGGCCTGTAAAAGGAAATTGATGTTATATATAAAATCATATTGTAAAATAAATTTATATATCATAATGAATTAAATGTGGCAATCTCAACCGACGACCGTGTAGATGACTATAAGTGCTGCTAATTGCAATTGTAGACGTGTGGTCAAGTATGAAACATTTTTCAAGACGATCGCACTAAAAAAATATTTATCAGTTTGTTGTAGAATTATGAACATACAGCAGTGGCTACTTTCATATACTTCAATTTTAAAAACAGATTATTGATTAATACTATATTATATATAAATGCGTCACACATTTTTTTGTGGTACTCTTTCAGATACCTTATCGTTATCCAGCACTGACGAAATATATATGGTTTGAAAGCTACTCGAATATAGATATGCACAATATAAATAGTTTTGCTAAAATTGTAAATTTTGCTTGCACATGAGTACTGATGATGAAAGTGTAGCGGTTTTCGAAAACATCTGTTCTGCTCTGCCATACAAGTTGAATAATTCAAACTGATGTTGATTTTCCCTTATGCCTTGGAATATTTATTAGGTCTTTCTGAACTTAAAACATTTTCGTACAATTAGACTGATGACATTTTTTTGTGGTACTCTTTCAGATACCTTATCGTTATCCAACACTAATGAAATATATATGGTTTGAAAGCTACTTGAATAAAGATATGCACAATATAAATAGTTTTGCTAAAATTGTAAATTTTACTTGCACATGAGTACTGATGATAAAAGTATAGCGGCTTTCGAAAACATCTGTTCTGCTCTGCCATACAAGTTGAATAATTCAAACTGATGTTGATTTTCCCTTATGCCTTGGAATATTTATTAGGTCTTTCTGAACTTTTCGTACAATTAGACTGATGAATTTGTTTTTTGTGCTACACTTTTAGATACCTTATCGTTCACCAACACTAATGAAATATATATGGTTTGAAAGCTATTTACTTGTAGATTTGCACAATATAAATAGTCCTAAAAAAATTTTAAATTTTACATGATTGCTGATGATGAAAGTGTAGCGGCTTTCGAAAACAGCTGTTCTGCTCCGCTGTGCAAGCTGGATAATTAAAACTAATGCTGAATTTCCCTTATACCTTGAAATATTTATTAGGTCTTTCTAAATTTCTTGGTTTTTACGGACGGCTCGAATATGGACACTGGCACTGGTTCGGGAGTATTTTCCGAGGATCTCGGCCTTTCGATATCACTCAGGCTACCCGATACCTCTACAGTTTAGAGGTTTAGGCCATTACCGAGGCAGCATTAAAGATTAACGAGCTCAGTTTAGAGCAGATATAGGCAATGTGGGTGAGCACAATTCACATGTATATAAATTCGCTCTTTAGAGTCACACGTATTTGTAGTTACCCACAAATCACAAAAATTGTGATTCACAATTCAGTGTATCACAAGCTTCCAACCAAGACGGTTCTTTGAGCGCTTGTTGAAAAAAATTATTTTAGGGTGGGGAGAATACTCGTTTGTTTACAAAATTGTGAGAGACACACACAAACTCAAATGTTGATGTGTTTGTGCCTATATCTGGTTTAGAGGCAAGAACTACTGACATTTGTGTAGATAGTCTGGCAGCAATTAGGGCCCTGGATTCGAGGATGATAAAGTCGAAATGTGTACTGGGATGCATTCAATCTCTGGCTTGGCTTAAAATATATGACGTCAAGATAAATTGGGTTCCAGGGCATGAAGGCATTCAGGGAAATGGAATGGGGGGCGAATGCGCAAGAGCAGGTTCGGCCTTGGATGAAGCAGTCTCATGTAGGGATATTGACATTCCCTCAGTTGACCTGCTGAACGTAATTGAGGAGTGGGCAGAGAGGAAGGTGAGAAGCAGGTGCCACCTGTAGGTTCTCCAAAACTCTATGGCCCTCACTTAGCAGAGTTAGGACTAGACAGCTTCTAACTTTTGGGAAGAAGTCGTTGACACTCCTGGTAGGGGTCCTGACGGGGCACTGTGCTATTGAGCACATGTCAGAGCGTTTGGGCGTTCTCCATGATGGTCGCTGCAGGAGCTGTTTCGATGAAGATGATGAGGAGTCAATACAGAATTTCCTTTGTGACTGCCCGGCCCTGCAGGAGCGTAGGCTTAGACATCTAGGCTCTCGTTTCTTGCGAAATCTGGACTATCTTAGGGATGCACCACTGGCTGCCCTGGCGCGTTTTGTGAGAAGTTCTATGTGGTTGTCAGGAACCAGTACTTCGTTTTGAAAGGATTGTGTAGCGTGTAGTCCTCTGGGCATCACTATGCCCCTTTATGGCCTCCGAATGGTTTTAATTGCGGGCAGCCATTTTTAACCTAACCTAAATCTTAACCTTCTAAATTTCAAACACATTTTCGAACAATTAGACTATCAATCTTGAAAAAGCAACAAAATCTTTCTCTGTTCTTTTGTACCTGCTGTTTGCAAACTTGTTCATACACACATAAGGGTCTCTGTATAATATTTATTTATTAACTAGTAGACAGAGAATAACAGGTTTTTGTTGTTCTCTTAAAATGTGTTGTGTACGTGTGATAATATAATCATTTTTATTTTAATTATAAATTTCAAAGCATCGAGTTTCGGGCACAGGGCGATCCTAGTATATTTAAATCACAGAAATTAATAACAAAAACTTAAAGAATTTTTTTCAAAATGCAGTTTAAGTCTTCCTTTGCAAAAAAAAAATGCATCTGCTCATTATCGCTCAAGAAAATGGAAAACTTATATGTAAATGGGTAGGCGATTTGAAAGTTTAAATTTAAAAATGCAATAAAAAGCGGTTTGAAATTTTGGCAAATTCATTTTTTTATTTTTTGTTGTGAAGTACAATTGTTCCGGCTAGAGATGGCGGCTCCAACTCTTGAAACAATTGAACTTTGTAACACGCCATGCCGAGATCTTTTCGCAAAATTCGACATAAACTGATGCGTGAAATGTTCAATTCCTGAGAGAGATGACGAGTTGATGTTGATGAATTGTCACGCACACTCTCAGCCACATCTTCGCTATTTTTGGGTGTACGCACTGTACTAGCACACTCACGCCTTGGCGCATCAGCAGTGAAACCAGTTTTACGAACTTTAGCCATAAACTTGCATATAGCGGGCACTGTTCATCCTTCCCTGCGACCACATTTTGTACAACATTTTCGTGCAATTTTGACCAATTGTCTTTGTTTGGGAAATAAATTTCCAATATTGTTCAAGCGTAAATATATTCATTTCTTTCAGTGGAGACAATATACTGAATTTTGTATCAGAATGGAATGGCATAAAGTATTGCCAGATGCGAAATAACCGGTGGTTCAGATTTAAACCGATAGGTGGCTCGTCCATTGCGAGACAAGTGGTACACTTTTAAATACCTTAGCGTCCACCAGTATTGACAACACTTAAATGATTTTAAAGGTATTTTGATGTAGATGTGCACAAAATAATTTCCATTTCATTTTTTTAATAATTTTTAATTTTTGTATAAGAGTGGAAAAGATTAATTTGGAATTTGCTTGAACAGTTAACAAGTAAAAACGTTATATTCGACCGGTTCGAATCTTAAATACCCTCCAAATATTTAGTAAGTAAATGTTTAACTTGGTGGGACAGAGTTCCTTTATATAATATCGTACGTCAACGCCCACTTAAGGAGGCGTTTTCCACAGACGATCATTACAGATCAAGAATATATAATTATAATTGGACAATTGTTTTTGGAGGGCACTAAAACTGGGTTTTGTCGGGGTCGATCTGCCAAGGGCTGTGGGGGAGACATTTCACCTTTGTCATAAAACACTAAAAATACATTTTTGAGATAATTATATACAAAATTTAAAATTTTTTTTTGGATATTGTTATTTAGTGGTCAAAGGGGGAGGAGGGTGTAGAGCAGAGTAGCACCACATTACGTCTCAGCTTCGTCATTAACCCTTAAAAATTTTATTTTTAATGTAGGCTCAAGTGAAACAATATGTCAAGTTTTTACACTAATTTTGCATATAATAACGCCCACGAAAGGGGGCGGGGTCCAAAAATTATTCTTTTTTATTTTATGGATCCAAGTTTAAAGCGTTGGATTTGACATAAAAATATATCATTTGCTTAATACAATTACAAAAAAAAAACTTTAAAAATTATGTTGTTTTGTAGACGTTGGTTTAGTTCTTCTTAGGGGAACATTTTTCCCTCTTGCCCGATTTAACCCATTTCTGAACTTAATCTGTGCTATCCTTCAAGATATATTTATACCAAATTTCAAGAGTCTGGCTCTTTTCGTTTGGACTGAATTGTGATTTCCACAGATGGACGGACGGACGGACATGCTCAGATCATCTTAGATTTCATCACTGATCAAGAATATATGTATATACTTTATGGGGTCTCAGATGGACATTTCGCTGCGTTACAAACGGAATGACAAAGCGAATATACCCTTCATATTCTTTTTTGGAGGGTATAAAAAGAAATTTTTTACTTGAAACCCCACATGGGCACACAAATACAAACGCTTTTTTCATTGGCTGCTGGTAAAAAGAGAATAACTGTTTTGTTGTTGCTCTTTGAAAATATGTTGTGTAACGAATAAATGGAAATATGAAAAACAATTTTTCTGAAATTTCAGAACACCTAATTTAGAGAAAGAATCGCATATATGAAAAATGAACAATTATTTGAACTGTAAATATTCCAACTTCATCCTCAAAATTCTAACTTTTACAGTTCGTAGTGATCACTAAGTCTGGGTTTTTGAGATCTCGCTTAAACTAGGTTTAGTTAATCTGAAAACAGATTTGTGCGGTCATTACTAAGTTTATATACAAAAAGTTAATGGAACAGCTTAATTTTGCTTAAAAGGTTGGTCTTTAATGAAATAATAAAAAAACAAAATCGCATTTCGCCTGAAAAATCAGAGTTTGAGACTACGTTAAACCAAGTTTAAACGTCATCCACATCTCTAAAAAAAACGGCCTGTGATTAATACATATTTTACTTACTCAAATTTCGGAACTGGTGCATAGCCCTTGGACAAACCTCCCACATGTCTTGCCAGCTCATCTCGTGTATAATGTTCTATTAGATTTTCGGTCAAGTTATTCATGACCATCGATTTGACCACATCGACATGAGCAGTTTCGTTTTGTGGTGCTATTAAGGATTTGTGATGTATGTTGCTGGATAAATTGTGCTGCAAATCAGCGTAGAGTTGATTACTATTCGATTTCTGTTGGGAATGATGTAGCTGCATTATTTGTATGGCAGCTTGTTGCACATCATCTTCACGGCGACTGGCAATGGTGGCTGCTTCTAAAAGAGCTGGATTGATAGTGGGCTGTTGTTCGTAACGTACGTGATGTGTTTGCAAGTCTGAGGCGTGTGGTGATGGACTCGTAGAGGTATTGAGGTAATGAAACTGTTGCTGCTGCTGCTGTTGTTGTTGTTGTGATTGTTGCACATGATGCTGGGGCGATGGAGAACTTTGGTAATGATAGCTCAAATGTTGTGGCGTGTGCTGGTGCGCTTTGTGTTGCTGCTGCCCTGGCTGCTCCTCGTGCATGTGATGATTTTGCGTTATACTTAAGTCGGTTGGCATTTCATCGGATGTGGGAAAACCGCCCTGGTGACTTAGATCTACCAGAGAGGCGGCGGCCAATTGTCGGGTATTATTGCAGGGTATGGAACCACTGGCCACACCGCTATCACGGCTATGATGATCGGCCTCCAAATGTAAAGACAGAGTGGGTGAGGCCGCTGAGGAAGTGGGAGAGGCAGCCGATAGTCTTGACCCTGAAGCGTATGAGGAAGATGGCGACATTGATGAGGATATGGGCGAACCAGGTGATCCAGGGCTGACAGGTGCCACAGATGGTTTGCTGTTTTGCTTTTCTTTTCTTTGCTTACGAGGTTTTGTCGTGTTGCTGGTAGTAGCGGCGGTGGTGGTGGTGGTGGTGGCGGCAGCAATGCTTGAGCTGGGCGATTGTGGTGAATTCGGTCCGGAATTTGTTTCGACTCCCGATGAAGTCGATACCGAAGATATCATGCCATTGCCATTGGTGTTGACCTCTTCATCGTCGTCAGGCATTTCGTTGGCGTGACCCTTAATATGGGCCTCCATTTCTTTTTTGCTCTTAAACGTTTCATCGCATATAGTGCATTTGTAGCATTTCGAGCCATAGTGCTGGACCCGATGCAATTTCAGTACATGATTGTAACCAAAATCACGGAAGCAAATATCACAATGATATGGTTTCTCTCCCGTGTGGGTACGTGAGTGTACCTTCAGCTGTTTCGAGCATGTAAAACCTTTGCCGCAACCCTCCACTGGGCATTTGTAGGGTTTCTCGCCAGTGTGTGTGCGCATGTGTATTACTAATTGACCTGATTGTATGAACGTTTTGTCGCATACTGAACACTTGTGCGGTCGTTCACCCGTGTGTATGCGCATGTGACGATGCAGTTTGCCCGAATGCTCGAATGCACGACCGCAGACATCGCATTTGTATGGACGTTCTTTGGTGTGTATGCGACGATGCACTTGAAGATTCTCTTTGACACTGAATAGTTTGTGACAGAACTCGCATTCGAAGGGTCTTTCGCCAGTATGGGTACGATAATGACGAATCTGTTGGCAGAGGGAATTAATTGTATTGCAAATGAGTTGTATTGAAAATGAAACGATCGCGATCTTGCGAAATTATTTATGTACGAGTACTTACCAGTCTTGCGGGCACAGCAAATGTCTTTTGACAGACATTACACTGATAGGGATCGCCACCATTTGTGGCGGCATTTGCATTAGGCTTGATCTGTGGTATCTTGGGTATGCCCAGTGGCATACCGGCGTCATGTACTTCCGAGCCTGTCGCCACGGCCGATGAATGAACTGCAGCATTTGTGTTACCATTGCCGGCGCTCATTAAATTTAATTCACCATTTTTAGCATGCGACTTTGTATGGGATGTATGAGCCGATTTGCTACCGAAAGTCATGCCGCATTGTTCGCATTTGAATTGAGGCTTATTGGCATTCGTTTTGCGTCCCGTTGTAGTCGAGGCAGTTGTACTGCTGCTAACATTGTTTGTTGTGGATGTCGGCGTTGATGCTGTTGCCGTTTTGGGTGTTAAGCAGGCTGGTTGTGTGGTAGCATACAGCGTTATACCCGGTGGTAGTAATTCTGTTTTAATATTTGTTAGATATTGTTGTTGGTGATGATTTGTTGTAATACTTGTGGAATTGATATTGTGTGATATATGATGTTGTTGCTGTTGGTGATGTTGCAAAGCGGTTATATTCACATTATTAATCATATAACTGTTGTTAGCTGTTGGATGCAATTGTTGTATGGTGTGTTGCGACTCGTGATGATGGCTGCGGAGTGGTGCACACATTTGCGCCTGACTAGGTTGTTCTGATTTTATAATTAACGGTGTGGATGGGTAATAAACCATTGTATTATTTTGTGAATCTAAAATGAGATTTAGAAGAGAAAGAACTTTATTAAATTTTTAATTAAATACTTTTTTTTTAAAGAAATGAGACTTTTCTTAAGGAATTGGGAAAGATTTTCCGTGGCATTTTTCTCTCAACTTATTTATGAATTAGATGAAAGTAGTTGAGAAATATTATCTTATTTTCACTATCGAAATATTAAGTTACAAAATTTTTTTTTTACACCAAATATTTATCGAAACCCACAATTCTTGAATAATATCCTTCACGGGAACAATCAAAGTAAATTAATTAAAAATATATATGATTTTTTGATTAAAGTGTTCAAAGAAGGAAATAAAACAATAGCAATTGGAAGATTAGAGAGGGTTATTATGTAATTCGATTCGAATGGGAAATTATTCGAAAATATATATTTTTAACATGGTGTTTCGAAAGTCTTTTCTTTCGAATTACGTAATAACCCCAGTAACACAAATATTTTGTAGTTCGATTTTCGGGAAATAATTTACGACTTTTTTTGTAAAATATCAATTTTTTGTTAATATGTATTTAATTTTTATTGTTAAACACAGGTTTTTGCGAATTTTTAATTTTCGATTTTTTTGTTGCTTTCATTTTTGCGAGATTTTGAGTTATCGATAAAAAGCTTTATTAAATTGTTTGATATATATATATATATATATATATATATATATATATATATATATATATATATATAGTATTTTAAAATTATTATTAAATTATTTGATATATATGGTATAATTTTAGTAGGATCAGCACTTGGGGAAAGACCAATACACATGCAGTACCTGGGAACTAGAAAGAACGGAACACGTATTGAGAGCACAGATGAAGAAAGACGAGAAGATAGAGAATTTTTTTTAACTATTTTTTGCTACAGGGCCGACGAACTTTTTTTGTGTGAAGTTATATTCTAAATTATTAAACATTTCTTTTCATGAGGTCCTTAGTTACAATTTTATTGCTTTATTGTTAATTTCTTATTATATATATTATTAGTATTTTTTTAAATGAAATAAATTAAATCTTTGAGTAGAATATTTCGCCTTAAAGGATGAATTCTACTTTATTTGAGAATTTCCAACTTTGCTTGTCTCTTGATATAAATTTTGTAGACAGACATGACCTCATTAGACAACTACAGTCGACTCCGCTTTACTGGAAATAACCAAAACCCAATTTTTTCCGTTATCCGATTTTTTCTCTAAAACGTAGTTTGGATTATTGAAATTTGTTACAGTTAAGCGTAGTGCTTAAAATCAGTAAAACAATATTTTTCATATCAAACCTGTATATTTTTTTACGTCAATTTAACGTACAAATTGTATTTAAAAAAAAATTCATAGAGTTATTCATTTTGTTGTTGAAAATTTTCACGAACTCCTCGAAAATTTCTAGCCAATTGCAATTACAATATAATAGAAATATACAATAAAGTACGTAAGAGCGAAAAGGACAAATACATTTTGCCATATAATTTTTTAACGGACAAAACATGCACAATTTCTTTAGCCTAAAGTTATGCAATCGATTTCTAATAAATAAATTTGTCATGGTATATTTTTTCACTAAAGCGAGGTATGTTTCATACAAAAACGTAGTTGTGGGCTTACTTTTGCTTTTCAGTAATACTATATTTTCAGTAAAGCGATGTTTCGCTAAAGCGAAGTGAATAAGACTAGCTGCCTTTAAAATCAGTTCAGGGATTTGTATCGCTTTCAGTAATCCGATTTTTTTGAGTAGCGTGTTGCGCTAAAGCGAATTCAACTGTAGTAGAAATCACTGGATCCGGATATTTGGATAGGAAGCTGCTTAAGTTGACACCGATAAGTGAAGTGGTCGGTCGAAAAGCAATGATATAGATTGTACTCGAATGTCTGCGATGGATGGACACAAATCAACCAAGTTTTACCAAAAAAAAAGCATCCTCATCTTTCAACACCTTTTACGCTAAAACAGCCGATCCTGTATAAGCGATGACGAATCGATAAATTAGATTTTTGGATTTTAAATATCCTCCAAATATTTAGTAAATAAAAACTCTATTTTGTAGGGGTCACTCCGGGAGGGGCCGTGGGGAGACATCTCACCCTTGCTATAACACACTAAAAAGTAAATTTTTAGGGTTATTAAGTGAAAAAAAAAACAAATTTTTTGTATAGGGTCATTTCGGTGGGAAAGGGTAGGACAGAGGATGCGGCATCCAAAAAATGGATTTTTCTGATTTTCTGGCTGAAAAGTCAACGCTTTGGATCTTCTTGGACATAAAAATATATGTATCATTTGCTTAACAAAATTACAAAAAATAATTTTTTAATTATGCTATTTTTTAAAAGTTGGTCCAATTCTGTTTTGGAGGGTATAAAAATTTTTTTTTATCAATTTCCTCTAAATAATATAAGTGTAGTTTTTTTGGGTGTCCTGCCATATTGTCTTAAGAAACATATTTTCAATTTTTCTTTTTATGCGTTGTGAAATTATTTATTATGTTTGTGTAAGTGTGTATAGGCTAATTGGAGACTAATTTAGCTGATTTTATTGAGAAATCGGCCCATAATGTGGGTCCCTTGGTTTTATTAGGGTCTTAGAAAATTATGTGTTAAATTCCTTGAAGTTTTTAATTAAAAAAATTAATTTCATGAAGATTTTAATTCCGTGTATGAAAATAAGAAATTGTAGAACTAAATGGCGTGCTACAAAGTTATTACAACTTCCTCTCTCTTTTTGTTTGTTTGTTATTTTAAGATCAACTTGCTTCGCTTATTAATAATAAATAATAATAATTAAAACTGTGAACTGCATGTATTTTAATGTATTATTAAAATTGAAAATAGTTTAATAAATATTTATTTATCGATTTTTTTTCATATTGCATATATTTTCAGCAGCCTGGAAAACTTGATGCCACATACAATCAAATCTCAACCCCTAAACGTTTCCAGGTTATCTATAGTCTGTCTGTCTTATGACTTCAAATACATCTAAAACAAATGTAAGTCGCACAAAATCATAAATAAATATACAATACATACACACATACACATGCCAATCTAATACAAGAGTAAATAATAACAAACATAATATTAACCCAGATTGTTAAGTGTTAATTTTCAAATGAAAAGTGAAAATGCAGCTAAAACCACCCCATAAAACTTAAAATGCCCAGCTGAAGTTCTATAGCTCGAAAAGAAAATAAAACCACCCCTTTTTCCCTTTCTTGTAAAAGAAAAAGAAAACTTGGTAAACAGGACTTTTCCTTGGGCTTTAACGACCTAACTAGGCAACGTTGTTGTTGTCCATAAAAACTTATACTCATTTGTCTATATTTAGAAACATTTTTTAAATATTCTCTAATTCTCTATTTTTGTATTAGAACAACTTAGATATTTGACACTTGAGGTTTTCCTGCTTGTGTACAACATGTAAAAGCTTTAGCGAAAAATTACGCAGTTTTTTTTGGGATCTTTATGAATGAAATAAGGGATACACAGTGGGTATGAGAGAGTATTTGTTTTCCCATTGTCTGAAAATGGGGTGGCGACTTGTATTTTCATTTGAGGAAAAACGTAAAACTTGCGTTTCAGTTGATGTTTACACTCACATCTATTGAAACGAAAGTTTACATGAAGTAGTCAGTGGGAAGAAGAGTGGAGGTCTGCTTGTGCGAGTAGTAGTAGGTAGACTTTTCACTGTGGGACTGTTTCCACAATAAATGCTTCATTGGTTTTGGTAATCAAAAGCTTTACTTTGTTTTCATTGTTGTTGTTATTGTGTTTGTTATAATATTTTTAATTTGTTTTTATTATTAGAGTTTTGTTATTTGAGACACCACAATTACCGGCCGGCATTTTGTCTTATTTGAATGTTGTTAGGAAAATTATTGTTTACAAAATGGCGTAGTGTTGTGTGGGTTAAGGAGATACATATTTGAAACTGCAAAATAATTTTTTTTCTTCAATAAAGTTTTTAATCGAATTCTACGACTTGTAACAGGGATGACATAATTTGTGTTTTTGATTTTCATGCGTACGTCAGAATTGGAGAGGCACCAATGCTCGCTTTCTCAATCAACACTATCGAAGAAATAGTACTATTTGCGAATCAAATTTGATGTGTGATGACAGAAAAGCTACTTTTTTTCAAATATACATTTCATTTCAGTTTTTATTGAAAAAAATTATTTTATTGCAAATTTACCTTTTTACGAAAATCTACTTTTCACTGAAAACATTAATTTTTCTTGAAAAAAGTTTTTGAAGAGGAAGGGTACGTTTTTGAAAAGGCACTTTTTTAAAAGTACTTTTTGAAAAGTATATTTTAAAATTCCTAGTTTTTGTAAGAAGTCTTTTTAAGGGTACGTTTCTAGAAAAGGTATTTTTTTAAATACTTTTTAAAAGTACTTTTGTGAAAGTACTCTTTTAAAAGTGCTTTTTTAAAAGTACTTTGTAAAAGTGCTTTTTTTATATTATACATATTTTTAAAAGTACTTTTTTAAAAGAACTTTTTAAAAGTACTTTTTTAAAAGTACTTTTTTGAGTACTTTTTTAAAAGTACTTGTTCAAAAGTACTTTTTCAAAAGTACTTTTTTCAAAAGTACCTTATCAGAAGTAGTTTTTGAAAAGTACCTTTTTAAAGTACTTTCTTGAAAGTACTTTTTTAAAAGTACTCTTTTGAAAGTACCTTTTTAAAAGTACTTATTTAAAAATGCTTTTTTAAAACTACTTTTTTAAAAGTACTTTTTCAAAAGTGCTTTTTAAAAGTACTTTTTCAAAAGTACTTCCTTAAAAGTACTTTTCTAAAATTACTTTTTTAAAAGTACTTTTTTAAAAGTACTTTTTTGAAATTACTTTTTTTAAAGTACTTTTTTGAAAGTACTTTTTTAAAAGTACTTTTGTAAAGCTAGCTTTTTAAAAGTACATTTTTAAAAGTACTTTTTTTAAAAGTACTTTTTTAAAAGTACTTTTTTAAAATACATTGTAAAAGTACTTTTTTAAAAGTACTTTGGAAAAGCACTTTTTCAAAAGTACTTTGGAAAAGCACTTTTTTAAAAGTACTTTGTAAAAGTATTTTTTTAAAATTACCTTTTTAAAAGTACTTTTTTAAAAGTACTTTTTCAAAAGTACTTTTTTGGAAGTATTTTTTTAAAAGTACTTTTTTAAAGGTACTTTTTTAAAAGTACCTTTTTAAAAATACTTTTTTAAAAGTGATTTTTTAATAGTATTTTAAAAGTACTTTTTTAAAAGTACTTTTTTAAAAGTACTTTTTTAAAAGTACTTTTTTAGAAGTGCTTTTCAGCAAGTAAAAGGTACTATTTTAAGAAGGTTGAAAAAACTTTTTTTTTATATTTCCAAAAATATTTTTAAAAATTAACGTTCTTAAAAAGTTTTTCTAAAGGATGTTCAAAAGGTTTCATCATTGGAATGGTTTTTTAAATATTTTTGAAAATGTAAATAATTTTTAAAAAGTTTTTATGATTCTTAAATTTTTTTATGTATTTTTTTTATAAATTAAATTTTAGAAAAATGCACTTTAAAAATGTATTTTGAGATAACATCGTTTCCGACTCTAATACAAGTATTAATACTTGTGACAAAAATGCATCCCTGATGTAATTACTATTTGAAATATTTAAAAAAACTGTAACAATTCATCATTCCAGGCTTTCATTTTCCCTAAAACTATTGAAAATTGTATGTTATAATGGAACCGGCACTCGGATTATGAAAACTACTAATGCAATGCATTGTAACGGAACTAGGAAAGGAAAGGTTAGTGCTGAGAGGACAGATGATGAAAAATTGGGAATGTAGTGTGAAATGACCTTTAAAAAGTTACTTTGTAAAAATGTTTAGTATTTAAAAATACTTACTAATTTCCTTAAAAATTCAGTGTGCAGTAACTGTTTTTCAATGAAGAATTTTTTTCAAAAAGAACTTTTTGAAAAGAGTATATTTTTAAAGCCTTATTCATAGAAAATATACAATTTTCTTAAAGGGAAATGTGTTTTATTAAACACATAAATCAAAACTAATTTTTATGAATAAAAATAGGTTTTATTATGTATGTATGCGAGTATTTAAAAGAAGTGTTTTGGAATTGTGTACTATACAATATTTTTTTTTAGAAATATTTTTCGGTGTTAAATTTTTATAAAGGACTTCTACAAGATATATTTTTAAAGGAGTGTGCAAAATAAGTTCATTTAAAACTACTGAATTTAGAAAAATTAAAACCTTTAATAGCAACATTTTTTCAGCATTTTTTGCAGTTTACTATTTTTTAGAACATAAAATATCTTATGTGAAATTAAGTCGTTATGGGATTTAAAATACAATAACACGGTTATTAATTATTTTCGAAAAGCGATAATTTTTTTTTTCGAAATAGCCAATTTTCTTTCGAAGTTTTCCTTGGCTTGAAAAATGTCCTTTTTTTTAAGAAAATGTAAAATTTTTGGTTTTTTTAAAAGAGCGGTCTAAAGAAGGTCTATTTTAAAATAGTGTTTTTTTCTTTAAAGCCGCTTTGGTTCGAAAGTTCCTTAACATTATGCAGATATAAATTATTAAAGACTTATTCATAAAATATATTTTTGATCTATAAAAGCTTTATAAAACAAACTTTCAAACAAGAAAACCCTTTATAAAATAGTCATATAAACCCTTTATAAAATATTCATATTTTTTTATGAATATTTCAGTTAATGGTTATAAGAGTGAAAATTAAAGGCATAAATTTTTTTTAAGGAAATAAAAGAATGAATGCTTTTCTCTGCCTATTAAAAATTGTTAACTTTGTATGACAAACAAAAACATATTTAACAAATTAGTGCAGGTCTTTCTTTTTGTTTGTTTTCCATGCAACTTTGCCGAAGTTTTCAGAAAAGCCACACACTATTATAAAAACTTCATAGTTAAATATATTTTTTGTGTGGTCGTATGTCTCTTATAGGAATCAAAAGAATTACAGTCAAATCCGCTTTAGCGCAACACGCTTTATTGAAAAAATCGGAGTACTAAATGCGATACAAATCCCCGCACTGATTTTAAACGCTGCTAGTCTTATTCAGTTCGCTTTAGCGAAACATCGCTTTATTGAAAATATCGTATTACTGAAAAAGAAAAGCAAGCCTACAACTACTTTTTGTATGAAACCTACTTCGCTTTAGTGAAATAATAAACAATGACAAATTTATTTATTGGAAATCGATTGCATAACTTAAGGCTGAAAAAATTGTGCATGTTTTGTCTGTTAAAAAATTAAATGGCAAAACGTATTTGTCCTTTTCGCTTTTACGTACTTTATTCCATTTTTGTATTAGTCCACTATGCAATTTTTGTCGCAGCAATTCTTGATATTTAGTGAGGAAGAGCGAGAAAGGAATACAAATGGTATATATTCCTATTTCAGGACTCTCACACAAAATAAGAATTGCTGCCACAAAAGTTGCATAGTGTAAACCGGGACTTATATTGTCAATGCAAGTGGCTAGACATTTTCGAGGAATTAATGAAAAATTTTAACAACAAAATGAATAATTCTATGAATAATTTTTATGAAATAAAATTTTTACGTTAAATTGACGTAAAAAAAATATACTGGTTTGATATAAAAAAATATTGTTTTACTGATTTTAAGCAGTACGCTTAACTGTAACAAATTTCAGTAATCCGAACTACGTTTTAGAAAAAAAAATCGGATAACTGAAAAAAAATTGGGGTTTGGTTATTTCCAGTAAAGCGGAGTCGACTGTACCCCCTTATTCATAAAAATTATGAGAGGCTTATAAGAGTGTAATAGAGCAAATTTCATATGAAATTTTATTTTATTATGCTGTTACTAGATTCTTATAATTTTAATGTTTACATATGTACGAGGTCTGTTCACAAAATGAAGTGAATTTTAACTATTATCCAAAAAAAAAATTATTTTTTCACCAATTTTTATTTCGCTCCCATCAAAGCAGTTCGCTTGAAATAGGACACACTTGTGCCAGCGCTTTTTCCTATCCTCGAAACAGTTCTGTTATGCACTTTTTGGTATGTCCTTAAGCATCCTCAGCGATTCGATTTTATCTCTGCTATATTTTGTTCAATTTCAAAATATTTTCATCGACTGCTGCTGGCGTACTGGGGCGTCCAGTACGAGCATCATCATTCACATCTTTTCCAATGCCCTTTGAAAAGCGTGTAAAAAATTTTGTGACTCAGAGAATAATCACCGTGTAATACTACGAAAAATTCAAGTGCTTTTGAGTACTTTGTTTCATATTAACAAAAATTTTATTTAAATTCTGGGATTTATTTTATTTTTTTGAAGGCAGAAAATCGCTGAACACGTAAGACAGTTCTAAATATTGTGACTCAAACACACAAAACGTGCCAGCATAAGAAATGGTAATGGAACATCGTAGCCCGTGAGATTTTTAAATTCATTGCAGAGTGCGATTTCATATCTAAAATTTGGAAACTGCTGTAAATGCATTAATGCTGCCTAGAGTCATTTTTTTTAATAAATGGAAGCAAAAAATAAAAATAAATAAAAAACAGTACATTTTTCAATATTTTTGAGCAGTTTGAGATTAAGTACAAAAAAAATTGGAACTTTTATTATATTAAATTCAATTAAGACTTATGGGCTAGTTGTTCGAATTTTTTTTTTTTAAGTTCAGAACTTTTATTCTTAGGAGATTTATTTTATTCGATACAAGTTTATTCTAATAAAAGTTATCAGTTGCAGTTAATTTACTTGATAGCCCAATTGACTGGAAACGACAGTTAATGCCCTGTAATACCCGTACGTGTACATACATGCGCGCACTTGAGACCCTAACAGCTGTCGCTGGTGCTCTATATAGAGAGGAATGCATATTTCAATAAAGAATATATAGAGATTTTGCTTTATAATGACTGATGAAAATGGCATTATGCCATAGAGTTTGCTTTGAAGAAAAACTTCTGGGTACAACGGTTGATGACCTATAATATATACGACCTGCGCACTGCTGAGAAACTGGCGACCGTCGATGTTGCTATAGGCAGAGAGTTAGAGAGAGAGGGAGAGGGGGAGATATCTAAAGTGAGTACTTAAAGAGATCCCGTGGTTTATATCTACTGGCCAAGTTGTCTTGTCTGCAATACAATCGATAAATTTTTACATACATACACAAAAAGTTGGTTACTTTTCCTAATTTTCCAATTTTTTTTTTTCTTTTTTACTTCTTTTTGTTGTGAAAATTTCAGACTCACTTTTTTCATTTGGCTTGACCACTTTCTTGGTAATTTTAACTGCTTTATTTGGTGATAATTGCACGAGCTCCGTGCCCGATTTCGATAAAACATCTTTAATCCAATTTTGTTCTTTTGGCCAGGGTTTTGCTGCAGCATTTCCGCTTGTGCTAGCAGTTTCGGACATTTTATATTAAGACTTACAAAACTATAAATATTTTTCGTTTTCTAAATTATTTTTCATTACAAAAAAAATAAATAAAAATTGCCATAAGTCTCAAATCAGTCACGTTAAGATTTCTTATCAGTCTTTAATTTGCTTGACATTGCAGAGTAGAGTTTCTCAGTTTTTTTACTCATGTTTAACATTTTTAAATTAAGATTTTTGTTTTCTTAAAAATGATTTGTTTTTTAACATGTTTTTTCAATAATTTCAAAATTTTCTTTAACTGTTTGGCCTTGTTTGGATCCATAGGTGGCGATAAAGAGGCGGAAGAATTATTAGCACTAGAGTGTTTTATTTTGGACTGTGCAGACTTTAGATTTTTATGCATATGCATTTTTTCAAAAGATCTTTGTATATCATTCATATTTATTAAAAAATCATTGTGATTATTTCTCATTCTAGATACAACAGATGATGCATGATATTATTTAGAACAGTTTCAAATTTCACTTTCATCAAAAAGTTATCTATAGTTTTTGTTTTATTATCAAACGCACGCGCCTTTTAATTTATTTTTAACAAAATTTCCAATTTGTTTCCCCCCCGTTTTTTGTGAAATGAAAATTTTTCCGCCTAAATCACTTTTCCGTTTATTAGAAGTTCAATGTTCGCTTGTAAGTACCCGACTGGTGGGTGAGTATTTGAAGAATGTTTCACTAACCACCAAAAATTACAACCAACATTTATTGTTCTTATCACTTCTAATCATTCTAGCTCACAAAAGGTCTACTATTTGCCTTATGTGCGTTAAATATCCCACTCATGAAGCGTAGCTGGTTTTTCTAATGATTTTGTAAATATGAAAAAAAAAATCCCATTTTTTTCCTAACCCACCAAAAGACACTATTTATTTTATTTTTTTACTCAAACAAAAAGTCTAATAAGATTTTTTGAAAATTAAATCATTTTCGGGAGCGTAAACAGTGTGAAGAAGAGAAGGGGCATTTTGCAGGCTAAAGTTGTTGAAATTTCAATTAAATTCTAGTTAAAAAAAAAATCTGTAAATTTTCCAAAAATTTTTTCTATATATTTTTTCTTTAATACGAATAAAACTGATTTATTTTCCATTGCTTTTTAATATATATGAAATATATTTTAGTGTATAAATTCTTATAAGATTTCTAATGTTGGTTTTCTTCATTGAGAATTTGAGGAGAAGAGTGTAATGAGTAGAGTGAGGTGTGATGAGGAGAGTGAGTGCAAGAGGTATTTCTATTACAAACAAAGTTTCCCGTTTAGAATTTTATTACAACCGGTGCTGTCAATTATTCGAAATAAAAGCGACTAAGAAAATTCATTTTGTTGATATGTAAAAGAAAAACGAATAATTTCTTTAAATTTTTTTTTTCTTAATTTATTGGCCAAGCCGAAATGACTACAATATTATTATAAAATTATTAGAATACAATTCGTAATGAATATTAAAAGAAACATTCTAAATATTCCACTCTTAATAAAAATTCGAATTTAATAAAAATTCTGTAATAAAAAATATTTGTAAATTCGCAGATTTCAAATAATAATTTTTAGGTTAATAACTAAAATAAAATCGTAAATAAAGTAAAATCGCAAGAGTTAATTGTACAATAAAACAGAACAGAACAACATAGATTTCGAAACCTGCTTCCATTATCAGTTCTTCTGTGCAGTGCTGCCAATAGTGCAAATTTATAAAACAGAACAGAACAACATTGATTTCGAAACCTGCTTCCATTATCAGTTCTTCTGTGCAGTGCTGCCAACAGTGCAAATTTATCTCTATTTTTTAGTTCTTTTTTAAATCATCATTTAAATCTAGACAATCTCGCAGACATTAATGATGACTGCCGCGAATAATTGCTTTGAAATTGCAATGGATTTAATATGTTAGAAGAAAAGTGCAAAGAACAATTTTAGAAAGTCATATTTAGTACAAAACGTATCGATGCTTTAGAACTGTTTTTTTTTTTTTGGAATGTAAACAAAATGTCCGTATCAATAGCTAAGGTTGACAGAATAATTCCTCAAATTAGTGGTAGCTTGAATATTGCTCCATAAAAAGTAATATAGAGGCGTATAATTCGCAAGCACGAGCGGGGCAGTGAACATGAGCACTTCTGGAAATAAAGTTGTATTAAATTGATATTGAAATAAATCGCTTGTTAAGTGCGCTGTGGGAACCAAATGATTAATTTTTGGGGAAAAAAATTCAGGATGTTAAAATTAGTGCGAAAACCATTAATGGAAATTCTGTGAAAGGTCGAGAAAAATTGTAACTAAAATGAATTTTATTTATTTTCCTAATAAATTTTTTTTGAAATAAGAACTGTCATCATATTCAACTAAGCCACCCAATAAGTGGGAAGAAACACAATGCACATGAGCACTGATGATGAAAGCGTTGCGGCTTTCGAAAACAGCTGTTCTGCTCTGCTGTGTAAGTTGAATAACTAAAAACTGATATTGACTTTCCTTTGTGCCTTGGAACATTTATCATGTCTGAATTTAAAAAAAAAAAAAATTCGAACAATTAGCCTATAAATCTTAATTCAATTTTATTTACATTTAAAATCTTCTGAATCGCTTGTCCGCTAGGGCGATTATGTTGACTGTAAAATCAAAGACATGCTCTAGAAACTTCGCGAACGGATTTATTTCTTTTTTTTTAAGTTAATTTCCACATGATTCATGAAATGTCACCACAGTTTGACTTTCTCAGCCATCAAACCGAAATGATTTATGAAATGTCACCACAGTTTGACTTTCTCAACTGTCAAAACAAAATGATTTATGAAATGTCACCACAGTTTGATTTTCTCGGCCGTCAAACCGAAATGATTTATGAAATGTCACCACAGTTTGAATTTCTCAGCTATTAAAGCAAAATAATTCATGAAATCTCACTACAGTTTGATTTTCTCAGCCGTCAAACCAAAATGATTCATGACATGTCACCACAGTTTGACTTTCTCAGTCGTTAAACCAAAATTATTCATGAAATCTCACCACAGTTAGACTTTCTCAGTCGTTAAACCAAAATGATGTATGAAATGTCACAACAGTTTGACTTTCTCAACTGTCAAAACAAAATGATTTATGAAATATTACCACAGTTTGAATTTCTCAGCTATTAAAGCAAAATAATTCATGAAATCTCACTACAGTTTGACTTTCTCAGTCATTAAACCAAAATGATTCATGCCATGTCACCACAGTTTGACTTTATCACCCGTTAAACCAAAATTATTCATGAAATCTCACCACAGTTTGACTTTCTCAGTCGTTAAACCAAAATGATGTATGAAATGTCACCACAGTTTGACTTTCTCAACTGTCAAAACAAAATGATTTATGAAATGTTACCATAGTTTGGCTTTCTCAGCTGACAAACCAAAATTATTCATGAAATCTCACTACAGTTTGACTTTCTCAGTCGTTAAACCAAAATGATGTATGAAATGTCACCACAGTTTGACTTTCTCAACTGTCAAAACAAAATGATTTATGGAATGTCATCACTGTTTGACTTTCTCAACTGTCAAAACAAAATGATTTATGAAATGTTACCATAGTTTGGTTTTCTCAGCCGTCAAACCAAAATGATACATGAAATCTCACCACAGTTTCACTTTCTCAGTCGTTAAACCAAAATGATTCATGCCATGTCACCACAGTTTGACTTTATCACCCGTTAAACCAAAATTATTCATGAAATCTCACCACAGTTAGACTTTCTCAGTCGTTAAACCAAAATGATTCATGACATGTCACCACAGTTTGACTTTCTCAGCTGACAAACGAAAATTATTCATGAAATCTCACCACAGTTTGACTTTCTCAGCCGTCAAACCAAAATTATCGATATCGATAGTTCTCATGCAGTATAAAAACATAAACTGGATCATTTAATTAAATACATAACAAATGGGAGCAGTTATTAACTTTTTAAAATAACTTGGAGATAAACAGAGTCACGAACCTTGATCATCGCTAAAATTTGTCTAAATCGCTAGATATAATAAAGAAAACAATTATATAAACATATTTAATTTTACTTGTGTTTCGTTTTTTGTAGTTCAAAATTAAAAAAAAATATTAAATAAACTAAATTCTATCAACGCTTAGTGTTGCGTTTTATAAATTAAGCTCCAAAAAAAGTTTTAAAAACTGTCTTTAACAAATATCTTTTTAACGTTTGACATACAAATAAAATTAAATTTAAGCACTAAAATGGCATCATTGTTTTCAGTATTAGATTTGAAGAATATTAGATCTCTATTCACTAAATTACACTCAAAAATTACGTTTTATTAAACTCCAACTGGAAAAAATAACGAAAACAAATTTAAGCGATAAAGAGTGCGTAGCTCATAAGAATCTAGTGAAGTAATAGGAACTAAAATGTGTAAATAGTAAATAAAATTCTTTATATTACCAAATTAAATAAGGTAATAAATATAATTTTTCAAGTAGCCGTTAAAGGTTTTAGTTACTCATTTTAGTTAAAAATTTTTTTTATGGAAAAATCAATTTTTATTACCTCAATGAGTAACATCCGCATTTACATATATATAATTTTCCATACACTCAAAGAATTATATGGGAGTAATAACATTTGAGCTTGAGTAAAAGGGAGTTATACAATAAAATCCCGGGAATCAGGGGAAATTTCAAAGAGGAGGGAGGGGTAATGCTGCAGAACATAGAAATTTTGCAACAACGAGAAAAAACTGTTTAATTATTAAAACAAAACTATTAAGCAAATTTTGTATTACAATTTAAGAAAAAATATAAAGAGATTTTGCATAAAATCGAAATTTCAAGAAATTTAAAAAAAAATTATGTATGTATGTTATTAATAATAAGTACTTGTAAATACAATGAGTAAAAAAAACACAATATTCTTTGAAATGTAAAGAGTAGTTACATATTCTAGAGCGGGGCAGAGAATAGGGGAAAATCATGAAAAAAAATTCTCAATTTCTACAAAAAAATTTTTTTGGAATTAAAAAAAAATCAATGGTTTCTTATACTCGCTGCAGAGAACTAAATGCGATTTGCCTGCTCCAGCAACTAAAAGCTCCCTGACAATTTTTTATGGGATTTTTGAACCAAATAGTATGTCATCGTTACACTTAGAAAAATTTTATTTACAGTGTATTTTTTTTTAATCCTTACTTAGCAATTTATTTATAAATATTTAATTTTATGGAAAACTTTTCAAATCTAAAGCGGTAATCTTGTAAATCACTTTGTTTTAATTTTTTTTTAAATAAAGTTTTTTTTATTATTCGATTGCTAATTTTTCGATCTTTAGATTTTCAAATAAATTCTTTAATAATCAGATTGAGGTCAATTTTTTTATATCTTCAATAAAAGAATTGGAGGGTATTATCACTTTGTCATTACGTATGTAACACAGTGCCAATATTCCTCTGAGACCCCATATTCTTGATCAGTGATGAAATCTGAGACGATCTAGACGAGTCCGTCCAAGTGTCTGTCTGTTCATCTGCGAAAATCACGATACAGTTTAAACGAAGACAGCCAGGCCCTTGAAATTTTATATAGATACATTTTGAAGGATGACACAGGTCTAATTCGTAATTGGGCTGAATCGGGCCAGAGGGAAAAAAGTTCCCCTAAGAAGATGTAAACCAACCTCTAAAAAACAACATAAATTGAAAATTTTTTTGTTTGTAATTTTGTTAAACTTGGAGCCATAAAATCAAAAAAAATAATTTTTGGATCCCGCCCCCTTTAGTGGGCGTTATTATATGCAAAAATAGTGTAAAAATTTAACAAATTGTTTTATTTAAGGATACATTCTTGGAAAATAACATTTTTAAGCTTTAATGACGAAGCTGGCGCGTAACCTGGTACTACTCTGCCCTACCCCTTTCTCTCCTTTGCCCCCTAAATGACCCTATCAAAACAATAAATAAAATAAAATTAAAAATAAATTTTACATTTAATTATCTCAAACATTTATTTGTAGGGTTTTATGGCAAAAGTGAAATGTCTCCCCCACGGCCCTTGCCAGAGAGACCCCGACAAAATACACTTTTATTACCCTCCAAAAAGAATTGCACCCCATTAAGTATACAGACGAATCTGCTTTAGCGCAACACGCTTTATTGAAAAAAATCGGATTACTGAAAGCAATACAAATCCCTGCACTGATTTTAAACGCAGCTAGTCTTATTTACATCGCTTTACAGAAACATCGCTTTACTGAAAATATCGCTTTACTGAAAATATCAAGCCCACAACTACGTTTTGTATGAAACTTACTTCGCTTTACTGAAAAATAAACAATGACAAATTTATTTATTAGAAATCGATTGCATAACTTAAGGTTGAAAAAATTGTGCATGTTTTGTCCGTTAAAAAATTAAATGGCAAAATGTATTTGTCCTTTTCGCTCTTACGTCCTTTATTGCATTTTTCTATTATATTGTAAATGCAAGTGAGTAGACATTTGATATAAAAAATATTGTTTTACTGATTTTAAGCAGTACGCTTAACTGTAACAAATTTCAATAATCCGAACTACGTTTTAGAGAAAAAAATCGGAAAACTGAAAAAATTGGATTTTGGTTATTTCCAGTAAAGCGGAGTCGACTGTATGTATATATTCTTGATCAATTATGAAGTTTAAGACGATCTAGCAATGCCCATACGTTCGTGTGTGGAAAACATGATATAGCCTATTTTTTGACCCCGCCCACGTGGGTGTTGACGTACGATATTATATGCAAAAATAGTGTAAATATTGAACAATTTGTATTCCTTAAGCCTATAAGAAGCTGAGATGTTCTCTGATCTTGCAGAGATGAAACGACTCCCCCACGACCCCTCCCGGAATGACTCTGTTAAAATAGAGATTTAAAATTGGGTACAGAGATGTCTTAAAGGAACCCTGTCCCACCAAGTTAAACATTTGAAATTTACTTACTAAATATTTGGAGGATATTTAAGATTCGCCCCGGTCGAATATAACGTTCTTGCTTGTTTTTAAATAATTTTGTAGTTCTATTGTCAATATTTCGATATTCTCTCGATATATTCTTCACAAATAATGATGTTCTTCCTATGAGTCGTGTAAATTCTTTATATGACTCATGCCTCCTATTCCATATAAAGATATTTTAAGAACTGTATCATATATTTATGTACACATGGTTGTATGTATGTATAAATTTTCCAAATCAGACATTTTAATTAAATAACTCTTTTTGACCTTAACCATGAATTAGTCAATATTATGCAATTTTTTGTTGTTGTAATATTTATCAATAAATTATATCTAGCTATTCAAAAAAAAAAAAGAAACAATTCAAAAAAATTTTAAACCAATAAACAGCTATTTAAATAAGTATAATTAAATTGAAAAAACAATCATGTTGGTATGTACGGATGTGGATATTAATAAACTTTAAATAAGAGCGCAGAGAAAAACAAAACATTTTGTTTAGCATTTTTGTTTGCTGTCAAAGAAAACGAAAAAAAAAAATAAAATAAATTAAAAAAAAATAAAACTAGTACAAAAGTTCATTAACATGCTAAACGGAAAACGAAATACAACACTGAGATGGACAGATACTCTCATATACACAAAAGCAACATAATTATATATAAATATGTGGATACATTCATTTTCACAAGGTGATTTTTATGGTTATTAGATTTATGAGCACAATATGCTCATAGATCTTAGTGATCGTGTATTAGAAATAGAACTGCGTCCAACTCATTCATCCTTGAATTTTAGATAAAAATCTGTGATCAACTCAATAAAATTTAAATGGGTTTGACATCTGATTTTTTTCTAAAGCCAATCAATGGATGAACGATTTGAATCCAGCTCTAATTGGTAGCTTTTGTTGAAAATTGTATATTTTTAATTGATAAATACAAGTGCTGGCAATACTTATTTTTATTGTATGAATAGCAGTGTTGTCAAATTAGGGGTTTTCCCCCTAGATTTAGGGTTTTTTTTTCTATTTAGGGGCAGATTTAGGGGTTAATATTCTTTAGGGGGAAATTTGGGGGTAAGAAAATTTTATTTAGGGGATTTTCGAATTTATAGTTTGGTACATAATAGTACATAATTTAACAACTGAGCATGTCGAAGATATTGCATCGAAATGGGTATTTAGAAAGTAATCACGCAAATACAAACATTAAAACATTTTTCTCGTTAAATCAATTTTGTTGGTTTTCTTTGAACTGCAATATATAAATTTTAAAAAGTTGTTCATCTTTACAATTTATTACCAATATGCCAAAAAAGGATAACATATATAAACAAAAATATAAAAAGGAGTGGGAAGCAGATCAGCACTTTAAAGGTATTGAATTTTTAAATAAAATTTTAAACACAATAAATGCAAAATTAAATTTCAGATTGGTTAGCCCCTGTCCAGGGAGACAACTACAAAGCTTTATGCAAATATTGTAAAAGCATTATGGTGGCTAACAGGAGACCTTATTGCACACCAAAATACGAAAAACCATATTGGATTTGCATTCCAAACAAAAGAAGTACGTGTACCCGTAACAAACTTTCTCAAGCCGTCTCTTACAAAGGAAAGAAAGATTGCAGATCTTTTATTTTGGGGGCTTTTTATAAAAAAATAAAATAAAAATTAGGGTGTTTTCGTGCTTTTCGCGTAAGAATGATAGTACCTCAATTCAAATTTAATAGAGATAAGAATGATGAAACCAAATTACTAGTTACACTTTTCTGCTTTAGGGGGTTTTTTAAGAAAAAGTGTAGAATCTAGGGGGTTTCTAATTTTTTTTGGGGGGAAGAAAAAAAATTATCTGGCAACACTGATGAATAGTAGTATTTAACCGGACTTTTGTCTTAATCGGTTAATCGCTCGATTATTTATCGGTTAACCGATTAATAGAGCCTTTATTACAAATTAATTAATTTCAATAAATTGTTATGAAATTTTTATTTGACATATTGTTGTCACAATTCTATTTTAAATGAAATTTATTTGTTGGTGGTCAAGCAATGTCTATATGCATTTCCTCAACTTCAATTAGAATAACAGAGTCTTTACTCTTTTGTACCCACGTCCAAGACCTTTAAAGTTTTACTTAAGTTTTCTAAAACTCATTCATCCAAACCAGAAAGGAAATTGTCCACCATTTTGAGCCACGATGATCAATAATGTTTTACAGCATCTATAAGGCGAAACTCGTTCCCTTCTTGCATCTTTACATATGCTTTTAGGACTGAAATTAAGCAATTTAATCGTTAAACGAAAAAAGCCAATTTGATATGAACCGGTTAGATAATCGGTTAGTAATTAATCGGTTAACCTATTAACGGTTAATCGAATGAATACCCTAGTGAATAGACAGCTGATGTTTAAAAAATTCATCGAAATGGGAAGAAAAGTAAAAAAAATTTAAAAAGGCAGGGTCACACATCAAACTGCTTCTCGTCAAATCTGCATAGCTGTAATGAGTCATAACTACGGTGACCATATTTTTCTACGCAAAAAAAAAGAGGACAAAAAAAGTACAATAAAAGACACTTCAATTAAAAAAAGGACACTTTAATTTTTTTTTTTAATCTAAGAGAAAAAAAGGACTGTTCTCTTAAAAAAACACGAATGGTCACCGTATTCATTACCCACTTTAGAGAAATTAATTGGAAAATCTTGATTAACTTCGTTAATTATAATGAATTTGTTTTTAATTTACGCCTTAAATAACTAAAGTGTGTGTATGAAAATGAGAATGAAAAAAAAAAGATTACTCCACCACATATTGCAGAAACAATAACAAATTGTAGTTACAAATAAGCGAAATGGTAACACTGTTTGGGATATTGTTTTATGACCGCATGAAAAATACTATTTTATGATTTTTAGTTGCTTATTTCAATGTACAGAAATTATATGATAATATTACGCTGTACGAAATTATAGGGCCCAACGCTTAAAAAATCACTAAAATAACAAAAACTTCAAAAAAAATTTTGAAGGAAAAAAAAAACTAAGAAGTCAAAATATGTTGGATCATAATTTATGATTCATAAAACAACTTTAATAATCTGATACGCATAAATACTATTATGTATAAACACACACACACACTTATACACATAATTAAGTTCTCACACATACATACGTACATATGTAGTTCTCTTTAACCTATAGAAGAGTATGACAAAACTATCAGAAGAGGAGGTAATAAACTTTAAAAGGTTGTTGGAATATGATTTAATATTTTTTGTATAGGCCAGGGTCTATGTTTTTCAAACGTAGATTCAAACAAAAAAGAAAAAAAAAATACAAATAGTTTAACGACCACTAAACAATTAAACGAGCAAACAACCACAGTCGGCTTTAAGAAAACCGTTACATTGTTGGGATAGTACCATTTAATTGCTTTTGTTCATGGTGCTGGGTTTTTTCAACAACTTTCTATAAAAATAACCTGTTTCCATTTAATTGTACAAAAGAACAGAGAACTTTAAGATCAACAGAGAGAGTCAGAGAGAGTGGGAGAGAAGGAAAAAAGAGAGACGTTAAGGGAAATGGAAAAATTAGCTACGTAAACACAAATACCGTTAGTTTAGGATATTTAAGACTTTCTTAGTTTCCTCTTTATTAAATACGTGCACACTCGTGCATACATGCATACATACATACATACATATGTACATACATACATACTACTGTATTTACAAAATGGGTTTTGCTTAACATTTCTCAATTTGTTGAAAGCTTAAAATTGATTAGTTCTCTTTTTGAAAAAAAAAAATCTCAAAAATTGAAATCATGAATTTTACAACCTAGTGAATTCTCAAAAGAATATATTTTAATACCCACACAGTGTAATTAATTTACAAATATTCATACATTATTGAACATTGTCCAGGTGCTTGTTCTAAAATTCTCAATTTTATTTTTATTACAAAAAAAAAATTGTATTCGCCTATCATACAATTCGTCTTGTACTTGCCTTGACTAAGTGTTTTTTTCATCATGATCTATAGAGTTTGTGTGTGTGTGTGTGTGTGCGCTACTTTTTGGGCCATGCCACCAGACATGCTATATAAATTTACATCGTCGGAAGGGTCAATGAACCCGTTTTTTAAATTCACTGCTGCCACCAGCATATTTGTTGTTTTCTCCAAACAAAAAAAAAAGCATAAAACTTGAACAACAATAAGTAGTGCTTTTTCAATGATTTTATTATTTCAATGTTGATGGGTATTGTTGTTAATAAATGAATTTGTTGTTTTTTTTTCGGCTGTTGTACTTTAATAAATGATTGTCTTTCATCCACAGCACTTTACATGAAATATGTCGAACTGTACTAGTTGCATACAAAAAAGATGTTCAAATAAGTCTTTTTTTTCCACAAATTTCCGGTAAAAAAAATTAATTTTAAATAATGGACTTTAAAGCTATAATAAAGCTTAATTAAATGAATTTATTTCTGTTTACAATAATCTATTCTGTCTATGCGTTTGAATATACATATTTTGAAATATTTTTAAAAGTCAATGAACTTAACGTTGGAATGTAATCGAAAATTCCATTCGGACTCATTTAAAAAAATATGTTTATTTACATAAACATGCTCAGCATAAAAGCTATCATTTGCTAGGGTTGCCATCCGTCCTCTTTTCCCCGGACACCGTCCTCTTTTTTTGGTCGTCGGGATCCGTCCTCCTACTTTTTTAACAAGTGTCTGGGGTTATCCTACTTATTGCTGCTCTTACATTTCCAAAATATCAAAACTGCTACATTTTCGCTCATAAGTAGCCAAGCTAAATTTTTAAAAACAAAACGCCCAAAATAATTTACAAATAATACAGATTTTCGTGCTTTAGGGACTGCGTTGGCATCACTGTATGAATTGTCAAGCACTTTATGAATATTTGAAAATATGTGTATAGACATGTATTGAAATGAATATAAATTCTTTAAATAAAAATAAGTAATTTTGTATATTTTATTGAGTTTTTTGATTTTTATATTTGAATTTTAGGCAAAAAAAAGTCCTCTTTTTTTGAGTCAAATGTCCTCCTTTTTTAAGGTCGTTGTCCTCTAAATTTGGAAATGGCAACCCTATCATTTGTAACTTTAAACTGCATTATCTTTTAGTATTGTACATATAAGTAATGGGTGATTTTTTAAGGGCTTTCGGATTAGGAATCGCATAACCGGCTCCGAAACGTGAAATAAGCTGTTCACCGAGGTCGTGTTTAAATTGCGGTATTCTTTTGCGTATTTTGTTGCGTGTGGCACCATCTTTTTGAAACCAAAAGTCAGCCAAGTCTGGCTCTTCTATTTTGTTAAAAAAAAAAGTTTTGTAATCATTGCACGGTAGCACTCGAATCTCACAGTAACGTCCCTGCCTTCATTGTGTGTGAAAAAATTCGTTCCAATGATGCCACCGTCCCATGCCAGCAACAAACAGTGCATTTTTTCGTATGCAGTAGCAGTTCTTGCAATACCCCTGGCTGGTTTTCACACAAGGCATGGAAATTTTGCTTATTCACATATTCAGAAAACCAGAAACGAGCTTCGTCTCTGAACACAAGAAGTGCACCCTGCTCTTTCTTAAACGAGTAAAAGTTTTGATAATAAAATTCAATAATTAGCAAACGTTTTTCGATCAATCGTTAAATTATAAACCAAACTGAACATGTTTAAAGCTGTAGTTTGACGTCCGTCCTTTTGAGAGAGAGAGAGAGCGAAAGATCATTACCTAAAATCCGAAAGGCCGCAACTGACAAAAAACTAAAATGAATTAAGAAAATAGCTACATCTATAAATTCAACGCACTTTGTTCTGTAATTTGTCACATATAATTTCTCTGGAAATCTTTTTGGGAAGACGCATAAAACCCAGCAACGCATCTAACGTATGAACTTTCATCTTATGTGTGTACTACGTATTGTGTTCACAAAATTTTGATTGATAGAAAACCAACATGCGTATATAATCAATCGTATGTACGTATACAGAAATAGAACTACAATTCGTTTCTTTTACGCACATTCATGCATGTGAAATTATTTATTTTCAACGAAGCTTTTTTAAAGAGATAGATATAGACATAAACAAAGTTTTGGGTATTTTGCCCTTTTTCAAGATTACGCATGAAATACGCACTCTTGTTTGTATACGCAAGCATTTACATATTTATGCACATTTTTACAATCTTATAATACTACCCTGAAGGAAATCTGGGGCAAGAGTTTTCAAGTTACCACTTTTGTCTACTATTTTGGTGACTGTTTTGGGTGACATTGTCAATAAAGTGTTTACATGTTTTCAAGTTAATATTTTTGTCTACTATTCTGGTGACTATTGGGTGACATTGTCAATAAAGTGTTTACAAAGTTGTATTTTTCTTTAATGAAAAAGAAAAATTTTATGAATTAATGCCTTTTATTTATTAAAGTGGGCAAGTGTTTTCAAGTTACTATATTTGTCTACTATTTTGGTGACTGTTTTGGGTGACATTATCAATAAAGTGTTTACATGTTTTCAAGTTAATATTTTTGTCTACTATTCTGGTAACTATTGGGTGACATTGTCATTAAAGTGTTTACAAAGTTATATTTTTCTTTAATGAAAAAGAAAAATTTTATGAATTAATGCCTTTTATTTATTAAAATGGGCAAGTTTTTTCAAATTACTTTTTTTGTCTACTATTTTGGTGACTGTTGGGGACATTGTCAATAAAGTGTTTACATGTTTTCAAGTTAATATTTTTGTCTACTATTCTGGTGACTATTGGGTGACATTGTCAATAAAGTGTTTACAAAGTTATATTTTTCTTTAATGAAAAAGAAAAATTTTATGAATTAATGCCTTTTATTTATTAAAGTGGGCAAGTGTTTTCAAGTTACTATCTTTGTCTACTATTTTGGTGACTGTTGGGGACATTGTCAATAAAGTGTTTACATGTTTTCAAGTTAATATTTTTATCTACTATTCTGGTGACTGTTGGGTGACATTGTCAATAAAGTGTTTACATGTTTTCAAGTTACTATTTCTGTCTACTATTTTGGTGACTGTTGGGTGACATTGTCAATAAAGTGTTTACAAAGTTATATTTTTCTTTAATGAAAAAGAAATATTTTATGAATTAATGCCTTTCATTTATTATTTATTTTAAATAAAACTCCAAAACTATAATTTTCATTAACGGTATCTATTTGAAAAAAATATAAAAAGTGTAGACTAGAAGTACTAAAATGTACTAGATAATTACTGGTTGCAATGTCTACATATGGTCCCCCACAAGAACTACATAGTCAATAGTACCAATGCAAGTACATAGTTGATTCTCAATGACACGCCCATATTAAATGTCTATAGTCTGGGGTATACTAGGTCAGTTGCACTGGTGACTATGTCAACAGTAAGTCAGTACAGACTCATTATTCACCCACTCTATAGGGTACAGTAACAATACATTCATATTTATGTGTATGTACATACAAAAACATAATTTTGTATGTATATAGTCATACTTATATACTTTGTTTGTACATAAGTTTGTATGTAAGTATGTACATATGTATTTTCACCTCTCAGATTCATAAAGCCTATGAATACGTTTCAAATAGCCGAAAACTAAGTTTCTTTTTTGTGATTGAACAAGAATGTGTAATACACATGCACACATATCTACATATGTATGTTCCCATATATATATATATATATATATATATATATACATATATATATATATATACATATATATATATATATATATATATATATATATATATATATATATATATATATATATATACATATATATATATATATATATACATATATATATATATATATATATATATATATATATATGTATATATGTGTATACATACATACATATTTATACACTATGTATGTGTACACGTAGTAGTGAGTGTGTCGTCTATTCTGTCAATTTCATAATGAAGATCAGGGGGCAATTTGAAAGATAATGAGTATTTTTGTCGTTTTTCTTTTATTATTAGAAAGTATTTGTTGTTGCTGCTACATTCGTTGTTGTGCTTTTCGTAGAACGCGTGTGTAAATAATGAAATAAGTGTATGTGTATGTATTCATACGTTGGCGTAGGTCACAAACAACAACAAAATTTATTTCGTCTTTCCACACTTTATTTTCTACTTGGCATCTAAAAATTGTATTGTTCTATTAAAGTTTCTAACACGTAATAGGTAAACATACCAATTATTATTATTGTTGTTATAGTAATTAAATATATTAAAAAATAAAATGCGCTTTCAATTTACTACGTGTAATAGGGCGGTACTATAAAATAAATTAAATAAATGGCGTACAAATAATAATTTCATTCTTCAAAACTACGCGAATATTCCAAAAACTGATGATGTATGAAAACAAAAATTTAACTGTCAAAAAAATTAGATGGTTGCAAGCGAAAGTAGAATTAAATTAATTAACCTCCTGTGCCACGATGTCGCTAGATATCGTTCTGTCGCAGAAATATGTATATTTAAAACAAAAACAAATTCTAAAATTTTGTTTTGGTTTTAAATGTGTATATTCGATAAATCGATCTTTTAATGACATCATGAGACGACAGACAGTCAATTTGTTAATTGTTTTGCTATAGAAAAATAATTAAAGAATTGACTGCCACATACCCATATTTTAAAAATACAAATATAAATGCATCTATTACTAAAGACTGCAGCTTGGATTCCAAATATCACTGAAAATAACAAATTTTTGTTCTTCGAATTAGTCGTTCTGAAGGACGATTACGTACGCCATAAAATGGACGATGAGTTTGACGAATAGACTAATTATTTTTATTAAAAATATCAACACTCTGATGTTGTGGCACCAAGGCGAATTCATACAAGGTGAACTCACTTATGCAACTCTGTGTAAAATTTATTGAACTGTCAAATGAAATGCTTTGGAAAAAACAATGGCCGCACACAAAAACGAAAAACCAGAAGAACACTTTGACAGTTCAATAATTTTGCCTTGGTAACAGCTGATCACCAATTTTTGAACTAAGGCCACCTGGTATGAATTCGCCCTGTGTGGCACTCTACAAACACTCATTATAATGTACACAGTTCGAGACAATGAAATTATATATCTTCAATAGAGGCCGGCCCTAATATATGAGTAAGTACATACATACATACATACATATTTACATATTTACATCAGCTAGACATGCTATAAAAATTAAAATTATATTATTTCAAATAAATATTGTATTTTAATAAACAATCATTCCTGGTAAAAGCGCAATATAGTCGTAATACTATTGATGTAAACAAAAATATTTACAACACCAAACACAATACATACAGACATACATACATCCATATAACAATTATTACGTACATACTATCTATCAATTATATATTTAACTGCTTAAAGTTATGAAGGATCGCAGCAAAAACTTAATGTTTCGCTTGAAAAAGGTTCATAAAAATATGGGTAATTGCAAATAGGTTGATCATTGTCAGCTTTCTTTTAAATTTACATAAAAGAAAAACATAATTTGGGTATTCACACTGTGTGCTATTTTGTCATAGATATTGTCATAAAGTCATACTGCTGTATTCACCAAATTAATGCGTACTTCAAGTGTGCTTTAAAGTAAAAAATTTCATAGAGAATTTATTTTAAAGTGTTGATCAAGTCTACTTTATTTTTTTGTGAATACTGCTGATAATAAAGGGTGTTTTTATAAGAGCTTACTGATTTGAAATTTAAATAAAACACATGCCAAATTATGAAATGGCCAAAAAAATTTTCTATTTGGTAGATAATTTCTTGTCATTTAGCATTTAAATTAGGGATGTAACTGATACCGATTCCGATATGTCGGCGATACTTCTGATTTGCCGATATATCGATATCGGCGATATTTTAAAGTGGATACGACGATACTTCTTAAATTTTTTTAGAGCTGTTTTGAGCAAACAATTCAATTTTTTTACTAACCGTTGTATTGAAAATTTGGATGATTTTAGAAAATAAACAGTATGACATTCAGTTTGAATGGACTCATTAAAAATCGTTTACACTATTATTTTGTTAAAAAAAAACAATTTGTTTTTGTTAATTTCAGAATGAATTCAAATATCAATTTTAAATATTAATAATCTCTTACACTGTAATTTTGTATAATAAAATAATTACTCTACTTGAGTTTTGTTAATTTTAACTTGAGTTCAATTTCAATATGCGTATCGGTATCGGAATCGGTATCGGCGATATTTCTTTTTGAGTATCGGTATCGGATCGGCAAAACGGCGTATCGTTGCATCCCTAATTTAAATATAATTTCGGGCATATGGCCACCGCGACTATTTTGCACAAAAATCATTCTGGAGGTCCAATTTTCGACCACCTTTTCAAGCATTTGAGGGCGTATTTCAGCAATGACACGTTGAATACTGGTTTCCAAAGCGTCAATCGTTGCTGGTTTATCTACGTAAAGCAATGATTTCAGGTATCTCCACAAAAAATAATTGAGTGGCGTCAAATCACACGAACGCGGAGGCCAATTCACCGGTCCATTTCTCGAAATAATGTTGTCGTTGAAATGTTCTTTCAATAATAAGTCCATTGTTTCGCCCGCAGTATGACAAGTGGCACCATCCTGTTGAAACCACATTTCGTTTACATCCATATCGTGAAGTTTTGGCACCAAAAATTGATTGATCATGATTCTGTATCGATTTCCATTCAAGGTAACGTGTCGTCCTTCCTCATTTTTAAAGAAATAAGGACCGATGATTCCATCAGCCCATAGACCGCACCAAACAGTACATTTATCGGGATGCATTGGTAATTCTTGAACGGCGTGTGGATTATCTTCGATCCAAATACGGCAATTTTGCTTGTTGACATATCCATTCAACCAAAAATGCGCCCCATCACTGAAGAGAATTTTGCGGTAAAAAAGCGAATAAACATTTTTAATTGTGTACACTGTTTTTGAAAAGAAATTTCCACGATTTGGAAGCGTTGTTCTGGAGTTAATCTGTTCATGATGATTTGCCAAACAATACTGAGTAGAGACGTCACTTTAAACTGTCAAAACAGCTCGTCAGACAACAGAGTGATTCGTATAAAAAAAAACTTCATAAAAAAACACCCTATATTTTAGACCAGTTTAAAAAAAGTTGTTGTTAGGCTGCATACAAAAGACTCGTAGAATAATAGCACTCTTTCAGGTATTTTTTTGTTTTGTCATAAAATAGCTCTAGCTATATTTTCTAAAATTTCTTTTTTCATTTGAAAGTACAATCCTTCCGGTTAATAGTGGAAAATAATTTCATTGAAATGGCTGCATGGCCCGATAACGATAGCCATTGACTGTAACGGCCACTCCTAGCTCATTTTCGAAGAAAACTGGCCCAATTATGCCTCTGGACCAAATTCCGCACCAAACAGTGACTCGTTTTGGGTGCGTCGGCTTTTCAATGTATGCGTGCGGTTTTTCTGTGCCCCAAATGCGACAATTTTGCTTGTTTACATAACCGCCAAGATCAAAATGAGCTTCATCTGAAAAGATGATTTTTTTTTGGCAAAATCGGCTGCTGTTTTGGTTTATATATGCAAATTCATTTAGATATTCTTGTGCACCAGAAGTTTTAATAATTTTAAATAGAAATGGAGTTTTTAGACGATTCATCTTTAATTGTATTAATTTTCATCTGCTTTGATAACAGCTAATTACAAATGTGTTGTTATCTTATCAGCTGATCGATGTTTGAAATAGGATACTAAGTTATGACGGCTTGTTCACACTAGTAATATATTTCGTGCTATTATTTTATGAGTTATGACTTTATGACTACAGTGTGAATAGCCCAAATATTTAAAAAAATTTTAAAACAAAAACAATTTTTATGAAATTGTTGTCATAATTTTATTTTAAATGCAATTTATTTATTAATGGTTAAGCAATGTTTACAAGCATTTCATTGGTGCTTTACAAAATCATCAGTAGAATTTAATCATTCTTTTGAAAAGTTACAAATCTCTTATCTTATGCACATACTTTGAAAGTGTATGCTTAACCATAACTAAAGAAATTTCATTCAAAAATATTTTTCAAATACAATTAGAAAATCCCGTGAATTCATTTAAACTGTTATCTCTAAAAATTAATGACAAATGTTTTCCGATTAGTTACTTTTGATGATCGCTAAATGCGTAAACAAATCATTTAATTTTTATATAAAAAAAATAAATTGTTAATTTTAAATATTAAAAAGAAGAAACCGAAATCTTTCAAATGAAACCAGTTATTTGGAAATCAGATGATAATGCCGAGCAAAGTTATTAATGCTTGAGTATTAATTAATCCATCCCAGATACTGATCAAATTTGAATAACTTTACAGTGGGCCATTTATATTCGTGAGTGGAGTCATTTGAAATCTTTGGATTACTTTTATTTTTAATATAAATATTTAAAAACAAATTAAACGTAATGAAAATAAAACAAATAACAACGTTATATTCTTTGGATTACTTTTTTTTATATAATAATTAAAAAAAAATAGACTTATGCTAGAGTTAATGTCGACGCCGTTGACGGCGTTTCAACGCCGAAAAAGTTGAAATAGATTCAACTTTTACGGCGTTGCAACGCGTTGAGATTAACTGTTCTCATACAATTTCATACGATTCAACTTTTTTTTTGACATTTGACGCCGCCGACGACGTCGACATTAACTCTAGCATTAATAAAAATAAAACAAATAAGAACATTATATTCGGCCCGGTCGACTCTTTACCCTCCAAACATTTAGTAAATAAATTAAAAATATTTAACCTGTTTGGTCAGAGTTCCTTTAAGACATTTCTGTGCCCCATTTTAAAACTTTATTTCGGCAAGGTCACTCGGGGAAGGGCCGTGGGGAGAAATCTCACTTTTGTTGTACGAACTTAAAAAGTACATTTTTGGGGTAATTAAGTGTAGAAATATAGTGAGAGGATAATTTGGGTGGCAAAGGGGAGTGGAGAAATAGAGCAGGGGAAGATCAGAGTACATCTTACCTTCTTCGTAAAAGTAAAAAGTTAATTTTTTTAAAGAATTTAGACTGACACAATCGTGTACTAAAAAAGAGCAGAGGAACAACAGCGGTCTACTTTGTTGGCCTTGTAGCCACAAATAAGCTGACGAAGTAAAAAGGTTCAAAAAATAATTCTCTATCTTCTCATCTGTCGCCTCAATACTATCCCTTCCTTTCTAGTTCCGAGGCAATGCACTGCATATGTAGGGGTCATCCCCTGAGTGCTGGTCCGAGTCAAAAAAAAATAAATAAAATAAAATAAAAACGTGTTAATTATTTATACTATTTTTCAATGTAATTTGTACGCGGCTTCCAAAAATGGATTTTTCTGATTTTCTGGCTTCAAGTTCAAGGTCTTGAACCTTCTTTGACATAAAAATATATTTAACAAAATCACAAAAAAAAAATCTTTAAAAATTATGTGGTTTTTTAGAAATTAGTTTGGATCTACTTAGGGGAACTATTTTGCCTCTGGTCCGATCTAACACATTTACAAACTTAGCCTGTGCTATTCTTCAAAATTTTTCTATACCAAATTTCAAACGTCTGACTCTTTTCATGATTTCCACAGACAGATTTGGCTAGATCGTCTTAGATTTCATAGTTGATTGACTTGAATGGGGTCTTGGAGCGACATTTCGCTGATTTACATACGGACTGACAAAGTGAATATACCCTGGAATTCTTTTTTTTTAAGGTTATAAAAAAATAAAATGTTTTCGAAAATATTATGCTACAAACACAACTGGAACGAATGACGAATTTTTCGTTACGAATATTCGTCTTTGGAAATAAAACACATTTAAGTAAATGAATATACACACAATATGTACGTTGAACGAAATACGTCGTGCAGAACGAACTTTGCGAGCGGTTTATTTCTATTTCTTACGCAGATGAATTTGATTACATTAAGAATTTGATTACTTTCTTAACGTAATCAAATTCAAAGGTTCCGTGGTTTCAGTGGAGGCTCCCTATAATAGAATGGGACTTCCTTATAATAGAGCGCACAATAGGCCTATGAGGCCTAAGTGTAATCCTGAACGGACTGGGATAGCCCCGCTTACGCCCCTCTCTTCAACCTAACCTAACCTACGCAGATGAACGAAGAACAAATCAATATAAAGTGACCAGGTTTCATAAACTCAAACTGCTTTTTTGTGAAAAAACTCAGTACTGTATTGTTGCATGCAGCACCAAAATTTTCAGTGCACATTAAAAATGCATACACCAATTCACAAAAATTTATCATTCGGACGATTTTTTATTATTTTTGAACACTTTTTATAATATGGTATTTCTTTCTATTTCCTACTTTTTCATATGGTCACCCAATCAGCTGTTAAATGAAGAGAATAATTTATTTACAGACAAAAAAATTGTTCGAAAAATAATTATCAAAAGGAATTTGTTGTGTTAAAAATGAACACCACCGGGATAATTATTGAATGTCTAAACAATCGGGCATCAATGAATTACAAAGATTTTTAAAAAATTTACATTTTTTTTGCTAATTTTTTTAAGTTATTTGTCGTTATTGTGTTTCATACGACGAATTTGTAGAACGAATTTCTTACAACGAATTCGTCGTAGGTACTAAACGAAATTTGCCGTTCGTCCCAGTTGTGTTCCTACCATTTAATGAACGGCTTTTAACAGGCATCAGAAATAAGTAAATTATAAATGACAATATTTTTCGAGAACGGGATCTAGTTCTCTAAATAAAATATTGGTTGGTATACGTGGCTGCCTGTAACCCACAAGCATTCAAGTAGGATCTCCGAGATCCCGTTTTGAAAAAGCATTGGTTACCTGTCTGCTTACTTTTTTGTTTCCCGATTTTCTTTTTTTTAAAAGAAAGAAGTGTAAATACAGTAAAATCTCTTTTTACATGGTCTTTTCTTACATGATTTTGAAATAACACGGTTCGTCAAGAAGAAATTTTAAATTTTTTTACAAGTTTTTCTGATTTAACACGAATTAAAAAAAAAATATTTTTTTCATTATTTTCTGCTAAATATCATGGTATATTCACTTTGTCATTCCGTTTGTAACGCATCGAAATATCCATCTCAGACCCCATAAAGTATATATATTCTTGATCAGTGATGAAATCTAAGACGAACTGAGCATGTCCGTCCGTCCGTCTGTGGAAATCACGATTCAGTCCAAACGAAAAGAGCTAGACTCTTGAAATTTGGCATAAATATATTTTGAAGCTTAGAGCAGGTTAAGTTCGAAGATGGGCTAAATCGGGCAAGAGGGAAAAAAGTTCCCCTAAGAAGAACTAAACCAACCCAGAAAAAACAACATAAATTTTAAAGTTTTTTGGTTATTTTGTTAAGCAAATGATATATTTTTATGTCAAATACGGTCCAACGCCTTAAACTTAGAGTCATTAAATAAAATAAAAATATTTTTTGACCCCGCCCACTTCAGTGGGCGTTATTATAGGCAAAAATAGCATAAAAATTTAACAAATTGTTTTACTTAAGCCTACATTCCTTAAAAATAACATTTTTAAGCTTTAATGACGAAGCTGAGACGAAACCTGGTAGTACTCTGCCCTACCCCCTCCTTCCCCTTCGCCCCCTAAATGACCCTACCAAAAAAAAAAAATGTTTTAAATTTTGTATATAATCATCCCAAACATTTATCTTTAGAGTTTTATGACTGCCGATTTCTGCCCTACCCCCCCCCCCCCTCTTCCTTCGCCCCCTAAATGACCCTACCAAAAAAAAATTTTTTTTTTTAAATATTGTATATAATCATCCCAAACATTTATCTTTAGTTTTATGACTGCCGATTTCTGCCCTTAATCCCCCCCCCCTCCTTTTTCTTTGCCCCCTAAATGACCCTGCCAAAAAAAATTTTTTTTTAATTTTTTATATAATCATCCCAAGCATTTATCTTTAGAGTTTTATGACTGCCTGTTGCTGCCCTACCCCCTCCTCCCCCTTTGGCCGCTAAATGACCCTATCAAAAAAAAGAAATTTTAATTTTGTATATAATTATCCCAAGCATTTATTTTTAGAGTTTTATGACAAAGGTGAAATGTTTCCCCCACAGCCCTTGCCAGAGCGACCCCGCCAAAATACAGTTTTTATACCCTCCAAAGAGAATTGTGATGAAGTCTAAGACGGTCTAGCAATGCCCATACGTTCGTCTGTGGAAAACATGATATTGTATAATTTTGAACCCCGTCCCCTTTAGTGAGCGTTGACGTACGACATTTTATAAAGGAACTCTGTCCCACCAAGTTAACCATTTTCAATTCACCTACTAAATATTTGGAGGGTATTTAAGATTCGACCCGGTCGAATATAACGTTTTTACTTGTTATTTATCATATCAGTTTGTGGATGACGCATGTTTACGGGGAATACCCAATTTTTATTATAGCTTTTTTCTTTAACTCATTGTACAGCAACTTGAACACATCACTTTGTTGTTGATTGTGTTAAGTGTTCAGTTCGTAGGACGCAATAAATAATTTCAATAAAGTTCTTAAAGTTAATGTTTAAGTTAGTTATTTTTTATAAATTGGTGAAATCTTCAAATTGCATTATAAAATTTGTTAATAACTTTTCAAGATTTTTTTGAGGTTGTGGAACAGATCCCCAAATTTACATATGAATTGTGTATTTTTTTACACGGTTTTGATTTACACGGTTTTCTTAGGAACGTACCTACATACCGTGTAAAAAAAAGATTTTACTGTACATATTTTTGTAATTAAACTCCTCTTGAATTTACATAGGTACATATACATATACATATATAAATTATTTTCTTTTTATAGGTACATTTTCCTTTCTGCCCAACAAAGTTTCCTTTCACTAAAATGTTTCGTTGCTGTATTTGCTTTTGCAATCGAAGAGTTCACTTTCATTTCATTTATCATTGTCCTTTCTTAGAAAAAACGTTTGCCACCAACTCTTTTCTAATGCTTTGAAATATGTATGTATGTATGTGTGTATATGCATGTATGTACCAACATACTTGCATATGCATGGATGGATGCATATATATACGTATGAAAGTGTGTATTATAGATATGTATTTGTGTGTGTGTGTGTGTGCGAGTGCAAAAAACTCATCCGCATGCACACACACACACACTCATTCATACCAAAATTTGACATTGGCGCGTGTATTTTAAAATACCAACTCAAACCTTAAATTGTAAAAACTAAAAATCTTCTGTACATGAGAATTAAAAATCCATATTACAAAAACAACATTAAAAGTTAGGCAAATGACAAAACCATAAACATCCCTCTACGTCATACATACAAATACATTCAAATTGGCATAATATTGTTGTTGTTATTGCTGTTTCTGTACTAACTGGCCTGCCTTAAGTTGAAAACCCATGCACAAGGCGCCTTCAATATAAGATGTTCTCACCGCAACAGCAGACTTTTTATTTTGTCTGTCTGAAATTTAACTTGTCAAGTTGTGCAATCCCAAATGTGCATAATAGATACATACATAGATATACATACATGTATGTATGCATGTATATACCACAAAAAAATTTTGCTTACTGGTAAGCGGAATTGTAAGTTATAGTAAGCGGAATTGTAAGTTTTATAAGTGCTAACTCTTAAAGTTAAAACTAACTGTTAAAACTTTCTTTTACCAATAATAAAAGATATTGTTGAAACCATTCTTTATTAAATCGATTTTTAATATAAAATTCTATTTTGTTTTTGGCTGTAGTAAATCCAGTGTTGGTAAGCGAAAGATTGCAAACAGCTGACAATGTTATGAGAATTAAAACGGAAGTTCTACGACTTCCGCTTTTTTTTCTTGAAAATCTGATTTTTAAATGAATCAGTTTGATTTCCCAGCACTTTTTCGTTTTGTAGGTATAATCATTTCTATAGTATTAAAATATTCATTTACAAAATATAATATAATTGCCTATTGGATTGTTCATACAAAAGGAAAAAAGAAAACATGTAGAACGTCATAGTCGAGCGGGTCGAATCTTAAATATCTTGCAAATATTTAGTAAATAAAAACTTTCAAAAGGGCACAGAAGTAGAAATAAATTAAGAATGTTTAACGTGCTGGATCAGAGTTCCTTTAAGACATTTTTGTGACCAATTTTAAAAGTAACTTGGCAGGGACGCTACGGCAATGGGCGGTGGGGAAGACACCTCATATTTGTCGTAAAAACTTAATTGAGTGTAGAAAACAAATAAAAATTTTTTTTATTAAGAAAAAATTATTTTAAGAAAAAAAATTTTTTAAGAAAAAAAATTAAAAAAAATTTTTTTAAGAAAAACAAATTTTCTTAAGGTGGATGGAGGTCAAGAGCCGCAAAAGCTTAAAAGTTTTATTTTTAAAGAATGTAGGCTTAAGGAATACAATTTGTTAAATATTCATATTATATTTTCATGTAACATGTTACTTCAACGCCCAATAAAAGGGGCGTGGTCCAAAAATGAATTTTTCTGATTTTCTCGCTCCAAGTTCAACACTTTGGATCTTCTTTGACATAAAAATATATCTGGTGACAAACACAATACACATAAGCACTGATGATGCAAGTGTTGCGGGATTCGAAAACAGCTGTTCTGCTCTGCTGTGTAAGTTGAATAAAAACTGATGTTGACTTTCCTTTGTACCTTGGAATATTTATCATGTCTTTCTGAGATTTAAAAACAAATTTCGAACATTTATCCTATGAATCTTAATTCAATTTAATATAAAAATATATAATATATAAATGAAATTTATTTGTTGGTGGCTAAGCAATGTCTATATGCATTTCATTGGTGCTTTACCAAATCGTCAGTAGACTTTAACCACAGTTTTGAAAAGCTAAAAACCTCTTATCTTATGCATATACTTCCGAAAACCATCTGAGAATTCACAACTTGTAAATTACAAACTATTTTCAAAAATAACAACAGAACAAGAACATAGGTTTGCAACTCATACAAAACTAAACCAACAAATAAAGTATGTTCGATACGAATCTATTTTATTTTTCTACACCTTTATACAATCAGAAATCCATTGGATAACAAGAAAAGTATTTATAAGGCAAAATGAAAAATAAAATTTAAATCAAAATGTTATTAAGTTTCTTTATTTAACACATTGTTGTCACAATACTAATATATAAATGAAATTTATTCTATGTATCGAACATACTTTATTTGTTGGTTTAGTTTTGTATGAGTTGCAAACCTATGTTCTTGTTCTGTTGTTATTTTTGAAAATAGTTTGTAATTTACAAGTTGTGAATTCTCAGATGGTTTTCGGAAGTATATGCATAAGATAAGAGGTTTTTAGCTTTTCAAAACTGTGGTTAAAGTCTACTGACGATTTGGTAAAGCACCAATGAAATGCATATAGACATTGCTTAGCCACCAACAAATAAATTTCATTTATATATTAGTATTGTGACAACAATGTGTTAAATAAAGAAACTTAATAATAAAAATATATAATTTGCTTAACAAAATTATAAAATAGCTTTTAAAATTGTGTTGTTTTTTAGAGGTTGGTTTTTTAGTTTTTCTTAGAGGAATGATTTGTACCTTTGTCCCGATTTAGCCCATTTACGAAAATGACCTGCGCTATCCATCAAAATTTATCTATACCAAATTTCAGCAGTCTAGCTCTTTTCGTTTGGACTGTAGCGTCCTCTATTTTATATGATAATCACTGCGCTTGTTCCGTGTATTTAAAATGGCGTCGCTTAATTTTCTGAATCGATAAAACATTTCACTAGGTACTATATTAAAAAAATTGTTCTTAACTGAAATCAGCTGTCTTTAGCGTATACGACAATTTTGTTTCTCGTTCGTTTTTTACTTATTTATTTGTTTTTTTCTAGTGGCAAATTCGCAAGTATTTTGCAAAAAAATTGAATACTTATGTCTGGCTCATGCACTTGCCTGTTCTTGTTTGTTTGTGCATGCAAAAATAATTTTCGTAACAACGATTATGGTTGTAGTAAAATGTTTTCATCGTTTATAATCGTGTTTGTAAACGATTCGAGACGAGCGAGTATCTGTTGAAAACTCTTGCACTGCCTCCACGTGTAGTTCAAGTTCAAAACTGTTTTTTGCCGTGTGCTTGTTCTTATTTTCTGTTGTTCTTTTTTTTTTCTTCTTCTTCTCTGTAGCCATAGATTGTGTAGTATGGTGTTCTATGTTCACAAGAGTGTAGTGCTCGCTCTGTGTGCGTGTGTGTTTGTATTAGTGTATTGCTGCTGTTTTTAGTGCAAAATAAAGCAAGGGGCCGCCGACAAAACATGCTCATGGATAACACCCATTCACACATACTTATTTGCGCTAGTGTATGAGATGTTAGCAATTGCTGCTGCTGCTTTCGTTATTTAATGTAGCAGTTTAAGCTTTTTGCTTGTGCTGATATGTTAGGCTGCTGCTCTGTTGCTGGTGCTGCTGCTGCTGTTGCTGCCGCCTGTGGTGTGTACTTTTTGAATCATTGACTTTACTACTACATGCGTACCGCTCTTCTGGATTATTATTACACATATTCATTGCAATACCAGCAAAAAATTTTTGGCAATTTTTTGCCATAGTAGATGTGCGTGCGCGTGTGTGTGCTGGCTTGTTTTTAAATGTGTACGAGAGTTTGCCAAATATTTTATTTTTTTAGCAAAACAACTAAAACTCAAGGAAAGAAAACACAAAACAATAGAAGAGGGAGTAATGATCGTTAAATGTCAAGTTAGAGATTATTTTTAGAATGAATTAAACGCTGGTAAATAAAACAGAAAGTTTTATCAATCCTTTGCTTTGGCTATAAAACATGCGTGTGTAGATAAAAAATATATAGCTAAGCAGAATATGTACCCATGAGCTAGTATTTAGTTTAGCCCCATAAAGTAGGCAACTATTTTTAATAAACAGGGATTAGAGGAAATGATTTCCAAAATTATTTTTTCTAAATTAACTCCTTGTTTTTATATTATTTCTTAAAAACTAAATAATTGCTTGTCAATTAATAAATGCACAAATTTAATTTTAATAAAATTTGGTAAGAAATTTATGTCATGCATATGCAAGTTCATGAAAGCTATTTCATGCACATGCATGTATGTAAGTACAAATACTACTGTATTTATATTCATATGCATGTGTGTATGTGTAGGTAAATATTGTGCCTATACATAACACGTACCTACATACATCTGTAGGTACTTGTGTAGTTTTTATTCCACACTTTCTGTAAACAGAAAAGCCACGACCGCAATGGAGTAGAAACAGAGTCTTAATCAAACAATAATAATAATAAAAAAAAAACAATACCAAAAAGGGTCAATGAACTGAACATCGCCAGCGTTCAAAAGCGTCGTAAAAATTAAGAAATAAATTTTTGTTGCTTTTTCGTATTTACGGTGTTGCTGGAAGTAAAAAGAAGCTTGAAAATATTTGTTAAGAAGGCAGACTATGAAGAAGAATTGAAGTAAAAATTGTTACATGCTCACTTATTTTGTACATATGTATGACAACGATTACGTACATACTTAAATTTGTAGGTACCTACTTGGCTATACATATATATGTGATTGCTTATATAAATTAGGAGAGCCCTTAAAGCCTTTAAAAAATCTCCGTATCCAAACCTTAATTTTTTTTTTAAAGACACAAGAACATATTTTACTAATGATCCTATCTAAAGAGACATTGAGACACTGCACTATGATCTCCCTGCACTGGCAAAAATGTCAATCTGGCAACATTCTGTTTTTGTTGTTATTTATTCTGATAGTAAACACTTTAGACCAACAACAAATACATTTTGTTTATAAAAATAACAATTTACCGTCATACAGCAGGCTTTGAAAGTGAAAGATTTTGTAAAAAAATTTAACAAGCATTATTTTCAATAGTTTTTTTTTTTGCAAAATTTTTAAATAAGTTATGGAAAATAGGGCTGACGGTAATTTAATTTTAGCACGGGGAATTTAATTTTAGCACGGAATCATTTACGGGGAATTTTTTCATGATTGCAATTTTAGGGAGAAGGGAAAAATTATTCGTAATAAGGCTGATTATATTCCCCCCTTGGGGAAATTTAATACCTACATCACAATGTTTATTCTTCAAGAGTGAAAAATATGTACAAATAGTTTCGGTGGCTTTAGAACATTTCAAAAATCTTTTAATCGAAAATAAATCGATCCTAATGTACATTTGTATGTATGAACACAACACATACACATATATGTATGAATGTATGTACATAAATGTACGATCTTTGAAATCAATTCCTGTTTGCCACTTAATTATAATATTCTATTTATTTAATTCTTTCTTTGTTTTTTGTTTGTTTACGTATAAGTAAAGGCATATGTATCTATAATTTATTATTTCTTATATAAACAAGCATATACCATGTACATTTGTATGCATGTTCTCACAGTCATATAAGAATTTTTTTTTGTTATGATGAACGATGGTGGCGGAGCGCAAAGAAATCAAGTATCTTTGAAATTGTGATCAAAAAGTCACAAATTGGTTGCTCATTTTTTTTTTTGGGAAATGAGATAAAAACAATGCCATAATAAAAAGTGGGAGGCTTTGTTTTTAGCAATATAAAAAAGTATGTATGTGGACACATATACACATGTTTATATCTATATATGCACACATACATACAAAAACCTGTATTTTTATCATATGTAAAGTACGTATGGATGTATATTATGAAAACAAAAAAAAAAAAAAAAACAAGAAAAAAATACTGACCAACTTAATAATTTTTACGTTAAAATTTGGTTCAAACGATTAATATTGTGGTATAATTAATTTCAAAAATATATGTTATCAGGCAACGGGCCTGAAGAAATTTTCAACCTCCTTAATAGAAGCTTGAAAATTAACCCCTGTATTCACAAAAAATAAAGTAGACTTGATCAGTACTTTAAGAGAAATTTTCTATGAAATTTTTATTTTAAAGTACACTTGATGTATACATTAATTTTTGTGAATACAGCAGTTAATTTTTAAGAAATAAAGACTTAAGTAATACAATTTGTTAAATTTTTACACAATTTTTGCATAAGTATAATATTTTACGTCAACGCCCACTAAAGGGAGCGAAGTGTAAAAAATTGATTTTTCCGATATTATGGCTCCCAGTTCAACGTTTTTTTGATGTGTTAACATCTATACGCGCGCCTCTAGGGCAGTAAACTATCAGTTTCAATACAGACGCAAGTGTAAGTGTAAGAGTTTGTTTGTTCGTTGCTTGGCAGTCGGTATTGAAAGTGATTATTGGGCTATTTTCATATAATTTGCCCACGCGATTTTCTCCGGAAATTCATAGCCGATTTTATTAATTTTTGGATTAAAACGCTAGTGCGGGTTTCGACGAAGAGTTTAGGCCAAAAATTAAGGCGATCCGATATCGGCGAGCGGAGATTTAAGTGTTTTAATTTGGAGTAATATTAAAAAAGTGTTTTATGTTGATCTTCGGTTTTGTCTTATGCATAGCAAAGAGAATAGTGACGTGGTTATACGTACATATATAAAAATGAGATAGCAAGACAGCAACGTATGTAGCTTATGTACAAACATAACAATGTATGTATGTACATTTGTCTGTTGCTTTGCATTCTCTTTGTTTTTTGTGGGTTTAATATAAAATAAATAAACAAAAAGGTGTTAACACATCGCCCGTGAGTTCGAACACTCATTGATTTTTTTACATAAAAATATATCATTTGCTTAACAAAATTACAAAAAAAAAAAACTTTAAAAATATATTGATTTTTAGTTGTTATTTTAGTACTTTTTAGAGGAACTTTTCTCCCTCTTTCCCCGATTCAGCCCATTTACGAACTTGACCTGTGCTATCCTTCAAAATATATTTATACAAAATTTCAAGGGTCTAGCATATTTTCGTTTGGTCTGAATCGTGATTTCCACAGACGGACGAAAGGACATGCTCAGATCGTCTTAAATTTCATCAAGGATATATATATATATATACTTTATGGGGTCTCAGATGGATATTTCGCTGCGTTACAAACGGAATGACATAGTGAATATACCTCCCCCCTAGGCTTACCAGATCCAGATTATTAAAAAGCCGGACATGTGAATTAAAAATGCTGGATATTAAAAAAAAAGCTGGACATTTTGAAATAACATTTTCACGAAAAGTTACTTGTTTATTGTACAAAAAATTTTATTAATTATATCTACATACCTCTCATTTGCTGCAACAACGTCACAACTCAAAAAATTAGTTTCCTATTTTAATGTAGAATTAATTATCGCTCCTATATTTATCTTAAGTAAAAAATTTATGTAAAAATCTTGCATATTCAAGTCTTGAGAGAAATATAATTTTTCGTTTTCCCATTGACTTCTTCGCAAATTGAAAACTTTGATTATGACCTTTTCCAGCATATGAGCGATATGTATTTAAGAATTAAAATTAAATAACGAAAACAAAAAATCATACCAAAAAGACAAAAACAAAACAAAAAAAGCTACTAGAAATTTTTGTACTTTGAAGTAAAAAAGTTATAGCAAATTTATAAAAATTATTTTAAAGCTTATTGCTGCTTATTAAGAGCATTTTGTGGAAAATTGTTTTTAGCTGGACAAATTTCTTTTTAGCTTGAAACTGGACAGGCCATTAAAAAGCTGGACAATCCAGCCACAACAAGCCCGACTGGCAACCCTACACCCCCCCAATTCTTTTTTGGAGGCTACAAAAACTTTAAAAATTATATTGTGTTTTAGGGGTTGATTTAGTTCTTCTTAGGGGAACTTTTTTCCCCTCTGGCCCAATTCAGCCCATTTTCGAACTTGATCTGTGCTATCCTCCGAAATATATTTAGACAAAATATCAAGGGTCTGCCTAGTTTTGTTTCGCCTGAATAGTGATTTTCACAGACGGACGTGGTTAGATCGTCTAAGATTTCATCACTGATCAAGAATATATGTACATCTACACTTTATGGGGTCTTAGAGGAAAATTTCGCGCTCCTTTTTTTTTGAGTTTATAAAAAAATATTGAACATATTCGGCCATGTGATGGAAATCGCTCATGGCATGAAATAAAGCGTTTTCGATTTGAAGTCACAAAATTGGTGCTGGAGGTCGCAATCGCTCAAAATCGTTCAAAAGAAATTGGCGTTTTTCAAGTCGCATGCGATTCGAAAATCGTGCGATTCACAGCACATACATGATTAATTAAATTATTAATTTTGTAAATAAAATAAAATATTTTCTTCTGGCAGTTTATATTGAGACAACAATAAAAAAAATCTCAAAAATGGCTATTGAAAGTTTTAATTAAAAAACAGGGAGTAAATTCTGTTTTATTTGCAATACTAATCGTTATAAAAACAATTAAAAAATTTTAATTTAAAATAATTTTGCAAATAAATTGTCATAATTTTAAAGCAAAACGGCAGTGTTTGTGTTGGCATAACAAGAATTTGCAAAATTAATATCATTGAGGCATGCACACATGCACTTATGTATGTATGTATGGAAGCGTGTAGTACACCCGATAGCACATACAATCGAGAACGTTGCGCGTTAGAATTGAATATAAATTGCAAAAACAACTGCAAAAATAATTAACAGCACAATGTTCAAAAACAAGGTGTACGATGGGGATTGAATGTGTGTGTGTGCAAAAAAAATAATAATTCAGAAGTATGTATATATTTACATACACACACATGTACACACACTTGGCTATACATACATATGAATGTACATAAATCTATAGTATAGATTCTATACTTAGGCTTACACATAAGGTGTGTGTGTGTGTTTGTGTATAGATGTGTGTGCTTATGCGAATGTTTCTTATTGATACTCTTTTGTGTAACAGAATCCCAATATTTAGAATGATTGGAGCAAGAATTATTCTCAATTTTATTTTCTGTATATTTTGGCAACTCATACTATTAAACACAATTCCTTGTGCGTGTGTCGCCCATACAAACAAATATTAAACACACACATACATTCTTATGTATACGAGTATATTTATTTCGGTTTGTCTTTAATTTATTTCCAAAATTAATTGTATATAAAAACCGGCTTTATAATATATACATACATATACGTATATACATAATATACATATGCATGTATTTATATAACTGCGTTACACACACAGCAATATTTTAGTTTGTTTGCTTTAGTATTCTTTTTGTTTTTGGCAATAACAGCTACAGCAACAAAAAGCAGCAGAAGTGAAAGATGTTCTTCTGCCCATCAAATTGTTATGTTTTTCTGTGTCTAACACGAAATATAATGTGGTAGGCTAAAAAAAAATTCAAATAAATACAGAAACATGTTCCACACACACACACGTGCACGAGTATTTCGTTTGCGTAAGGTTAAGGGCGATCATTCCTTTTTCGTACTGTGACTGTGATATCGTGTACGGATGTAGTTTGGAAGTAAGGAATTGACGCATTAAGAAGTTTTATAAGGGGGGTGGATGCATGCATACACGAGTACATACCGTTACATATAAATCTACCTACATAAAAATAAATATTTATATAAGACGCCTGTAAACTAATTACATGGACTATCCATGTTTTTATTGGCAGAATTGGGCCCTGTTTATTTTTTTGTTTTATACATTTCTATACTCTCTAAAAAAGAATTGGAGGCTATATTCACTTTGTCATTCCTTTGGAACGCAGCGAAATAACCCTCTAAGAACCCATAAAGTAAATACATATATTCTTGATCAGTGTTGAACTCTCAGACGATCTAGCCATGTCCGTCCGTCTACAGAAGTCACGATTCAGTGTAAACGAAAAGAGCCAGACCCTTGAAACTTGGTATAAATAAATCTTGAAGGATAGCACAGGTCAAATTCGCAAATGGGCTAAAACGGGCCAGAGGGAAAGAACTTCCCTTAAGAAGAACTAAACAGACCTCTAAAAAACAACATAATTTTTAAAGCTATTTTTGTAATTTTGTTAAGCAAATTATATATTTTTATATCAAAGAGGGTTCAACGCGTTAAATTTAGAGCCATGAAATAAAATAAAAATTTACACAGTACTTTTCGCTTATAGTCCATTCCGCTTAAAGGCCAAAAACGTATATAAGCCAAAACTATCGTATTCATTTGCAGGTTTTTTTGAATTTCATACAAATTATTTGTTTTAAAGTCCACTTCGCTTGTAGTCAATTTTCGCTGGAAGTCTACGTTTTGTTGGCAGGCGTATATAATAAATATGTATAGTCCACTCTGTCTTTTTAATTGTATATTTTATGACTCCAAGTATAACGCGTTGAACCTTTTTTGACATAAAAATATATCATTTGCCTAACAAAGTTACGAAAAAAATTTTAAAAAATTATGTTCTTTTTAGAGGTTGGTTTAGTTCTTCTTAGGAGAACTCTTTTCCCTCCTGACCGATTTGGCCCATCTCCGAACTTAACCTGCTCTAAGCTTCAAAATAAATTTATACCAAATTTTAAGAGTCTAGCTCTTTTCGTTTGTACTGAATCGTGATTTCCACAGACGGACGGACGGATATGCTCAGATCGTCTTAGATTTCATCACTGATCAAGAGTATATATACTTTAGGGGGTCTCAGATGGATATTTTGCTGCGTTACAAACGGAATGACAAAGTTAATATACCCTCCATATTCTTTTTTGGAGGGTATAATAATAAATGTTTTTGTTTTAACTATTGATTTATATTAAATCAATATTTGGTTGTTTTAAATAAAGTTTTCTTTTGTTTTAAAAAAGTGGAAGAAAATAATTTTATATATTCCAAAATGTGGGTTAAATCAGCATTCACTTATAATCCATTAATTGGCTTATAAAGAAAATCGGTTATAGTCCAAATTCGCTTATAGTCCACAAAAGTTGGGTAACTACAGTTGTGGACTATAAGCGAAAAGTACTGTATTTGATCCCGCCCCTTTTGTGGGCATTATTACAAAATATTATGCAAAATTTACACTATTTTTTATTAATTTATAAGGTTTTACGATATTCACTGATCTTCCGCTGCCCTATTCCTCCACCCTTTTTGCCTTCTAAATGACCTTATCAAAAAAAATTTTATTTTTCTACACTTAATTACTCCGAAAACTTATGGCGATTTCTTTTCTGGAAAATATGTAACATATTGTCACTTTTTATTCTAAAAAACCACAGTTAGAAGCAATTTTAAAATAAAACACATCTTCATAAGAGATGGTACATCAATTTCCAATAAATTCACTATTTTCAAATGCCATAATGTTGCCATTTTCCATTGAAAAGTGCAAAAATGTAACATTCTTTTTTAGAAAAGAAAACAAACATTAGTTTTTAAGTTTTTACGATTTAGATGAGATGTCTCCGTCACGGCCTTTCTCATAGTGACCCTGTATAGAGTTTTGAAATTGTGCACAGAAATGTCTTAAAAGAAACTGTGACCCAGCGCAGGTTAAACATTTTTAACTCAGTCTCAGTCCCTTTTTTGCACCTTCATATAAAATATTAATACGTAAATTTCTTTTATTGCTGATGGAAAGGTGTCTCAGTTATGCTCCTCCCAACCCATTGGAAATGACAGTATTGAAATACATTTTTTGCCTTGTTTAAATAAGCCAAATTCTATAAAAATGTAAATTTTAATAAGAATAAAAATAGAGTTTCTATTTACTAAATATTTGGAGGGTATTTAAGATTCGACCCGGTCGAATATAATGTTTTTACTTGCTATTTATTGAAATTATTTAATTTATAAAAAAGAACTCTAATAATCGGTTAAGCGATTAATAACCATATGAAGCGATTAAATAAAGAAACATCGGTTAACTAAACGAACGATTAACTGATTGAAGGATAGAAAAGCCAGAGTAAATTAATGCCTTAATATACATATAATATACCTTAATCTTTATTTTAATTGAGATTATACAAATTTCCTTAATACAGGGTTCGCCAAATAACTTTCTTTTTTTGAAAATGCTATAAAAAAACTACTGAATATTTTCTCAAATTTCTTTTTTTATTTGAAAGTTCAAATGGCTGCCTCGGCTGGCCATGCAGTAGCCTACACGATCGGTCCAATTTTTAAGCACATTATCGATTTTTTGCAGCTGTATTTCACCAATGGCTTCACGAATATTATCCTTTAAAGCGTCAATTGTCTCTGGCTTGTCGGCGTAACACTTATCTATGACGGCACCCCACAAATAATAGTCCAACGATGTCAAATCGCAGCTCCGAGGTGGCCAAACGACATCAGCTCTGCGGCTGACAATGCGATCTTCAAAAACAGTGCGCAAAACATGAAGGGCAGCTTCAACTGTGTGGCACGTAGCGCCGTCCTATTGAAACCAAATGTTGCCAATATCCTCCTATTAAATTTTTGTGAACAAAAATTCGTTCAACATGGCTCGATAACGATCACCATTGACTGTAACGGGCACTACTTGCTCATTTTTGAAGAAAAATGGCCCAATTATGCCTCTGGACCAAAATCCGCACCAAACAGTGACTCGTTTTGGGTGCGTCGGCTTTTCAGTGTATGCGTGCGGGTTTTCTGTGCCCCAAATGCGGCAATTTTGCTTGTTTACATACCCGCCAAGATCAAAATGAGCTTCATCTGAAAAGATGATTTTTTTTTGGGCAAAATCGGCATCTTCTGTAAGTCGATAGCAGGCCCATATTTCTCAGCGTTGTTCAAGCGTATACTCGTTCAGCGGAAGGATAAAACTAATATATGTCAAATCAGACATGAGCTAAGTGTTACCATTCACGAAATAACCAGTAGTTGAAAAAAAAACGTTAGATGGCGGACCCTTTATTATTATATTAATTAAGAAATTAGAGGCACAGTATTTCTATAGAAAAAAAAAGAAAAAATAGATCCGATCATAAACAGCAAAATATAACAGCTTTAATGCCGGGCCTTAGAAAAATATTATTAATATGTACAATAGGTACATAATTTTAAATTGAAAAGAGATTCGTTATATGTTATATGTAAGTACCTATTGGTTGCCCTTGTGTGTATATTCGATTGTTATTTAAAAATGTATATACATACATATACATATGTAAATATCATACTTGTTTATTTATTAAAATAGGTATAGCATCTACACATGCATATAAAATGTACTCATGTACTTTGTTTGTGAGTCAAAGTCATGGTCATCATTATGAAATGAATTGAAAAAAATAAAATAAAAAAAAAGTTGAAATACCCAACAACAACAAAATATAAATAAAAGCAGACGCAAATACGAAATTGCATGCACTTACTAATGCAAAAAAAAAAAGCGAAGAGTAAAAAAAAAGCAGAGCAGTTATCCTTGAACTTGCAAAAATACTAAACAGAGACACAAACCATCCGTACATATGGGCTGCATGCGAGCACACATACTCGTACAAACCCGGCTGAAAATAAAAGTATGGTGTGTTATAATGAAAACGAAATATGTACATGCTCGCGCCAACAACAATTTTTGTTGTTGTTGTAATTTGTTGGCATTTTATTGTTTAATAATAACACACGCATTTCAAATTGTAAGTGTGACAGAAATGGCATATTTTGAATGCATAATATGTGTATATATTTTAAATATGGAGAGTCATGTCAAAACGTACAGGCCATAACATAGCAAAGCAGCCTAAAATAATAGGTACATACATACATACATATTTTCTTTTGATTGAATTTTTAAGGTTAATATAATTTTAAATTAAATTTTCTTAGTGTTTTTCTGGCTGCAGACCCTTTAAATTAATTTTAACAAATATTCCGAAAACTTTAACCTGTCTCCAAAACAACAAAACCTCTCAGCTTATACAGAAACTCTCAAAAATGAATTGAGAATTACACAAGCAAAACCATAGGATTTGAAATTTCAGAAAACACAACAAACAAATTTTAGTCGATATAAATTAGACTTTAATTGTATGAAAGTGGAAAAACAAAATTGATTTATATATTAAATTGAATTAAGATTCATAGGCTAATAGTTCGAAATTTGTTTTTAAATCTCAGAAAATCATGATAAATATCCCAAGGCACAAAGGAAAGTCAACATCAGTTCTATTCAACTTACACAGCAGAGCAGAACAGCTGTTTTCGAAAGCCGCAACACCTTCATCAGCAGTGCTCATGTGTATTGTGTTTATCACCACTTATTAGGTGGCTTAGTTGAATGTGAAACAGTAATTTTCGCTTATAGTCCACAACTGTAGTTGCCCAACTGTTGTGGACTATAAGCGAATTTGGACTATAACCGATTTTCTTTATAAGCCATTTAATGGATTATAAGTGAATCCTGATTTAACCCACATTTTGGACTATATAAAATTATTTTCTTCCACTTTTTTAAAACAAAAGAAAAGTTTATTTAAAACAACCAAATATTGATTTAATTTAAATCAATAGTTAAACCAAAAACATTTATTATTATACCCTCCAAAAAAGAATATGGAGTGTATATTCACTTTGTCATTCCGTTTGTAACGCAGCGAAATATCCACCTGAGACCCCATAAATTATATATATATATATATATATATATATATATATATATATATATGTATATATAATATATATATATATATACATACATATATATATATATATATATATATATATATATTCTCGATCAGTGATGAAATCTAAGACGATCTGAGCATGTCCGTCTGTGGAAATAACGATTCAGTCCAAACGAAAAGAGCCAGACTCTGGAAATTTTGTATAAATATATCCTGAAAGATAGCACAGGTTAAGCTCGGAAATGGGCTAAATCGGGCAAGAGGGAGATAAGTTCCCCTAAGAAAAACTAAACCAACCTCTAAGAAACAACATAATTTTTAAAGGTTTTTTTCGTAATTTCGTTAAGCAAATGATATATTTTTATGTCAAAGAAGGTCCAACGCGTTGGAGCCATAAAATATACAATTAAAAAAACAGAGTGGACTATACGCGAGTTTTTCCCATACAATTTTTGTTACGCATGCCAACAAAACGTGGACTTCAAGCGAAAATGGACTACAAGCGAAGTGGACTTTAGAACAAATAATTTGTATGAAATTAAAAGAAACCTGCAAATGAATACGAACGTTTTGGCTTATATCCGTTTTTGGCCTTTAAGCGGAATGGACTATAAGCGAAAAGTACTGTAACAGTTCCTATTTACACAAATTTTATTGTGAAAAAGGATACGAGAACTGTATCAACCTGATGTTAACATGTTATTGTTTTAATACCCGTGTTACCGTTTGATTATTTTTCTTAATGTCCCATTTTTCTGAATTTTTTGTTCCATCATACCTAAGTCAAACTTTTTTGGTTTGAATTTTATACTTAAGTACATTTTCCAATTTTATTAGCTCAAGCTTGAATTTCAAATCCTATGGTTTTGCTTGTGTAATTCTCAATTAATTTTTGGGAGTTTATGTATAAGCTGAGAGGTTTTGTTATTTTGGAATTAGGTGAAAATCTACTAATGATTTGGTGTAAGAACCAATGAAATTGAATACATAACAAACAAAAAGCACTAATTTAATTTTGACAATATGTCGAATAAAAGATTTTAAGAAAATCTTTTCAGAAATTTAACCTAAATCCCAGATTTTCTATGAAATTGTTGCTCTCAGAAAAATGCTAAATTTACCCTTAACTTATTCTACTAATAAATATTCCGTCTGAGTTCTTAACATGAAACCAAATATTTTGTGATCAACTCAAATATATATTAACTTTGTGATGCCATATTGATCAAGCACTACGATCATTTGGTAAATAAGCTGCTACTGTGGGAATTCCAACTAACATGTCGTTCTTCTACAAAAAGTAAATTACTGATGTGGATTGAGGTCTGTTAGAAAAAATAAGGTGAATTTTCAAAATTAGCGGCCTACTTCGGTACACCCATCTCGATCATATATTTCAAAGTTTAAGTTATTTGGAATGTCTATGAGAGTCAATAAAAGTTACAAGATTTTTGCCTCTTCGGTAATTTTTATTGAAGAAAAATTTGACAAAAATTTTTTTTATTAAAGTCTTTTGGTTTTTTTAATTATTATTATTCTCTAATATTTTTAAGCTTAAGGTCTTTATTTTTATATTTTAAAATATATTACTCACACAAAGAAGTGACGAAATATTGAAAACTACTATATTTTAACATATAAAAATAAAGAGTCCTTAAGCTTAAAAATATTAGAGAATAATAATTTTTATCAAAATTTTGTGGAAAAAATTTAGTTAAGTACTTGATAAGTTGATCTTGGCAGATAAATGTTTACTGGTGAAACCAGCCTTTCAAAGAAGGTCGAGAGCATTCGAATGAAGACACTCGTGCTGATCACCCCCCTTCACTTCAACAGACGATCAAAATGTAAAACTAATGAAAATTGTTAAGGAGAATCATCGAATCACTATTGGAGAAGTTGCTGAAGATGTGGTTACAACAATTGACTATTGCCAAGCAATTTTTTTTTTTACATTTTATGCATGAAGCGCCAAGTGCCGTTCCAAAACTGCTGAATTTTGAAACGCGTAACTCTTTGACCGAAATTGAATTTTAAGAAATACAAGTTGATGAATAAATTAATGTTTTTGAAAAAAATAAATGTTGATCATATTTTGAAAAGACCTCGTATTTATTGTTCTCAGCCGGGGAATAAAAATTTTTTTTTTGGAAATGGTGTATTTTTTTTTTGAAATGGTGTATTTTTTTTTTTTTTTTTGAAATGGTGTATTTTTTTTGGAAATGGTCTATTTTTTCTTGCTAGAGTTCCATGAGCATGAGGTTTATGTAAACATAAGCCTTTCTTTAATACAGGTGAGAGCATGAAAACGTGAATAAATGAATATGTTTTTGAAAAAAATAAATATTTATCATATTTTAAACAGACCTCGTATTTATTGTTCTCAGCCGGGGAATAAAAAAATTTTTTTTTCTTTTTTGGAAATGGTGTATTTTTCTTTCATTAGGAAAATCGAATTAAAGTAATGAATTTATATGAAAGCTTTTCACTTATCCAAAAAATGTTTAAAAAAATTTTCTAATTAAATCGAATAATAATATTTGATATCTATGAATGAAATAGAAATTTCGATCGATACGGATGGTTGTATTATGGCATCTGGAATTTAATGGTAAAAAAAATTATACCAAGGATTTATTTAATTTAATTTATCACTATCGCTAGAGTTCCATGAGCATGAGGTTTATGTGAACGTAAGCCTTTCTTTAATACAGGTGAGAGCATGTACTCGTATGATCGTGGCAAACGTGCATGAACATGCTTGCATTTTATTTTAAATGATCGTGAATGAAGCAAACCGCTTACGATCCCAGCTCTAATCTACTGCACTATAAAATTATATCATAAAGTGTTAAATTTCCTAACCCATTTTCCGTAGAAAGCCTCACTTTAAATTTTGTTGACACAAAGATATAGAAATGCCGCACATAATTAAAATTAAATCATGATAATCAGAAATAATTTTAAGTCAACAATTTTATCTCGCACACTTTCTTCAGTTCTAAAAAAAAGAAAAAAAAAAACAAATTCGATTGCTCCACAAGAGAGCTTTGGATGACTACGTGTACAATGTTCTCTTATCACAATTTCATTAGAATGTTATTGAATAAAAAGAAATATATAATAAAATCGTTAAAAAGTCAAACTGACAAAAAAAGCAAAAAAAATTTTTGGATGAAGAAAAAATAAATACTGATTTAAAAGAATACAAAAAAAAAATTTTGTTAAAAATGGAGATGATGTGAGTGGAACAGCCAAAACGAAGAATATTGTTATGCGAGGTCATTTTGTATTGTTGTATTAGAAAATCTTAAAAATAAAAAATAAAACTAAAAATGTAAAACGAGTTCGAAGCCATAAAATATATTGACAACTTTTGCAAACAAAAGCAACGAACAAACAGGAAGTAACAACAAATTTACAGTCAATGGCTTTAAACGAATGATCTCTATTACGGTTCTGATAACAATAAACTTTAATTAGGCGAAGAAACGTTATGACTAATAACAAAATTAAATAAAAAAATAAAAACTTAATTAAGAAAAGAGCACTTTTTTGCCTCCTCTGAATTCTTATAAATTATTTTAACAATAATATTCGATATAAAAAGATCACTGGATGGAAAATATTTATTGAGTAAAAGAAAGCTCTATTTTCAATAAATAATAATATGTAGTCAATATGACATAATTACTATTGCTATTATTTTGACATAAGTTATGCTATCCCTCTGTTATCACAATTTTAGCAATCTATTAATTGTTCTGAAGGATGATTGTACGTCCTTAGAGCGTCCGAATACAGTTGAGTGCAATCTAGGAGGGCATTGAATTGAAAAAAATGTAAAAATGTTAATCATTTAAATTAGTTTTCTTCCAAAAATCATTTAAAATTTATTATGTAGTCTAAAGGTCTTATTTAAAACAAAGTAACGTAGCCATAATTCTTATAAAGAATTTATTTCCGTGCTCTCTTCCAATCATTTTTATAAATACGGCAGTAAGAAAGAAGTTTTAAAATTTCACTCTTATCAACTAAATATCAAGGTCAACAAAGTACGAGTACATTATTTAATTAAAAAAATTTTTTTGTTATTGTTTATTAGCTTAGCAAATGAAAGCTAAAAGTTATCTAAAGAAATCGTTTCACTTTTATTAAATAGTATATCAACAGGAAATTATTAGATTAAATATTTGATTAAGTTCAAAGAACTGAAAATAGTTAGCAACAAAATAATTTAAACAAAATTTGTTCAAAGTAGAGTGACTTTAAAATTTTTAATTGGTTTAAAAATTTTATTTTTTCTTTTCTCAATTTGCCATTTTCTTTTGTATTGACTTGTCTGATTCTAATACTGTAATTTATAAGATCACGTGTCTTGTTGTATTAGAAAATCATTAATAAATAAATAAATAAATTTAAAATTATTTTAAGGGTCGACTTCAAAGTCTTAGCTTAACTAATAACAAACAGTTTAAGCTAGGAAAATTAATACAAAAATAAATGTTAAAACCGCCATGATTAATTAACTTAAGACTATAAAATATTTTTAAAAATTAAATCTTGGAATCCTTATCAAAACCCGTAAAAATATGAAAAAAATAGCAAAAATGAATTTACACGAAAAATACATGCATTTTTCCAAAAAAACTTTTTAAACAAATTATATATCATTCGAAAGGTCTTATTTTATGCTTTCCAAATCTGTAAAGAAACTGAAAATGGGATGATGTTGAACAAAGTTATTGAGTAATATATGACTTTAGATTTTGGAAGTATTGCGGAAATTTTAAAAACAGATTCTTATTGTACTCGACAATATCTTCAGGAGAAATGCTATCACTTCCCAGAAATTCTTCTCATATCGTACTGTAATATTAATATAAAATGTTTGTGTAAAATTTAGTTGCCGTCAGATTTGTGTATTGAACGTTATTCTAGTATTATTTTTAAACTAGTACCGCCCTCACACGAAGGAACATTAGTGGAAACATGGGCATGTTCCACTTATTGTTTTATCGTATGTGGTAGACTTGGGTCCAACTAGCTCATTCGCTCAGTTTTGACAAGAACCTTTAATCAAACCAATGTAATTTAAATGGGTTTGATCAGAGGTTCTTGTCAAAACTGAGCGAATGACCTAGTTGGACCCAAGTCTAGTATGTGGCAGTGTTTCCTTTTAAAATACTTCTTTGGATTTTAGCTACTAAAATATATATTTTTTTAATATTGAATATTTCGATGTTCCATCGTCTGTATCGATGTTTATTGTTTTTTGTGTGTTATTTCGTTGCCAAGAGTAAATTTGCACAGTAAGTAAAAGAAAAATAACAAGACTACAATTGAAAGTAATGTTAATTAGAGAAATTTTGTAAAGGAATATAAAAATTTATGAGAATTATGGTGTATTTGATAGATACAATAGAAGCACATGACAGATTGAAAACGAGATATTGATAGAAATATAATAGTTCATCAATAATAAGTATTGCAGATAGTGTTTCACCTGGTGTGCACTCTTTTAAAGAGTATTTTTTATAGAGTGATACAACTTTAAGTTGGCATCACTGCTTTATTTGACCATCCATTTAACAGCTGATAGTTGCTTTTTGTTTAGTTTGCTTTGACATTTCATTATGGATCGACTTACACCAGAGCAATGCGTGCAAATTGTGGAAATTTTTAATCAAAATAATGGTTCTATTCGTCAAACTCATCGTGCACTTTTTCCATTTTATGCCGTACATAATCATCCTTAGAAGAACAATAGAGCGTTTTCGGACCACATTTACTGTTACTGATAATGTGCATAGCGTGAGACGCCAAACAGTGCTCACTGAAGAAGCTGCAGCCTCTGTACAGGAAAGCATTGAAGATAATCCTCATCAATCAATTCCTCGCCGTCCTCAGCAACTGGGAAGGTTGTGTCCTTTCACTTTATGGACGATTTTTTAGTTGTTGAAAATTGGTGCTCCAGATTGCGCCTTGTACGCGCCAGCTGTGGCGGCCACATTGCCGAAATCATATTTAAACATAAATGTCATACAATTTTCTATCCAATAAAGACCGTTTCATTGATATCAAAAACATATTACTACGTTTTATTATGATTTAAACTTGTATCACTCTATAAAAAACACCCGATAAAAAAAATTTCTTTTATTCGGCGTATATTTCTTTAGTACTTTTTTATATATTCAAACCCACAAAACTGATGTTTCGTTTCTTGTTCCATCGTCTGTATTAAAAAATCAATCAAAAATTTTTATAAACTATGAAATGTTTCCGATAATATTTTAGTTTTCTTTTTAATAACAAACACGACCCGCGAAGCGATTTGCTTGTCTTCGGAAAACATCCAGAGTCTTCGGCGGGAATCGAACCCACAACCATTGGAGCGTCAGGCTAGCTTTGCTACCCATCAGCTATAGAGGCTGAAGTTTGTTAATTTAATTAAAATTCAGGCAAAAATTCATATGGCAAACATATCATTTAAAGTGAAAAGCACTCAAGAAACAAGGGTAACGTTCAATACACAAACTAAGTTTTCTTATTGGTTTAGCCTTAAAAGGATCGATCATTTTAAGAATGATATGAAAACTGTAACCTTAATTTTATTTTCTCACATTAAGCAAAAATTTAAATAAGACTCAGATATTTACATACGAGAATTATTATTCAAAAGTTCGCAATAAATTTAATATATCCAAATATAAAAATTTTATTTTTTTTAAATGTTGCTCTTAATTTTCCTAAGATAAAATTTGACTTCCTGTAATTTAAAAAAATATATAAAATTGTTCTCTCAAGTTTCCATAAAAAAAATAAAAACAAAAATTTTACTTAATTTAAACTATCACTCCTATATCATGAATAATTTTTCCCTCGAAATTTTTCTCTTATCCCTAAAATTGCAATCATGAACAAATTCCCCGTGAATGATTTCACGCTAAAATTAAATTCCCCTGATCGTGAAAGATTTTTTTCCCGCGAGTTTCTTCACTTTTCCCATTAATTTATTCACTTAGTTTTTGGTGGGCAATAGAGTAGAAAATGTAAGTATTTTCTATTATAATTCGAAAATTAGAGTTTGCAAATTTTATTTTTAGGGGCAAACCCGTTAATAAGATACAAACTTATATTTTTTTTGCAACAAATCAATTGCCTGCGTCTTTGTAAAACTTGTTGCTCCAATTCTAAAGATTAAGAATATTTTTAATTTGTTTTGTCTGGTTTTCAAAATGTATCCAAATTATTTGACTACTAAATATTTACTCATACTTTTTTTAAATTATTGCATAAACTTAAATTTTTCACTACAAATTCTTTGATTTTTCATGTTGTTTTCTGCTTCTTCTCTTTTTTTTGCATTCTCTGAGAACTGGTAGGGTGAATAATTTCTCACGGGAGATTCACGATACCATTTTTCCCTTCGAGGGGAATAAAAATTTCAGTTCAACAAAAATTCTCCTTGTTATTTACGATAGGGGTGGATGTGAAAATGGTTGTCAGTAAAATATGACGGCAAATATTTTGTAACTATATGAACTGCCAACATTTGTAAGCCAATAATTCCCCTTATTCTGTAACTATTTGTCAACGTCACGTCAAGACGTTATCGAAAATAGGGCACTTACATTCTGGTTGTGGGCAACAACTGAGTCTCGGACTGTCTTCTCTAAGGCTGTTAAAAATAATTAAATGCCAAGCAAAAATACTACACAGATGTCTTAATTTAGATATTGTCGTGACGTGACGTTGGCAAATAGTTATAGAATAAGAGGGAATATTGTTAGACATTTGGCAATGGTAAGAACATTTATCATTCTAAGATTGTTAATTTTTATCCATATCTGGTTAAAAATGCCTGTTAAACCATATATACGATATATTTACATACTAAACGAGAATTATAATTCAAAAGTTCGTAGTAAATTTATCTATATACCCAAATATAACAATTTGAAGTTTCAATAAACGAACTATATTCAATAACACAATATATAAAATATTTTTACTGTGCGAATCGCCTTCACTCTTTTCGATAGCTAGCGACATGCCAGAATAGGCCATTAGAGTCATAAATATCATTACAAAAACTTTCTTCTGGCTTAAAGCCTGGTACTCTGTTCAAAATTTCGTGCGAAATGCTGTCAGACTTCATACAAAAGTTTCTAGCATGAAATATATGCGGAATAATGTTGCAATAGTAGTACTGTGTTCTTATTGCGAAAAACATGTGAAATGAATTTGGCAGAATGTTCTTTTAAGAAATAAGTTTCTAGCAACATTTCTTTTTAACTGCGAAAGAACATGAGTCGTACTTCTTTCGCATGAAAACATAAGAGTTCTGTGTATATACATAAAACAATGTTGCACACATTCAAGCAAAAAAAAGCCATGAAATATATAAAATCGCGTGGTGGGCTACATTAGCTACATGACAAAATTTTCACATGAAATAATTAATGTTGCTCAACATTTTCCACAAATTCGAACAGAGTACTAGGCTTAATTCCCTAACGATCCCGTTAAGACATAATCGTTACATATTTCGGCTATAAATTTTATAGTTAAAAATAAAATCACCGAAATGGAAAATTACTACTAAAAGCTCTTTTTGCTGCCAGCTCGTGGTGAGGTAACAAAAAAAATATTTAAAAAAAAACAATTAAAATTAAGTACCCCAACGTTAATGTTAAAGAGTCAGTCAAATATTTATAAATGTTTTATATTCGTTTTTATTTAACAAGTGCTAAACGATCGTCTATACAAAACTCGTGGCAAAAACGTAATAAAATAATAAAGTTTAATATTTTCATGAAGAAAATTTTGTCACGTAATTAAAAGATAGTCATCGAAAATGAATGCAAAAGATAGTAGCAAGATTTAAATGTAATTAAATAGATTAAAATTAGCGCTTTTTGTTTATATTAATATATTAATTGAGTCAATATGCGGCATAGAATTTTTTTATAATAAATAGATTAAAAAAACGTGCCAGTTAGCTGGCAGTTATTTAGATCACGCATAAAACTGATGATAATTTAACAACAAAAATTGGTGATCTTCTAAAATGAATTTTCGAAAGTGGTTTCATTTAAAGTTAAATTGCAAAAGTGTCATTGTACTGACCACTTTATTAAGATGATCGGGGGTTTTCTTGAGTTTCCTTAAGTTGTGGTGTGTTGTAAACTTTTTGTTTTTCTTTAGTTTTTAATATGATTTTTTTTCCAGTTAAAAATAGAGGTGGTCAGAGGAGACCTCGCTTTTTTTTTATAAAACTATGAAACAATGTATAATATAATTTATTATTATTAAAAAAAAACATAATTTGTTTTCTGAGAACTTTGCGGTTTGAAAATATGTTCTTGAGATTTTTTTTCTTTATCATAATTAATTGTTGCACTGCGAGAAATCCAAAGGTTATTTTGGCCAGCAGCTTAGAAATATGTCAAAAAATATTTAAACAATTTTATTTTTACTAAATTTTTATTAATTTTTGTTCAAAAAATTTATTGGGAAACGTTTGCTAGAGTTAAACGAACCTGCATTATCTGTGCAAATTGATAATACAGTTCAATAGAACTGCATATTAATTACAGTCGAATCCGCTTTAGCGCAATACGTTTTACTGAAAAAAATCGGATAACTAAAAGCGATACAAATCCTCGCACTGATTTTAAACGCAACTAGTCTTATTCACTTCGCTTTAGCGAAACATCGCTTTACTGAAAAAAATCGTATTACTGAAAACCAAAAGCAAGCCCACAACTACGTTTTGTATGATACCTACTTCGCTTTAGTGAAATAATAAACAATGACAACTTTATTTATTAGAAATCGATTGCATAACTTAAGGCTGAAAAAATTGTGCATGTTTTGTCCGTTAAAAAATTAAATGGCAAAATTTAGTTGTCCTTTTTGCTCTTACGTACTTATTGTATTTTCTATTATATTTTCAATGCAAGTGGCTAGACATTTTCGAGGAATTCGTGAAAACTTTCAACAATAAAATGTGCACATATGCATGTGTATGTTTTACTGATTTTAAGCAGTACGCTTAATTGTAACAAATTTCAGTAATCCGCACTAAGTTTTAGAGAAAAAATCGGATAACTGAAAGAAAAAAATTGGGTTTTGGTTATTTCCAAAAAAGCGCAGTCGACTGTAGATAACATTTTGAAATCATAAAATCGCAGTGAGTTGTTGATGATAATTATCGGAACCATTTAAAACACTGCAATGAAATCGTATGTCTATGGGTAATTAGCCTTCCCTTAAGAGATGATATTCTCTCGCACCGCTAGGGGGCGTTGATTTCTTAAGTCACTGTTTATTGTTAAAGTGTCGAATGGCAGGAAGAGGGCGCGAATCAATTTACATGATTTTGTGGTACACTTTTAATTATCTTAACGTCTAGTAATATCAATGAGTTCTACAATTTTTAAAAGGTATTTCTATGAAGATCGGCATAAAGGAAATATTTTTCCTAAATTTTTAACCTAAAAGTGGCCTTTCAAATTTGCTTGAAAATCAATAACAAAATTTTTCTATTTAATTTCTGTATTGTACTTGCAAACCCCACATGTACACACATACATACAAATACATACATATAAACGTTCAAAGGTTTCTGCATGATTTATTCATGGAATGGCAGAAAAAGAACTAATACTATTTTCTTCTGCTCTTAAAATGAATTGTGCATAGAATAAACGGAAATATTTAAATTCATTTGTAATTTTTCTTAAATTTCTTAAGTTTCTCTTAGCTGGAACATAGAATCATCATACATATTAAAGATTTAATTGAGCTAAAAAGAACCAGTGATCGAAAATTAAACAACGGGAGATTCTATTATTTTCTAATCCAGTCTAGTTTGGAATCTAAAACTCACAAGATTTCATTCGTATTCCTTCTACGTCAAAACAACTGATCTTTATCGGAATAAATCTTTAAAACTTTTTATAAAGTGTAACTTTCTGTTATAATCTGATGTTTTTAAAAATTCATAAAAAACTGAAACGATTTTATTACTCACACATAATTGGGGTATTCACACTGTGTGCTATTTAGTCATATTGTCATAAAGTCATAATATTTTAGACCAGTTTAAAAAAGTTGTTGTTGTGCTGCATACAAGTCAAAAAATAATAGCACTCTTGCAGGTATGTTTTTGTTTTGTCATAAAATAGTCCGAGAGATCTGAGTCGAACGCCTGAAAATCTTTAGGCGACACGGCGATAGTATATGTTTGCCGCCGTTACTTATATATGATTCACGACTAAAAAACGGCTAAAGAATTATTCATACCTATATGGCTGTAAATTAAATCATATTTTTTTAACATAAAAAAATTAAAAAAAATATTAATGTGAAAATTTTTTGCCGTTTAACTGACGTATCTGGCAGCCACTAAACGTTTTTCCTTATGTCGCCGCAAAAAAAATGTATTCAGCTCATAACAAGCAGCTGTTTTAGTTTATACATACAAATTCATTTAGATATTCTTGTGCACCAGAAGACAAATTTAATAATTTTAAATAGAAATGGAGTTTTTAGACGATTCACCTTTAATTGTATTAATTTTCTTCTGCTTTGAGAACAGCTAATTACAAATGTGGTGTTATCTTATCAGCTGATCGATGTTTGAAATATCATACTAAGTTATGACGGGTTGTTCACACTAGTCATATTTTTCGTTCTATTATTTTGACTTTATGACTACAGTGTGAATCCCCCAAATATATTCCAAAAAAAGAAACCATGATTTTATAAAATCGGTATTTAAGTTTTTGATGTTATTCATAATTAAGTGACAGAACTTCATTGACGTAAAACTGGGATTTTTCAATACAATAAAGAGAGAAAGACTATTCAAGTGTTGTTCTACTCAACCGATACCAAGACTGTACAAAATCTTCCATAGCAAAGGGTGGTGCAAAAATAATTATAAGTATGACTTCTTAAAACCAGTTTTGATCAAATATTGATCGCAGTATAATATAATTCTATGCCTGAATGCTAAATAAGTTATGCAAACAGATTATTTGTTTGTTATTTTACTCGTATATACAATATTTTAAATGTATTTAATTATTTTTGAATTACTGAGAATAGCCGTAATCATTGACGTCACAAGCAGTCTGTGGTTTCACTATTTAATTAAAATAGATTTCGCATTCAACGTGGTAAAATATTTATAATATGCTTATTTACTTAAGTATGGGTTTTAAAAAGACTTCTATATAATTTCAAACTGTATGAGATCTATATATATTTTTTTAAATGACGTTGGCTTTAAGCCTAACAACTTTTGTTATCATTTAAATAAAAAAACAAAAATATTTTAAACTTACCACCCATAAGTTGTGGAATGTGTGTTTTCGTTTAAGAACTTATTTTCCGGTTCTATTCAATTTTTTTTTGTCACTATTTTCTATTTCAAACTTTATAGAAATTACGAATATAAAAATAATTATTTTGCTATTTTTTTGTTGGTTTGTTTATTTTTTAAATTTCCAAGAATTGTTTTTCTTAAATATCAAATTGCGTTTATTTTGTTTTTCGAAAAAAATAATTTACTAATTGATAAGGAAACACTAGCGTATCGTTATTAGTTAAAATTCAATTAATTAATGAATGAATATTGTTCTCACACTTGCTCTTTAACACAGAAAATATCTAGTTAATTCTCTAAAATTCTTCGTAGAACAAGCCAGGAGAATAAGTATTAAGATGCAGTGTCCAATGACAAGTTATGAATAATAAACGGTGGAGCAGAATACCGAATAAATTATAAATAATTTTTTTAATTTCTTTACCTATTATCATGTCACAAAGATGAACACTCCATTCGAAAATGGAACTGATTCCATAGTTTGGATCAATTCGCTTAACAATTAAAATGAATATCTAACTTTTATCGTATTTTGTCAAATATGAGTGTTTAATTTTTACTAAATTATTTTATTATTTATTAAGCTCGAGGTCGTTTTCTATATAAAATTCTTTCACTTTTATTTTATTATTCAATATTTCGTCAACAATAAGTAATAGGAAATTTAAAAAAAAAATATTAATATGTATGAATTTCTATTTTATTAGTCGAACTTTCTTTTTATAAATTATATTACAGGATGTTAATTTTTTTTCAACGGGCTCAAGTTCAAATCTGCGAAACTGCAAATAATTTTTTATTTTTGTTTTTATAAATGAATTGGTTCAAATTTTATTTATTATTTATATTAAGAGTGAAATATTAAGAATATTTTCAATAGTCATCAAACCAGCAGAATGGATCAGTACTGATTTCGAGGCCGCTACGCCATCTCATTAGCGTTCCTTGTTTGTAACGAAAATTGAATATGAGAAGTTCCCACATTCATTTGTTTTAAGTTGTCACCTTTTGGTTAGTACGAAATTCCCCAACCCTGGCGATTAATTTTAATATTTGACTACTTTTCAAAAGCAAAAGTAAAAATGTCACTCATAAGAGTCAAAGCTGGCTTGGCTTTTAGTTATTCCATCAGAAATATCAGTTTTAATTATTTATTATTATGTATTTATATATTATTATAATTATTGTTGCTATTATTATTATTATTATTTTAATTTTTAAATTCTTCTGGTGTCTTGACCTGTTTTTAATTATTATTGTATTCTGATATTTTTAAGCTTAAGGTCTCTTTATTTTCATTTAATTTTTAATTTCAATATTTCGTCACTGCTTTGTGTGACTTCTTCAGGAAATTAATAAAATAATTAATTTCCTGAAGAAGTCACACAAAGGAGTGACGATATATTGAAATTAAAAATTAAATTAAAATAATGAGACCTTAAGCTTAAAAATATCAGAATACAATATTTTTATTTTTTATTATTATAATTCTTTATTTATTTATTGCTATTATTATTAAATTTTTTTAACATCTTAAAATGTTTCTCTTAATTTTTTCACATGTAAAATTTTACTTGCTATCAGAAATTTGCCTAATATTTTCTTACAAAAAAATATTGTAAACACATTATTATTATTATTATTATTATTATTATTATTATGCATATCTGCACGAAAATACCTATTAAAGCATATATCTTTTATCAATATTGCTAAATGATGAAATACTTAGAAGTGTACGACAAAAAAATGTGTGTACTTATATATAAGATAATATTGTTAAATCTCTTATATTTGAAAAATGAAAAAATTTAAATTTATAGGTACAAAACACATGTAAAAATTAAGACAGTTATTTTTGCCGCATAAAAATCAAATTTAAATTCTACGTTATTTTTTATGAAAAAATTTTATGAAAAAACTTCAGTTAAATTTTGAAAAAAATTTGATAAAAGTAAAATTTTCATTAGCGTTATTTGATTGCTGATTCTTTGGCCTTTAGACTTTTAATTATCTGTTTATTTCACAAGCTTTTTATTAAAGCTTGTCAACAAAAATAAACAGATAATTTTCATTTGTGGTGGGAGAAAGTGTAAAGGATAAATTAATATACATACAAAATAAAATAAATTTTTTTAATACAATTTTGAATATTATTGGAGCTGAATTTTATTTCCCCAAAATATTTACCCTGTAATAAAGGACGCATGATGGTCTGTTTTGAAATGCACATAGAAACTAGTTTTAAATCTCTCAATAATCATTCTAAGTTGGGAATCGAACCTACGACCACCACACTGATAGGCTAGCAGGTTGTCTACTAAGGCACCCTAAAAAATATATTTCTGATTAAAATTCTTATCTTCAGGCTCTAATTAAAATATATCTTACAACCCTGGTTTTGTAATTTTGTTGTTGGTTTAGAAAAAAAACGGCTACAATTACCAAGAATCAGTGTTCATGTTCATGTTCACATACTATAAACAGAAATTAATAATAGAACAAAATTTTGCAAACATCGATTTCATACTCGTATGTACCTATTTCTCATCGATTTTCTTTTCCAAACGCCCACTGTTTGATGTTTAGAAATGATTAAATATTTAATGAAAACAAATACATTTCCTCTGAGACAAACTTTGATTTAGAATATTTAGAGAATATTTACTCTCATTTAAAATATAAATAGAAGAAGAAAAAAAAAACAGTTTATTTTCGTAAATGCGATTACTTTCGGGTTTTGTATAGGTTCGCTAAAATAAGAAGTGACGGACGGTTCGTTATTCAATAGACCAGCTAGTTGTTGTTGTTGTTGCTGCTGTCATCTTACACGTGACGTCTTTGTATTGGTTTTTGCTGTCTCATTGAATTATATTGAACGTGTACAAAACGAAAAAACTAATACATTGTTACACAAAGCTTTTTTTGTTGTTTTGATAATAATTTATTTCACATTAAACTTGAAATTTTATACTAATTTAGAATAAACTGGTATGTATGTATGGATGTGTTTGTACGGTTTTCGCATTATATTATTGTTGTTTTTGCGCTTGTTTTGCTTTTTATTTCAAAGTGGGTGGGTGGATTGCCAATAGAGCTGCCAATTGTTAATGTTGTTTTATTGCTGAAGTGAAGATGACAAACAATTCCCAAAACCACGAGCAGGTAGGAAGTTAGTGAGAAATATTTTTTATCGAAAAATTTACAGTTATAAACACCTATAAGAATTAAAAAAAATATCCATTATTGCTATACCTAAAAGCTTAAATTAGGCAAAATTTATATAAGGACAAAAATTTTTAAATATTTTTTGTAATAAAAATATCAGGGGTGTCATGGAACAAATATCCTTGCGTTCGAGAATTATTAAATGAAAAATGGTTTTTAAATTTTCTATTAAAATTAATTTTTTCTAAACGTTTAGATTTGTATTGAAAATTTTAAAAATATTTCAAAATTATTTTTTTTGTACGAAATAAATATTTCGTTGTTAATTATTAAAAAAATAATTTTTTGATATCCAAAATTTTAAAAACGTTTTAAAATTATTTTTTTTTGGCAAAACAAAATATTTCATTGTTTAGAATTAATAAAAAAAACAATTCTTTGATTTCCAAAAGCACACACCTCCAACCTGCAGTCTAGACACATACCATTACCCTTTGGGAGGGGAAATATTTCCCATTGTATGAAATGTCCAGTTTGGCATCTCTGCCGGCTAGTTTACGGTAATTGTTTGTTTAATTTAAAATTTTTTCGATGACGTTTGTTATACAATGTTATACATATATATTCTTTTATGCAATTTCAAATATTTGCTATTGTTGCTATTTCCTTTTTGCTAATTTTTTCTAAATTATTTCATATGACTGTTTTTGCTGCTGTCTAATCTTGCATTATGTGTCACTTTAAACAATATTGTCCTAGGTTGTTGTAGTTGTATGTATAAAGAAATTGAAATTAATTTATCATGCAGCTTTGTGGTTTGTGATAAGCGTTTTCAGAGAATTTCAAAAATATAAAAGGCATTTTAAATATGCTGAATTTAATGGTATACGAGTGCAATCTAATTTCTAATTGTATACCTTTAAGATATAAATTCAATGTAATCAAATTGTATCCAGTGTGATTTGCAATATATGTAGTAGATACTGTGAGTATTTTGGAGTTTTTATACTTCGAACTCCATCATGTTAAGAATTTCGGTTTAGAGAACAAATTTAGGCCTGCTGTTCTGTACAAAAATTATTGATTGTTTATACCTTAGATTTTGGCCGATTTTATGTCTGCTATAACTAATTTTTCGTCTTTATGTTTTGCCTTCAACTAAATATTATATGTATATATGTAAATAAATATACTGTAGGTATAAATTTATTTTATAAATTAAAATAAAACGTTTGCCTTGTCCGCCAAATGTCTGCGGCCAGGTAATAATTATGTGTTATATATTGTAGGAAAAATGCACATTAAAATTCTCTTAGTACACTGACCAAAAAAACTTGTTCACTTGTTAGACATGTATTTTTTGGTGTAGAATATTTTAGCATCAATCTACTGAAAATATTCGGCTGATTTTATGTACACCTTTTTTTTTTAATATAAAGTCGTTTTACCAGGGCTATTAATTTAAAGTCGTTTTGTAAGGGCGTACAATAGGCCTGTGAGGCTTAAGTGTAATCCTGAACGGATTGGGACAGCTCTTGCTTATGCCCCTTTTTTCAACCTAAGGGTTATTAAAAAGATTTCACTAGATGTATAAAAATGGTATTTGTAATAAGTATATATCAGTGTATTAACGCCCAACTTAAAGTGGGTGTGGCCTAGGACCCATAGCTGGAGTTTCCTTCATTTTGCAAAGCTATATTTACTGCCTGGCTCACCATGTCACTCGATATCGTTCCGTCGTACAATGACATTTAAAGCAATAATAAATTCTAAGATGTTGTTTTTGTTTTAAATGTATTTTTTTCGACATTTAAAACAAAAACAATTGCAAAGTGTTGTTTTTGTTTTATTTGTTCGACAAAGTTTTTGTGTGCCAGGCAGTAAATATTTTCCGTTTTTTTTTTGTTATTAAAAAGGTTAAATTTTATTATTTTAGTTATTTCATATGGTGTTCAGACATACGCCTTAATTGAGTTTATTGCAATTAACAGCATTATTGAGCTCAATTACCCATACAAAATTTTAATTAGCTAATTGAACAATTAAAATTGAGCAAGGTCTAAAATGCAGCACTGTAAAAGTTTGTTTAGTGAGCACCATAATGCCTACTGAACAAACTTTATGAAATTTGACAACTCATATGTAAACAAATTCACAGCAAAAAAATGGCGAGTCAAGTTGAGGGTGAAATTTTAAAATAAAATTTTTTAATTAACAATTAAAACAAATGAAAAATAAAAAATTTATTTCGTACAACAACAGGTCCAAAGGCAAAAAGAAAGCGCATTTTCTGGAACGACGCCAGTGAAGCAGCAACGTAAACAACACCTTTTGTCAGCTGTGGGCAAATTACGGCATTCGATATCGATCGAAATTTGTATTAAAACTGTATTGAAATTTCGTTCGATATCGAATGCGGTAATTCGGCCCCTGCTGTCAAACGCTAATTGAGTTAGCTATATTGAGTATGTATGAACACTTTTCAATTAACTTATTATTCAATCAATTAATAATGCATGTCTGAGCACCATATAATTCGAATATTGGGCTGGAGTTCAAATGCAATGCTCTGCATTAAACATATTTAATTAGTGCTTTCCGATCCGGCTTGGCGTTTAATCCGGACTGAACAGCCATATTCTAAGTATGTAGTAAATAATTAAATTAAATTAATTAGTTGGCAACATGAAAAGTTGGGAATGACATGGAATTCACATGAGCAATAGTATAGAGCGAATGTTGTGGCTATTGAAAACTGCTTTGTTACATTCTGTCATGCAGTTTATAGAATCAGTAAACGTTAAATTTTGGTTTGATACATAGAAAAATTTCAAATGCCCAATACTTTCCGGCTGATATGGAATAAAACTCTTGTTAAATGCTTAATCGACTACAGAAAAAATGTTGTTGGAATTCTCGTATTCTTTTTTCTACCAGTAACATTTAGTAAAAAAAAAGTAATGAAATTTTGATTTAATGTTGACGATAAGGTGTGTGATATATAATCCAAGCTAGAGATCACATTTTTTCTCTTCTGTAGTCGAACGGGAATCAAACTAAACATGTAAATTTAAAGGTATAGGAACATTTACTTACCTTGAATTATTAACGATAAAAAATCGGCTATTCGGTTTTTTTTAACATGCAACTGAGTGCACTTCCGTGGTCCCTTTTCCCAGCCTAAACAATTTTATTTGTTGTTTTAAAGTCAGTTTTTAGATGTTAAATTTTTTATGTGTATTTTAAAATAAAAATTTTAGTCTGTAGTAGTTCTATTCCGTATAGATTGTTTTCCAACAATTAGAAATTTATATGGTGAAAGTGTTGGTTTTTAAACAAAATTTAAAGTTTCTTTTTTTAGTTGGTTTCAAAATATTTTTTATTTTTTAATATACTTTAATATATTGTATATACACTGAACTCAATTATTTTTTAATAGAATAACCATACATTTATTTTTAATATTTATGCATTTTTAAATTAAAACTTGTTCCATTTGTTAGTTTTTAAAAAAAAGTTTTTGTTAAAAAAATAAACTCGTTTTGTAATTATTGATATATTCATTACTGATTTACATATTTACTTTTTCAGTTCTTTATTTCATGTTTTCATTTTATGGGGAAATTTTTTAAAAATTTTCCTTTTCTTTTTGTGTGATTTCTATTTTTATTTTCGTATAAAAAGGTATGTGCCCAAAATTGTTATAACTTTTATTTAAAAATATTTTGGGGCGCGAAATTCTAAATATTTTTTAAAAATATTTAAGCATATTTTGCATAATATGTATTTTTTTTTAGAATTTTGTGGTTTTTGGCCAACAAGTTTTTACACTTTTTTCTTAATTTTACACTTTTTTAATGTTTTTAACATATTTTTTCAAACAATTTCTGTTTTTAGTCTTTTGATTTATTTTTAAAACTTTTTTTCTTATATACAAAAAAATTTCCTAATAATTTTAGTTTTTTTTTTAATTTATGAAAAAATTGCACTTTTTATTTATTCTAAAATATTTATTTCTTGTTTTCGTTTGTAACAAATTTAAAAAAAAAACAATTTTAAGGCATTTATTAAGAAATTAAATGAGATCGTTTGTTTTTCTTTTGAAGCAATTAAGAAATTTTCAAAATCTGTTTGTTTCACTTCTTTCACTGTTTGCAAGGAAGAGGTTAATATTTTTCAAATTGTTCTAGTTATATTCTTGTTGTATTAAATTGTTTGTTATAAATAAATTCTAATATAATTTTACACTCGGTAAGTGTTGTGTTAACGCGTTGCGAGTTAATTTTGAAATACGCTAAGGCAAAAACGTTATTAAAAAAGAATAAATATACCACCGTGCACAGACAGCAGCAAAGCTTCTCTGTGGCTCGTTATTTATTTTTTTTTCTTTTGGTTCTTACACTAATACAGAAACATTTCAATGAAATACGGACAATTCATTCAGTGTATGAAATCAAAAAATACAGAAATGTCAATTTGTATGCGTGAGCGTTTACGTTTGAATTTGTGTATGTGTTGGTTGCTTTGCTAGGGAGTATTGTCAAGAATTGGTAGGGGTTTCGGTGGGTATATAAAAAGCAAAGCTTTTTTTTGTTCTCTTTTCAAACAACAATACAAAGGAAAACAAAAACACACACACACACACAAGTAATGCTCGTACAGTGCTGCCAATGTCAAAACGTTGGCAGCGATGCAACAGAATTTCACAACAAGAGCAGCAAATTTACAAACAAGTTAGAATTTACATGTACCCAACGAGGTAATTAAGTGAGAAAGTATTGGTTTTGCAACCACATACACATGCTTACATGCATGATGTGTATAAAAAGGATTTATTTTAATTTCAATCAGCAAGAAGAACATATAAAAAATGTGTGCAAAATTAAAAATAATCCACAAATAATCGCTTTGAATTAAAAATTTAATAGAACCTAACGCCCTCCTCCGACTCTAGCCCTCCCCCACACACTTATACAGTCAATTTATTTCCATATAGGTAGATACAAAAAAGAACAACTTGTTTTCTTTAATGGAATGTGTCTGTGTGTTCTCCAAAATCTTATCATTGCCGAAAACTACACCAGGCAACAGGAAAAAATCAGTCAAATAATTTGAATTTTTCTTGCTCGAAATTTTAAATTCTATTGATAAGTAATAAATAAATTTCTTCTACATATTTTGTACAAATCAATTGGAAATTAAAATTCAATGCACATTAAAAAAGAATATATATAAAATTTGTATATTCACTGATTTTATCATAATTTAAGAACAAATTATCCTGTTTTGTTGTAAAATATAACAGTAAATTTTAATTAAAATTAAATAAGAAATAACTGCCTGTCCCACGATGGCACTAGATATCGTTCTGTCGCAAAATTATATTTTAAAGAAAAAAAAATTTTCAAATTTTGTTTTTCTGTCAAAACGTTATCGAGTGACATAGTGGGACAGCCAGTTAAATTCCGATATAATTTTTTTGAAGTTATTTAAACAGAATTAAGAAAAATTTTCGCTTAAGAATTTATATTGTGATAAAAATAAAAACATTTTGAATTTTTTTTTAATTTTATACGTGCTGATTCTTTTTTCAAGTTTACTAAAAAGTTCAAAATTGTTTATTAAGGGGTTTTACCTTACTTTAATTTTTGGTAAATTTGGGAAAAGAATCAGCACGTATAAAATTAAAAATTTTGTGTTAAACAACGGATTCCCAAATACATAAAATACACCTCAAATTTTTTTATTTTCAATACAAAATCCCAAAACGAAAATGCTGATTTTATTTATAAATAAAACGGGAAATAAGGCGGAAAAAATTTACTAGAAATTCATTAAAATGTAAAACAATAAAACGAAAGAAAAATTTATACATTCATAAAATTATCTGTTTTATTAACAAGACTTATGCTTTAAACACATTCACGATAGCAGGCTACCGGCTACATGGCTACAAGTGCCGCTAGCAGCAATTGTCGCCGTGTAGTCAGCTACTTAATTATTTTGAATGCAGCAGCTACAACGTAAACATTTAAATTCAGTGCTGCAACTTTCATATATAAAAATAAAAGCGATTACTCTAAATCTATTTATTGTTTTTTCACTTCTAATAAATACTTGCACATTATGATGTCCTTTTTTGTTATGGAACTATAAAAATGAGTTTATAAGTTAATTTATTTCTTGTATTTCATTTTCAAAGTGCCCTAACCCACGTCTATTATCGATAACGGGTATCAAGTATATAACAAATTAGAGATTAATTATCGTTACATCGGCTACTTTTTGAAGTAATGGAATATTTTACTTGATAAATCAGATACAAAATTTAAAAATTGTATACACATTCCTCCTTAATTTTGGAAAACCTATCCCCTTATGCACTTTTTATTTTCAAAAATATTCATATTCTTGACTAGGTTAAACAAATTTTTAAACGTTTATTTATTTAAGGCTTTTCATTGTATTGGCAGCACTAATCTGGTCATTGTCGCCTATGAAAATAGAAATTAGTTTAATTTGACTACAACCACAAAAGTAGCACGGACAACAACCTGTCCTGTAGTCGTGAAAATATTCACTCCCATATAAAAACATGTATTCTATTTTTGACAGGTTGTAGTCGGTAGCTCGCTGTCTTGAATGTGTTTAATACATTAGGTGACATTTTTATAAAAGAAATTTAATTTGTTATTTTCCAATATTTCGATATCCTCCGGATATCTTCTTTAGTGCCATAAATATAATTAAAATTAATTTAGCAACATTTTTAAAAAGTTTAATAAAAATGTCTATTCTGATTTTCTGTAAAAATTTTTAAAAATATTGTCAAGATAATATTAATTATAAAGGGTGTTTTTATAAGAGCTTGCTGATTTGAAATTTAAATAAAAGACATGCCAAATTATGAAATGGCCAAAAAAAAAATTTTTATTTGGTAGATAATTTCTTGTCATTTAACATTTAAATATAATTTCGGGCATATGGCCACCACGACTATTTTGCACAAAGGTCATTCTGGAGGTCCAATTTTCGATCACCTTTTCAAGCATTTGAGGGCGTATTTCAGCAATGACACGTTGAATACTGGTTTCGAAAGCGTCAATCGTTGCTGGTTTATCCACGTAAACGAATGATTTCAGGTATCCCCACAAAAAATAATCGAGTGGCGTCAAATCACACGAACGCGGAGGCCAATTCACCGGTCCATTTCTCGAAATAATGTTGTCGTTGTAATGTTCTTTCAATAATAAGTCCATTGTTTCGCCCGCAGTATGACAAGTGGCACCATCCTGTTGAAACCACATTTCGTTTACATCCATATCTTGAAGTTTTGGCACCAAAAATTCATAGATCATGATTCTGTATCGATTTCCATTCACGGTAACGCGTCGTCCTTCCCCATTTTTAAAGAAATAAGGACCAATGATTCCACCAGCCCATAGACCGCACCAAACAGTACATTTATCGGGATGCATTGGTAATTCTTGAACGGCGTGTGGATTATCTTTGCTCCAAATACGGCAATTTTGCTTGTTGACATATCCATTCAACCAAAAATGCGCCTCATCACTGAAGAGAATTTTGCGGTAAAAAAGCGCATAAACATTTTTAATTGTTTACACTGTTTTTGAAAAGAAATTTCCACGATTTGGAAGCGTTGTTCTGGAGTTAACCTGTTCATGATGATTTGCCAAAAAATACTGAGTAGAGACGTCACTTTAAACTGTCAAAACAGCTGTCAGACAACAGAGTGATTCGTATAAAAAAAAAAACTTAAAAAAACACCCTTTAATTATTGCACTAAAAATCTGAAGGTAGAAGAATCGGCACTCAAATAATACATTCTTAAAAAATATTTTTAGTTTATAAACTGCTTATTTAACATAGTTTTGTACAAACATTTTTCAAATAACTAGATTATAAGTACAATTTTTTTTTATAAATCAGGCCTAAAATATATGTGTATCTATGTGTTAGTAAGAGTTATCAGGTGATATAACAAAATAAATTTTGTTGCCTGGTGTTATCAATATCATATTATTTTGGGGAGTATTAACACAAAAGTAACTTGTATTTGTGTTTGTTGTCATAAAAGCCGCTTTTTACGCACTCTTCTTGTTGTTTTTTTTAATACTCTGCAACAACAAAAAGTTATCATCATCGTTGTTGTTGATACCAAATTTTTTTTTTCCTTTGTTTACTTACTCAATAAAATTTTTATTATGATATCAACCGTTTATATTTTTTTTTGGGTACGTCTTTTGGATGTTTTCTTTTTTTTCGGAAAATATATGTTTGTGTATCAGCACATTCATAATAATTTCTGACCTTTATTATAGGAATAGGTTCACATATGTATCGTATATGCATGTACGTACAATCCATTGGTTGGTTGTTCGTTCTTAAATCTTGTCTAAAATTATTACAACTTTTCGAGAACGTGAAAGGTGGCCCTCAGATATGTAAGTACATATGTATATACCATGTACATATATACATACATGCATTTATATGTGTATATGTATGTAGATAATAAATATGTAAATTTATTCAATGATTTCAAAATGTTTTGCTGATTAATTTTGTAAACTCTAGAATTTGAGAAATTGTTTATTTCCTATCTGCAAAAATGTAAATTCCACGGCTCTACCATTTCCTTAAAAAAAATTTTTATATACGAATACGATTTTTAAGGAAACTTAAGTTCATTGTAATAATAAAGAAGTCATCTGCTGCTGATACAGCAAGAAGTAAAATACTAGTAAAATTTTACTGATTACTGCAATTTTGTTTAATATTGAGTAAAAATTAACCAATTACTGCAATTCTTCCAGTAAATTTAACTCTTTTAATGGATTATTTATGCAGTGCACTATGGCCTTGTATGTCCAAAAGTTGGGTTATTAAGAGCATAATTATTTTAGCCTACTGTTATCTCATGTTGAAGGTCGTGAATTCGATTACGTACTCATGCAAGTCATGTTTAAGGGAATGAATTTTTCATATGTATGTATGTATATGGTCTAGGCTTGCCAGCCGTCCTCTTTTCTCCGGACACCGTTCTCTTTTTTAGATCGTCGGACTCCGTCCTCCTACTTTTTTAACAAGTGTCTGGGGTTGTCCTACTTTTTGCTGCTTTTACATTTTCAAAATATCAAAACTGCTAAATTTTCGCTCATAAGTAGCCAAGCTAAATTTTTAAAAACAAAACGCCAAAAAAAAATTTATAAATAACACAGATTTCGTACGAATCAATTTTCGTTCGAAATTGTGAAACAGCCAGTAAAAATCACCATTTTGAACAAAAAATGGCTATATGTGATGCGTTAGGGACTGCGTTGGCATCACTGTATGAAAATACACATGAGTACTGATTATGAAAGTGTGGCGGCTTTCGAAAACAGCTGTTCTGCTATGCTGTTTAAATTGAGTCATTAAAAACTGATATTGACTTTCCTTTGTGGCTTGGAATATTTATCATGACTTTCTGAATTTAAACTAATATTCAAACAATGAGCCTATAAATCTTATAGTGATTTCCTTTCTGAAAAAAATTTAACATTTTATCCAAAAAAAAAAACTTCAATTGGGCGCATTTTTAAAATAAAAATAATTTTTCGCAAGAGATGGTACAATCATTTGTAATAACTTCACTATTTCCAAATGTCATAATATTGCCATTGTTTTTTTTATTGAAAAATGCCAAATATGTAGCATTCTTTTTTAGAAAAGAAATCAACATTAATTGAATTTAATATGGAAATTGTCCTAATTCGACAACCACACAAATAGTAAGGACAACAACCTGCATTCTTGCAGAGAAAATAATCATTCTCAGTTAAACAAATCTGTGGGTATTTGATAAAACGCCTTAGAAATAAGAAACAACTTTTCAGTAGAACGAAAAAAATTGTAACAGTGACTAACAAAAATTATTGAATAGAAAATTAAAAAATCGTATATACTTAATGAGCGTTTTGCAATTTGTTTTTCCTTATAAAAACAATAGTTTTCTTTAACACCACAAAAAAAGAACATTTTTATTTTTTGGTCAAGTAGAGTGCAGAAAAATTTAAAAAAATATATATAAAAAATTAACTTTTACCATACAAGTCGATTTGTTAAGGTTCTTTTGTTTAAATTAGAAAATTATTTTAGACGCTTAAGTCAAGATGAGTGGTAAATTTTTAATATTTTGCGACTTCTTTCAAAAGGGAATTAATCGTCTATAGATAGTTAATTGATCCAGTATGTCTATAAAAGGGAATTGGTAAAAACATGCTGGAACTAAATGGAGGTAATTGTTTTGTCAAATTAAGTTTTGTCTGAATTTTCAAATTATTTTCAATTGTCTGCAAGACAATTGAAAATTGAAAATGAAGAAAATTCTGAAGGAGGTTGATTGCATATCTTGTGCTTTAAATGAAGTGGAAATGCAGGGTGGAGCAAAAGAAGCGCATTAAAATGTTATAAAGGGTCCGAAATCTAACGTTTTTTTTCAACTAGTGCTTTTTAAACTAGTGCTTATATGAATGGTAACACTTAGCTCATGTCTGATTTGACAGATAATTAATTTTATCCTTCCGCTGAACGAATATGGTTGTGTATACGCTTGAACAACGCTGGTAAGTGGGCCTGCGATCGACTTACAGAAGGTGCCGATTTTGCCAAGAAAATCGCTTCCAAAACGAGTCACTGTTTGGTACGGATTTTGGTCCAGAGGCATAATTGGGCCATTTTTTTCGAAAATGAACAAGGAGTGGCCGTTACAGTCAATGGCGATCGTTATCGGGCCTTGCAGTAATTTGAATGAAATTATTTTCCATTATTAACCGGAAGAATTGTACTTTCAAATAAAAAAAAAGTTATTTTCAAAACAAAGAGCTATTTGTCGGACCCTATATTTTCCATAAAAATCTGGAAAAATTGTCTTATTTCGGGAGAAGTCCTTTTGTGAAATGTCCGCATTCTGCTATGTCTGTTTCTGACATGTTGTCGGTAGCCTGCTGTCGTCTAAGTATTTTTAGTATTTAAATGTGTTTTGCCATGAATAAAATGATATATGAAATGTCATTTATTATTTGGAATAAATGTCAGTAGTTGTAATTTGAATAAAAATTGATTTTTATTGTAAATGTCAAGTGATCGATTTTGAGCACTGGTAGAGTCTAATGATAAATAATATGTCTACCGGAAATTCTTCCTCCTCAAACTTTCACTATGTAGTTTTGCTAATACTTTCCCCCTATTTTATATATATATATATATATATATATATATATATATATATATATATATATATGTAATTTCTCTGAGTGTTAGCCCAAAAAAAAAATCCCCTTCATGTCTAAATGAAGTCGTGGGACCAGTACTCGTGATAATCTTGTGTTCAAAATTTTTTCTTATGGTTTTAATAACTGAAAATTGAATAACTTTTCCAAACTATTATTTTTTATTGTGAAAGTGGAACATTTGCAAATATGAATATTAAAAAACTCAATTTGCTCTTATAGTTCTTGCGAATCAAAAATTAATAAATATAAGTAGATAAAGAAAAAACTCCCAAAAGAATGTTATAAATCATAAAGTTAATTCAGTAGCCATGTGTTTATATTTGACAAATTTTTTGTTATTATCTTTAGTTTTCAAAATATATTTGTCATTGATTTATTAGACGTACTTCCCAGCCATAAAAACTAGTTTTTTCTCTGTCGTTAACAATTATTTTTCACTTATTATTTATAATCTAGTCGTCCAACAGTTGGTTGCATATAAAAGGCTATTAACTTTTTAAGAAATTCATTCAGCAATGGAGCCATAATTTTGTGGGAAGTGCTTGTTTGTAAAATAATGACTTGTAAAATAATGAATGTTTTTCATTATTTTACAATTTAATAAAATGTAGAAAGGTAAATTGGTGTCAGAAACTTTATTTTCCGATACAGCCAATTTCTAAAGTCAAGTGAAGGGGTTTTGCAAAAAAAAGTTTTTAAATACGAAACAGCATTTTATTTTAAACAAATTTTAGTAAAAAAGTTTCTTGTTCCTTGTTTATCTGAAATTAATATTAGCACTTTCAGCGTATAAAATCTTAATTGAATTTAAAATATGGCCAACAAGTAAAAGTGCTATACAGTCGAATCCGCTTTAGCGCAACACGCTTTACTGAAAAAAAATCGGATTACTGAAAGCGATACAAATCGCCGCACTGATTTTAAACGCAGCTAGTCTTATTCACTTCGCTTTAGCGAAACATCGCTTTACTGAAAATATCGTGTTACTGAAAACCAATAGCAAGCCCACAACTACGTTTTGTATGATACCTACTTCGCTTTAGTGAAAAAATAATCAATGACAAATTCATTTAGTAGAAGTCGATTGCATAACTTAAGGCTGAAAAAATTGTGCATGTTTTGTCCGTTAAAAAATTAAATGGCAAAATGTATTTGTCCTTTTCGCTCTTACGTACTTATTGTATTTTCTATTATATTGTCAATGTAAGTGGCTAGACATTTTCGAGGAATTCGTGAAAAATTCCAACAACAAAGTGAATAATTTTATGAATAATTTTTTTTAAATAAAATTTTTACGTTAAATTGAAGTAAAAAAAATGTACAGATTTGATATAAAAAAATATTGTTTCACTGATTTTATGTAGTACGCTTAACTGTAACAATTTTCAGTAATCCGAACTACGTTTTAGAGAAAAAATTTGATAAATGAAAAAAATTTGGGTTTTGGTTATTTCCAGTAAAGCGGAGTCGACTGTATTCGACCGTCGCGAATCTTATACACCCCTTAGATACAGACGTCTGGAGTATATACTTACATACATACATTCATTCCAACCCTGACACCATCTTTTTGATCTTTCTAAATTTCAATACTAATATAGTTCTTTCTAAAGAACAAAAAATATGTTCGATTACAAAAGAACAAAATTAGTCTTATTTATTTATTTTAATATTCTAAAAAATTATATAAAATTTTCCAGCTCTGGAGCTGTATTTTTTCTTTTTCTGTTCATAATACTAATGAATTGCTTTCAAAAATATAAATTACATTAAGTTTGATTTAGTTGGTTACTCTTATATACAAAAAAAAACTTTAAATTTTCCAACCCTGGATTAATATTTTTGAATTTGGTTTGATTTTTGATACCACCTAAATTATTCCTGAAGTATTTATAAAATCGGTTGAATTAATAAAAAAAAAATCAAACAAAATTTATTTTCATACCAAAAATAAGTTTAAATGTTCCAACCCTGGATCTGCCTTTTTTTCGGAGTCCTAACACCAAAAAATTTCTATAAAAAATATCAATTATGCTTTATTTATAAAAAAAAATTTTTTTTTGCAGTTACTTATTTCAAAAAAGTTTCAATTTCCAACTCTGGAATAGTCTTATTGATTATTTTTACTTTTAATGCTAGTTTAGCTCTTTCTAAAGTAGGTTTATTTAACAGAGAAACAGAATTTTGGTTTATATTAGCAAAAAAGGTCAAATTTTCCAGCTCTGGAACCGCATTTTGGATTTTGCAGTCTTAACTAAATTGCTGATATGCAATTTACTTAAGACTACTTGCAAGTCCAAAGTCTATAGATTTTTTGAGAGCTTTGGAAAACCGATTACACATACAGACAGACTTATTCGACTTTCCTATTCATAAGGACCCAGACTATGGATATATAACTGATGGGGTCTCATATTAATATTGTGGAAATTACACACGGATTGACAGCCCTGTCAAAAAAAAAAAAAACTTCCAATTTATATATTTCACTAAAAATGGTGAAAAAATAAGCCTAGAAACTATTTGCATTAAAAAAAATGGAAATAGTTGTCGGAAATTGTCGGAACAGGATGAAAATAGATAAGTGCAAAAAACTATTGCCTACTTTTAGGCCAGTATTTTAGTGAAAACTTCAGGAGACAAAAATTTTGTTATCATATTGTGATAGACAGAATAAATAACACAGCGTGCACTGTATTATTGAATCTAAATTTTCATATAAAAATACATATCGCTGGTCCCTTGTGAAAAGGCTTTAACTCGAATTTTTCCCCAAATTATTTTCTTTGTGATTCCAAAACATTTCGGAATAAATACACCTCCTCACAGAAATTTAGTGCAATTGCAGCCATAATTATAAATTTACAAGCAATTGTTTATTACCGATTCTAATATGTTTTTACTTTCTTCTGTAAAGTTACAATTTGAGACCTTCCATACAAGTCCAATATGAATTGCAACTCGCTAAAATGCAGCTAATCAAGAATAATTGCCAATTTCAACTTAAAATCATATTTTGCTTGCACAACCAATTAAATGCTGTTGATGATTAAGTTTGCTACTAGACTGGCTCTCGAAATATCCTTAATTAATTTGAAGATTTTAAAATGAATTGAATTTGTTATTTAATTTCAAATACACTTAAAAAAAAGGATATTATCCTTATTAATTATTGCAATAAACTTGATGATAACCACACACATACATTAAAAAGCGAACAAAATAAAAAAAACGTATCCGCTGCAGTCTGAATTGTCTATGGCGTTATTGCAGTGTCATGGATTGCAAAAAAAAAAACAAGAAATCCTGTAGTCAGCTGAGGCAGCGCAAGCAAAACCCCTTGACAAAGCACATGTAACACAACCATGCAACCAGCACTACATGTTGCCACCAATACCACTTTAAACTTATGCAGCCTTCAGAAAAAAAAGGAAATAATATAGTGAACAAAAGCAAAAACAAAACAGCCAAGTGAATTGCAATTTACAAGTTCATGCGAATGTTGTTGTATGCATGCTTCTTCTACCTCCATGCCACATAGCAAAAATGTAATTGTGCTGCTTGTTGCCAACACACTACATACAGTACAACAAAGGCCATGCCACTGCAACGTTATGGAAAAAAAACAAACACACACACACACACACAAACACACAATGTTAACGACGATGCCCAGACATTGACAGTATGGGGTAGATGGTAGAACAAATCATGAAAACTCGTACACGTGGAGGCCGTGACCGAGTTTTCAACAAACTCATAGTGACAGAGTAGACATACTGCAACAAGTTGTATATGCAACTGGGCAACTGCATGAAGTGTTGAAGAGAATTTTAAACTTGAGTGAATTGCAAGAACAATGGCACATACGATTTGTTTGAAGAGTGGCTGCAGAACGAAGTATGGCGTACAAAAAACCAAGAGAATTTTAATTTTGATCAAAAAATTGTATTCTTATGTATTTTGCATCGAACTTTTTATTGCTTTAATAAATTAAATTAAGATTGATGGGCCACTTAATCGAAAATGTGTTTTAAATTCAGACTGACAAGATAATTCTTCCAAGGCATAAGGAAAAGTTAAAATAAGTTTTGATTATTCAACTTATAGAGCAGAATAGATGTTTTCAAAAGCCGTTACACTTTTGTCATCATTACTGTTACGTATGGGGTGAGCCATTTAAAAGTTTAAATTTTAAAATGCAAAAAAAAGAAAATATTTTGAAATTTTATCGAATTTATATATTATTATTTTTTTTTGTGAAGTACAATTGTTCCGGCTAGAGATGGATGGTCCTGCGAGATCTTTTCGCAAAATTCAACATAAACTGGTGCGTAAAATGTTCAATTCCTGGGAACGATGACGATTTTGTTTCTTTTTCTTCTTAACTCGGACCAGCGCTCAGGGGATGACCCCTACTGTATATGTAGTGCATGGCGCCGGAGCTAGAAAGTAGCTGTTAGAATCTTTTACTTCGCCGGCTAATTTTTTGCTACAGGGCCGAGACGAAGGAGAGTACTGTTCCTCTGCTCTTTAGTACATGAATGTGTCAGTTGCTGCCAATTATGTTCAGTGACCAGTGACTATGCCTTCATCATTGAAACAGGCTGGCAACAACTAATGCAACCATGCGCTAACGCTGATCAGAAGAATTCGATACAATATTTATGACTGAGAGCGGAGTGGGAACTCAGAACCCTTCGCTTCAAAGTCTCATGTTAACTACTTCAGTCAATAGCACGCTTTGATGTTTTTTGTGAATTCTCATGCGCACTTTCAGCCACAGCTTCGATACTCTCGGGTGCACGCATTGTACGAGCAAGCTAACGTCTTGGCGCATTAACAATGAAACCAGTTTCACGAGCTTTAACAATAAACTTGTTTATACCGGACACTGTTGGCGACCAAGTTTGGTACGACATTTTCGAGAAAATTTCTCAATGTTTCTCAAGCTTAATTTATTTCGTTCAGTGTAGATAATATACCGAATTTTGTGATAGAGTAGAATGCCATAAGTATTGCCAGATGCGAAATAACTAGTGGTTCTAATTTTAAACGACAGATGGCTCACCCGATATGTCACCATATCAATTTCTATTTTGTTCCCTTTAAAGTGGTTGCTCTCAGTTACAATACACTGCAGTGACTCCTCTCTGCGATTCAGGAATGCCACTGACAGCCATCCCTAAATACGGGCGGAAAGCGGGACGTTTTTTTCCGCGGAGCTTTAACGCTGAAATGCCATACCTAAACAAAAGCGGCAACGTTATGTCAAAAAACAATAAAAACAGGGTTATCAAACAAACAAATTAAACAACCCTGATTATTTTAACAGCTGGACGGACGACATTTGTGATTTTGTTATTGAAATTTTGTACAAATTACAAACGTGCATACATATTTATGTATATAATCATATTGTAAATATTTTCTTACCTCCATTTTCTAATGCGAAGTGCACAAATTTTTTCTTTTATTATTTATTTCACTGTTGTAAATTTTTGCTCTTTTTCTCTGGTTACAATTATTTTCTTTTGCAACTGACTTCATTAGAAAACGCTCGGTCAAAATCGGATTTTCCAATAGCAAAGCGTTGCCGCCGCATTATTTCGGTATGCTGCATACAAAATGTATGGACATGAGAACTTTTGACAGCTAAAAAACGCTTGCCGCCCGTATTTAGGGATGGCAGTGAGTTCTCCCATTGGCTCGTTTTTAACTCCTAAATCATCGCACAACGCCACCCTTTCAGGGGTTTATCGACATAGACAACAGCAAACAGTCGCAGGGAGCCAAATCTGGCGAATACGATGGCTGTTTACCGTGTTGTTTTTCGCTAAAAAAAATTGCTTTTGTTTTTTTTTTCTTTAGTATAAATTCATTAATTTTGCAACAAACTTCGCTGCCACCAGCTTCATGGCCACCAGCAAAATGTATGGCATAGGCCGACATCCTTAGCCACTTCTCTAACAGTGATTCAAGGATACCCTTTAACAATTTTCTTCATCTTGTCAGCATTTTCATCAGTTGTGTTCGCGATCTTATTTAAAAAGCTTTTGTAGAAATTTTTCCGTCTCAGAGTACAATTACCGGTAAGTCACTGTCAACGTTTCTAGTGCTTTTGAACCCATATGGTTATTTCTTTTCTAAAAAAAAAAATGTAACATTTTATCACTGTTTTCCTAAAAAAACTACAATTGGGCGCATTTTTAAAGTAAAAATAGTTTTTCGCAAGAGATGGTACATTCATTTGTAATAAATTCACTATTTCCAAATGCCATAATATTGCCATTTTTTATTGAAAAGTGCAAAATATGTAGCATTCTTTTTCAGAAAAGAAATCAACATAAATTTCTTTTATTAAAAAAATTTTTATCTGTTATTTATTTTTCCGACACCATCAAATCGCCAAACATACAAAACACTTTGTAGTTTGTTTCACAGTTTAATGCATTATTTGCATCTTCTGCAAGTCAACCACCGGGTCTTAACGGTATTTGAGTCTGGGGCGAACTTACCGCATTCGATATCTGTCGAAATTTCAATACCTTTTAAATACAAATTTCGATCCATATTGAATATCGTAATTTTCTTTTGACGCGTTTTGTTTGAATTCTGAACGATTTTCAGCAAGGCGAATTCACACAAGGTGGACTCACTTATGCAACTCTGTGTAAAATTTATTGAACTGTCAAATGAAATGCTTTGGAAAAAACAATGGCCGCACATGAAAAACCAGAAGAACACTTTGACAGTTCAATAATTTTGCCTTGTTAACAGCTGATCACCGATTTCTGAACTAAGGCCACCTGGTATATAGTCGCCTTGATTTCCAGTCATCGTTTGTAAAATTTGCTTTGTAAACAGGCCGGTTCATCTAATGTGCTTTTGTAGGGCACAGTAAAAGAGAACAGATGTTTTCGGAAACCACTATATATTCTTCATCAGTACTCATGTGTATTTATTTAGTGTTCTCTTCGATTGCTTATCCTTCTGTCTAAGAATCGCGAGCCAAGGTTTTGTGATTTTAAAGGCAATTGAATTAACAAATATTTTATTTCTCAACATAGAACTTTTAATTATAACAAACAACAACAATAACTAAAAGAAACAATTTTAGCAATTAAAATATTTGAAGAGTTATTTTAAATCCCTTTTGGGAATTTAATATTTTTTGCCTTGTTAATCCTGGAAATTGTTCTTGGTGCAACAGTTTTTGTTTGTTTATTTGCATGAAAACAACGTCATCATCTGTTTTTTTTCGGTCTGATATGTTCTTTTGTGCAGATCAAGTCTGCAAACACGCTTTTTGTCTTTTAATATATTTATGTATGTATGTGTGTGTGTGTGTGCACCGCTTGCATTTGCACACACTTGCCTTTCCCAAATACATGCGTACGTGTAAAACTGTACGGCTGAGTAATGCAAGGGAATTTATGGTCGCGATTGCTGGCAACAAATTGTGGGATGAAATATTTTACACTCGCTAAATATGGGCGTAAAGAAATAAAAGAAAAAACAGTTACTCATTTAATATCAATAAAATGGATTTTCCGCTACGGTAATTGCCGGTTTTAGCGTTTTTAGGTTCGCATGTTTGCGTGCGTGTGTATTTGTGAGTGTGTGTGTGTGTGTGTGGTAGTTCAAGTCCTACCACAATCTTTATTACGACAGGTCATTGTTGTTTAACTGTGATGGCAGTCAAAGTTGTTTAAATATATCAAAAGGTTGTTATAATATTTAAGCTGTGGGCAGTTTTAGAAAATCAAGTTGAATAGTGGACAGACATGATTGAGACTGTAAATAAAATGTTGATGTTTTTGTAAACATCACAATATAATAAATTTGTTATTCAGCATTAAAACATTAAGGTGTTTTCTTTTTAATTTTCCTCGTGCCGATTTTGTGTTCTAAAGTATAAAAAAGTTAAGTGTCTTTTGAGTGGGTCTTTTTTGCAGATCTTCAGTGAACGTTATGCACAATTTCTTAGAATAATTAAATATATAATACATGAGAGCAAGTGTTTTCTTTAAAGGTTGTTTCTCCCTTGATTAAGCGGTTGTGCGTCTGTCTTTACGTGAAATAGGTTTTTCGAAACCCTTCGAAAAGCTAGATAATTCGGTCTTGGATGAATTGGAAATGATTCCAAATAAATTGCTATTGAATTGCTGAATTCCAAATTATGGTTCCAGAGCTGGAAAACTTGGACTTATTTTTGGTATAAAAACAAATTGTCGTTATTTTTATTTTTTATTTTTGTTAATTAAACCGATTTTATACTTCGGGTGGTATTAAAAATCAAATCAAATTCAAAAACATAAATCCAGGGTTGGACAATTGAAATTTTTTTATTACATAAGAGTAGCCGACTAAATCAAATTTATTCTAATTGATATTTTTGAAAGAAATTCATTAGTATTATGCATCAAAAAAAAAAAAAAAAAAAACAGCAACAGAGCTGAAAAATTTTACTTTACTTTTTGGAATATTGAAATAAGTAAATAAAACTAATTGTTGTTTTCTCCCTCGATTAAGCGGTTGTGCGTCTGTCTTTATGTGAAATAGGTTTTTCAAAACTCTTCGAAAAGCTAAAGCATTCGGTCTTGGATGAATTGGAAATGATTCCAAATAAATTGCTATTGAAATTCAGCAAATTCCAAATTATGGTTCCAGAGCTGGAAAACTTAGACTTATTTTTGGTATAAAAACAAATTGTTGTTATTTATATATATATATATATATATATATATATATATATATATTTTTTTTTTTTTTTTTGTTAATTACACCGATTTTATACTTCAGGAAGAATTTAGGTGGTATTAAAAATCAAATTCATGTTTTTGACAATTCATGGGTTGGACAATTGAAATTTTTTTTAGTACAGTGCACGCTAAGTATTCGCGGGCTACGGCCCGGTTATTGCGACTTAAATTTTTAACATTGCAGATTCTATAATCGCGACAGTTCTTTAATAAACAAGGTTCAACTTTTATCGCAAGATTGCGACTTTTATCGCATATTTTTTAAATTTAAACAGAAATATCTTCTTCTTACAAATATTTGTAACAGCTAACATAAGAAAAAAAGGGGACTCCCAGTACAGTAGAATCGCACAAATTCAAACCGTCCAGAAATTAGTACCGGCCATTTAAATGTGTTGGACGCTCTGAAATTAGTACCTGTGGTATTTTCTGCGTAGAAATTTTTTTCAATTTCTTTTGAACTAAAAAGGCGAAACACCAAATTATACGCTCTAAAATTAGAACAGGGATTCTAATTACTGGAAGTTTTTTTTTTGTACTTTCATTACAAACTAAAATTTTTTACTCAAATTTTATAATTAAAAAAAAAATTTTTTTTTTAAATTATTTTTTATTTATTAAAATTTTTTTTTATTTTTTACAATTTGTTAAGCAAAATTTTTAAAAATAAAATTTAACAAATAAATACCAAAACAAATACTTTATTAAATTATTCTTCAAAAAATTTAGTTTCATTATGCTAAATATTTAAATTTGTAGGCACAAGGGAGTCTTTATGACCTACTTTTGGTATCTAGGCACGTTCAGATTATGTTGGTATGTTCATAAAGGTTATTCAGCTTTACCGTGGCTACAATTTTCCCAAATATAGTGTACCAAAAATCTTGATTTCCGAAAAGTTATGATAAAAAAATTAAGAGACAAAATTTTTTTTAACTCTTTTAAAAAAACTCTAAGATAAAATAAATTTTTTGTCCTAAAATGTTAGCAAGAAATATTCAACCTACTCTTGGCTACATTTTTGCCGAACATAGTTAAGCGATATTTTTAAGTGCTGATTACCTATTTGGCAAAAACTTATGATACCTTTTTTTTGAGTATCATGGTAATATTCGGAAACTTTGGAGGTCCATAAAAACAAAACGGTCACCAAATTGGCCAAACTGAGTATAGAGTTTTACTACAATTTTATAGTAGAATCGAACCCATTTAGCCACGATCTTGCACTTTTCAAAAGGTCTTCATTTGTCGCATAGTGTAATATTTAAACTGTAATTACTTATTAATAAAAACATTTTTAATTTTAAAATAATAACGTAAATGAATTTTTGGTTCCTGTTATCGCGAAATTCAGTTTTCGCTACAGGTCTGGTTTTTAATTAGTCGTGAATATCGAGTCCGCACTGTATATAAGAGTGACCGAGTACATCAAACTTATTCTAGTTGATATTTTTGAAAGAAATTCATTAGTATTATGCATCAGAAAAAGAAAATTAAACAGCACCAGAGCTGGAAAATTTTATTTAATTTATTTTTAATATTGAAATAAGTAAATAAAACTAATTTTAATTGCTATTAACTTTTTGACCTCTATTTTGGTAATTTATTTTAATCCCCCTTATTCTGTAACTAATTGCCAACGTCACGTCAAGACAATATCAAAAATACAACTCGTCTGTACACCTTTTTTTTCAGCAATTAACAATTTCTGACAACATCTTCTTATATCCAAAATCTTAATGAGCAGTAACAGCCTGTCAAAAGTAGTCAATTGTCGATCACAAGGAGTAGGTATATATGCTGTTTTTTATATTGTCTTGTCGTGTCCTTGACAATTAGTTACAGAATAAGGGGCATTATTTATTAAGTTCTTTTATTATTCGATATTTCGTAAACAATTTGCTAACATCAACAGGGTGGACTTAAGGAGATACATCGAAGAAACTGGGTTCTTGACGTAATCGAATTTGAAGGTTTCCATGGTATCGGTGGAGGCACCCTACAGTACAATGGGGACTCCTTATTATAGAGCGCACAACAGGCCCATGAGGCCTAGGTGTAATCCGGAATTGATTGGGATGGCTTATGCCCCTCTCTTCAACCTAACCCAACATCAACAGGATTATTGACGAAATATTGTATAATAAAAGAAAACTGAAATAATTTTATATTAAAAAAACCGACATCGAGTTTAATAAATAATAAAATAAATAAATTTTTTTCTTTGTTAATTAAAACATATTTTTTGTTCTTTAGAAAGAAAGAAATTAGTATTGCAAAGTATTGAAAAAGATCAAAAATATGGTTCCAGACTTGGAATGAATGCATGTACAAATATATTCCAGACGTACGAGGGTGAAGCGTGTATAAGATCCGACACCGCCGAATATATTGTTTTCCTTTTACTGAATATATCATGCGATTTTTGTCGAGTCTAAAATATTTCCATGTTATTAGTAAGGACATTGTAAGCTACAAATACTTCTTCTATTTGCCACTTAAATTTGACGATATAAAAAACTTTTTCATGTTTCTTGATTATAATCAAAAATTACAATAACTCACTAACTTTGTTTTATTTTAAAAATACTTTTTTTTTAATCTTCAATTGATTAAACTTGAAAATACTCTAGGCAACAAATTCTAAATACTAACAAAATAAAACTTATACTTCTAAACAGCTGAATCAGGTGCCAAATTACCGCATTCGATATCGAGCGAAATTTCCATTCAATTTAAATACAAATTTCGATCGACATCGAATGCCGTAATTTGCCCCCAGTTTTTATTTTCATGTCTCACTCTTATTATCATTTTGTAATTTTATATTATACACGTAGTTCTAAGTTTATTGGTGGTATTAATACTTCTATTTATCTATCAGGCAATTGTCGTAAAATATATCAAACAAATTGATTTTGATGTCTAATTTTTAATCCCTTTTGCACGAGCAGTATCGAAAGTTATAGACGTGGTTTGTTAATGTAGTTGCGGCAAAGTAAACAAGGAAGTCTGGGTAGTATCTAACAAATACACACACACAGTAGACAATGCAAAAGAAAATGCGCAAAAAACGCAAAATTTAGCACATTAGCACGTATATGATTTGACAACAAAAAATAAATTAATTTCGTTTTAACTTATAAGTTAAAAAGAAAAAGAAATTAAAAGCTCACCTTATAAAAAGTAATTAACAAAAACAGTCAGTGTAAGTGATAATACAGGAGCCGGAAATTGGTAGTGCCACTTTTTATACCAGGAAGAATTTTACCTTAAAGGCCAAATATGAGCCTTAAGTGCAAAAATAAACTTTGAATCCTTTTATAATGAAAATCTATTATTTACTATAATTTGAACCATATGACAAAATATCAAAGCCCTGCCAAGTACCGTCGCGGAAATATAGCAAAATAAATTTTACCTTTATTCCATATTTTCTTTAAAATTTTAAATATTTTATATACATATACATATATAGCACCACTTGCAAAAGTGGAAAAATTGAACAAAGAACGCTGATGAGATGGCGTAGCGGCCTCGAAATCAGTACTGATCCGTTCTGCTGGTTTGATGATTATTGAAAATATTCTTAATATTCCAATCTTAATATAAAATAATAAATAGAATTTGAACAAATTCATTTATTAATAAAATAATAAAAAATGGTTTGCAGTCTTGCAGATTCGAACTTAAGCCCGTTGAGAAAGTTAACAATTTATTTTATATATATTTTTTTAATGTCATGTTTCATATAAAAATGTTTTTTTTTCAAATTTTCGGTTAAACTAAAATTTTCTTTTTCCAATAGAGCAAAACTGGTGGCAAAACTTCAAGGCTATCAATGAAACAGTTAAGGAATTGTCTTATATGGTGCTCAGACATGCATTTTTAATTGAGTCAATAATAAGTTAATTGAAAAGTGTTCACACATACTCAATATAAAGCTAACTCAATTAGCGTTTGACAGCAGCTGATAAAAGGTGTTGTTTACATTGCTGCTTCACTGGCGTCGTTGCATAAAATGCTGTTTCTTTTTGCCTTTGGATCTGTTGTACGAAATAAATTTTTTATTTTTCATTTGATTTAATTGTTAATTAAAAAATTTAATTTTAAAAACTCGCCCTCAACTTGACTCGCCATTTTTTTCTGTGAATTTGTTTACATATGAGTTGTCAAATTTCATAAAGTTTGTTCAGTAGGCATTATGGTGCTCACTAAACAAACTTTTACAGTGCTGCACTTTAGACCTTGGGCAATTTTATAGACAATTAAGCCTTAATTAATCAATTAGCTAGTTAACATTTTGTATGGGTAATTGAGCTCAATAATGCTGTTAATTGCGATAAACTCAATTAAGGCGTATGTCTGCACACCATATTATAGGAAATTCATTAAAACTATTAATATTTATTAATATTATTACTATTCAATATTAATACGGCATTTAGACATATACCTTAATTAAGTTTATCGCAATTAATGCCACTATGGAGCTCAATTAACCACATAAAATTTTAATGAAGTGATTGCCTAATTAACGCATAATTGCTATAAAATCGAGTGAAAATGCAACACTGCTAAAAAGTGTGTTTAGTGAGCAAAATACAATTCACCTAAAATTAGGAAAAAGTAACAAAAAACATATGGCGAGTCATGTTAAAGTTATACTGTGTTCATATATGTATGCGTTTTTACTTGAAACAATATTCAGTTAATTGACTAAATCTTTTTGGTGTTCATACATACTCAATATTGCTACGGCAATTAGCATTTGACAACTGAAGAAAAAAGCAGAAAAAAGTACTGTTTACATATTTTCTGGTTGTTTTTTTATCATAAATATTCATATAAATATTCATGGCTCAGGACCCTCCGCTTCATAGCCTCGTGTTCTACTCTTTCAGCTAACAGCACGTACGTTTGATTAGTCAAATTTCAAAAAAGTGTGTTCAATAAGTACTTTCGTTGTAAAAGCTTGTTCATTTAGTATTTTTCTTTGCACTGAACACAGTTCTGTCAGTGTTGCATTATAAATTTTACTCATTATTAAAACAATTATCTCTTAATTGCCAATAAATTAATTGTAATTTTCATTTAGTCTCAATAATGGCCTTAATTGTTATAATTTAAATATTGCTGCATATATGAACACCATATTAAGTTAGTGATATTAAATTTATTAATTAGAAAATTTAAAAAATACAAAAAAAACAAACAAACAGGAAGTTCCCAGATTTGAACCTGAGGTCTCCATGTATATGAAAAAATTTTCATAAGTTAATTGAATTGACAAAATTTTTTATAAGTGAACAGCAAGATAATATTGACTCAATTAAAAATGCATGCCTGAACTCCGTATAAGACTTTTGATGTTAAACCAAAGATAACAAAGAAATCTCTTCTGCTGCAAAATTAATTTTTTGTCGCTTAAACTGTTTTGGCTATTATGGGATAATATATTTGCCATGCAGGGGCTTACTTATAGGGTCTAGTACTGCATGCTTTCATGTTTGAAATTTTGAAGTTATTTATTAGAATTTTCTTCAAATGTATATTAGTCTTTAGTCTATATATATAAAAATAAGTTGTCCTATGTTAGTGATTTTATAACTCAAGAACCACTCAACCGATTTTCAAACGAGTACATGCGTTGGAAAGGTGTACTTTCACTGATGGTTTATAAAAAAAAACATCGAAAAATTTCTTCGAATATGCGTTATACGCACACTTTTATGATGATGTGATTTCCCTATATAAAATGTATTTTTGATGTGTAAACATCTATACGCTGGGGGGTAAAAATATTTTTCACAATACAATCACAAATTTAGAGTAAGATCAAATCGGTGTGAGCTATATATGAGTGATGTAGTGTTATCATACGAAAACAAGAAGTACAGAGAAACTTAACAGCTGCATAGAAATACACCCAACACCACCTAGTGTGCAATAGACTTGTATCCAACTAGCTCATTCGCTCAGTTTTGACAAGAACCTCTGATCAAACCCATTTAAATTACATAGGTTTGGTTAAAGGTTCTTGTCAAAACTAAGCGAATGAGCTAGTTGGACACAAGTCTAGTGTGCAATAGTAGTAGTCGTACATTATGTTATCGTAGTCAAATAAAAAATAATAATTAAATGAGTACAAAAACATCTAATTTTAATAACTTTTATAAAGATTTTTTCACTTTTAATAAGAAATATACTAAAACAAAGCAAATTAAGGAAAACAAAAAACTAGACTTGCCAAACTAAAAGTCTTCCCCGTCTTTGAGAATTCATTCATACTAGACTTTTGTCCAACTACCTAATTCGCTCAGTTTTGGCAAGGACCTCTGATCAAACTAGACTTGTACCGAACTCTTTCATTAGCTCGTTTTTGACAAGAACCTTTGATCAAACCAATGTAATTTAAATGGGTTTGATCATAGGTTCTTGGCAAAAACGAGCTAGTGAAAGAGTTCGGTACAAGCCTAGATCAAACCCATTTAAATGACATAGGTTTGATCAGAGGTTCTTGTCAAAACTGAGCAATTGAGCTAGTTGGACACAAGTCTAATTCATACGGACATCAAGAAGTACAGAGAAACTTAACAGCTGCATGTAAACACCATCTAGTGCGCAATAGTAGCTACTAATTTTCATTAACATATAATTGTGCTAGCGCTGTACAGGTCGAAAACCATTGCTGTAAAGTAACTACATGCATTACATATCAGTAAACAGCTGATTAATAGCGTTTTCATTACTAGATGTTTACACATCTCCCCTGTGATCGACCCACACTGCTTTCTTTTTTTATGAGAATTACATTTTGTCGGTATAAGACTCTGCTTGCTCGCGTCATTTGAATTATTTAATTTCTGTGTGTTTACTGATTGTCATTTAAGCTTACAGTGCGAGCATTGACATTTTTTAATTATTGATTTGTAATCTTCCAGTTAAAATTAAAATCTACTAATAATAAAATTGGAAAACGTTCACATGTACTTAAGTATAAAATTCAAACCAAAAAAGTTTGACTTAGGCATGATGGAACAAAAAAATATTCAGAAAAATGGGACATGAAGAAAAATAATCAAACGGTAACACGGGTATTAAAACAATAGCATGTTAACATCAGGTTGATACAGTTCTCGGATTCTTTTTCACAATAAAATTTGTGTAAATAGGAACTGTTATCACATTCAACTAAGCCACCTAATAAGTGGTGACAAACACAATACACATGAGCACTGATGATGAAAGGGTTGCGTCTTTCGAAAACAGCTGTTCTGCTCTGCTGTGTAAGTTGAATAAAACTGATGTTGATTTTCCTTTGTGCCTTGGAATATTTATCATGTCTTTCTGAGATTTAAAGACCAATTTCGAACAATTAGCCTATGAATCTTAATTCAATTTAATATAAAATCTTTTGCATCAAATAAAAATTAAAAAAATTATTCATAAATGAAATTTATTTGTTGGTGGTTAAGCAATGTCTATATGCATTTCATTGGTGCTTTACCAAATCGTCAGTAGAAAACCGAAAATCGAAAACCATCTGAGAATTCACAACTTGTAAATTACAAATTATTTTCAAAAAATAACAACAAAATAAGAATAGTAGGCCTTGAAACTCATACAAAACTAAACCAACAAAAAAAGTATATTCGATATTAATCTATTTTATTTTTCTACGCCTTTATACAATCAGAAATCCATTGGATAACAAGAAAAGTATTTATAAGGCAAAATGAAAAATAAAATCTAAATCAAACTGTTATGAAATCTTTTATTTGACACATTGTTGTCACAATGAAATGCATATAGACATTGCTTAACCACCAACAAATAAATTTCATTTATATATAATAGTATTGTGACAACAATGTGTCAAATAAAAAAAATTCATAAAAAATTATTCAACAATCAGGAAAATGTCTATTCTTTCTAGAAAATTTAATTTTTTAAACAAAGACGTAAACGTATGTTATTGTATTGTCCAGCAAAGCGGGCAGGGTTATTCTGGTAAAAACATATTTTTTATCAGATAAAAACTATGAGCATGACATGGATAGCTTTGAATTTTTCATAACCTCGAGGCGATTAACCTATTTGTACTTATAGAGTCCAAACTCTATGCTAAACCATAATTTTGCCTCAATAAATGCTGTATGAAATTTTATTACAATTAAATAAACCGTTGAAAAAGTGCAAAATTATTTCCACTTTTTGATGGAAAATCCGTCGTTGTTGGTATTCAAAATATCCCTTTGAGAGTTATGGGGGGCCTATAAACGGATTGGTTTTGTCTAAATTGTAGAAAATTGCTTATCCAAAACCTTGGGTACAATGTACACCACAAAATGGCATTTACGATGTTTATATACATGAGTGTATGTATGTATGTGTATACATATATATGCATATGCTTGACGGAGAATAATCTAAACTGATTGTCCAGTTGATTGATATCTTAACGGTGCATTGATATCTTTATCAAGCGAGTTCTTTTATATTTATTGTTATATTTAGCGAAAACATTGAACTTGCCAATTATGCAATAACAAACATATGCACATATGTATATATATGGTGTACATATGCATTTATGAACTTTTACTATCTGCATGCAAGTATTGAAAGAAATCTGTTTAACAAATATTATGCAATACTTTTATTCACATGCAAAATGTTGATAATAATTGAAAGCACACAGTATTTTTAACTTTTTGCGTTTCGAATTGCTGCACTTATTGTACAATTTTTATTTGCGTCTCAATAATATTATAGTCGTAATGAACGCATTTAGGTTTATAAATATATTTTTCTAATGCACTTAGATATCATAGATATTTAATAGTATCATTAGTATTCGCCTGTTTGCTATCACGTAGAATAAAGTGTCTGAATGCCAATCAAAACGGAGTTGTGCTTAAATATAAAAGAAAAATTGGATGAAATTCCGTTTCCGACTGTAGAAAAATCACACATACTTAAATGTGGTGGATATCTCAATTTATATCAGCCACTTGCAATGAAACTGCAATTTTTATTTTTATACCCTCCAAAAAAGAATTGGAGAGGGTATATTCGCTTTGTCATTCCGTTTGTAACGCAGCGAAATATCCATCTGAGACCCCATAAAGTATATATATTCTGGATCAGTGATGAAATCTAAAGCGAACTGAGCATGTCCGTCCGTCGGTGCCCGTCTGTGGAAATCACGATTCAGTCCAAACGAAAATAGCCAGACTCTTGAAATTTGGTATAAATATATCTTGAAGGATAGCGCAGATCCAGTTCGTAAATGGGCTGAATCGGACCAGAGGGAAAGAAGTCCCCCTAAGAAGAACTAAAGCAACCTCTAAGAAACAACTTAAATTAAATTCTTTTATTGTAATTTTGTTAAACAAATAATGTATTTTTATGTCAGAGAAGGTTCAATGCGTCAAACTGGGAGCCATAAAATCATAAAAATTAGTTTCTGGACCCCGCCCTCTTTAGTGATCTTTATTATATGCAAGAACAGTGTAAAATTCAACATTTTTTTTTACTTAAATAAAATTTTTAAGCATTAATGACGAAGCTGAGACGTAACCTGGTACTCCTCTGGCCTACGCCCTCCTCCCCCTATAACCCCTAAATGACCCTATAAAAAATATTAATAAATACTTAAAAATAAATTTTACATTTAATTACAAAGGAGAAATGTCTCCCCCACGGCCCTTGCCAGAGCGACCCCAACAATATACAATTTTAATACCCTACAAAAAGAATTTGACGCCGTAAAGTATATATATTCTCGACTTCTTCAGGAAGTGACGAAATATTGAAATTAAAAATTAAATTAAAATAAAGAGACCTTAAGCTTAAAAATATCAGAATATAATAAAATATGATATAGTCTACTTTTGGATTCCGCCCCCTTTAGTGGGCGCTGAAATAATATATTACATGGAAAAATAGTGTATATACAGTTTAACTTTGGTATAACGAATCTCAAGGGGATTAGAAAAAAAACGTTATATCGAATAATTCGTTACAATGAGGTTCGTTATATCGAGGTGAAGTTGCACTTCTATTTGTTATAACGAAGTAATAAAAAAATTTGTATATTAATCTATCGATTTAAAGTGTCTGAGCCAGTGATTAACTAGCTAGATTGCAACAACAACTGCTGCAACAAGCGTACAAGCTCTTGGCAACAATAAATTTTTTTGTTATGAAATTTTTATTTGACACATTGTTGTCACAATACTATTATATATAAACGAAATTTATTTGTTGGTGGTTAAGCAATGTCTATATGCATTTCATTGGTGCTTTACCAATGACGGGTTGTTCACACTAGTCATATTTTTCGTGCTATTATTTTATGACCTATGACTTTATGACTACAGTGTGAATCCCCCAAATAATTTTGTGTGTATCTGTTTCATATAATGTGGATTAATTGATGGACATCGTTATGCAAAGGTTGTAAGTTGACAAAATTCGTTAAATAGAGGTAAATAATTCTTTCTATTTTGGTAGTCTGCAGTGAATGAAAATTCGCTGTAACGAGGTTGTTGACAAATGTATTCGTAATAGATAAGTTTATTTTGTATCAGATCTTATGAAGCGTTGTAGGGGATTTCAAAAAATTTATTAAATCGAGGAAATCGTTATAGTGAGGGTCGTTATATCGAGGTATTTAACAAATTGTATAATTTAAGCCTACGTTTCTTAAAAACTAAATTTTAAAGCTTTTAGGACGAAGCTGATATGTTCTCCGATCCTCTTCTACCCTTCCCGAGCCTTTGCCCCCTAAATAACACTATGAAAAAATATTTTCTTCTGACACTTAATAACCCCAAAAAATTTAATTTTTAGTGTTTTATGGCAAAGGTGAGATTTCTCCCTCACGGCCCCTTCCCGAGTGACCCCGATTTCTGATTTTCTGGCTGCAAGTTCAACGCTTTGGATCTTCTTTGACATAAAAATATATCATTTACTTAACAAAATTATAAAAAAATCTTTAGAAATTATGTTGTTTTTTAGAGGTTGGTTTAGTTCTTCTTAAGGGAATCTATTTCCCTTTAAACCGATTCACCCTATTTACGAACTTGACCTTTGCTATCCTTTAAAATTTGTTTATACCAAATTTCGAAGGTCTGGCTTTTTTCGTTTGGAATTAATCGTGATTTCTATAGACGGACGGGCGGACGTGGCAAGATCGTCTTAGATTTCATCACTGAACAAGAATATACTATAGGGTATATAGGGTAGAATATACTATATAAGGGTGTTTTTTATGAAGTTTTTTTTATACGAATCACTCTGTTGTCTGACAGCTGTTTTGACAGTTTAAAGTGACGCCTCTACTCAGTATTGTTTGGCAAATCATCATGAACAGGTTAACGCCAGAACAACGCTTCCAAATCGTGGAAATTTATTTTCAATAACAGTGTAAACAATTAAAAATGTTTATCCGCTTTTTTACCGCTAAATTCTCTTCAGTGATGGGGCGCATTTTTGGTTGAATGGATATGTCAACAAGCAAAATTGCCGTATTTGGAGCAAAGATAATCCACACGCCGTTCAAGAATTACCAATGCATCCCGATAAATGTACTGTTTGGTGCGGTCTATGGGCTGGTGGAATCATTGGTCCTTATTTCTTTAAAAATGAGGAAGGACGACGCGTTACCGTGAATGGAAATCGATACAGAATCATGATCAATGAATTTTTGGTGCCAAAACTTCAAGATATGGATGTAAACGAAATGTGGTTTCAACAGGATGGTGCCACTTGTCATACTGCGGGCGAAACAATGGACTTATTGAAAGAACATTTCAACGACAACATTATTTCGAGAAATGGACCGGTGAATTGGCCTCCGCGTTCGTGTAATTTGACGCCACTCGATTATTTTTTGTGGGGGATACCTGAAATCATTGGTTTACGTGGATAAACCAGCAACGATTGACGCTTTGGAAACCAGTATTCAACGTGTCATTGCTGAAATACGCCCTCAAATGCTTGAAAAGGTGGTCGAAAATTGGACCTCCATTATGACCTTTGTGCAAAATAGTCGTGGTGGCCATATGCCCGAAATTATATTTAAATGTTAAATGACAAGAAATTATCTACCAAAAAAAAATTTTTTTGGCCATTTCATAATTTGGCATGTCTTTTATTTAAATTTCAAATCAGCAAGCTCTTATAAAAACAGCCTTTATAATTAATATTATCTTGACAATATTTTTAAAAATTTTTACAGAAAATAAGAATAGAAATTTTTATTAAACTTTTTAAAAATGTTGCTAAATTAATTTTAATTATATTTATGGCCCTAAAGAAGATATCCGGAGGATATCGAAATATTGGAAAATAACAAATTCAATTTCTTTTATAAAAATGTCACCTAATGTATTAAACACATTCAAGACAGCAAGCTACCGACTACAACCTGTCAAAAATAGAATACATGTTTTTATATGGGAGTGAATATTTTCACGACTACAGGACAGGTTGTTGTCCGTGCTACTTTTGTGGTTGTAGTCAAATTAAACTAATTTCTATTTTCATAGGCGACAATAACCAGATTAGTGCTGCCAATACAATGAAAAGTCTTAAATAAATAAACGTTTAAAATTTTTTTTAATCTAGTGAAGAATATGAAAATTTTTGAAAATAAAAAGTGCATAAGGAAATGGGGTTTCCAAAATTAAGGAGGAATGTGTATACAATTTTTAAATTTTGTATCTGATTTATCAAGTAAAATATTCCATTACTTCAAAAAGTAGCCGATGCAATGATAATTAATCTCTAATTTGTTATATACTTGATAGCCGTTATCGATAATTGACGTGGGTTAGGGCACTTTGGAAATGAAATACAAGAAATAAATTAACTTATAAACTCATTTTTATAGTTCCACAACAAAGAAGGACATCATAATGTGCAAGTATTTATTAGAAGTGAAAAAACAATAAATAGATTTAGAGTAATCGCTTTTATTTTTCATCAAGAATATATGTATATACTTTATGGGGTCTTACAGGTATACTTCGTTGCGTTACACACGGAACGATAAAGTGAATATACCCTCCAATTCCTTTTTGGGGGGTATAAAAAACCCTTTCTTCAGCATGATCATATAATTATTTGTCCTAGTACCAAGGTTGTACAGCTCTGGCCTAGACTTTACTTAAATTTTACAAATGTCTAGATATTATTTTAAAACTACTTTGTTGCTTAGTTGTATGCTCTGCTTATTGTGTTCTTCTGCTTGATTTGCAATTTGTGTCTACTTATTTGCTTTGGTATTCTTTGTATTAATATTTAATAGCAGTTATATATCATTTCAATTCAAGCGATAATGAAATTTCTATTATAAAATTTCAGTCACACTGATCTTTGTATGTCAAATGCAATATTCCGCCGGCGCTCCACTCAGGCAAGTGGCAGGCACTACACGCACATTCACTCCCTCCTGTATTCGAGTAGGAAAGTAATTGTGGATTGCATTTTATCTATTCTTTATGCACTCAAGTTTGAAGTGTTTTTGTCTAATTGATAACTGCTGCTATTGTTGTTGTTGTCGCTTCGCTTACAAAGTTTATTGTGTGCCCATCGTGTTTATTATCTGATTGTGGGCAATGTGTGACATTGACATTGAAAATTTTGCATTTTGTTATATTGTATTTTTACTATTTAACATTGTGCACACACGTACATACTGTTGTGATAGTTGTCGTATTTGTTTTGTTATTTTATTTATTTACTTGTTGTTTATTTAGTGCAATCTATAATAGTTGTGCAATAATAAATGCACAATGTTGATCGCATTTGTATAGTCAAGAAGGAGGCAGTAACGTCAATTGAATAAACATACGTTACAGTGCATCTTGTTAATGACTACACACGTACATACACACGTACATATATTATGTATAAGTACTTAAGTAAACGGTAGCAAGTTTTCAGATCTTTACAAAATTCAATGGTAAACCCTATTGCTAAATGCCTGGCAGTTTGTAGATTCTGTACGGGACTCGAACAAAATTTGGTAATTTTTGGTGTTTTCACACTGAAAGTTAAAACCTGGCTTTAGCATTAAAACCACAAGCAGCTGATTTTGCGTTCGCACTGCAAATTACGGTTTCAACATACAGGCTGTATAATAAATTTGTTCAAAATAAATTAAATCGCTCATAGAAATATATGAATTTTTTGGTGTATATGTTCTCTGCTTTTACAACACTTAATTGACAACCTGTACAACCGAAGTTTTTGTTTGAAGGAAAAAAGCAAAAGTTTTACACGAGTTCTAAAATAGGAATAATTTTAAATTTTTTGAATTAATATTTTAAAATGTGAAGAACTTCTTGGATATCAAGTTGTTATAAAGGATGTTTGTTTTTAGAGTGATACAACTTTGAGTTGGCTTCACTGCTTTATTTGACCACCCATTTAACAGCTGATAGCTGCTTTTTGTTTAGTTTGCTTTGAAATTTCATTATGGATCGACTTACACCAGAGCAACGCGTGCAAATTGTTGAAATTTTTAATCAAAATAATTGTTTTATTCGTCAAAGTCATTGTGCAGTTCTTCCATTTTATGGCGTACACAATCGTCCTTCAGAGCGGCGCGACTAATTCGAAGAACAATAGATTGTTTTCGGACCACATTTACTGTTACTGTGATAATGTGGACTGGAGAAGCTGTTGCCGATGTACAGGAAAGCATTGAAGATGATCCTAATCCATCAATTCGTCGCCGTTCTCAGTAACTGGGGAGGTTGTGTCCTTCCACTTTATGGAAGATTTTTTTAGGTGTTGAATATTGGTGTTCTAGACTGCGCCTTCTACATGGCAGCCATGGCCACCATATGGCAGAAATCATATTTAAACATTAGGTTAGGTTAGAGGGCCGTTGTCCCTGGCGGCACAATCCACTTGGATCCATCATTTCGGTCCCTTTGTGATGCCCTTAAGCAGAGGACCCCTAAGGGATGTCCTCCGTCGTTTCAAACCATCCTGTACCCCTGAGGAAGGATGATACCCCTGAAAGCTCCATGTTTGCCAGGCTGTCTAAGTCTGACAGGAATCGGGAGCCCAGCGCCACTGCCCTTGCATTTGCAAGGGCAGGACACTGACACAGAAGATGGAGGACAGTCTCTTCCTCCTCTTCATCATTGCAGCTTCTGCAATAGTCGTTGTAAATTAGACCCATCCTCCTCGCATGAGTCCCAAAGCTACAGTGTCTTGTCAGTACAGTCACCAGTTGACGCATGCGCGCCTTGTCAAACTTGAGAAGGTCGCGTGTTTTGCGCAAGTCATAATGGGGCCACGTGGCTCTTGCCACGAGACAGTTAGCCACGCTTTCCCACCTAAGTTGAGCTAGTTTGTATGATTCGCTTTGAATCAGAAACTTGCATCGCGCTAATGGAATGCCAGTGAAGTGACTGATCATTGAACTGTTCAATTCAGTCCCTTGTCTGGCAATCTCATCCGCAGTATGGTTGCCTGGACATCCAGAATGTCCCGGCACCCAAACCAGTGTCACCCTCGAATGTCTCGCTATCTCGTTGATAGACAGTCGGCATTCGACCACAGTTTTTGATGTACTTTACACACCACTAATAGCAGAGATGGCTGCTTTGCTATCGGTAACAATGAAGATATCATTCGATATCCTATAGTACCTTAGCCATCTCGCTGCCCGAGTAATAGCAGAGATTTCGGCTTGCAAGACAGTACAACCGTCTTGGAGCCGGAATGGAGATCTTACATTGAATTTCTCCACATAGAAGCCTCCGCCCGTTCTTGTTCCCCTTTTGGATCCGTCAGTGAAAACTCTAACTGAATCCTCGGGAACTTAGTTTAACGTAGTCTGAAATTCTGATTTTTCTGGCAAAATGTGATTTTTTGTTTCTTATTTTGTAAAGGATCAACATTTTAAACAAAACTAAGATGTTATAGCAACATTTCTTATACAAATTGATAATGGCGACATAAATCTGTTTTCAGATTAACTAAACCTGGTTTAACCAAGGTCTCAAAAGTTCAGGACTAAAACTATAAACACATGCCTGCTTATTCTCTAACTATTTGTCAACGTCACTCCAAGACGATATCAAAACTAGTATATTTCTGTATTTCGTTTCCTCAGCAGTAATTAATAATTTTTAACAGCCTCTTGCTATACTCAAGGCCTTAGGGAGTAGTCGCAGGATAAGAGAAGTGTTCTATTTTTTATATTGTCTTGACGTGACGTTGACAAATAGTTATAGAATAAAGGAGAGGTTTTTTGAATTCACACTACCAATTTGTAATTAGAATGTAAATGGTGATTTTTTAGGTATTTTTTCGTTGGCAACACTGTCTGTAGCCGATCAGCTGTTTTCGTGTAGCATGTTACTGTTAAACATGTTCAGATTGGTCTATAATTTAAACAAACTAATAAGGCTTGCAAATTATTGAATTTTATTATCATGATTATAGAATTTTATTATTGTGCTCATTTCTGACTGAACGGATACGTGAACAAGCAGCCAGAAACATTGAAAGAACTGCCAATGCATACCGAGAAAGGCACTGTTTGGTGCATTATGGGCCGGCGAGTGATACGGTGGTGATTGCAATTTTTTTTCTCAATATGGAACAGCTGGGCTCACATGTGGTTTCAATAAGACGGTGACCACATGCCACACACCACGTGAAATAATGGCCCAATTCAGAGGCGAGTTCGGTGAATAGTTTATTTCAAGTATGGGGCCGATCAATTGGCCGCCTAAATCATACCATTTAACGTACTAGAAGCCAATATTGAAAAACTCATTCGTGAGATACCGGCCTATATTTTTATTTGTATAAAAAATACTTTGTAAAGTAAATTTGCAAAGTATCGGTGCACAGATGCTGACAGTTGACTGAGACAACAAGTCAATCATTTACGTCAATACCTGCCTTATGGCTTAAACTGACGGTGCTCTTAACACCGGGTGAAAAAATAAGTGTTACCAGCACCCCTCTTAGTGCCCAAGAACCACCCGAAGGTGACCTCGGGTCACCCAGGTGGCAATTTCTAGAACATGATTTGGTAAGTCCCATGATCTAACACCTTGCTTAAAAGTGCCGATCCGCTATTGTTAACCCGCATTTTATTCGTTGCTGTAACATGACTCTACACGACTTATGCCTTCACTTAAGAATTACAGCCATACCTAAATACGGGCGGCAAGCGTTTTTTAGCTGTCAAAAGTTCTCATGTCCATACATTTTGTATGGAGCATACCGAAATAACGCGGCGGCAACGCTTTGCTATTGGAAAATCCGATTTTGACAGCGCGTTTTCTAATGAAGTTAGTTGAAAAAGAAAACAATTGTAACCAGAGAAAAAAAGCAAAAATTTACAAAAGTGAAATAAATAATAAAAGAAAAAATTTGTGCACTTCGCATTAGAAAATGGAGGTAAGAAAATATTTACAATATGATTATATACATAAATATGTATGCACGTTTGTAATTTGTACAAAATTTCAATAACAAAATCACAAATGTCGCCCGTCCAGCTGTTAAAACAATCAGGGTTGTTTAATTTGTTTGTTTGATAACCCTGTTTTTATTGTTTTTTGACATAACGTTGCCGCTTTTGTTTAGGTATGGCATTTCAGCGTCAAAGCTCAGCGGAAAAAAAAGGTTCCGTTTTCCGCCCGTATTTAGGTATGGCTGTTAGTAACGTAGTTAATTACGGAAAAATTCTTCAGATGAACTTTAAATCTATACCGTTATCTGAAGTGTTGAAATTAACTAGTGCGAGTGAGACGCAAAGCTCTCGAAAGAGAGTAAACGAGAAAAATGGTCTGGTCGCACTTAAAAATTGATGATGACTGACTGGTTTTTGAAGCGATATATTATAGCGGCCGATATATTGGACAGAGTATGCCAAGGTATGAACTATTTGAGGTGTAGTCGCGGTCAACATGAAATAATCTTTAAATATTGAATTATATAGATCGTATCGACTCAAATAAAATTTTCATATTTCATATATTTCTCTAAATTGTATGTGTTTTTTAAATCAAATCGGGTAAATTAAAAAATTACCCTTTACTTTTGAGAGTGATAATTGTAAAATAAAAATTTTTTGTGTGCCAGGCTGCAAACATGAGGGGGTTCCCCATCGCTCGATTAGTCATTCGATTAAAGCTTTAATTGGTTAATTTTTGAATAACACAGTTTTAAATAACTCTCAACTTTATAAAGGGTAACCCAAAATTAATGAAAAACTTTAATTTGCCACCTTTAGTTAAGTGTTGTGAAGCTTGAAAGAAAAAATTGTATACAGCTGAGACGTTGTAATGAAAACAAAAATATTTACAAAAACATTTTTTTCGTTTTGTATTGTTACGAAGACAAGTTTTAATTTAGCATATAGTGTTTAGCTGCATCTACATATTTTATTTTGCAAACTATAAAAGCGCATTTACATATTAATTTCCTGTCGCGCAGGTGTTACTTGTCCATGAACAGGAGACGTTGATGGGTAAGACGAAATAACTACACGTGTTTGCATTTAATATCTTTAATGTAATTAATTTGTGTTCTTACTCGTGATATTCTTTTTTTTTTGCATTTAAGATTTCGTGAAATTTTTCGAAATCATGTTATCTAAATATTTGAATATTTATATTTGTTTGTTTTGTATTTAATTTTAAATTTAATGCTCTTGATGTGCTATTTTCTGTATTGTCTGAATGCTGGCTGATAATGCGAATCAACTTGAGGCAGTCGTTTATCAATGCATGTCTAAAAATACCACAAAATTTAAAAATCTTTAAACAATTGTTAGTAAGTAAAAGTTAATTGTGATAAATGAGTTAAATAAGACCCTCTTATATTTCATTAACACGCAAAATATTACATTATGAAGTTGTCTTGAATTTTTATATAAAATAATGCAAAAATTAATTGCAATTAAGATTTATAGGCTAATTGTTCGAATTTGGTTTTTCAAATTCAGGAAGACATGATAAAAAGGTACAAGGAAAGTCATATCAGTTTTTAATTGTTGAACTTATATAGCAGAGCATAACAGCTGTTTTCGAAAGCCGCTACACTGTCATGAATTTTCGATAAAAATTATTTAACACTAGTTTTTACCCGCGGCTTTCTCCGCAATGAATGTGTGAAACTTCAGCTGATGTGCATCTTGTGTCAAAGTTCTATTATTTTTACTGCATGAAAGTGTAAAACGTTCGAGTGAATAGTTTCATATGTCTGTAAAAATTTCCGACTACCCTTGACGATAGTATTCTTTCCAAAAACAAAAACCACCTTCTCTATGGCAAATTTCATCTAAAGCAGTTCAGGGGTTCGACCATAAAAAGGTAACAGACAGACACAGAGACAGAGTTACTTTCATATTTATTATATTAGTAAGGAAAAAAGTGCAAGTCATTATAAAAAGTGCAAATCATTATAAAAAGTGCAAGTCATTATGAAAAGTGCAAGCTGTTATAAAAAGTGCAAGTCGTTATAAAAAAATGCAATTCATTATAAAAAGTGCGTGTCATTATAAAAAGTGCAAGTCATTATAAAAAATGTAAGTCATTATAAAAAGTGCCAGTCATTATGTAAAGTGTCAGTCATTATAAAAAGTGCAAGTCATTATAAAAAATGTAAGTCATTATAAAAAGTGCAAGTCATTATGAAAAGTGCAAGTCATTATATAAAGTGCAAGTCATTATAAAAAGTACAAGTCATTATGAAAAGTGGAAGCTATTATAAAAAATGCAAGTCGTTATACAAAATGCAATTCATTATAAAAAGTGCAAGTCATTATGAAAAGTGCAAGTCATTATAAAAAATGTAAGTCATTATAAAAAGTGCAAGTCATTATGAAAAGTGCAAGTCATTATATAAAGTGCAAGTCATTATAAAAAGTACAAGTCATTATGAAAAGTGCAAGCTATTATAAAAAATGCAAGTCGTTATACAAAATGCAATTCATTATAAAAAGTGCAAGTCATTATAAAAAGTGAAAGCCATTATAAAAAGTGCAAGTCGTTGCACAAAATGCAATTCATTATAAAAAGTGCGAGTCATTATAAAAAGTGCAAGTCATTATAAAAAATGTAAGTCATGAAAAGTGCAAGTCATTATAAAAAGTGCAAGTCATTATAAAAAGTGCAAGTCATTATGAAAAGTGGAAGTCGTTATGTAAAGTGCAAGTCATTATAAAAAGTACAAGTCATTATGAAAAGTGCAAGCTATTATAAAAAGTGCAAGTCGTTATAAAAAATGCAATTCATTATAAAAAGTGCGAGTCATTATATAAAGTGCAAGTCATTATAAAAAATGTAAGTCATTATAAAAAGTGCAAGTCATTATGAAAAGTGCAAGTCATTATAAAAAGTGAAAGCCATTATAAAAAGTGCAAGTCATTATAAAAATTGCAAGTCATTATGAAAAGTGCAATTCGTTATAAAAAGTGAAAGTCATTATAAAAAGTGCAAGTCATTATGAAAAGTGCAATTCATTATAAAAAGTGCTTTTTGAGTTATCATTTCGAATGCACATTTGATCGATGTTTTATATTGGCTTTAAATGTGTAAATTGGCTTTAAAGCATACTTCTTTCTGACATATTCAGTTTTATTGATATCGATGTAAAGTAGAAATATGGGAATTAATGATAGAATATGATGTCGGGCAAATGGCCACCTCTAGCACATTGACATACGTTCGTTCTTTTTATAGGGTCCGCAATCTAACGTTTTTTTTTTCAACTGGTGCTTATTTCGTGAATGGTAACACTTAGCTGATGTCTGATTTGACAGATAATTAGTTTTATCCTTCCGCTGAAGAAATATGGTTGACCATCCAATGCGTTTTCGCTTCGCTAAGTGTACCTGCGATCGACTTACAGAAGATGCCGATTTTGCCAAAAAAAATCATCTTTTCAGATGAAGCTCATTTTGATCTTAGCGAGTATCTAAACAAGCAAAATTGTCGCATTTGGGGCACAGAAAGCCCGCACGCATACATTGAAAAGCCGACGCACCCAAAACGGGTCACTGTTTGGTGCGGATTTTGGTCCAGAGGCATAATTGGGCCATTTTTCTTCGAAAATGAGTAAGGAGTGGCCGTTACAGTCAATGGCGATCGTTATCGGGCCATGCAGCCATTTCAATGAAATTATTTTCCATTATTAACCGGAAGAATTGTACTTTCAAATAAAAAAAGAAATTTGAGAAAATATTCAGTAGTTTTTTTATAGCATTTAAAAAAAAAAAGTTATTTGGCGAACCCTATACAAAATTTGAAACCACATATTGCAACACAACTTCACTTATTCACGTCAATGTAGCGACGAATTTCATGTTTCAGACCATCAGCTGTTCGTGGTTTGTTTACGTGAACCCGGTAAATATAAAATAGTACATATTTCAGCTTAAAACTGTGAACTGATTTCTAGGTTTGATTGTTAATTTGGAAAAAAGTCTGAGTGATTGACAAACCCTAATGGGAAAAAACACATATGGAATTATTTTATTACATTGTAATACTGCTTAGTGATAAATAAATAAATTCAAACTGAATAGCAAAGTGGCATTTAGCAACTGTTAATATTATAATATTCACATTATCAAGGACGGTTGGCAATATTGTGGCGAAATTGAACATTGTTATCAAATTGAGGGTTGGCTTGTGTAAAGGGCCATTGATATTGTAATAATTTAACTAATAACTTTGTTGCTACTCCAACTACAATGTGTGCAATATTATTTGATTGCAATAAACTGTTTATGAAAGACATTTATGTTAATCTTTTTATACCCAGAGGTGTACACAAATAAAATTGCAAGGCATATTATCAGCAGCAATTTAAAGACGCTAAAATATTTTCAGTAGTGGACAGAAATTAAAATGTTTTATATATAAAAATGCAGTGTTATGGTATTATATTATATTTACACTATGAACCTATTTATAAAATTTGTTCCTCGTTCCATATTTTATTTGTCGCACAAAGTTGTCAGAAATTTTTTTTAAAATTAGTTTATGAAATACGGGTTTAAGTAAATTATAAAACCAAAACTATGTTAATAAGATTATTTTAAATTAAACATGCTTAACCACTAAAAAATTAAAAAATTAACTGCCTACTAAAATTATAACACAATAATCTATTAAACATTTCACTTATCTAGGCATATGCAAGTTTTGAAATGCTCTCAATATGTATGATGCCAGATGTCTCAAGTAGAAGAGAGTCTCTAACTCACATAATTTTAGCTTTAAAGATGGTACTCCGTTCGAAGTTGTGAAAAGATTTCAGCAACATTGATTATTACGCATAAAAAATTTGACATGTAACAAGTGATGCCCATATTACATATTCGGAAAAAATTGACGTTTTTATTGGTTAGAAGTATGCAACATTGATCGACTTTTGTATGTTTTTATTTATTTTTTGCTTTGTATTAGTTATGCTTTTATTAATTTTATTATTTTAAAGAAAATTGTTGCCACAGAAAGCTAAACGTAAAGAAAAGGTGCTGAAAATTGTTTATCAGTTGTTAATATTTCACGTGAAATAAATGCCGGTCACATTATTTCACAGTTGACAAGAAAATGTTGCCAGATAGATTTCGTAAATTTTTCACGAGTTGAATAGAGTGCAACTTTTTTTTAATATCTCATGTAAACTTTTTGTATATATTGTAATAACTATAGGGTGTTTTTTATGAAGTTTTTTTTTTTATACGAATCACTCTGTTGTCTGACAGCTGTTTTGACAGTTTAAAGTGACGTCTCTACTCAGTATTGTTTGGCAAATCATCATGAACAGGTTAACGCCAGAACAACGCTTCCAAATCGTGGAAATTTATTTTCAAAAACAGTGTTCAATTAAAAATGTTTATCCGCTTTTTTACCGCAAAATTCTCTTCAGTGATGGGGCGCATTTTTGGTTGATTGGATATGTCAACAAGCAAAATTGCCGTATTTGGAGCAAAGATAATCCACACGCCGTTCAAGAATTGCCAATGCATCCCGATAAATGTACTGTTTGGTGCGGTCTATGGGCTGGTGGAATCATCGGTCCTTATTTCTTTAAAAATGAAATCATTGGTTTACGTGGATAAACCAGCAACGATTGACGCTTTGGAAACCAGTATTCAACGTGTCATTGCTGAAATACGCCGTCAAATGCTTGAAAAGGTGGTCGAAAATTGGACCTCCATTATGACCTTTGTGCAAAATAGTCGTGGTGGCCATATGCCCGAAATTATATTTAAATGTTAAATGACAAGAAATTATCTACCAAATAAAACATTTTTTTTTTGCCCATTTCATAATTTGGCATGTGTTTTATTTAAATTTCAAATTAGCAAGCCCTTATAAAAACACCCTTTACTTTATGGGATCTCAGATGGATACTTCGCTGCATTACAAACGGAAAGACAAAGTGAATATACCCTCCATATTCTGTTTTGGAGGGTATAACAAGTACAACAACAATGTATTATATAGGCTTTTTTCCGAAATCGCGTTTTTATCGCTTCTAATAGATATCACCCAAGTACAAGTAATTGATGGATAGATGTCGATGGCAAAAATAGAAATTACGAAAATAACGTGCAGCCAAATATTTTCGCAAGTTTATTTTAAAATCGCTCATAAAATTAAATAATCGCCAAAAGAGTATACAAATCTTCATATCAGACAACTCTGTTGTTAAATGTAAATGTGTAAGTGACTCTGTTGTTAAGTGCAATTGTTAAATGTAAATGTGTAAGTGAGTTGACTGACTAGAGTCGATTGCATGTGAGAGAGTGTGTAGTGTAGTGCTTTGACATGCATTTTGTTTTGTATGTGTGTATGTATGTATATACGTTTGCTGTTGTATTTTATAGTTGCTGGGTTGTCTTCTTCTTCAATAAAAATGTCGGCATGTGTAATAACAACTTGGAAGTTCAATGACCGCTTTAAATATCGCACGTGCCTTACTTTCTGGTTGTTGAAAACGCTTGCACTGCCTCATGCATTTTCAGGAGTATTGCTTATGCATGCAGTGTGCAGAATTACAAAAAAAAAAAACAAACGAAAAAATTGGTTGGCTGGCAATGACGTCACACCATGATATTGAAAATTTAAACACAACCTTTTTAATGTTCGTTTCATGCAGTTTATGTAAAGTGCTGCTCGTCTGTCTGTCTGTCTGCCTGTCTGCCTGTCTGCCTATTTGTTGTTTGTGTTTGGTGTAGGCGAAAATGGTTGGAGAGCAGCAAGTACGAATTGCATTTATGGCTAACACATGCAACAATAAAATTAAAATTTTTATGTTGTGCATGATTCAAATACGTTTGTTAGCAGTAAACATTTTGATAATATTGTCATTTGGATTTTAATTTTTTTTGTATGTATTCGTATATATAATTATTATATTCGGTAAACAGCTGCGGCAGTTGTTCGCGGTCGTTGTTGGGGCCATTGGACCATTTTGAACGTTAATAAAAAGTTTAATTTGTTTTTTCAGGAATTTTAATAATACTTTACAATAAGATAGAGTTTATGTTTTTGTGCATTTAATGAAAATGATGTATTGAATTTAAAAAGTAAACAAGTTAAGCTTTCACATAATTTTCTATAAAGAAATGATGTTTTCTTGTGCTATCGTTGAATATGTAAAAGTTTTCAAAATTATTTAATAATTTAAAAATAGATTTTGTTCATAATATTTGTTTTTAGCTCAACAATAATATTTTCAAATCTGCTTTTGTAAACACGCGAAATCGTTTGTGACAGTGTCTTAAAGTTATGCTATTACAAATTGTATTTTAATGAGAATTTTTTTTTTTGCTAATTACGTTCAAAATGCAAAATTCTTGTTTATTTTAAAAACTAGAATTTTATACTTAACACTTGTAGTCGAACTATTTTTGATTAAAAATTCAATGAATAACTTTAGTCAGGTTCATTTCTCAATTATTTATTAGCTGTGAATGTAATCATCGTATGTCATAATATTTTGTTTACAGTAGTCAGGGGAAATTTAAATTAATGAATTGATTAGTAGCAATCATTTTGCTTAAACTAAAATTAAATAATACTTAATTACATTTTCAACTCCATTACATTACATCAGTGTATTGTTAATTGTTCTTGATTTAATTACAATTAATTGCAATTGCTACTGCAAGTGCATAAGTAATTACTTCTAAGTTAAATTTAGAGTTTGTATGTTTGTATCTTTCGAATAGAGTAACAAGAGCAAACTTTATGTACTATAATTTAAAATCAGCCCACTGCAAAAACAGATCCTATATCTTGCATCATAACTATACATCTTTAGAAAGCAGCGCTGGAAAATCCTTGAAAATATATAAAAGATGTTTACGTCATAAATTCAACTAATTGAATTGTATTAGATATATTTACCCGACCTTTTCGAGGAAGTCAATAAAGGCCGAGGCACATAGAATCCGTCATACGTTTTACGTCGCCTTTTTCAACTGACATGAACGCACTGACGGAAAAGGCTGGCAGTACTTTGTTGGCGGATATTAAATCAATTGTATGCTCCCCATTTTATTTAATTGCGTTAAATTTATATATTTTATAAAATGTTCTTGTATATTATATAATTTTTTCTGATCATACAATACAAAAATTGAAAAACTCATCGATTTCTGTCAAAGTATTCAACGTACGTCAAAAGTTAAAAGTTGGCCAACTTTCGTACTTTGCTTTGACGCAGAAGTACTGAATGTGACAACTCACATAAGAAAGCATGTATTTCAACTCAGCTGTCAGTTGAAAAAGGCGACGTACAACGTATGACGGATTTTATGTGTCTCGGTCTTAACTTGTGATCCGTAAGCAGTGCAAATCTGAATAATTTCCAATCATTTTTATATAGTGTTGTTTCATTGCACGAAGATCTCCGTGTTCCGTCTATCCGAAGTCATGTTCCTGATCGTAAATCGAATTTTTGCATGTAATTTTTATAAGTGCTTCGTCAATTTGGTGAAGTTAGGAAAATTCATTTACTGCGTTAGAAATAATTTTTAATAATTTATATTTAACGATTTATTTTATATAAATCTTTCTGTTTATAAATTACTTTTAAATCAATTATATTTTTTATAAATAAAAATATTATAGAGAAAAATAATCAAACGGTAACACGGGTATTAAAACAATAAAGTGTTAACATTAGGTTGATACAGTTCTCGTATTCTTTTTCACAATAAAATTTGTGTAAATAGGAACTGTTATCACATTCAACTAAGCCACCTAATAAGTGGTGACAAACACAATACACATGAGCACTGATGATGAAAGGGTTGCGTCTTTCGAAAACAGCTGTTCTGCTCTGCTGTGTAAGTTGAATAACAAAAACTGATGTTGACTTGCCTTTGTGCCTTGGAATATTTATCATGTCTTTCTGAGAACAATTAGCCCATGAATCTTAATTCAATTTAATATAAAAATATTTTTCTTTTAATAAAAATATATTTTTAATAATTAAAAATATTTTTAATAAATAATAATATTTTTTATAAATAAAATTAGCTTTTTTTATAAATATTTTTCATAAATAAAAATAATTCTCATAAATATTTTTAAAAATAAAACAATTTTTTTATAAATAAATATTTGTATGTGTATAAAAAATACTTGGCAAACTAAATTTGCAAAGTATCGGTAAATAGATGCCGACAGGTGACTGAGGCAATATGTACACGCCTTATGCCTACACATGAGCAAGTAGTTAACCACGGAAAATTCCTCAGATAACTGTTAATCTATACATTTATCTGAGGTGTTGAAATTAACTAGTGCGAGTCACACGCAAAACTCTCGAAAGAGAGTAAACGATCAGTGTTCTGGATCATGTGTATTGTGTTTGTCACCACTTATTAGGTGGCTTAGGTGATAACAGTTCGTATTGAAACCAATTTTATTAGGAAATTGCATACGAGAACTGTATCAACCTGATCTTAACACATTTTTTTTTGATGATGAAAGCGTTGCGGCTTTCGAAGTAGTAGAACACGAGACTATGAAGCGGAGGGTCCTGAGTTCAACCACGCGCTCAGTCATGAATATTGTGTTGAATTCTTCTGATCAGCACTAAGGCTTGGTTGTCTTAGTTGCTGCCAACCTGTTTCAAGTGATGAAGACATGGCACTGGTCACTGAACATAATTGACAGCGACTGGCACGATCATGCACTAAAAAGCAGGCTAATAGCAGCGGTCGTGTAGCAAAAATTAGCCGGCGAAGTAAAAGGGTTGAAATAGATAAAAAAAAAATTCTATATCTCCTCATCTTTCTTCATCTGTCCCCGCAATACTATCCCCTCCCTCCTTTCTAGTTCCGGTGCAATGCACTGCATATGTAGGGGTCATCTTCTGACGTCTGGTCCAAGATAAAACAAAATTGAAAATAGTTTTTATAAATATTTTTTATAATATAAAATAAATTTTAAAAATAATTTATATATTTTTCTTTTTTTAGAAATTAAACTATTTTTTATAAATTAAACTATTTTTAAAACATACAAATATTTTTTATTAATAAAAATATTTATTATAAATATGTGAAAATATATATTATAAATAAAAATATTTATTATAAATAAAAATATTTTTTTATAATTAAAAATATTTTTATAAATAAAAATATTTTTTATAAATAAAAATATCTTTTATAAATAAAAATATTTATTATAAATAAAAATAATTTTTTATAATTAAAAATATTTTTTATAAATAAAAATATTTATTATAAATAAAAATATTTTTTTATAATTAAAAATATTTTTTATAAATAAAAATATTTTTTATGAACAAAAATATTTTTCATAAATAAAAATATTTTTCATAAATAAAAATATTTGTTTATAAATAAAAATATTTTGTATAAATAAAAACATATTTTATAAACAAAAATATTTTCCAAAAATAAAAATATTTTGTATAAATAAAAATATTATCTTGCAAATAAAAATACTTTTTACCAATAAAAATACAATATTTTTTTAGAAATAAAGATAATTTTTACAAAAAAATTTTTCGTTATAAATGAAAATAGTTTTTATAATTAAAAGTAGTTTTTTATAAATAGCAAGTAAAAGTGCTATATTCGGCTGTGCCGAATCTTAAATACCCTTCACAGATGTAATTCTTCTTTCTTTCTTGCTAAAACAGGAAGTAAGTTTAATTAAAAGCTGTAACATAGTTTTACTTGACAAACAAATTTTAATTTTTAAAATTTTTGGTCACTTTCATGTACCATGAAATATTTTATTTGTTCAACCCTGGAGTCGAAATTTTGAATTTTTAAGATTTTAATACCAATTTTGTTCTTCCTGAATTATAAAATAGTTTGAATTAGCAAAAACAACAACTTCAATTGCCTATTTGGTTACTTTATATATATCAATTTCCCAACCCTGGAAACGAAATTTAAATTTGTTTACCAATGCAACTCTTAATGAGACATGAAATAGTTTTATTTAAGAAAAACTTAATATTTGTAACCATTTTGGTCACTTTCATGTACTACAAAATATTGCAGTTATCCAACTCTGGAATCTAATATTTGATTTTTTTTTTAACTTTTGATACCAATTTTGTTGTTACTGAACTAAAAAATAGTTTTAATTAGTAAAAAACCGACGTTAGTTGCCTTTTTGGTTACTTTTATGTATAAAAAAAATTTCAATTTCCCATCCCTGGAAGCGAAATTAAAATTTTTTTTTACCAATTCTAGTCTGCATTAGGTATAAAGTTGTTTTATTTAAGAAAAACTTAAAATTTGCAACCATTTTGGTCACTTTCATGTACTACAATATATTGAATGTACCAAAAAAACTTTAAACTTCTTTACCCTGGAAGTGAAATTTTACTTTTTTTTGTTTTATTTTTAACCAATGCAACTCTTCATGAGGAATAAAGTAGTATTATTTAAGAAATATTTACCATTTTTAACCATTTTGGTCACATTCATGAACTATAAAATATTGCACTTGTCCATCCCTGGATTCGAAATTTTTATTTTTTTTGGAAATTTTTTATACCAATTTTGTTCTTCTTAAAATATAAAATAGTTTTAGATAGCAAAAAAAACGTCAATTGCATTTCTGGTTACTTTTATGTATAAAAAATGTCAATTTCCCAACCCTGGAAGCGAAATATTAATTTTTTGTTTATCAGTGCAACGCTTCATGAGGTATAAAGTCATTTTTTTAAGAAAAATTTTACATTTTTAACCATTTTGGTCACTATCATGTACTATTAAATATTGCACTTGTTCATCCCTGGATTCGAAATTTTATTTTTTATTTTTTGATATCAATCGTGTTCTTCCTAAATTATAAGACAGTTTTAGTTAGCAAAAAAAAAAAAAAAAACAACAACAACATCAGTTGCCTGTTTGATTACTTTCACGTATAAAATAAATGCAATTTCCCAAACCTGGAAGCAAAATTTGAATTAAAAAAATTTTTTTTGGACAATGCAAATCTTCATGACGTATAAAGAGGTTTTGTAAAAGAAAAACTAAATTAAAATCTTTAACAATTTTAGTTACTACATGTACTACAAAATACGGAATTGGCCGAAAAAAAATTTTTAATTTTCCATCCCTGGAAAGTTTTTTTTTATTTTTTAAAATTTTAATAGACCATATATAAGGATCCAGAATATATATACTTTATGGGGTCCCATGTGCATATCGAAGAAATTACACACGGAATGACAAACTTATATATACCCTTTCACTTTTTTGTGAAGGGTATAAAAATATGGCCATTTAACCAGCATAATGCAGTCTAGTAGCAAAAACTGTGCAATAGCACATTTTCTACTTAAAGTTATCTTTAAATTTTGGAATGCTAATTTAACCTTTTTTATTTTGTAATGTTTAAAATTTTAATTATATGTTGTTCCGCATTATTTGCACGTGTATGTTTAATAATTACTTTTTAAATTAAAATTTATTTATAAAGTGTTTGCTTTCGCAACAAAGTAACATTCAATTAGCATCGATATTTAAACTGTTTGCTTTTCGTTAATTTTAACGGGTAATAAGAAAAGGATTTATAAAAAAGAAAGATCACAAGCTTGAGGCATGACATCATAATCGGAAATAAAATATTTAATCTGAAACATCTGTAGGAAAAATGTCCAAAAGTTTTGTGAATGCAATTCACTGAAAGTTAATACAAAATTTTCTTCAAATTCAAAGATATTTTATGTAATAAAAACGATGATAAATTTTAAAAGTTATACAAACGCATCTTGCAAACGAAATACAAAAATTCGGTATTTATTACGGAAGAAATAAATGTCAACTTTTTTTTTAAGTTCAAGCAACTTAAACACGTTCGATATGCAGTCTGATATCAAAAATGATCTTGCCATTTTTATTATCCACTTGCTTGCTATCAGTTAAAACATGTGCTAAGTGCATTAAAGCAATTTAGAAGTGAAAATTTTAAGTTTTGAAATTATTAACTTGAAATGGATTAATGCAGTCTCACGACTATATGATGCAGTTTTATCTTTTATCTCAAGTCTTTTATTTAAAATCGTTAAAAAACAATTGAAAAATATTGAAAAGTTGCAAGCAGAAAAATTATCTCAACCAAATAAATTTTTTTTATATAAAAAAAGTGTTTTTTTTTTCAGTTTATAAGAATTTTTTGTTTTGAAAATATTCAATCGATGCCCCATATGTCACGTTATCAATACTTTTCATAGTAGAGTTTAAAGGCCTAATTCATCAAAAATATTTCATGCTTATAACATCGTTATTTGACATATTTCTATGGGATAATTGTCAAATAAGACGGTTATAAGCATGAAATATTTTTTATGAATTAGGCCTTAAATATATTAATCAAATATGTGAATATAAACAAAATATACAGTTCAGTGTAATTTCTTCGATATACACATCGGACCCCATAAAGTATACATATTCTGGATCCTTATGAATAGCGATGACGATTGAGCGATGTCCGTCCATCTGTACGTGAAATCGGTTTTCCCAAGCCCCCACAAAAACTAGAGACTTCGTTCTTGGACCGTTGGATTGGAAATTAGCTTAAATAGATAGAAAGCTATTGAAATTCAGAAAGATCCGATGTATGGTTCCAGAGCTGGGAAGCTTACACCTATTTCTCGACGCAAAATTTATACCAAAAATCAATTATTTTTTTTAATGTTTGTAAATTAAACCTATTTCTTGCTTTGGGAAGCCTCAATGGTCTATTAAAAATTAAAAAAATAAAAAAAATTTCCAGGGATGCAAAATTAAAAAAAAATTTTTCGGCCCATTCCGTATTTTGTAGTACATGTAGTAACTAAAATTGTTAAAGATTTTGAGTTTTTCTTTTACAAAACCTCTTTATACGTCATGAAGATTTGCATTGGCCAAAAAAAAAATTTTTTAATAAAAATTTTGCTTCCAGGGGTGGGGAATTGCATATTTTTTATACATGAAAGTAACCAAACAGGCAACTGATGTTGTTTTTTTTTCTTTTTTCCTAACTAAGCCTGTCTTATAATTTAGGAAGAACCAAATTGGTATCAAAAATTTCCAAAAAAAATCAAAATTTCGAATTCAGGGATGGAGAAGTGCAATATTTTATAGTTCATGAAGGTGACCAAAATGGTTGAAAATTGTAAATTTTTCTTAAATAATATTACTTTATTCCTCATGAAGAGTTGCATTGGTTAAAAATTAAACAAAAAGAAAAATTAAAATTTCACTTCCAGGGTTGGGAAGTTTAAAGTTTTTTGGTACATGTATTACATGAAAGTGACCAAACTGGTTGCAAATTTGAAGTTTTTCTTAAATTCATTGCATTGGTTAAAAATTAAACAAAACAAAAATTAAAATTTCACTTCCAGGGTTGGGAAGTTTAAAGTTTTTTGGTACATGTATTACATGAAAGTGACCAAACTGGTTGCAAATTTGAAGTTTTCTGAAATAAAACGACTTTATACCTAATGAAGAATAGGATTGGTAAAAAAATTTTAATTTCGCTTCCAGGGTTGGGATATTGAAATATATAAAAGTAACCAAATAGGCAATTGACGTTGTTGTTTTTGCTAATTAAACTATTTTATAATTCGGGAAGAACAAAATTGGTATTAAAATCTTAAAAAATCAAAATTGTTCAATTTTTCCACTTTTGCAAGTGAAAATTGAATATGAGAAGCTCCCACGTTCATATTTTTAAGTTATTACCTTTTTGGTTAGTACGAAATTCCCCAACCCTGACGATTAATATTCCCAATATTCCATGTATCTCTTTTGCTTTTTCCAGAGCCATCGGCTGCTGATAACTAAAGCTTCTTTGTTATTGATGTTCCAGTAATTGAATTTAGTTGTCAATTTACAATGAACAAGTGCACGGGCCCCCGCCATGTTTTAAATTATGTATGAATTTTTATTAGTCGAACTTTCTTATGTAAATTGTTAATTTTTTCAACGGGCTTAAGTTCGAATCTGCATGACTGCAAGTGATTTTTTTATTATTTTATTAATAAATGAATTTGCAAAAGTGGAAAAATTGAACAAAGAACGCTGATGAGATGGCGTAGCGGCCTCGAAATCAGTACTGATCCGTTCTGCTGGTTTGATGATTATTGAAAATGTTCTTAATATTCCAATCTTAATATAAAAAGAAAATATTAATAAATAGAATTTGAACAAATTCATTATTAATAAAAAAATCATTTGCAGTCATGCAGTTTCGAACTTAAGCCCGTTGAAAAAATTAACAATTTACATAAAAAAGTTCGACTAATAAAAATTCATACATTATTTAAATTGAATAATTTTTTTTATACATATGGAGTTAAAAGCACTGCCTGAATTGCTGTTTTCAAAGAAGAATTTTATTAAAAAAATTTCAAATAGTTTTGCTCTTCAATATAAATTTTATTAGGTTGAGGTATTTTAGACAATTATACCCTAAATTAAAACACACTAGAATATAAATTAATTGCAGCATAATTTTTTTTCATTGGACTGTCAACAATTTATTAATCAATATTGAAAAAAAAAAGAAATACAAAACAGCATGTCCATATAAATTATGGCTATTTGTTACTCCTGTGACATATTAAACGTGTCAATCTACTAAAATTAAAGCTGTTATAAATTTTTGACATACAGATGGATTGATTGCTCAAATCAAAGCGAGGCAAAAACAATATTAATTAGAACAAATTGTGTATTTTGTGACATAAATGGGAATCTAAAAAAAAAAAAAAAATTGGTACGATAACACTGTACAACACAAGAAAAAATTACAAGGTCCGACCAAAAAATTTTGATAGAGGAGACAAATAAAACAAAAAGACACGTATATCGGCGTTTTGAAAGTCTACATCTGAATTTCATTTGAGGGTGCATTAAAGTTTCCCAGCTCTAGCACATTCTTATTGTTAATCGGCATAAGAATCCATGTCATCCTTACATTTTAGGTACAAAATGTGTTCATGAAATTTATGTAAAATGTTACGGAGAACATTTTTGTAGAATATGTTAACCCTTTAACTCCTCAAGGTATGGGTCTTTTTTGTCCTTCTTTTAATACACGTGTCTTTTTTTCAGTCTACTCTATAAAAATTTTTAGGTCGGACCTTGTAATTTTCGAAAAAAATTTATTTTGTTGTACAGTGTAATTATTACATTTGTATGGTTTTTAGGTGCTAAATTACAATAATATATTTAATTTTGTTCATTAAAAAATTTCAAAAGATTTATTAGGCTATTTTAACGTTTTAAGGGTGCTGTTAGTTTGAAGTAGAAGCCGAAAGTCCCGAGTTCGACTCCGCACATGGTCATGAATGCAGTGTCGAATTCTTCTGATCAGAACTAGTGTATGCTTGTGTTAGTTGTTCGCAACCTGTTTCAATGACGAAGGCATAGAACTGGTCATTGAAAAGTTACTGGCAGCGATTGACACTATCATGTATTAAAGAGCAGAGGAATAGCCCCCCTTAGCCGGCGAAGTAAAAAGTTAAATTAGTCACAAAAAAATTCTCTATCCTGTCATCTTTCTTCAGCTGTCTTCCCAATGCTTTTTAAATTTGGAGGGTATATTCATTTTGTCATTCCGTATGTAACGCATCGAAATATCCATCTCAGACCCCATAAAGTATATATATTCTTGATCAGTGATGAAATCTAAGACCATCTGAGCATGTCCGTCCGTCCGTCTGTGGAAATCACGATTAAGTCCAAACGAAAAGAGCTAGACTCTTGAAATTTGGTATAAATATATTTTAAAGCTTAGAGCAGGTTAAGTTCGGAGATGGGCTAAATCGGGCAAGACGGAAATAAGTTCCCCTAAGAAGAACTAAACCAACCCAGAAAAAACAACATAATTTTTAATGTTTTTATTATATGCAAAAATAACATACAAATTTAACAAATTGTTTTACTTAAGCCTACATTCCTTAAAAATAACATTTTTAAACTTTAATGACGAAGCTGAGACGAAACCTGGTGCTACTCTGCCCTACCCCGTCCTCCTGCTTTGCCCCCTAAATGACCCTATAAAAAAAAATATATATAATTTTGTACATAATCATCCCAAGCATTTATTTTTAGAGTTTTATGACTGCCTGTTTCGCCCTACCTCCTTCCGCCCTTTGTCCCGTAAATGACCCTATAAAAAAATAAAAAATTTTATTTTGTATATAATTATTCCAAGCATTTATTTTAAGAGTTTTATGACAAAGGTGAATTGTTTCCCCCACAGCCCTTGCCAGAGCGACCCCGCCAAAATACAGTTTTTATACCCTCCAAAGAGAATTGGACCCTATAAGGTAAATAGTATGTATATTCTTGATTAGTGATGAAGTTTAAGACGGTCTAGCAATGCCCATACGTTCGTCTGTGGAAAACATGATATTGTCTATTTTTGAACCCAGCCCCCTTTAGTGGGCGTAGACGTACGATATTATATAAAGGAACTCTGTCCCACCAAGTTAAACATTTTAAGTTCACTTACTAAATATTTGGAGAGTATTTAAGATTCGACCCGGTCGAATACAAAGTTTTTACTTGTTTTTTTTTTAATTATTACATAAATGTAAATTTTTCATCACAAATTACTTTGATTTTTCATGTTGTGTTCAGCTTCTTCTCTTTTTTACATTCACTGAGAATTGATAGCGGGAATAATTTCTCACGGGAGATTCACGATACCATTTTTCCCTTCGAGTGGAATAAAAATTTCACATGAACAAAAATTTGACTTGTTATTCACGATAGAGGTGAATAATAAACTAACGATCACCAAATTTCATTTTATTCCGATAAAATTGCGAATTTTAAAGTGATTTTTTTAGAGTGTCACAATACCAGAGAAACGCATGCAAATTGTTGAAATTTTTAATTAAAATAATTGTTCTATTTTTGTCAAACTCATCGTGCACTTCTTCCATTTTATGGCGTACATAATTGTCCTTCAGAGCGGCTAATTCGGAGTACAATATGTAGATCGGTTTCGGACCACATTTACTCTGTTACTGATTATGGTGCATCCCGTAAGACGCCGAAGAGTAGGCACTGAAGAAGCTTTAGCCGCTGTACAGGACAGCATTAAAAATGATCCTAATCAATCAATCCGTCTTCTTTCTCAGCAAATGGGGTTGTGTCCTTCCATTTTATGGAAGATTTCTTTAGTTGATGAAAATATGTGTTCCAGATTGCGTCTTCTATGTGGCAGCCGTGGCGGCCACATGTCAGAAATCATATTTAAACATTAATTTCATAAAATTTGCTTTCCATTAAAGCTCGTTTCATTGATATTAAAAATATACTTCCTTGTTTTGTTATGATTAAAACTTGTGGCACTCTATAAAAAACACTCTTTAAAAAAGAAATAGCCATTAACATTAAATTGTAGGGTGCATGAGTTGCAATAAAACAGAACTTAGTTCTCCCTTTAAGTTAATTGTTTTGCTAAAATAAGACAATATATAACTAGGTGATCACCTATATAAATAAATGATACAAATGTTCAATCTGAAAACACTCTTAGCATATAAATTAACTGCGTTTATTGTAATATTTACAAGAAAAAAAAAACATTTCATTTAATGGCTTCCCATGAAAAATGAATAAACGTTTGTATTATCGATGAAAAAAAAATGTTTATATTGCAAAAATCTAATTTAAATGAATGACTGTTTTTACGAGACTCAAATAAATCTTAGAAATATATATTTGTGCAAAATATGAACTGCTTACGCGGCTTCTAAGCTAATTCTATTGGAGAGATTGTGATTTATTTTAGTGTTTTCCATCGCCTCAAAAAAAAGGTATAATAATAATAAAAAATTAAATAAAAAATTACAATTAAAAAAAATCTCCAAGTGTGCTCTAAACAACAAATATTTACAAGTTTTTGTTTTTTTAAAATAATTTTACAAAAACACGTACATCACCGAGTGCACTGAACGCAAATAATAGTCAAGGCTTTACGATCATCAAATTTTGTATTGGGTGTAATGAAACTGTTCGAAGCTGCAATGTCAAGGACACATGCGCCATAGAATTATACACAAATATTCTACAATAAAAATACAAAAGTGAAAAAAGTTTGTATACGAGGGTGGTTCCAAAATGATATCTAGCATGTAGATGAAAAACTTAATACTTTGAAATACTAAAAAATTTTGAATTTGCAGTAGAGTGAATTAATTGTTTTTTTTTACTTAGGTCCTAATTTGGTGCCGCTGTGGCTGATTGGTAGCGATGCTAGCCTATTAGTACAGAGGTCGTGGGTTCGATTCCCACCAAGGACCTTGGGTGTATGTGATGTTTTCGGGTAACACAAAGGGATCTACTAGGACCCAAGTGTGCTGGATTTGTTAATCAAAACTGGCAGCCTGTTAAAAAAAAATGGTCCTAATTTTGTAAATCCCTTCGTGTTAGTGAAATTTATGTGCAGACAAAACAAAAAAATTTCAAATATTTTTACTCTCTTTGTTCTCTTTTATTCTATTTGCTGCTAGTGTGCAAATAAATTTTAAACATTTTAAATTTCTATACGTCTGTGTGGTGAACAAATTGTGTACGAACAAAAAGAAAACAAATTTTAAAATATTTTTAGAAATTTCTTTTGGCTCTCCTATAAATTTCATTAACTCATAGTTATTTACAAAATTGGGGCCTTAATTCTAGTCCATATTACAAAAATAGATATAAAAATATTTCTTATGGATTGCGCGTTGAAAATTATGTACAATTTTTGCAAAAATTTTAAGTTGACTTTCCTCATAGAAAAAGGAATCTGATATATTTTTAAATCAAATTTAATGTGAAAGAAGTTTCTTGCAATATAGGGTGCTCTTTATAGAGTGACACAAGTTTAAATCATAATAAAACAAGTAAATATATTTTTAATATCAATGAAACGGGCTTTAATGCAAAGAAAATTTTATGACATTAATATTGAAATAATATTTTTATCACGGCTGACACGTAGAAGGCGCAATCTCGAACACCAATTTTCAACAACTAAAAAAATCTTCCATAAAGTGGAAGGACACAACCCCAATTGCTGAGAACGGCGACAAATTGATTCATTAGGGTACATCTTCAATGCTTTTCTGCACAGCTTCTACAGCTTCTTCAGTGCGCACTGTTCGGCCTCTCACGGGATGCTCGTTATCAGTAACAGAGTAAATGTGGTGCGAAAACGATCTATTGTTCTTCGAGTTAGCCGCTCTGAAGGACGATTATGTACGCCATAAAATGGAAGAAGTGCACGATGAGTTTGACGAATAGAACAATTATTTTTATTAACAATTTCAACAATTCGCATTTAAAATTATATGAAGATTTAACACAATATATTAGATATAATCTTTAAAAAAAAATGTATGACTAAAAAGCAAACAAATAATTTTTGGTTAAAACAAATTTGTTTCTTATGAATATTTTTACATCAGTTCAGTATTTGACGTTTAAGTTATCGGATCGCTTGTGTGCAATTTAGTTATGAAAAGAAAATACTTAAGAAAATTTTATGTTAAAGAACAAACAATTGCTTAATAAATTTTATAAATTAATTGAAAACTAAAAGCAAAATTGTCAGGCTGAAAAATTTATTTATTTACTAAAATAGGTGCTGACATCTTTCTTCATCTGTCCTACCAACATTACCTGAAGGCTTATTCTGAATTGCGATGCGAATGAAAAACTGAACGCATTTGTATGCTATTAACATTGAAATGCGAAAGCAATTCCTTTCGCATCGCAATTCAGAATAACCCCCCTGTTCTGTGGCTGCTGTTGGCTGAAGTTGTAGAACACGTGACTATGAAGAGGAGGGTTCTGAGTTCAACTCCACGCTGAGTCATGACATATTGTGTTGAATACTTCCGATCAGCTTTAGTGCATGGTTGTGTTAGTTGTTGCCAGCGTGATGAAGTCATAGCACTGGTCACTGAAAATAATTGGCAGCGACTGACACGATCACATGTACTAAAAGCAGAGTAACAGCAGCATCCTTATTCGTCGGTACTGTAGCGAAAATTAGCAGGCGAAGTAAAAAGGTTGAAATAGGTACAAACGAAATCTCTATCTTCTCATCTTTCTTCATCTGTCCCCTCCTTTCTTGTTCTGGCGCAATGCACTGCATATGTAGGGGTCATACCCTGAGTGCTGGTCCAAGATCAAAAAAATAAAATTTGGTACAACATAATAAATTATATTGAAAAACTAATAAAAAGAAATTATTAATAACAAAAATATAAAAGTGCTAAATTCGGCTGTGCCGAATCTTATATGCCCTTCACCGACCGACCGAAGTTCGTCTGGAGCATAGGCGCACATCCATTACATCATTAAATGTTTGCCGCCGTTACTTATACATAAATGATTCACAACTAAAAAAAGGCTAAAAAATTATTCATACTTATATGTCTGTACATTAAATCACATTTTTATAACATGAAATATATTAAAAGGAAACTAAATCGCAAAAACTAAATATATACAAGTGAAAATTTTTTCTCGTTCAACTTACGTAGCTGGCAGCCACTGAACGTTTTTGCCGTATGCCGCCGCAAAAAAAAATTTATTCAGCTCATATCAAGGCAGCAGCTGTTTTAGTTTATACATACAAATTCATTTATATATTCTTGTGCACCAGAAGACAAATTTAAGAATATTAAATAGAAATAGCGTTTTTAGACTTTTTGGCATTTTCTAACAACTTTATTACAATTATCTTAATTATCTTTTGCTTTGATAACAGCTAATTACAAATGTGTTGTTTTCTTATCAGCTGATCGATGTTTGAAATATCATTCTAAGTTATGACGGGTTGTTCACACTAGTCACATTTTTCGTGCTATTCTTTTATGACTTATGACTTTATGACTACAGTGTGAATACCCCAAATATTTATTTTTATCTCTATTAACAAGTCTCTCAAATATATTTTGCGCCGCTATCTATACATCACAACGAATATTTCTAGAACAGCCCTCCTAATTCACAATTGTTGTATTAATCTAACAGCAGCGATAAGGCAACATTGTATTTTAAATACACTCAATTGCAAATGGTTCAAAGTTTTCCATTTCGCTATAAAATACATTGTTGCATATTCTCGTTGTTGTTGTTAGTGCCGTCGGTTTTTTGTGACTTGCAGTTGTTAAATTTATAGCAAGATGTTGATGAAAAAGTAACTCAAAATGTATTGTGTGGATTTGTTTGTGTTGGCAATTATTCATATTCGTATACAATATTTGATTATATTATTTGCACAAATTGTTTAGAAGGAAACCTTAAGTGCGCTGCGAGATAATACATATGTAATTCGTTTGAGAACTTAGTGGCAATAGTTAGCAAAATATTGATGCGCAATCTGACAAAGAATCTATAATATTAATATTAATTATTATATATTAATTAGCTCAGTCGCCTAAAATGTATATAAGGCTGTTAAAGTATGAAGCATAATATGAAATTTCGTTGGAAATCAGGCCCTTAATAAAAATAAACAAGTTAGTACCAGGGACCGTAACTGTTATGACTTTTATTAAAAAAAAAATCAAGAAATAAGAGTTATTTTTGATTTTTATATTTTTAGATAGAAAATAAGAGTTATTTTTGATATTTATTATTTTAAATGAACAATAAAAGTTATTATTGATTTTTATATTTTTAAATGAAAAATTAAAGTTATATTTGATTTTTATATTTTTAAATGAAAAATTAAAGTTATTTTTGATTTTTATATTTTTATATCAATAATAAAAATCAATTCAAAATTCGTGACATAGGTAAAATGTTTGTGTTTCCATGGCTTCGAAAATTAGCTTTAATTGTTCATTCTGTACCTGCCACTCAACTCAGTGTAGAAAGGTCATTTTCAGCACTCAGATTAATATTGGGAGATTTGAGATATAATTTATCTGAGGAACATTTAAAATCAATTATGATGGTAAAATTGAACACCTGAAAATGACCTCTTAACACTGACTTGAATGGCAGCCACAACTTTAAGCTATTTCTATGCATTCATGTTTTTATAGCTGATAATGGATAAGTCACATGATATATTATATTCATATAGAAATTTGAATGAAGCAGCATATTATAATACATACGGCATCAACAAATAAATAAGAGTTTTGAATTGATTTTTATTATTGATATAAAAATATAAAAATCAAAAATAACTTTTATTTTTCATTTAAAAATATAAAAATCAAATATAACTTTTATTTTTCATTTAAAAAAATTAAATTAAAAAATAACTCTTATTTTTCATTTAAAAAAATAAAAATCAAAAATAACTCTTACTTTTAATTGTTAAATAAAAATCAAAAATTTAAAAATCATGCAATATGTTGGATGCATTTCGCCTAAAAATCATGATGGTGTAATTAAAAGTTTTCTACGATGTTCATTTATGTATGATTTATTTCTTCAAAAATTGAAAAATAACTCTTATTTCCGGTCCCTGGTTAGAACGTTATATTCGACCGGGTCGAATCTTAAATACCCTCCAAATATTTAGTAAAAAAAACTATATTTTGTAGCGGTCACTCCGGAAGGGGCCGTGGGGGAGACATCTCACCTATACCATAAAACACAAAAAAGTCAATTTCTGGGGTTAAGTGTAAAAAAAACAAGTAAAAACGTTATATTCGACCGGGTCGAATCTTAAATACCCTCCAAATATTTAGTAAGTGAATTTGAAATGTTTAACTTGGTGGGACAGAGTTCCTTTATATAATATCGTACGTCAACGCCCACTAAAGGGGGCGGGGTTCAAAAATATGCAATATCATGTTTTCCACAGACGAACGTATGGGCATTGCTAGACCGTCTTAGACTTCATCACAATTCTCTTTGGAAGCTATAAAAACTGTATTTTGGCGGGGTCGCTCTGAGAAGGGCTGTGGGGGAAACATTTCACCTTTGTCATTAAACTCTAAAAAGAAATGCTTGGGATAATTATATACAAAATTAAAATTTCTTTTTTTTTGATAGGGTCATTTAGCGGGCAAAGGGGGAGGAGGGGGTAGGGCAGAAATCGGCAGTCATAAAACTCTTAAGATAAATGCTTGGGATGATTATATACAAAATTTAAAAAAACATTTTTTTTTGGTAGGGTCATTTTGGGGGAAAGGAAGAGGGGGGGGGGGAGGTAGGGCAGAAATCGGCAGTCATAAAACTCTAAAGATAAATGCTTGGGATGATTATATACAAAATTTAAAAATAATTTTTTTTTTTTGGTAGGGTCATTGAGGGGGCGAAGGGGAAGGAGGGGTAGGGCAGAGTAGTACCAGGTTTCGTCTCAGCTTCGTCATTAAAGCTTAAAAGTGTTATTTTTAAGGAATGTAGGCTTAAGTAAAACAATTTGTTAAATTTTTATGCTATTTTTGCCTATAATAACGCCCACTGAAGTGGGCGGGGTCAAAAAATATTTTAATTTTATTTAATGGCTCCAAGTTTAAGGCGTTAGACCGTATTTGACATAAAAATATATCATTTGCTTAACAAAATAACCAAAAAACTTTAAAAATTATGTTGTTTTTTCTGGGTTGGTTTAGTTCTTCTTAGGGGAACTTTTTTCCCGCTTGCCCGATTTAGCCCATCTTGGAACTTAACCTGCTCTAAGTTTCAAAATATATTTATGCCAAATTTCAAGAGTCTAGCTCTTTTCGTTTGGACTGAATCGTGATTTCCACAGACGGACGGACGGACGGACATGCTCAGTTCGTCTTAGATTTCATCACTGATCAAGAATATATATACTTTATGGGGTCTGAGATGGATATTTCGATGCGTTACAAACGGAATGACAAAGTGAATATACCCTCCAAATTCTTTTTTGGAGGGTATAAAAATTTATAGGGCCATTTATGGTGGAAGGAGGGCAAGCCAGAGGAAGATCAGAGAACATCTCAGGTTCGTCATAAAATAATTGTTAAGAATTGCAGGCCTAAATTGTACAATTTCTTAAACATTTACTCTATTTTTCCATGTAATATGTTACAAAAACGCCCGTTAAAGGAGGCGGGGTCCAAAAATTATATATTTTTTTATTTACTGGCTGCAAGCTCAACGCTTTGGCCTTCTTTGACATAAGAATATATTATTTGCCTAACAAAATTACAAAAAAAAAACTTTAAAAATTATGTTGTTTTTTAGAGGTTTAGTTTGTTTTTTCTTCTTGGACCAGCACTCAGGGGATGACCCTGAGTGCTGGTCCAAGTGCTGTGGACGTTCGATTTGAACCTCCTCAAGTTGAAATTGGCAGGAAAGACCTCTGCTGGAAGTTTGTTCCATATACGAACCGTTCGGCCAAAGAACGAATTCTCTTTGTAATGCGTGCTGCGGTTCACTGGCAACTCAACTACAAAAGGATGCGCCTTATGTGAAGTGCGGGTAGATCGAAAGAGTAAATGATTTTTGGGCACAAGCTCCCTTATTTCACCAGAACACATTCCGTTGTAGTATCGGTAGAACAGTGAAACACACACCACGTTGCGTCAATCCTCCAACGAGTCAATAGAGGTGGCTACCCTACTGTCACCGATGAGCTTCTTCGCTCTCTCCTGTACGCGGTCGAGCAACTTCAAAATAGACTTTGAAGCACCGGCCCATACATGAGAGTTGTATTCCATCTTTGGTCGGATGTATGTGGCATATATAGTGAGGAGATCAGTTGGGGTGAAGTATGTCTTACACCGTCTTAAAAAGCCGAGGCACTTGAATGCTTCTTTTGAAATATAAAAAATGTGATCAGTCCATCGAACGTCACACTGTATTTTCATACCAAGAACATCAAGAGCTTCTGATTCCCCAATACCTATACCATCCAATAAACACGGATGGCGCAGAACCTTCTACCAGCCGCATGTGCGTAAGCACGCAGTACTGCGTCTTATGAGGGTTGAAGTTAACCCTGTTCGCGTGGCCCCATTCGGAGATTGACACGAGTACACCTGTGAGCGACTCGTTCATTGTCTGTCTTCTGGCGTCAATCTCCTCCAGGTTTATCCGCCTGGTGAACGAAAAAGAATGGTTAATGCTGCTATCATCCGCGAAAGAGTAGATAGTGTTTGAAGTTTGACATAGAAGGTCATTTATAAAGATGAGGAAGAGAGTAGGAGATAGAACAGAGCCTTGCGGTACCCCTGCATTCACCTTGAATTCGTTTGATATAACAACTCGTTTAGTGCGGTCTCTGAGGAAGCTCGCTATAAAGCGATAGAAATCATCACCGACACTAAAAGCAGTCATTTATGACAGAAGTGCATCATGTCAGGCTCTACCAAATGCTTTTGAGATATCTAGAGCCACCACCTTACTCTCGCCGAAATGGTGAATGGAATTACACAATTTTTCTGTTAACAGAGCCAGCAGGTCTCCCGTAGAGCGAGCTCTGCGAAAACCATACTAACGGTCGTTATGTAAGGTGTTGGTCTCCAGATACTTTACCAGGTGGAAGTTGGTCATACTTTCCATGTCCTTGGAATGTGCAGAACAGACTACAATTGGGCGGTAATTCTCGGGGTTCTTCTTAGGGGAACTTTTTACCCTCTGCCCCGATTCAGCCCATTAACGAACTTGACCTGTGCTATCTTTCAAAATGTATTAATGCCAATTTTCAAGTGTCTAGCACTTTTCGTTTAAACTGAATGGTGATTTCCACAGACGGACAAAAGGGGAGACATGGCTAAATAGATGTCTTAGATTTCATCACTTATCTAGAATATATATAATTTATGGGGTCTTAGAGAAATATTTTGCTGAAATAACAAACTGAATATACCCTCCACTTCTCTTTTGGAGGGTATAAAAATACCAGCGGCTGCATTCCATCTTGCAACATCGCCTTATATTTAGTGTATGGAATAAATGACATCTTCACAGCAAGTGTAGGCTGCAATAAATATTTCGGTCAGAAAAGAAATAATGCCTTCGGCTCTATTAAGGCCCCCGCGTTTTACATTAGGTTTGACATTGTGGTGTCGGCAACATTGTTGCCATCACTGCGGACTTATATTTATTGCATTGAGGGGGTTAAGCATTCTATATGTCATTCTATTTGTTTTGGGTGTAATGAATTTAACACACTTTGCAAAATAGTTTTTAAACGTTCGTTGACTTTTTATTTTCAGTTTTATTATCTGTATATAAATTTATGTGTTAGTATGGGTGCCATGATTCACTCCCATACATTTTGATCTTTATTCGAAATTGTGTAAATAATCAGCAATTATTTGTTTAGTCGAATACAAGTGAATTTTTTTTTTCAAATATGTCTATCTACACGAGCTCCTTCAACACATTCTCAAACAGATTGGCACATGTACCAATAATTGAATGATCTTTTTTACTTTGTAATACAATATAACAGAATTTGTTTAGTTTGAATTCGATAAATATATCTATATTATAATTTTACAGCCTAATTTATAAAAAAAAATATTTGATTCATAAGAGTTTTTGAAAATACATTTTTGTTTGAAAATTTGATCTATTAACATGTTATACATCGGAAGATTTTTGTAATAAAATGAAAACTATTTATGTTTCACTGAATAATTTTATTTTTTCAAGTAATACTTAATTACCTTAAAAAAAATTAAGTTAGAAATATAAACATCTCCAAATATTGAACAATTAAATAAATAGTGGTTTTGTAGTCACTATAACGTATACGTCACACTGGGGAATTGTTAACAAAAATTTGGTCATTAAAGTGCAGTCCAAATTTAATTAAATTTCCCATGGCTATAAAAAAAGTATAGATGCGATAAAGTTTTATTTTCATGTTCATAAACAATTCAGGTCGATTAATTGACCACAAAAGAATTTAAGTTTTTCTTTTTGTAGAATTTGAATTTTTTATATATAAAATGATTTGTCACTTCTCATATAAAAAAGGGTGTGTGTTTGAAAATCTTAAAACCATTTTAGTTAATTTAATTCATAAAATTATAATACGAGTTCATGTACATTTTTTTTATATGAGGGACTTAGAGCTCAAGGGATCCCACCCTGCAGGAAATGTCAATAGTGAAACTGTACTGACTTATTGTTGACACAGTCACCAGTACTATTTAAAATGCTATTTACTATCGACATTTAACATGTGCGCGTCGTTGAAAATCTAGTGCAGGCTAGGTCTTTGGGCTAGGTAGTTTTTTGGGGTCATATGTAAATATTGGAACCAGTGATTCTCTACATTTAGTAGTTCTAGTCAACATTTTCGTAGTTCTAGTCTACACTTTTGATGATTTTCAGAAATCGATATCGACAATAGAAATGCAGATATCGATAATGAAAGTGTAGATATCGATAATGAACGTGGAGATATCGATAATGAAAGTGGATAAATCGATAATGAAAATTAAGATATCGATAATGAAATAGATATCGATAATGATTTTATTAAAAAAAAGTTAAAAGACTAAAAGTCACTAATTCTTAAAAGTAATTTTTTTAAATATTAAAGTAAAAATAATGTACAAATCTATTTAGCCGGCGTCACAAATTGTTTTTGTCATCAAGAGCAAATATAAAAGTGTAGACGCCTTATTGACAATGTCTCCAAACAGTAACCAAAATAGGACATAAAAGTGGTGACTTTGGTGACACTCGTCCCCAGATTTCTTTCAGGGAAATAACTAATATTAAGAAGAAGGATAGTTTGGGTTCCAGGGCATGAAGGAATTCAGGGGAATGAGATGGCAGACGAATGCGCTAGAGCGAGTTCGGCCTTGGATGAGGCAGCCTCGCGTAGGGATATTGACATTCTCTCAGTTGAGCTGCTGAACAGGACTCAGGAGTGGACAGAGAGCGAGGTGACAGGCAGGTGGTCAAGTATTACCACCTGTGGGGTCTCCAAAACTCTATGGCCCTCGCTTGACAGAGGTAGGACTAGACAGCTTCTGACTTTTGGGAAGAAGTCGTTGGCACTCCTGGTGGGAGTCTTGACGGGGCACTGTGCAATTGGGCACATGTCGGAGCGTTTGGGCTTTTCCCATGATGGTCGCTGCAGGAGCTGTTTCGGTGAGGAGGGAGAGGAGTCAGTACAGCATTTCCTTTGTGAATGTCCGGCTCTGCAGGAGCGTAGCCTTAGACATCTTGGCTCACGTTTCCTGCGAGATCTGGACTGCCTCGGGGATGCACAGCTGGCTGCCCTGGCGCGCTTTGTGAGAAGTTCTGAATTGTTCTCAGGAACCACTACTTCGTTTTGAGAGGATTGTGTAGGGTGTAGTCCGCTGGGCATCACAATGGGCCTTTATGGCCTCCGAGTGTTTTTCTCGCTAACCTAATATTAAGAAGTTATATTGCAATAAAAAGCGTTAGATGGTTTTTAATGAGAAGTGCTAGCAGTACTCGCCACCAAATGAAAATTTCACTTTAATTGATTATGCTTTAAATTTCCCTGAGTTTGAAATAATAACTAATTCCATGTGTAAACTTAATTTGAAAAAAAAAAATCTTTCACTTAATTTTTAAAATTAGTCAGCTCTGAGCAGTGATGTTAACCGTACCGTAATTACCGTATTATACGATAATTTAGCCCTCCGAACGTTAAGCAGGTAATTGCTATATTTGTACGGTAATTTTAAAAAGTTTTACTCTTTAATTGTTAAACCCCAAACATATTTTTTCATAATGTGTCTACAAGGGCGAATTCATAACTGTGTTAATAGATCAGTTTTGTGACAGCCCAAATGTAAATTCTTGACTGCAAATTCTCTTACGACTACATATTTTTCAGTAAAAACATTAAAAAAGTACGTTTTCATTACAACTATGCAAAATAATGCCAATTGTGGTTAAATTCTATACGTTTCTTATTATTAATTTTGTACCAGACTTTGCGTACGATAATTTTACCTAAAAAACTGTAACTTTTTTAGAGCTGTACGGAAATCGAAATAAAAAAGTTAACATCACTGGCTCTGAGTTACCAAAAATACATGCCTGTAAATCTATATAAATTTAATTTAGATTAATATCGATCCCTAGCCATCCAAAATAAAAGGGGAATGCTTTTCGAAAATCGTTTTTTCCGAAAATCAACTCTGCGTTTCACTGTTTTATCGCTACCTATTAAAGTGTTGTGTTCCAATGAAATGAGGGATATCTTTCCCGAAACGCGTATTTTTCTACGCTCTACAGTGCGAGGAAAATTCGTTCTTTCCCCGTATGTGAAATAAACTCCCTGCGGTGGTCTTTCCTGTCATATATAACATGGAGAAAATCAAATCGAATGTTCATAGACATTGCTCCCCTTAATCCTCCTTCCCACAACCAATTTTCCTAGTTCCAGCACAATGTACGCATGAGCGGGGGTCATCCCCTGAGTGCTGTTCCTAATCAAAAACAATTTTACAATTTGTCAAAATGATAACATCTTTGGAATTCATAATGATATATGCACCAGTGACATGGAAAACTGGATCCGTTGCGCTTTACCCAGCCGTTTAAACGATTTTATATTCCACAGACAATATCACCTGTAAGTTTTTCAAAACAACTAACCAATTTCAGTATTTTACACTTATATTTGTTTTTTAATTAAATTTAAAGATATGAAACACTTATTGAAAGACCCTTTATGACAAGCACCCATTAGAGATTGTCTAGACGAATTGTACGTTTGGATTGTGGACACAGCACTTCATTGTATTCAACATTAAGGGCAATCACTTCTAACAGAAAAGTGAATACAAATTCACAGACAAAAACGAAAAATATAAAAACCAACTAAATAAATGTTCGTGAAAATACTTACTACATAAACATTTAAGCTATGGCTTGCTTGAGCTACCAATAATAAATTGGAAAAACGTTCACTTGTACTTAAGTATAAAATTCAAACCAAAAAAGTATGACTTAGGTATGATGGAACAAAAAAAATTCAGAAAAATGGGACATGAAGAAAAATAATCAAACGGTAATACGGGTATTATAACAATAACATGTTAACATGAGGTTGATACAGTTCTCGGATTCTTTTTCACAATAAAATTTGTGTAAATAGGAACTGTTAGCACATTCAACTAAGCCACCTAATGAGTGGTGACAAACACAATACACATGAGTACTGATGATGAAAGTGTTGCGGCTTTCGAAAACAGCTGTTCTGCTCTGCTGTGTAAGTTGAATAAAACTGATGTTGACTTTCCTTTGTGCCTTGGAGATTTAAAAACAAATTTCGAACAATTAGCCTATGAATCTTAATTCAATTTAATATAAAAAACTAATTAGTGGTTTTTGTTTGTTATGTGGTCAAGTATGTCTATATGCCTGCATTTCATTGGTTCTTACACCAAATCATCCGTAGACTTTAACCTAATTCCAAAATAACAAAACCTCTTAGTTTTTTATTAATAAAATCGTTTATTAATAAAAAAACTTATATTCAGAAGAAATTCAAACTTGTATGAGTTGTGGTGAAGCAAATAAGGTGTCACAAAAAATTAATCAAAATTATTTATAAAAATGTGCAGGTTGTAAACATAACTTTTTTTTATAAACGCTAGAAAGTTTATAATATGTTAATATTATAAAGGGTTTTCCAACAAGAACTCTGTTTTCTAAAACAAAATAATACTGTGTTCATATATACGTTTTTAATTGAAACAATATTCAGTTAATTGGGAATATCTTTTTGGTGTTCATACATACTCAATATTGCTACGACAATTAGCATTTGAAAACTGAAAAAAAAACTGAAAAAAATTATTGTTTACGTGTTTTCTGTGAAAATTGCGCGGAGTTGAACCCAGGACCCTCCGCTTCAAAGTCTCGTGTTCTACTACTCCAGCCAACAGCTTTTGTCAATTTTCAACAAAGTGTATTCAATAAGTACTTTCGTTGTAAAAGCTTTCACTTTTGCAAAAGCTTTTCAATGAACCCAATTCTGACAGTGTTGCATTATAAATTTTACTCATTGTTAAAATAATTATCTCTTAATTGCCAATAAGTTAGTTGAAATTTTTATATGAAAATTTAGTCTCAATAATGGCTTTAATTGTTATAATTTTAATATTGCGTTATGTGTAAACACCATATTACACTGAACACAATTCTGACAGTGTTGCATTATAAATTTTACTCATTATTAAAACAATTATTTTTTAATTGTCAATAAGTTAATTGTAATTTTTATATGAAAATTTAGTCTGTATAATGGTTTTAATTGTAATAATTTGAATATTGCTGGATATATGAGCACCATATAAAACAACAAATTTAGATGAAGATGATTCAAATTTTTATTGTACTGGTATTACGAAAATATAAGTTTAGCAATTATGAATGAAAAATAATATCTGGTAAATGTCCACCATGTCAGTGATATCCACGTCATCCTTAATAGGTCAAAATTGAGTTGTTAATATCTCGCGATAGCGTGATTCATTGACCGTTACCGCATTTCCAGCCTCATCTTCGAACAAAACGGCCCAATCACACTTTCAGACCACATACTGCACCATGTAGTGACACGTTGAGCATGCAAATGACTTCTCAATAATTGCTGTAGGATTTTCAGAAGCTCAAATGCGGCAATTTTGTTTGTTCACTGAAGCTGTCAGAAAGACGATTATATTGTCCGAAAATATCACGAAATTTACGAACCACCATTTGCTTAATAGTGGACTTTAATTATTTTAATGCGATTTTCAAGCAAAATTGAGTTCAGTATAAATTGCCAATGCATCTACTACGAATACGTCAAAAAACTAAATGGTAAAATTATCATGTTGTTGGTGTTGCCACAATTGAAAATCAAAGCTCTTGTTGAACAGCCCCTTATATTCTAGCAGAAAATGATTTCTAACAAGAGCTATTTCTCCTTGAATAAATAAAATTATACTGCCTGTGGTCTTGATTATAAAATTGATTCACAATAAAAAAAAAATAAATAAAGAAACTGTTAAATACAGTACGAATATAATCTATCTATCAAGAACGCGTGACTATAATATTTGCACTTAATGACAATGTTTTCTAAGCGATAATTATTTTCAAAGGAAAAACGAATTTACTAGCTTAAGATACGAGCAATAAAACAAAAAAACATAGAAAAGTATAGAAACAATGTCAACTAAAATATAAAAATAAATGTTAGCAATTAGGGGGGAAGCACTCCGCTACCAACTAAAAATTTCAATACACATGTAAATAGTGGAAAGAAAAATAATTATTGTAGGAGTAGCATAAAAAAAGGCAAACAAAAATAAAAGTGGCTGAAAAGATGGTGGCAAACATATAACTAGAAGTAAAAAATATCCCGAAAAGAATCTTGTATACATACTCATACCAACAAAGAAAACCAAGCGCATGTCCCCCCCAACAAATCTCTCTAACATCTTTTATTTTCTTTTGACTTGTAAAGGAAAGCGAAATGTCAAGCAACAACCCTCAAACCCAAATAAAAATGGGAAATTTCACTTTTCCTGGGTAATGGAAATTTTCGCAAGGTCATTGAACTTGACAAAGAAAAACTCAAGGATTTGAGCGAAAGTGGCAACGAAGGCGAAGGAAATACAAAACAATAACAGAAAAAGCTTTAAAACAAGCACACACACAGGAAACATCATAAAAGCTTTTTACACAGTGTTGATTTCTTTCTTTTTTGTTGTTGCTGTAAACTACCACCCACCAAAAAAAAACAAAAGCTTAAGAACTGAGTAAGAGAATGTGTAAGTGATACACGTGTAAATTGGGGGTGTTAAGTATTGACAATCTTCTCCTTGGCTCCAACGTATTAAATTGAAAATTAGACTAAACAACCCTTTCCAAAAAACACTACCATATTGCAAGGCATGCCGGTTGCAAATAACATAAGTTTATTGTTTGACATAAAAAGAAGCATTTTGTCGAGAAAAATCCCCCCTAACATCCCCTCCTTTAAATGGGATGAAATAGAGCTGAAAAGAAAAACAAATACTGGTATTGAAACACAAGAAATTGAAAGTAACAGATACACAGAATGCCTTTAGAAATTGAGTTTAAATATAAGTAATTTCAGAGTTTTACGAATTTAACTTGGCTAGAGTTTATTTTTATTTTCTGTTTGTTAATATGTGTATTTTATAAGGCAATCGATAAAAATGTTGGTGGGAGTCTTAAGGTGTGGTGGTTTTTATAACAATTTTAAAGCCAGAATGCAAAGCGTTTAGTATTTGATAAAATAATTATATTATTCTCATTATGAGCAGGAAAGTTTTGTGTGTAAATATTCCATATACACAGAAAGAAAAAAATATATGTATGTATGTGCAATTCACCAACTCAGTCGTTTGGTTTATATTTTAGAAATATACGATATTTGTTTATGAGGTTGTGAACAGAAAAATTTTTTGTTGCGTTATGCGATAGAATTTTTAAATGTCAGTAACTGAGAGAATGTCAAATCAATGTAGTCAGATATGGGAATTATAGTTTTATGCCAAATATTTTATAAATAATTTTGATTTAAATGGTATTAAATTCAAATCGTAATGAATTTATCACTATGAACAATTTTTTTTCAGCTTTTATATATCACATAATTAAACTAAGAATTAGAATATTTTTAACTTAGCATTTACACATGAAAGTAATTGGATGAAAGTCGCAATACACTCACATTTTTTCACTAACACATTCAAACTTATTTTACTTTCCACTCAGCCAAGGCGAATTCATACCAGGTGGCCTTAGTTCAGAAGTTGGTGATCAGCTGTTAACAAGGCAAAATTATTGAACTGTCGAAGTGTTCTTCTGGTTTTTGTGTGCGGCCATTGTTTTTTCCAAAGCATTTCATTTGACAGTTCAATAAATTTTACACAGAGTTGCATAAGTGAGTTCACCTTGTATGAATTCGCCTTGTTCAAGTCCTTAGAGGATAGCCACAGGATGTCAAAAGTAGTTAATTCTTGTACAAAAAGAGTGGATAAGTTTCCCATTTTTGATATTGTCTTCACGTGACGTTGATAATTAGTTGTAGAATAAGGGGGATTATAATTATAGTAGTCGTGACAAAATGGATAAAGTATTGGGTGTTTTTTATTGAGGTATAGAACTTTAAGTTGGCATCACTTTTTTAACTGGCGGCCATTTTGTCAGCTGTCAAGTAATTAATATTTAGTTTGGTTTGCCATTTCATCATGAACAGGTTGACAAAAGAACAACGCTTGCAAATCGTGCAAATTTATTTCGAAAGTAATGGTTCAGTTCGCGAAGTTTACCGCAAGCTCCGTCCATTTTATGGTCGACATAATCGTCCATCAGAGCAATTAATTCGGTTAACCATGGATCGTTTTCGCACTACGTTTACTCTATGTGATAATACGCATCCGCAGAGGCGTCGAACAGTCACAAAAACTGACTGTTTGGTGTGCTCTATGGGCTGGTGGAGTCATTGGGCCATACTTCTTCCGAAATAATGCTGGAGAGTCAGTTACCGTTAATGGAGACCGGTATAGAGCCATGATAACCGACTATTTTGTTCCCGAATTGGATGGCATGAATGTGCATGAGTTGTGGTTCCAACAAGACGGCGCTACATGCCACTCAGCGCACGTCACAATCGATTTATTGAAGGAAACATTCGATGAGCGCATAATTTCGCGGAATGGACCTGTCAATTGGCCACCAAGATCGTGTGATTTGACACCATTGGACTATTTTCTTTGGGGATATGTGAAGTCGCTCGTCTACGCCAACAAACCAGAAACGTTAGGGGACTTGGAAGCCAACATTCGTGGCGCTATTGCCAACATACGGCCCCATATGCTCGAAAAAGTGGTTCAAAATTGGACCTGTAGAATTGGCTTTATTCGAGCCAGTCGCGGCGGCCACATGCCCGAAATCATATTTAAACATTAATGGCATAAAATTATCCTTCCAATAAAGCCAAATTGATGGACATTAAAACGATTTTCTTGTGTTTTATTTCAATTCGAAGTTCTATACCTTTAAAAAAAACACCCTGTAGTTAATATCGAGTTAAATTTTTCTGATCCCAGCAAAATAAATTTGTAAAGTATCAGTGCACAGGTGACTGAGACCGATGTTGTTAACCCATATATTATCCGTTGCTGTGACTGACTGTACACGACTTATGCCTTCATATAAAAAGTAGCAACGTAGTTAGCCACTAAAAAATTCCTCAGAAGAACTGTAAATCTATACAGTTATCTGAGGTGTTGAAATTAACTGGTGCGAGTGAGACGCAAAACTCTCGAAAGGGCCTGCACTTAAAAAATAATTGCTAACGCGGCTTGATGTTGACTGACTCAGAGCTGCTTTAGCGAAATATATTTTGTGCAATATTACAAAACTTTAATCGCATTTTCAAAGTTATTTCTAATAAAAATGTATTCACTGACAAACACAATACAATACATGAGCGCTGATGATGAAAGCGTTGCGGCTTTCGAAAACACCTGTTCTGCTCTGCTGTGTAAGGTAAATAACTAAAATCTGATGTTGACTTTCCTTTGTGCCTTAAAATATTTACCATGTCTTTCTTATTTTAAAACAAAAAAATTTCGAACAATTAGCCTATAAATCTTAATTCAATTTAATATCTACTTTCGTTAGCCACTGTATGTGTTGTGCCCTATTATTCCAGGGCATGTAAATATTTTGGCAATTGTATGTTTCTACAGGAGATGTATTATTCAAAACAAAAGTGGCAGGGCGTCAAAACAACTCCCTTCATTTTCTTTCAAATCTTTTTTTTCCACATTCTTACATTATTTGCTATTCGTCCTTTTTTCCTTATTTGTATTTGTAATATATTCTATGTATAATTTTGAATATGTTTAGTTCCTTTTGTTGTTTTTCCTTTTTCTATGTCAACTTTTGAAATGATTTCATTGTTTTTGTTTTTATGCGTTTTTATGGACGAAGAAAACAAGAAAGTCCTGCTTGCATTTTTTATTAATTTTCTTTTTTAACTTTATAAACTTTGAAAATGTTTGTTATAATTTTGGGGTGTTTTTCCTTGGTTAGATAGAAAGTGTGCTTGGTAAGACTTTTGTACATGTATGTAGATATTTTTTTTTATTCAGAAATTGCTTGCCAAAGGTGTGGAAGGGTTTATTTGTTGATTTAATTAATTAAAGAGTAACAAAAATATAATAATAATAAATTTTTTCTAAGCAGCAAAATATATCGAGCTGAACTGCATTTTAAGAAACAAATATTTCTTTAGTAACAAGTAAATTAAATATTTCTCTAGTAACAAGTAAATGTTGCTATCTGCAGGATTTTTTATTAAAATATTGATCAGCCAAAAGAACTCGACTGTCCAGCTTCTCTTCGATCGATCGCTTTGTTCAACATCGTGAAAAAACCTCACTGAAAAAAATATTGGCTATTTTTATACCCTCCAAAAAAGAATTTGGAGGGTATATTCACTTTGTCATTCCGTTTGTAACGCATCGAAATATCCATCTCAGACCCCATAAAGTATATATATTCTTGGTCAGTGATGAAATCTAAGACGAACTGAGCATGTCCGTCCGTCTGTGGAAATCACGATTGAGTCCAAACGAAAAGAGCTAGACTCTTGAAATTTGGTATAAATATATTTTGAAGCTTAGATCAGGTTAAGTTCGAAGATGGGTTAAATCGGGCAAGAGGGGAAAAAGTTCCCCTAAGAAGAACTAAACCAACCCAGAAAAAACAACATAATTTTTAAAGTTTTTTGGTTATTTTGTTAAGTAAATGATATATTTTTATGTCAAATACTGTCCAACGCCTTAAACTTGGAGCCATTAAATAAAATAAAAATATTTTTGACCCCGCCCACTTTAGTGGGCGTTATTATAGGCAAAAATAGCATAAAAATTTAACAAATTGTTTTACTTAAGCCTACAGTCCTTAAAAATAACATTTTTAAGCTTTAATGACGAAGCTGAGATGAAACCTGGTACTACTCTGCCCTACCCCCTCCTTCCCCTTCGCCCCCTAAATGACCCTACAAAAAAAAATTTTTTTTTAAATTTTGTATATAATCATCCCAAGCATTTATCTTTAGAGTTTTATGACTGCCTGTTGCTGCCCTACCCCCTTTCCCCCTTTGCCCTCTAAATGACCCTATCAAAAAAAAGAAATTTTAATTTTGTATATAATTATCCCAAGCATTTATTTTTAGAGTTTTATGACAAAGGTGAAATGTTTCCCTCACAGCCCTTGCCAGAGCGACCCCGCCAAAATACAGTCCAAAGAGAATTGGACCCCATAAAGTAAATATATTCTTGATTAGTGATGAAGTCTAAGACGGTCTAGCAATGCCCATACGTTCGTCTGTGGAAAACATGATATTGTCTATTTTTGAACCCCGCCCCCTTTAGTGGGCGTTGACGTACGATATTATATAAAGGAACTCTGTCCCACCAAGTTAAACATTTTAAATTCACTTACTAAATATTTGGAGGGTATTTAAGATTCGACCCGGTCGAATACAAAGTTTTTACTTGTTTCTTAATAATATTATTTCCACTTAATATTTTAATAAGTAATTAATAAATAATTCGGGACCCTCAAATAACGATTATTATAAAAATTTAAACTAAAAAATTAAACTGAAGGAGAACCCTTGTTACAGTTACTACCTTTAGATGCATTAATTTTTAATTGTTTAAGTTTTATTAAAAAAAATCAAGAAGATTTTTCCTCAGAAAATAAAAGTTATTTCTAGATATTTTTTATGGTCCTCAGAAAATAAAAGCAATTTTTTTATTTTCTAACTCTAACTTTTTTAATTTTCATTTACTCCTCAGACAATAAAACTTTATCTTGACGACGAAAGAATTGTTGAGAGACGTACAAATACGTGCTATTAAATCCATAAGATCAATTAATCAATCTAGAAATAACAATTATTTTTTGAGGATCAAATAAAAATCAAGAAATGACTTTTATGAAGTGAGGAATAAATAAAATTCAAATGATAACTATTATTTTCTGAGGAATAAATAAAAAACAAACAAGTAAAAGTGCTATATTCGGCTGTGCCGAATCTTAAATACCCTTCACAGATGTAATTCTTCTTTCTTTCTTGGTTAAACAGGAAGTAGTTTTAATTAAAAGATGTAACATAGTTTTACTTGATTAAAAAATTTAAATTTTTAAATATTTTGGTCACTCTCACGTAACATAAAATATTTTATTTGTTCAACCCTGGAGTCGAAATTTTGATTTTTTAAGATTTTAATACCAAGTTTGTTCCTCCTGAATTATAAATTAGTTTGAATTAGCAAAACAACAACGTCAATTGCCTATTTGATTACTTTTATATATTTCAATTTCCCAACTCTGGAAACGAAATTTAAATTTTTTTTACCAATGCAACTCTTAGTGAAGCATTAAATAGTTTTATTTAAGAAAAACTTAATATATGTAACCATTTTGGTCACTTTCATGTACTACAAAATATAACAGTTATCCAACTCTGGATTTTTTTTCTTAATTTTTGATACAAACTTTGTTTTTTCTGAACTAAAAAATAGTTTTAATTAGTAAAAAACCGACGGTAGCTGCCTTTTTGGTTACTTTCATGTATAAAAAAATTTCAATTTCCCATCCCTGGAAGCGAAATTTAAATTTATTTACCATTCCTAGTCTTCAGTAGTTATAAAGTCGTTTTATTTAAGAAAAACTTAAATTTTGCAACCAATTTGGTCACTTTCATGTACTACAAAATATTGCATGTACCAAAAAAACTTTAAACTTCCCAACCCTGAAAGTGAAATTTTAATTTTTTTTGTTTTATTTTTAACCAATGCAACTCTTCATGAGGCATAAAGTAGAATATTTAAGAAAAATTTACATTTTTCAACCATTTTTGTCACCTTCATGAACTATTAAATATTGCACTTGTCCATCCCTGGATTCGAAATTTTATTTTTGAATTTTTGATACCAATTTTGTTCTTCCTATATTATAAGACATGCTTAGTTAGCAAAATAAAAAACAACATCAGTTGCCTGTTTGATTACTTTCACGTATAAAAAATGCAATATCCCACCCCTGGAAGCAAAATTCGAATTAAAAATTTTTTTGGCCAATGCAAATCTTCATGAGGTATAAAGAGGTTTTGTTAAAGAAAAACTTAAATTTTTTAACAATTTTAGTTACTACATGTACTACAAAATAGGGAATGGGCCGAAAAAAATTTTTAATTTTCCATCCCTGGATAATTTTTTTTAGTTTTTAATAGACCATTGAGGCTTCCCAAAGCAAGAAATAGCTTTAATTTACAAACATTAAAAAAAAATTGATATATGGTATAAATTTTGCGTCGAGAAATGGGTGTAAGCTTCCCAGCTCTGGAACCATACTTCGGATCTTTCTGAATTTCAATACCACTCTATTAAAGTTCATTTCCAATCCAACGGTCTAACAACGAAGTCTCTAGCTCTCCCCGGGGGCTTGGGAAAACCGATTTGACGTACAGACGGACATCGCTCAATCGTCATCGCTATTCATAAGGATCCAGAATATATATACTTTATGGGGTCCTATATTGATATCGAAGAAATTACACACGGAATGACAAACCTATATATACCCTTTCACTTTTTTGTGAAAGGGTATAAAAATAAGTTTCCGGAGTAATTGGAAATCAAGAAATTGCTTTTATTTTCTGAGGAATATCAAGACACAAGTTTAAATTATAATAAATCAAGGAAATATATTTTTAATATCAAGCAAAGAAAATTTTATGAAATTAATGTTTAAATATGAATTCTGTCATGTGGCCGCACGACTGACGCGTAGAAGACGCAAACTTGAACACCAATTTTCAACAACTTTTCGCACCATTTGCGGCCGTATTTCGTCGATAGCTCTTCGAATGTTGATTTCCAGGCGTTCAATTGCTTGTGGTTTATCGACGTAGACAAATGACTTGACATAACCCCAAAATAATGGAATGGGGTTAAATCTTGGTGGCCAATTAACTGGGCTATTAAGGGAAATTATTTTTTCATCAAAAGTTTCTTTGAGTAAATCAATCAATTGTTTGTTGACTTTGTCGAATAGAACAGTTATTTTGATCAAAAATTTCAACAATTTGCTCGCATTAGCCTGGTGTAAGTCGATTCATAATGATATTTCAAAGCAAACTAAACAAAAATAAACTATCAGCTGTTAAATGGGTGCTCAAATAAAGCAGTGATGCCAACTTAAAGTTGTGACACTCTAAACAAAACCCTCTTTAAAAACCAAGTGATAACCATTGTTTTCTGAGGAATAAATAAAAATAAAAAATAATCTTTTTTTTCTCTGACGAATAAATGAAATTTAAGAAATAACTGTTATATTGCGAGGATAAATAAAAAATAATTATTTTTTCCGAGGAATAAACAAAAATCAAGAAGCAACTTTCTAAGGAATAAATAAAAATAAAGAAACAATTGTAATTTTCTGAGGATTAAATAAAAATCAAAAATAACTTTTATTGTCTAAGCGAAAAATAAGACTCAGGAATCAATCTATCTCATTTCTTCTTTTTTGAATAAATAACAATTCCTATACAATTTTCGTTGCAAAATTTTGTTTCAATATTTGCAAAGAAAATGGATTTTTACTGAACTTATAAATATTTCTCATGCACGTAATTTGCCGATTGAGAACACTAGTAGCAGGATTTTTTGTTGAGCTAAGGATGAACCTTATTTCTAAATTTATTAAAAGCCTAATAAAAAGAAAAAGCAATAGTATAATATTTGTATAAATATGCCATTAGATTCTAATGATTAGAACAACAAATCTCTCTTTTACAAACACTAAAACAATAATAACAACAATAACACTATAAGAAGCCTGTAGGTATAAATGATTAAACAAACAAACAAAAATCCACTTAAAATCCTTTGTGAAACATATGATGTGTTTAAATTGAAAAACGCCATCATCATCCCCGTTAACAAGAAGAAAATTTTGATTTTGGGGTAAATAGCAAAAAAAAATAAAAGAAATCAATAAAGTGCGTAATTTTATAAGAGCTGGAATAAATACAGTGGGATGTCGTCGATTGGCAATAGATAATTTTTGTCCCCGCAATAAAAACTTTAGGACTTTTTGCTCATTAATTTTTTAATAGAATGCGTAGTGTAAGTTTGACAATGTTTTTATGGAGTCATTAAAGTCGATATGCCACTGTATTAAAATAACATTTCTTGGGAGTAGAATTCAATGAAAAGTAAATAAAATATAATTACATATTTAATAAACTTTCAAAGAAAGAAATCAAAAACTATTGGTTATTGGAAAAGTAATGCAAAATCATTAATTTATGCTTTACTTTTGTATCAACTACAGGCATCCCTCTTATAACACGTTGTTAGTAATTTGAATGTAAGAATGTGACTTGAAAAGTAAATACAAACTTGTTGAAAACGATAAGAAATTTTGAAAACGAATAGAATACATAGAAAGAAATAAGAGTCATACAAGAGTAGGGTTGCCATTTCCAATTTTAGAAAAGGAGTACAACAACCTTAAAAAAGGAGGACATTTGACTCAAAAAAGAGGACTCTTTTTTTTTTGCCTAAAATTCAAATACAAAAATCAAAAAACTCTATAAAATATACAAAATTACTTTTTATTTAAATTAATATTGAGCTTGAGGTTTATTTTTATAAAATAATAACTATAAAACTATTTATTTTATAATTATATCAATATTTCAATATCCTCTGGATATCTTCTTCAGGATAACAATTTAAAAATTATTTATAATATTTCAACAATAACAAAAATAATACAAAATTACTTATTTTTATTTAAAAAATTTATATTCATTTCAATACATGTCTATCACATTTTTTCAAATATTCATAAAGTGTTTGACAATTCATACAGTGATGCAAACGCAGTCTCTAACTGTGATGCGTTAGCCCTTTTTTGTTCAAAATAGTGATTTTTTCTGGCTGTTTCACAATTTCGAACGAAAATTGATTCGTTGTTTGTAAATTATTTTGGGTGTTTTGTTTTTAAAAATTTAGCTTGGCTACTTATGAGCGAAAATGTAGCAGTTTTGATATTTTGAAAATGTAAAAGCAGCAAAAAGTAGGACAACCCCGGACACTTGTTAAAAAAGGAGGAGGACGGACCCCGACGATATAAAAAAGAGGACGGTGTCCGGGGAAAAGAGGACGGATGGCAACCCTATACAAGAGCAACTTTTTTTCTAAGAAAATATGCCGACCGTAAGTGAAAAGTTAAACTCGTTTCGAAATTTATTAGTTTCTGGTTATCACATATAATACAGCCATGTCACAGAGTTCAATTCCGTTCAGAAACGGAATTGATTCCATATATTTGTTTTTCAGGAAACGATAAACGAAGAAAAAATTTTTCGGAATTGGCCAATGAAATTCAAAAAACCAAATATTGTATTACGAAAAATTTTTTTCTTTCCTGTTTTCTAAAAAATCCAACTACGCCATCAGTTTTCTTTCAGAACAAAATCGGAATCTGTAACATGACCAATACTATATGTAAATGAAAAAGTAATTATAAACAGTGTTTCTTTTTTTTTAATATCGTCTTATATTGTCCCCTGGTAGCCGCAGTTCATTGATCTTTTGTAACAATTTCAGCAAACACATGCGTTTAACGAGGCCTACTTGTATTTTTGTTTTTAAATTCAACAAAAATATAGTTGTAGAATATGCTGTATATGGGAAAATAAAAAACTACTGACTGGCATTGTATGGCATAATACAAATTCATCCACACCCATATGTAGATCATAATAAATGAATAAAACTACTACTAAACTTCCGCAAAAACAACAAACTATTCCATTTAATAGCTTAACATAAAAACTAAAAGTAAAATACCCACTTATAGAATTAAAAACTTAATGCTAGAGATGGGTATGATTTGATTCCATGACTGGCGTTAATCACGGATTAATGGTGAGTACAATTAATCAGGCATGCATTAGGTTGAACATAAAACAGGTCACTTTGAGTCAGCGTTTGGGTAATAAAATATTACCGTGACTATTAAATTGAATTAAGATTATATAGGCTAATTGTTCGAAATTTTAATTTAAATCTCAGAAAGACATGATAAATATTCCAAGGCACAAAGGCAAGTCAACATCAGTTTTTGTTATTCAACTTACACAGCAGAGCAGAACAGCTGTTTTCGAAAGACGCAACCCTTTCATCATCAGTGCTCATGTGTATTGTGTTTGTCACCACTTATTAGGTGACTGTTTTCTCAATGAAAAACGTTTCAAAGCAAAGTCCATATTTTCTATACGAGCATTTATACAAATAAAATGTTTTGTTAAAATTATTTAGTCCTCCAATTATTTGTTGGACCAATTATTTTTTGAAAAAATATCCACAGGACAAAATTCTTAAAGATGGACAAAGGTCGACCATGCAGGCAAATGTTTGAAAATAAAAACAAGTAAAAACGTTATATTCGACTGGATCGGATCTTTAATATCCTCCAAATATTTATTAAATAAAAACACTATTTTGTGGAGGTCACTCCGGGAGGGCCCGTGGAGGAGACATTTAACCTTTGCCATTAAACCCCAAAAAATAATTTTATGTAAAATTATGTAATTAAATGTAAAATTCTTCTGGTTTCTTGACCTCTTCTTAATTATTATTGTATTCTGATATTTTTAAGCTTAAGGTCTTTTTATTCTAATTTAATTCTTCATTTCAATATTTCGTCACTCCTTCGTGTGACTTCTTCAGGAAATTAATTATTTTATTTTAAATTTAAATGTAAAATTTATTTAAATTTTTTTAAAGGGTCATTTAGGGGTCAAAGGGGTAGGAGGGGGTAGGGCAGAGTAGTACCAGGTTACGTCCCAGCTACGTCATTAAAGTTTAAAAATTTTATTTTTATGGAATGTTGGCTTAAGTAAAACAATTTGTTAAATTTTTGCACCATATTTGCATATAATAACGCCTACTAAAGGGGCGGGGTCCAAATTTTATTTTATGGCTCCAAGTGTAATGCGTTGGATCTTCTCTGACAAAAAAATATATCTTTTGCTTAACAAAATTACAAAAAAAAAAAACTTTGAAAATCATGTTGTTTTTTAGAGGTTAGTTTAGTTCTTCTTAGGGGAACTTCTTTCCCTCTGGCCCCATACAGCCCATTTACGAACTTGACCTGTGCTATTCTGCAAGATATATTTATACCAAATTTTAAAAGTTTGGCGCTTTTCGTTTCAACTAAATCGTAATTTACTCAGACGGACGGACGGACATGCTCAGATCGTCTTAGATTTCATCACTGATCAAGAATATATACTTTAGGGGGTCTCAGATGGATATTTCGCGGCGTTACAAACGGAATGACAAAGTGAAAAAAGAGAATTGGGGAGTATGAAAATTGCATCAGTCAATACATTTAAATGTTTTTTACCTGAAGAAGAACTGTAACGAAATTGTTGGAATAAAAAATATTTTTCCTAAACAAATTTAACCTCAGGCCGTGTAGCAAAAAATTACACGGCGAAATAAAAAGGTTCAAATTGCTACAAAAAAATTCTTTATCTTATCATCTTTCCTAATCTGTCCCCTCAATACTATACCCTCGTTTTCAGTTCCGGCGCAATGCATTGCATATGTAGGGGTCACCCTCTGGGCGCTGGTCCTACTTCTAAAACCAAAAATTATGAAAGTATTACCACACAAAAATATCGCAATAAAATATTTATTCTAACAAAATATTGCATTAAATTAAAATATTCACACTGTAGTCATAAAGTCATAAATCATAAAATAATAGCACGAAAAATAAGACTATTGTGAACAACCCATCATAACATAGTGTGATATTTCAAACATCGATCAGCTGATAAGATAACAATACATTTGTAATTAGCTGTTATCAAAGCAAAAGAAAATTAAGGCAGTTGTAATTAAGTTTGAAAATTAGAAAAACTCCATTTCTATTTAAAATTATGAAATTTGTCTTCTGGTGCACAAGAATATATAAATGAATTTGTATGTATAAACTAAAACAGCTGCTGCCTTGAAATTATTTATGTATTGGGTGTTTTTTATTGAGGTATAGAACTTTAAGTTGGCATCACTTTTTTAACTGGCGGCCATTTTGTCAGCTGTCAAGTGATTAATATTTAGTTTGGTTTGCCATTTCATCATGAACATGCAATGCGTCGTGATTTTGGTGTATGGGCCGAAAATGAGATTGATCTCGATGCTGATTTTCATCGCAAAATTTTGTTCAGTGATGAGGCTCTTTTTTGGTTGAATGGCTACGTCAACAAGCAAAATTGCCGCATTTGGAGTGAAGAGAATCCACATGAGACCCTTGAGACGCCATTACATCCACAAAAACTGACTGTTTGGTGTGCTCTATGGGCTGGTGGAGTCATTGGGCCATACTTCTTCCGAAATAATGCTGGAGAGTCAGTTACCGTTAATGGAGACCGGTATAGAGCCATGATAACCGACTATTTTGTTCCCGAATTGGATGGCATGAATGTGGATGAGTTGTGGTTCCAACAAGACGGCGCTACATGCCACACAGCGCACGTCACAATCGATTTATTGAAGGAAACATTCGATGAGCGCATAATTTCGCGGAATGGACCTGTCAATTGGCCACCAAGATCGTGTGATTTGACACCATTGGATTATTTTCTTTGGGGATATGTGAAGTCGCTCGTCTACGCCAACAAACCAGAAACGTTAGGGGACTTGGAAGCCAACATTCGTGGCGCTATTGCCAACATACGGCCCCATATGCTCGAAAAAGTGATTGAAAATTGGACCTGTAGAGTTGGCTTTATTCGAGCCAGCCGCGGCGGCCACATGCCCGAAATCATATTTAAACATTAATGGCATAAAATTATCCTTCCAATAAAGCCAAATTGATGGACATTAAAACGATTTTCTTGTGTTTTATTTCAATTCGAAGTTCTATACCTTTAAAAAAAACACCCTGTATAATGTTTCAACAATAAAAAAATTTGTAAATTATACAAGGTTAATATTTTTGTTGTTATATAAAAAACAACCAAAATATTAAACTTTGTACAATTTGCAAATTTTGTTATTGTTGAAACATTATAAATAATTTTAAAAACAACAAAAATATTTAACTTTGTATAATTTACAAATTTTGTTATTGTTGAAACATTATAAATAATTTTAAATTGTTATCCTGAAGAAGATATCCAGAGGATATCGAAAAATTGATACATATATAAAATAAATAGTTTTATATTTATTATTTTATAAAAATAAGCCTCAAGCTCAATATTATTATTAAAAATGAAAAATCAAAGGCTGAAAAAATAGAACAGTTTTCTTTTAATTTTTTTTTAATCTTATAAAAATACGATTTATGTTATAAAAATGCGAATTATGAATAATTTTTTAGCCGTGAATCATATATAAGTAACGGCGGCAAACATATACCTTCGCCGTCTCGCCTAAAGATTTTCAGCCGTTCGACTCAGATCTCTAGAGCTATTTTATGACAAAACAAAAACATACCTGAAAGAGTGCTATTATTCTATGAGCCTTTTGTATGCAGCACAACAACAACTTTTTTAAACTGGTCTAAAATATTATGACTTTATGACAATATGACTAAATAGCACGAAGTGTGAATACCCCAAATATATTTTCTTAAAATAAATATCATCAGAATTTTATTAATCATTTTTTAACATTGTTTTCTTCACTATGGAAGACTTAATAGAACGTGCATGATCGTGAGTAAAAATCTAGTCACTTTGCCATCTCTAATTGTTACTAATAGTACCGTTAGATGATGGTTGGGTCATTGCCCGGCAAATAGTTTGTTATTATTTATGTTTTCTTTACTCATTGTCAACAACCACAACAACGAAAATAAAAAAAAATTTTAACTTGGAGCAAAACGTAAGTGATGTGGGGATGTATTATTACACACGCACTTGAGAACGAAACAACAATGCATACGCACGCATTTTTTTAATGGGTGCGAGCACTGATGTATGTTACATCAGTTTTCTTTCTCTTATGTTTTTTCCCCATTTTATTCTGTTCTCCGAAATTTGAAAAAAAAAAATTTTGAGAGTTGGTTTTTCTTTTGTTGGATAGTTTGGGCACAAAATATATAGTAGATACGTGCGTGCATATGTGTTATGAAGGAAGGGGCATATACATACATACATATGTATTAGTGTGAGTATTTTAATATCTATGTTCGTAAATACATACATATGTATGTCTATGTATAAGTTAGGCAATTCAAGCGATTAAGCATTTATCGGTTAACCGACTCATGATACCTCTTGAGTTGTTGTATCGCGTATATGTGCCAAATGGCTGCCAAGACTTTACTGCTTAAATGACTGTAAATTACACATTTACATTAATTTTAAGATATTCTTCATGAGTATAAATATAAAATTAGTCCATTAAATGTATTCCCCCATTAATTAATCGATCACTAGATATCGTTCTGTCGCACAGCTCCATTTCAAACAAAAACAAATTCTACAATTATAATTTTTAATAAATATAATTAAGCCATAGGACGATATATAGTGATATCGTGGGCCAGGCGAAAAAAGAAACCCGGTTATTTGGATACCCTACCAGATATAAGTATACACATACGAGTATGTATGTATGCACGCATAGACATGCATATTCATGTCTAAGCACATGTATGTGTATGTTCTCAGTAGTTTTTATTTTCTTTTCTATTTCAAAGTACATTTCTTGTAGTATAAATAGTGGGATATTATAATAAAATTGAGTACTTTTTAAGTGGACATTCCTAAATAAAAATGACTAAAACTTGAAGTTTTTCGGAATTTTTCTCATAGAGAAAAAACTCAATTTGAAAGTGAAATTATAGGTATGGACAATAATAATGCTACACAAATGTCAAATAAATTTAATCAGAAAGAAAAAAACTGTCGATGAATACGTGAGAATTTATGCTTTTAAGAGACACCCATCAATCACAATTTCAATTTATTAACATTTTTCCAATTTTGTAAATATATTCTGCTTTTATATTTATTTGCGACCTGCTCGGCGATGTCGCCATTTATCGTTCGATTGAATGAATAACATTTAGAAGAAAATTTTAAAAATTGTTTTTGTTTTAAATGTTATTCATTCGATCGGATGAAAGATTGGGACATTGCCGAACAGCCAGTTATTTTATTTTGAATGACAATTGGAATTTTCAAAAATATTAGAAAGAAAAAAATCTACCAATTAATACAATTATTCACTTTGAAATCTAAACAATTTAATTTTTCAGACTGCATTGACTTGGTAACACATAAGGAAAAATTTCAAATTCACCAACCCTAATACATGAGAACGAGCTGGGTCTATGGGCCTCTTTATGCCATAATGAAGAGTCTTCATTGAAGACAGTCGTTTGTGAGTGATTTAAGTTAAGCTATTTCGCCATTTCAATAGTCCTCCTCCCATCCATTTTCTTTATATACCCTCATAAGCTTACAGAATAAAAAAATCAAACCTATTTCTTCACAATAAAAGCATTCCCCTGATTTTGTAAGGCGTTGTGTTTACGCCCCAGTTGTTTTTCGTAGTAGATTAACAACAAACTGCGTGTGTGTTTCTTTAGTCTTGTAGAAAAAACGCCTTCGATGTAAACGCCAACGCCTTACACAATCCGGCCGATTATGTAAAACTTGATGCTTTAAACACATTCACGACAGCAGGCTACCGACTACAACCTGTCAGAAATAGAATACACGTGTTTACATGGCAATTATTTTATTTTAACGGCTACACGGCAGGTTGTTGTCCGTGCTACTTTTGTGGTTGTAGTCAAATTAAACTAATTTATATTTCCATGGGTGACAATAAATAAATCAGTGCTGCCAACGCAGTGAAACATCTTAAATAAATAAGCGTTTAAAAATATTTTCAAACTGGTTAAGAATATGAAAATTGTTAAAAATAAAAAAATTTAATAATAGCCCTTTCAAGAATAAAACTTATTTTGTAATTTTTATTTATTTATTTTTTTTGCGCTCTCTCTCGGCTTTTATTTTTTTATTTTATTTATTTTTTTTGGTAATAGCTCCTGGAATATAGGCCCCATATAAGCGATATGAGTATCATTTCAAAGTACTCCAAAATGTCTTTCTATTGTTAGACATATTTTTCAAATTTATTCACATATTGGAAATATTATTAAATTTTGAAATTTTGTATCTTGCCAAGTGAAAATTCCATTATTTTGATTACTCTAATTTTGTATATATTTGATAGCCGTTGTCGATAAAAGACGTTAGTTAGGTCACAAATGAATTAACTCATAAACTCATTTTCATAGTGCCATAACAAAAAAAGGACATCAAAATGTATTTATTACAATAAAGAGCTATAAACAAATAAAGTGTTTTTGATCTTAATTTTGTTTCGCTCTATAAATAGATTTAGAATAAGCGCTTTTTTATATATGAAAGTGGCACCACTAAAATGAGATGTTGACAATGTTGCTGCTGTCTCAAAAATAATTAAGTAGCTGACTACGAGGCGACGCTTGTAACCAAGGCGAATTCATACAAGGTGGCCTTACTTATGCAACTCTGTGCAAAATTTATTGAACTGACAAATGAAATGCTTTGGAAAAAGCAATGGCCGCACACAAAAACGAAAAACCAGGAGAGCACTTTGACAGTTCAATAATTTTGCCTTGGTAACAGCTGATCACCAATTTCTGAACTAAGGCCACCTGGTATGAATTCACCTTGCTTGTAACCAACGGCTTTTTTAGTCGGTGTTCGTGTAGCCTGCTGTCGTGAATGTGTTTAATGTTTGAAGCTTGTTAAAGATGAGTTAGATGAAATTATATTCAATGTTATACAGGATTTTGTTGGTGCACCCAATTTGTTACATGTGAGAGCTGTATTATGAGGAAGAAAAAATTTTTATTATTCGGCAGACGTTGTTTGCTCTTTCTGATTACGATGTGGCATTTTACCAGTTCACTTTTCTTGTAGAATTAGAAAAACAGTTCCAAGTCTATAACCAGACAAAATTTGTAATCTTGTGCTTTTTCTAATATTATTCCCCACAATCTTCTTTTATATACATGAAAACCTAATATTTGTTTCTTTAGTAAATGGTGTTTTAAATAATTTGGGGTCTATTCCACTCTAGTATTTTTTCTTTTTCTTTGCAAAAAATGATGGTTAAAAGTTTTTGTTATTAACCCAAACAGCTACATATGTATGTATGTATGTGTGCTGTGGTCCTTATAATAAATGTGTAAGAGGGTCGGGATACTAATCTTCTTAAAATTTATGCTAAATGAAAGCCGACTAAACTAATAACAAAACTTAAGTGATAGTGCTACTGATATCTACTACTACGTACACAGACACACACACACATTCACACTTAGATACGTATGCATGTGTAATAAAAGTCTACTAAACAACAATGCTGAATGAAACGGATACATACGAAAAAAAAAATTGTTATATACATGGAATTTATGTATGTATATGTAATTATATATTTGTCTGGCCATAAGATGTATGCATGTGACAGTTTAATAAACATTCCATAAAATAGGTCAAAGAAAACCAAAAGTTTTCAACCACCCTTTTTGCAAGTATAACCACCCCAGACTATGACAGCAAATGGAAATATTTATGTTGTATCCAATTACCACCCCCCAAAAAAATATGTTGGGAAAATCTAAGAAATAAAAAGCTTTAGAGTTTTATCGGATTCATCGTAAGTAAATAGAAATCCACTCTTCTTTAAGTTTAGAGAATATTTTTTTGCTAAATAATAATTAACAAAATTGTCAAAATATATTATTAATGAAAATAATAATAATAATAATAATAATAATAATAATAAAAATTCATACATAATTTAAATAATAATAATAATAATAATAATAATAATAATAATAATAATAATACCTTAATAATAAAAATAATTAAATAAATATATTATAGGGATATTTTTATTTAACTTCAGGTCAAGCTAATTTCAGAAATAAGACATTTACCTATTCCTTGGAGACAAGAATTTAATAATTCTGACATCCAGCCTGTGACTACACGCTAAGGCCTTCAATGTAAAAAGCAACTGTTAGAAATTAGAAAAGAAGTGTTCTATTTTTGATATTGTCTTCAGCTGAAGTTGACAAATAGTTATAGAATTACAAGGAATAATTTAAAAAAATCAAATAATAATACTAACGATAATTGTTATTGTTATTTTTATTATATATAAGAAAGCGGTAAAATATTTGGGTGTCAAATTGGACTGCAGGTTCACTTTTTGGGCTCAAAAACAATACGCAACCAATGAGGCAGCAAAAGTTACTGGCATGTTAAGCAGACTAATGCATCAAACACATTCGCGACAGCAGGCTACTGAATACATGACTACATAAATAAAATACTTGTGTTTAAATGGGAATGATTATTTTCACGGCTACACGGCAGGTTGTTGTCCATGCTACTTTTCCCATATAAATACATGCATTTAATTTCTGTAGTCGTGTAGCCGTTAGCCTGCTGTCGTGAATGTACAACAAACTCAATACTGCTATATGGCAGTGAGATTTGAAGAGGTGCACTGTCGATGAAATCACAGCGCAATGCCCTAGAGGCGGTGCAGCCCACGGCGGCACTTAGGATCGTCTCAGTTTATCGCACTGTATCGGCAGCAGCTGTTTTCTTAATAAGTGGAGAGCTACCTGTTGATCTTTTGGCGCGTGAGCGGAAGGAGGCATGAGACTCCAAGAGGGGCGGTCATATAAATAGTGCCGCAGACCGAAGATCCCGAACATTTCAGCGATAGGAAAACAGGCGGAGGCTCATTCCCTCATTCATTCATTGAGGCGTGGGCTCAAAGAAAATTTGGGGAAGTTAACTACTTCCTGATGCAGTCAGCCTGATTACGGTTGGCGCTTTTCGCCTTCAAATTTGACAATTTGTAATAGCCTTTTGTCTTTAAACTATTACAAATTGTCGAATTTATAGGCGAATATCGCCACCCGTAATCAGGCTGAGTTTCTGTCAAGACATGGCTACTTCCTCGGCATGCGCAAGACAGGGAACCCCTTCTGCATGCACTGCACCATGAGGAACGACGACGCATTACACACGTTCTTTGAGTCCCTTAGCGTGCTAAGGGAACAGATTGGTAAGTTTACTCCTGACAACATTGTAAGCAAAATACTTGAATGTAATGACAAATAGAGTACGTTGAATACGTTTTACGGACGAAGAAAAAGGACCTCGACCAACATTTACAGAACGATTCCACACAGACTACAGATCGTCAGCATAACGAAGTAGAAGCTCCACAATGGCTATGTATGGCGGGCCCAGGCGTGGGCACATAAAGAAGAGTCCTTTCCAGGACGAAGTAATGCAGAAAACGGTCCCGTTAAGGCAAACACAACAGAAAAAGATGGGCTATTGTTTTAGTGGAAACACTACTGGACGCAGTTGGCAACGGTCACTGCAAGTGCGAAGGCATCTGAAAACCTCTTCACTCGCCAAAAAAAAAAAAATTAATTATATATTAATAATATCAATAATTATAATAGTAATAATAAAAAAAAAAAAAAAAATAATAATAATAATAATAATAATAATAATAATAATAGTCTAACTTAAACACTGGCAATAAGCGAAAAGCCATTAACACCTGGGCTATCCCAGTATTTACATACTCTTTCGGTGTCGTTAACTGGTCAAATACAAATCTTGATAAAATATCAACCTCAGTAAGAACCACTCTAACCAAATTTCTTTGTCACCACCCGCGAAGTGCACTGGAGAGAATCACTCTCTCATATGAAGATGGCGGAAGAGGGTTACTCGATGTACCAAATCTTCATTTTACGCAGAAAAACAACTTAAGAGAATATTTTAGAACCCAAATAGAAACATCGGATTTAATCCGAACAGTGTGCTTAGCGGACAAAAACTATACTCCGCTCAACTTAAAATCGACTCAACTACAAAAACCAGCGAATGTTTTGTCACGTGAAGAACGTATAGAAGCATGGAAAAATAAACCCCTACACGGCATACACCCTTTTCAGATGAAACAAGATTTCATCGACAAAACCAGCTCAAACATATGGCTTAAGCAGGGCTCTCTTTTCGCGAAAACGGAGGGATTTATGATCGCTATACAAGATAATGTCATAGCAACTAGGAATCACCGGAAATACATATTGAGGGAAAACCTAGAAAACGATACATGCCGGCGATGCCAAAAAAGCCCAGCGACCATCGACCATATTATATGTGGATGCATATGCTTAGCATCGCACGATTATACTGCGAGACATAATCAGGTAGCGAAGATCATCCACCAAGGCCTAGCAATAAACAACAAGCTTGTGTCAGAAAAATGTGCATACCATAAGTACGGGCCTCCACCTGTCATCGAAAACAGAAATGTCAAGCTATATTGGGACAGATCGATAGTCACAGATCGCACCATACGAGCTAACAAGCCGGATATCGTTCTGTTCGAGAAGGTGGAGAAGTAAATCATCTTGTTTGATATCGCTGTCCCCCTAAACAATAACATCCAGTCAACGTATAGCACGAAAATCGAAAAATATACTTACCTTGCCGATGAACTTAAAGCTATGTACCATGTAGAAAAGGTAGATATAGCGCCAATCGTCATATCAGCCACAGGACTAATACCAAAGAACCTTGTAGTCCAGCTTAAGAAAAACAACCTCAACGACACCCTGGGGACTATACAGAAATCTGTGATTCTGAATACATACAACATTATAAGACGCTTCCTGCAAGCACAGTAAAATAAATAATAAAAGAAAACAAGTAAAAACGTTATATTCGACCGGGTCGAATCTTAAATACCCTCCAAATATTTAGTAAGTGAATTTAAAATGTTTAACTTGGTGGCACAGAGTTCCTTTATATAATATCGTACGTCAACGCCTACTGAAGGGGGCGGGTTTAAAAATAGACAATATCATGTTTTCCACAGACGAACGTATGGGAATTGCTAGACCGTCTTAAACTTCATCACTAATCAAGAATATACATATTTACTTTATAGGGTCCAATTATCTTTGGGTATAAAAACTGTATTTTGGCGGGGTCACTCTGGCAAGGGCTGTGGGGGAAATATTTCACCTTTGTCATAAAACTCTAAAATTAAATGCTTGGGATGATTATACACAAAATTAAAAAAAAAAATTTATTTAGTTTTAATAGGGTCATTTAGCGGGCAAGGGGGGAGGAGGGGGTAGGGCAGCAACAGGCAGTCATAAAACTCTAACGATAAATGCTTGGGATGATTATATACAAAATTAAAAAAAAAAAATTTTTTTTGGTAGGGTCATTTGGGGGGCAAAGGAAGAGGAGGGGGTAGGGCAGAAATCGGCAGTCATAAAACTCTAAAGATAAATGCTTGGGATGATTATATACAAAATTAAAAAAAAAAATTTTTTTTTGGTAGGGTCATTTGGGGGGCAAAGGAAGAGGAGGGGGTAGGGCAGAAATCGGCAGTCATAAAACTCTAAAGATAAATGCTTGGGATGATTATATACAAAATGTAAAAAAATTTTTTTTTTGGTAGGGTCATTTAGGAGGCGAAGGGGAAGGAGGGGGTAGGGCAGAGTAGTACCAGGTTTTGTCTCAGCTTCGTCATTAAAGTTTAAAAATATTATTTTTAAGGAATGTAGGCTTAAGTAAAACAATTTGTTAAATTTTTATGCTATTTTTGCCTATAATAACGCCCACTAAAGTGGGCGGGGTCAAAAAATATGTTTATTTTATTTTATGGCTCCAAGTTTAAGGCGTTGGACCGTATTTGACATAAAAATATATCATTTGCTTAACAAAATAACCAAAAAACTTTAAAAATTATGTTGTTTTTTCTGGGTTGGTTTAGTTCTTCTTTGGGGAACTTTTTTCCCTCTTGCCCGATTTAGCCCATCTTCGAACTTAACCTGCTCTAAGTTTTAAAATATATTTATGCCAAATTTCAAGAGTCTAGCTCTTTTCGTTTGGACTGAATCGTGATTTCCACAGACGGACGGACGGACGGACATGCTCAGTTGGTCTTAGATTTCATCACTGATCAACAATATATATACTTTATGGGGTCTGAGATGGATATTTCGATGCGTTACAAACGGAATGACAAAGTGAATATACCCTCCAAATTCTTTTTTGGAGGGTATAAAAAAGCAGTTAATCATCAGAGCCTAATCCCTTGGCATAGGCCGGGATAGGTATTTTCCAATCTCATAGAGATTGAGAGATTTAGTAACTCTATAATAATAATAATAATAAAAATAATAATAATAATAATAATATATTAATAATATCAATAATAGTAATAATAATATTGTTATGTTATGCAGTACTCTATAGAGGGCTTGAAAGACCCCCATAGGTACGGTGACCATTCGTCCTTTTTTTAAGAGGACAGTCCTCTTTTTTTACATGATGTCCTCTTAGATAAACAAAAATTAAAGTGTCCTTTTTTTAACTGAAATGTCCCTTATTGTCCTTTTTTTTATTATTAATACTTTTTTGTTTAAACTCCAAAATTAAAAGTTTTATTTGCTCAATACAATAAAAGTCAAAATCAGCAACACAATAGAAATTATTATCATCAAATAGATTGTGCAGAAATTAAAATCTTTTTCTCAATTGACTGTAATATTTCTGGACATATTTTAAGTTCTGGGCATATTTTGTTTAAAAAACATTAATACATGTAAGTAAGTCGACCATGCCTAAAATATATGCAATTTACTATAAATAGTAGACTTGTGTCCAACTAGCTCATTCGCTCAGTTTTGACAAGAACCTCTGATCAAACCCATTTAAATTACATAGGTTTGATTAAAGGTTCTGGTCAAAACTGAGCGAATGAGCTAGTTGAACCCAAGTCTATTAAATAGTGAAAACAATTTTTATTACATATCTAAATGTCCTCTTTTTTGGGTTGAAAAATATGGTCACCGTACCCATAGGGCACTCTTTAATCTAACAATTTTAATTCCAAAAGGTCGTTTTACCGCAAAAAAAAAGCAAAATAAATAAAATAAAGTAAATTAAAAAGTTGGATTAATAAAAATTTACATTCATGTTTAAAAAAATGAAAATAATAAAATATATGTAAAATAATAATATATGTATAAATAAAAACAATAAAAACAACAAGGCTAAGATTTCTTGAACACTGTATGCATGCCTAGGTATATCACAACAATTGTTGTTTTTATGTGTATATAATGTTATTGCTGTTGTTGTTGTTGGCTTTATTTTGTAATGGAAAGGTCTTTGAACTTTTTCGTTAAGTAAAAAAAATTGGTATGGAAAAATAGGTCACGCAATATATTGAAATATCATTTGATGGCGTACTCAATTTTTGTGAATACCTACTCTTCCACTCTTTTTTCTTTCATTTTCTTTTGATTTTGAGTTTAAGAAATGGTATAAATAGTGTAAAAAGGGGGGAATTTGAAGAGTCTTAAAGAGAGCGTGTCCGATAGAAGGGAGTTCTTAACAAAAAAGTTCTATTTTCAATAGCTTGAAGTTATAATGTAATACATACACACTAAATACCTATGAATGTGTGTGTGTGTGTGTACATTTTATGTACATGAATATAAGTACATACTGAATGAAAACAATGTTGTAAATAGTTAAGTTTTGTTACGTATACGTATGTTACATATGTATGTATACATACTTATGTATGTATACATACTTATGTATGTATACATACTTATGTATGTACATAATTAAATACATATATTTTGGTAGCATGATAATATTAATAAAAATACTTACATAAATACATATTGACATTGTGTCGAATCACAGTGAAAAGCATACTCTCGTTGTCTTACTTCATGTTGAATCATATGTAGACATCTCTGTAAGACTTAGGACTTTTATGCCATCGAAAGCAAAAATACAAAATTGTGTCCTAGTGGCATTGCCTTCCAAATTGCGAATTTCTTCTAAATGACAGCACAGATGCACTTACGACACCATAACTTATGATTATGGCCAATATCATATGATTTCCAGAATAAGCTGATTCCTTGCGAATAATATATGTCTGTCCTATTTAACGAGTTTTGAAAAATATGTATGCATTTTCTTGGCAACATACAATTTTGTAAGTAATTTTTTGTGTTAATAAGTGAAAAAAAGGGGAAGATCAGAGATCATATTACCTTTGTCGTAAAAGCTTATAAATTTCATTTTTAAGGAATGTGGGCATAAATTATACACTTTACTAAATATTTACACTATTTTTACATGTAATGTACGTTCAACGCCACCTTAAAGGGTGGAGTCCAAAAATTGATTTTTCTGGTTTTCTGGCTGCAAGTTCAACGCTGTGAACCTTCTTTGACATACAAATATATCATTTGCTTAACAAAATTACAAAAAGAAACTTTAAAAATTATGTTGTTTTTTAGGGGTTGGGTTAGTTCTTCTTAGGGGATCTTTTTCCCCTCTTGCCCGATTTAGCCCATCTCCGAACTCAACCTGTGATATCTTTCAAGATATATTTGTACCAAATTTCAAGAGTCTGGCTCCCTTCGTTTGGACTGAATCTTGATGATTTCCACAGACGGACGGACTTATGGACATGGCTAGATCGTCTTAGATTTTATCAATGATCAAAAATATATATACTTTATGAGATCTTAGAGGGATATTTCACTGCGAAACACACGGAATGACAATTATTTTTTGGAGGTTATAACAATTCTTGTTTATTCTGTAACTATCAATGTCACGTCAAGACGTTGCACATACGGATTTGTTCATACAATGTTTGGCAAAATATATAAGGAGTGCTCGTAGAATGTTGAAATTTTGTTCTGAGACTTTGCTTAGCTCAATTAGGAAAAATATAAAGTTTCACTAAAATTTGCCACGCCCACTACCCACCGCCCATAGAAACCAAAATTTATTTTTGGCCCTAAGTTCTTGAAATTTGGCACAGAATCTTTTATTACCTCAATTAAGAAAAATATAAAGTTTTATCAAAAGTGGCCACGCCTACTACCCACCGCCCATAGAACCCAAAATTTATTTTTGGCCCAAAGTTTTTGAAATTTGGCACAGAGCCTTTATTACCTCAATTAAGAATAAAATAAAGTTTCATCAAAAGTGACCACGCCCACTACCCACCGCCCATAGAAAGCAAAATTTATATTTGGCCCAAAGGTTTTGAAATTTGACGCAGAGCCTTTTATTACCTCAATTAAGAATAAAATAAAGTTTCATCAAAATTGGCCACGCCCAGCGCCCACCGCCCATAGAAACCAAAATTTTTTTTTTGCCCAAAGATTTTGATATGTGGCACTGAGCCTTTATTACCTCAATTAAGAAAAATATAAAGTTTCATCAAAATTGGCCACGCCTACTACCCACCGCCCATAGAACCCAAAATTTATTTTTGGCCCAGTTTTTGAAATTTGGCACAGAGCCTTTTATTACCTCAATTAAGAATAAAATAAAGTTTCATCAAAATTGGCCACGCCCACTACCCACCGCCCATAGAAACCAAAATTTATTTTTGGCCCAAAGTTTTTGATATTTGGCACAGAGCTTTTATTACCTCAATTAACGCCCACCACTCACCGCCCACATAACCCATATTATATTTTTTCCCACAACTTTTTATTTCTTTACCAGAACTAATTACTTTTTGTAATATTTTAAAATTAAAAATTTCATGAATTTGTAGACAAATCTTATGATTTTATAAAAGATTATTAATTATTTACACTTTTTTATACCCTCCAAAAAAGAATTTGTTTTAATTCACTTTATTATAGCGGGAGCCCCTAGCACGACCGAGCAACCCTTGATGATGTCCTCCTAGATAAACAAAAATTAAAGTGTGTTGTTTTCTAATTGAAATGTCCTTTATTGTCTTTTTTTTGTTGATTATTAATAATTTTTTGTTTAAAATCCAAAATTAAGTTTAAATAAAATAAAAGTCAAAACCACCCATACAATAGAAATTATTATCATCAAATGGATTGTGCAGAAATTAAAATCTTTTTCTCAAATGACTGTAATATTTCTGGACATATTTTAAGTTCTGGGCATATTTTGTTTAAAAAATAGTAATATGTGACCTGCTCCACGAAAAGGGACCTCTGCGCCGAAAAAATTTCTTTTTACTTTTTGAGTGATTCTTATAGGAAAAAAACGCTCTTTCAAATGCCGCAAACCGCAAGTTTCTATGTCTATTAGTTTTTTTTTACAAATCATCTGTAAAGATGAACATAATTAATGAAAAAATTTAAAAATGTGATATAAACAGATAATATATATAATATTTGAAATTTAAAAAAAGGTTCAATATCAAAGGTACAAAATTACCCTTTTCGTCCCTTTTCGTGGAGCTGGTCACATATATGTAAGTAAGTCGACCATGCCTAGAATATATGCAATTGACTATAAATAGTAAAATCAATTTTTATTACATTTCTAAATGTCCTCTTTTTTGGGTTGAAAAATATGGTCACCGTACCTATATATCGTTTGAAAGGTCTCAGCTTAAAGTGATTTTTTCGGAAAAATATGTAACATTTTATCACTTAAAAAAAATTACAATTAGGCGCATATTTAAAATAAAAGTAATTTTTCGTAAGGGATAGCAGATTAATTTCTAATAAGTTCACTATTTATTAATGCCGAAATATTGTAATATTTTTTTTTACTGAAAAGTACATAATATGCAGTATTCCTTTTTTTTAGAAAAGAACATTAATTACTATTAATTATTATTTATAGAGCGCAAAACAGGCCCATGAGGCCTAAGTGTAATCCAGGACGGATTGGGATGCTTTTGCCCCTCTTTTCAACCTAACCTAACCTAGTATTTCCAAATATTCGAAGAGGCTGCAATTCGAATAATATTCACCAAAGTTATTGAGCACTAGGTGCAGCCCACGATTTTTTAGGTGTTTCGAAAATTTTAAAAGTAAACTTTTTTAATGCACTCAATAATTTATTTCAAAAAAAGTATTACTTCGCAGATATTATTTTACTTCACAGATATTATTTTTTTCGCATGGAGTCGGGTCAATGAGTCCGTGAGTTTTCAAACGAAATACTAGTTTGCAGATGAAATATCAGTATTGATCCGTTTGATGATTATAAAAGTATTCTAAATATGCCACTCTTAATAAAATAACTTGATAATAATTAAAAAAAAAATTTATGCAGTTTTGAACTTGAGACCGAATAAAAAATTCTTATCTTAATATTAATAAGTTCGAAATATCTTTTATATTATCTTAAAATTAATAAATTCGAAATATAAAAATTTACATTCATGATGAAAAATATTTTCTCCCTCATAGTCTGTTTTGAACACTATAGGTCTGTTCCAAGTAATTTCGGGCAAGTTTTGGGTTAATGAGAGTAAAAAGAAAATTACTCTCTCAAAGTACAAAATCTACCCAAATTTGCTGGAACGCAAAAAAAACCATAATTATATCATTTGAAAAACTAGTGCTGTTTACTTTTTAAATTAATTTTTATTTTAGTGGTTTTATACACTGAATAAGGCTCAACATCATGTAATGAAAGATTAGCATCATTGTAAATGTAACATGTAGTCTTCATCGGACTAACGTGATGTGTCCATAAGTTGTTCACTAATCTGAAAAAGCATTTTTGTATAGATACTAAACAAAGGGGGAAATATGCGCAAATGTACTAACAACTTCAAGTCTTTTTTGAAAAATCTTCCATTTTACTTTTAACCAATTTTCAATTAACAACTTCTTCCCTTTATTTGTAAATTTTCTTTTTACTTTTTTATTTTCAAATGTGAACAAGAAACAGCTGATAATATAATTCTTGCCCAAACTTACCCAAAGAAATAGTTCGGGCGAGTTTGTACAGGAAATGAAAAAAATTATTCTCTCATTTTCGCTCAAAATTGCACAAAAAATTCTTATCTGGAACGCATTTGGGTAACTTTGGGCGAGTTCGGGCTGTTTCGGGCTGCATCTGGAACACAGCTTATATTGTCCAACGTTTTAAAAATTGTTTAATAATATTTTTTTTTTATTAAAATTTGTCGAGGTTGATAAAATAGTTATGTTGCTTGTGAGATGACTTCATCGTTTATTCAATCATGAATAAATGCCAGATGAGGTAGTTATTCGTAACCTATTTTATAGATTTTTTTTTGCCATGGAAACTTCACATGTGTAGGTGAGCTTTGTCCATTCTTTTCAACAGCTTAAAAAAGATTACATATTTCCAAAGACGTATTTTTTATTATAAGTTTTTTAGTGAATTGGCGATGCAGTACGAAATTTATTTTTATATTATCACTCACATCATAACCATATAAATTCGTGGTGTAATACATATAAGCAAATGAATATTGTTTTACATAAATATGTATACATTGAAAAAAAAAAAATATACATATATATATATATATATATATATATATATATATATATATATATATATATATATATATATATATATATATATGAAGAAATAAAGTACGAGTACCAGTGAGTTGCATGCCATCATAATCACCTTAACTTACCACAAAAAAAATATAAAGAACAAGAGAAAAAAAATACACAACAATTGAATGAAAGCCAACCACAACCAACTACATATATACTACAATATTTATTTACTTGTTGGAAAAAAGCTTTTAAAGTTCATTGAACTCTTTTTCGGGATTCATAAAAACAATGTACAATGTACATGGTAGTTTTGGTGTACAACAAAAAATATGTCTTGGAAAATCGAAAAACGCAAAAAGAAAACAAAAGTTAAAAGTGTTTTCCGTTTATTGGCATCAAAACGAAAATTTAAACATGCACAAAAATTAAGATTTCAAGACAAACAACCCCCCACAAAAACTACCACCCGTCTTCCACTTGAAGAAAGAGTACACGCAGAAAATGTAACAAGTAGCTGTAGCACTGCGTCCACACGAGCAATTTTTATTTCTGTGTATAAGCAATTACATCGGCAGAAGGATGACGCAAAATAACGTCTGGGTAAACTTATTTGAACTTTGATACAATTAAAATTAAAATATTCATAAAAGTCGGTTACAGGTCATGTCACGTGACTGGTTCTCAGGGAGTAGCAACCGGGAGTAGCAACCGAGTTCCGGAACTTTATTTGAGAATAACTTTTTCATGGCGTTGTCATTGCCGGGGGTCAGTGACCTTTATGTACTAGTTCTATTGTGGTGTCCTTGGTACCAGTGCCACTCTCAGTTGCGGTTTTATAAACACCGCTTATAGAAATATCCTAGAGTAAATTGAATAGTCCTGGCCAGTACCAGTAGCAGGCTTTAAGGAACAAGGGCTCCTTAAAGTCTAATATAAATTATTATTTTAATCAGATAATAATTATTATTTTAATCATAATTAATGCATTGCCATTAAAAAATATTAAAAATTATTACTTAACATTTTTAATTTCCCGCTAAGAAAATTGAAAATTTTCCAAAAAGTGGGAAGTTACCGGTTTTACCCCGTTTTCACTAGATCTCGACGTTTTGAGTTCCTGGGAAGCTTTCTTGACTACTCCTTAGAAGACGTCACTATATCTGTATGTATGTATGTGTGTGTGTGTTTTTTTTTATAGAACCGGAGGTGGTAATCTTCAAAAGATACTTATGTTCCATCATAAGCATGCACGATTCACCATCACTGGTGCCGACGTACTAAACCCAACCCCTGTTTTCTTCGACCACTCTCCCTCCGCGGGACTGCCGCTAGGTATTACTTCGCGTAGGGCTGGTTAGCGATTTCGCTTCATCTTCTGTACGCTTGTTCGATCTCTGTCTTTCCAGCCTTCGTAGTTCCTGCATAACTACAGATATATGGCGGTTGCACTCGTTCCATTTAATTTCGTAACCCAAAACCTCGTTTAGAAGCTGACGGGGAGTAATATTCAATTCCCAAGGCCCCCTAAATCTCGGGGAGCAAAATAAAACGTGCTGAGCGTCCTCATCTTCCTCAACACAGTTTGCGCATGTTGGGGATCTATCGTGTCCAAATTTGTGCAGATATTTTCTAAAACAACCATGTCCACTCAAGAACTGCGTCATATAAAAGTTGGGTTCGCAGTGTGTAGCCTCCAGCCAGGGGACTATGATGGGCAGAAGATAGTATATAATAAGTCCATCTGCCTTTCAAACTGCATTCCAATCTAGACTGCCATCTGCAGATAGAAACACTCCTTTCCTCTCTCCTTATTGTAGCAATTTGCCCTGGGTCCTCAAGAAAGACGAAAGTAGATTCGCCTCATTTCATCCGCCAGTATATCTATAGGTATTGCTCTTGCCAATACCATCGCTGCGTCATCGCACTTATTTATCTTAGTGCACTTAGACGGTACACGAAGACAGTTTTCTTCTTGTCGTCTCCTCGGATTGTGCTACAGACCATACTGGGCAGGCATATATTATTATGTATGTGTGTGTGTGTAAGTATGTGACCCGCTTATAAGGTTTGAATGGCTGATAGCGTTTTAAAGGATTTCTTCAAACTTAAATTTCCTATGAATTGGAACAGCTCCGATAAATATTTGGAAGTATCAAAAAACTGGAATTTTTTTTTCAAAAGGGGTTCTTTTTAGAATAAATTTTAAACGGCTCCTTCGATCGATTCCAAAAAGCAATCAGTTTTTGACAATCGAAAACCACGTCAAGCGCTACCAACCGGGTCAAAATCGTTTGATGCATTCGTGAGATTTCGTGAACGAAAAAATTCGCAAAAAGTGATTTTTTATATATCACAGCAATTAATGTTCGAACCAGGTCAGTCGCGTTCCAAAAGTTTTTTTCAAATTTTAATTTGCTGTAAATTGGAAGCGATTCGGAGCGATAGATTTCGAGAAATATCACACAAACGAAAAAAATAAAATTCAAAAGTGAATAACTTTAAAATGGCTTTTCTGATCAAAATCCAAAAACCAACCGGGTCAAAATCAGTTAACGCGTTCGCGAGATATCGTGAAAGAAAATTTTCGAAAAAATTGCATTTTTCAAAACACTCCGAAATTATTAATTATATTACCGATTTTATATATATATATATATTAAAGAACTATATCCATTACCGCTTGCTACGTGAGAATCGGCTGATCCATTCGAAAATTATAGCACTTTTAAAATTAAAATAATACCATTTTTAGCGCTTAAAATTAGCGGGAAGTTTCAGGGATGGCATTTAAAGTCAATCGTTTGCCATATTGTTGTGACAGGTAAGACTAACTGAAATTAAATATAAATCCTGCGATGTTACTGAGGATAAGGGAAGCTTATAAACAATTTCTGTCTAGTTTTGTTAATAAATGCTCTTTTCACCAATCACAACTCGGGAATTGTTTGTACCTTTCTCATTTTCACCACTTGTGGGTCAGATACGTTCAGAACAGTTGGTGCAATATTTCCTGTAGGGGAGTTACACATATTGTATTTAATTTTTCTCTAACTGCATTCCACATTTTCGTTACATTTATGTACATCTGTATTTGCTAAGGAAGCTATATCCACTAAAATATATATTATTTGTGAATAATATTAACAAAAAACGTTTAAAAAAAATATTTAGCAAAACCAAAGTTAAGTAAATTATTTATAATTGCTAAAAGCACGTCAACAATTCATCCAGAAATAATGGAAAATTTGTGGAAATCTTTTTTTTTCATTAAATGTACATACATATTTTTTCGCATACACGCATAGAAACAAAAAATTATTTTGTAAATATATCCACGTTTTTCTTATATAGTATAATAAATCGAACATGACACCCGAAATGAGGTTTTTTGCAGAAAACATTTCAAAAAATAAATTGATTATTGGACTCGTCATTATGGTGGCATGTCCAGAAATGAGAGCTAAATATTTAAAAGTAAAACGCGAAAACCGAACAATCAAAAAGAACTAAAAAGTGCTAAAATTAAACATTTCAATCTATTTTTTATTCCATTTGTACTTTAGGACTTTCTTTTTTATTAAAATTATATAAAACATGTAAATACCCTCCAAATATTTAGTAAGTGAATTTAAAATGTTTAACTTGGTGGGACAGAGTTCCTTTATATAATATCGTACGTCTACGCCCACTAAAGCGGGAGGGGTTCAAAAATAGACAAAATTATGTTTTCCACAGACGAACGTATGGGCATTGCTAGACCGTCTTAGACTTCATCACTGATCAAGAATATACATATTTACTTTATAGGGTCAAATTCTCTTTGGAGGGTATTAAAACTGTATTCTGGCGGGGTCGCTCTGGCAAGGGCTGTAGGGGAATCATTTCACCTTTGTCATAAAATTCTAAAAATAAATGCTTGAGATAATTATATACAAAATAAAATTTTATATATTTTTTTTATAGGGTCATTCAGAAATCGGCAGTCATAAAACTCTAAAAATAAATGCTTGGGATAATTGTATACAAAATTAATTTTTTTTTTTTTTTTGTAGGGTCATTTAGGGGGTGAAGGGGGAGGAGGGGTTAGGGCACAGTAGTACCAGGATGGCTCCAAGTTTAAGGCGTTGGACCGTATTTGACATAAAAATATATCATTTGCTTAACAAAATAACCAACCAAAAAACTTAAAAATTATGTTGTTTTTTCTGGGTTGGTTTAGTTCTTCTAAGGGGAACTTTTTCCCCCTTGCCCGATTTAGCCCATCTCCGAACTTAACCTGCTCTAAGCTTCAAAATATATTTATACCAAATTTCAACAGTCTAGCTCTTTTCGTTTGGACTGAATCGTGATTTCCACAGACGGACGGACGGACAGACATGCTCAGATCGTCTTAGATTTCATCACTGATCAAGAATATATATACTTTATGGGGTCTGAGATGGATATTTCGATGCGTTACAAACGGAATGACAGTATGAATATACCCTCCAAATTCTCTTTTGGAGGGTATAAAAAAAACAACCGAAAAATAATATTATTTCACTGAAATTGTATCGTCACATGAAACATAAAATCATGTAAATTATAAAAATGGCAAAGTTGGGGTTTTAATCAATTATGGTGTGTTATTTTATATCGAAATCCCTGTCCCAAGGTTTCTATTATCAGGCTTTACGTTCTCAAACCGTCTAAAAGCTCGTCAATAAAATGGGGGCAGCGACACACTTCTCACGTTATATTGTCTGCCTTGCTGTCTGTATATTTTTTGGGAGAAATTTCTAAAATTTGCTGAAGGCTGCCAAAAGTAACAAACGTACTGCTAACATTTTTTAGCTATATCAAATTCAATAATTAATCGTCTAAAATTACGAATCTTTATATTATATATCGTCGAAGAAAATGCAAAACGATCCTCAAAAAAACAATTTATAAAATTTTGTTCTTGTTTTAAATATATTTGTACGAAAGAAAGAATTCATTCGACAATGAGAAATAGGCAGTAATTGTCTATTAATTCCGGCGAGTTAGGTTGCATTAAAAACATCGTCTTGCAAAGTTTAAAATTTTTCTATCAATAAAGAACTATTCGCCCATATTATGAATGTCGACATTGACATCCCATGAACATGATAGCATATTGATAGGAATTGTCACTTGCGTACTCCTTGTCGACAGCAATTGACTACTATTGACTTGTTCTATCAATATGATATCCTTTAGAGGATATTAAGAGATTGTCAAAAGTAATTAACTGATTTTGACAACTAGTAGACAAGTGATAATTTGCTGCTGTCGAGTTGATGTGACGTCGACGCCGCCATTCATAATAGGATGGATTATATGAACATAAAAAGTAAAAATGCTATACTCGGCTATATCTCTTTGACCTTTCTGATTTTCAATACGGTTTTATTTCTTTCTGAAGAGAAAAATATATTTGATTATCAAAGAAAAAAAAATAGAATTAAGATTTTATAGGCTAATTGTTCGAAATTTTAATTTAAATCTCAGAAAGACATGATAAATATTCCAAGGCACAAAGGCAAGTCAACATCAGTTTTTGTTATTCAACTTACACAGCAGAGCAGAACAGATGTTTTCGAAAAACGCAGCCCTTTTATCATCAGTGCTCATGTGTATTGTGTTTGTCACCACTTATTAGGTGGCTTAGTTGAATGTGATAACAGTTCCTATTTACACAAATTTTATTGTGAAAAAGGATACGAGAACTGTATCAACCTGATGTTAACATGTTATTGTTATAATAACCGTGTTACCGTTTGATTATTTTTCTTCATGTCCCATTTATCTGAATTTTTTGTTCCATCATACCTAAGTCAAACTTTTTTGGTTTGAATTTTATACTGTGTAAGTTGAATAACAAAAACTGATGTTGACTTGCCTTTGTACCTTGGAATATTTATCATGTCTTTCTGAGATTTAAATTAAAATTTCGAACAATTAGCCTATAAAATCTTATTTCTATTTAATATAGCAATATAAAATGTTCGTTAAAATTCTTACTACATAAAAAAATAGTTTCATTTAGTTATTTTAATATTCAAAAAAAGTATATAATTTTCCATGTCTGCGGCTGTCTTTTTGGCTTTTCAGATTTCTAATTGCAGTCATATATGTTTAATATATAAATAAATGAAATTTATTTGTTGGTGGTTAAGCAATGTCTATAAGCATTTCATTGGCGCTTTACCAAATCATCAGTAGACTTTAACCACAGTTTTGAAAAGTTAAAGACCTCTTATCTTATGCATATACTTCTGAAAACCATCTGAGAATTCACAATTTGTAAATTACAATCTATTTTAAAAAATTCACAACAGAATAAGCATAGTAGGCCTTGAAACTCATACAAAACTAAACCAACAAACAAATTATATTCGATATTGGTTTAGTTTTGTATGATAAGAGGTTTTTAACTTTTCAAAACTGTGGTTAAAGTCTACTGCTGATTGCGTAAAGCGCCAATGAAATGCATATAGACATTGCTTAACCACCAACAAATAATTTCCATTTATATATAATAGTATTGTGACAACAATGTGTCAAATAAAAATTTCATTACAGTTTAATATATAAAGAAAAAAAAAACCAAATTTTTTTGCCTCAGGTATAATGGAACAAAAAATTCAGAAAAAGGGACATGAAGAAAATAATCAAACGGCAACATGAATATTCAATAAAATAGTGCTACCATTGGTGTGACACAGTTCTCGTATGCTATTTCCTAAAAAAAATATCTATAAACAAAAACTGTCATCATATTTAACTAAGTCACCTAATATGTGGCAAGAAACAAACATACACATGAGCACTGGTAACGAAAGTGTAGCGGCTTTCGAAAACAGCTGTTCCGCTCTTCTGTGTAAGTTGAATAATTAAAAAACCGATGTTGACTTTCTTTACAGCACTGGAATATTTATCATGTCTGTCTGAATTTAAACCAATTTGGGAAAACAATTACAATTACAAAAAAAAAAGACTTTCAAAATGATATTCTTTTTAGAGGTTTGTTTAGTACTTCTCAGGGAAACTTTTTTTCCTCTGGCCCGATTCAACCCATTTACAAACTTGACCTGTGCTATCCTTCAAGATATACATATGTAAATCAAATTTCAAGGGTCTGGCTCTTTTCGTTTGGACGAAATAGTGATTTCCACAGACAGACGGACATGGCTAAATCTTCTTAGCCACTGATGAAGAATAAATGCGTATACTTTATGGGGTCTTAGACGGATATTTCGCTGCGTTACACACGCAGTGACAAGGTGAATATACCCTCCAAATTCTATTTTGGAGGGTATAAAAATAGTTTTGACAAATTACTTTTATATACTAAAAATAAGTTTAAAATGTCCAGCTCTGGAACCGTATTTTGAATTTTTCCAATGGGAAATCTATTGGGGAGTATTTCTATTACATGAATGGAAGACCAAACATTCTAGCTTTTCTGTGGGAAACCCCAATTTCAAGTATAAACAAACGGAAATCGTTTATTCGACTTTCCTATTCATAAGGACCCCGAATATATATACTTTATGGGGAATAACTAGCGCAACTTTATCAATATTAAAAATAACAAATTTTTCAGCAGAAATAAATTCCCAAATTTTCGTGGGTGCTGTTGGCTGAAGTAGTAGAACACGAGACTATGAAGCGGAGGGTCGTGAGTTCGAGCCCGCGCTGAGTCATGCAATATTGTGTTGAATTCAGTGCGTGGTTGTGTTAGTTGTTGCCAGCCTGTTTCAATGATGAAGGCATAGTCACTGGTCACTGAACATAATTGGCAGCGAATGACACTATCATGTACTAAAAGCAGAGTAACAGCACCCACCTTCGTCGGCCCTGTAGCAAAAATTAGCCGGCGAAGTAAAAGGTTGAAATAGCTACAAAAACAACTGTCTATCTTCTCATCTTTCCTAATCTGTCCCCTCAATACTATCCCATTGTTTTCAGTTCCGGCGCAATCCATTGCATATATAGGGGTCATCCCCTGAGTGCTGGTCCAAGATAAGAAAAAAAAAAATTTGTGGCAGTTAAGAATATATTTTTTATATAAATAACTTTTTAGCTACTCCTGCAAAATTTGTGAAATATTACATAGGACTTTTTGTATTTTTCATCCCCTGAGTGCTGGTCCAAGATAAGAAAAAAAAAAATTTGTGGCAGTTAAGAATATATTTTTTATATAAATAACTTTTTATCTACTCCTGCAAAATTTGTAAAATATTACATAGGACTTTTTGTATTTTCTGTAACGATATATCAGTCGGCATAGTCGAATATCTACTTCTTTCTTAAATTTTTATAAATATTTGTATATATTTTTTTTTTGGTAATTTAGAAAATTTGTTTTCATAAGTGCCAAATCAAATACAAACTACCATATTAATTGTTGTCTTCTGGCTTTTTCAAATAATTAAAATACATTTTTAATTAGGAGCAAGTAGATAAAAATATTTTCAATTATCAATTCAAATATAAATACATAAATTTAGTCATTAGAGTGGCTTTTAATTATTTTCAAAAGTTCATTGATCTTGAACATGTTTTTATTTTGTAAACTTTTTTTATTTTTCAGCTTTTTATTTATATTCATTTTTATTTGTTTTCTGTAATAATAATGTATAAAGTTTATTGTTTTTATGGTTATTTTTGTATATTTTTATTATATGTAATTAAATATAAATTGTGCATTCTTCATTTTCGTTTCATATTTCTGAAAGTATGTATTTGCCATCTTGAAGACACTTTGTATTCTTTTTTGTTTTTACCATTCAATATAGTGTCTTTTTCACTTTTGGTAACGGTCATTGGCACTGACATAGTTCCGTTATTCATTGGAAAATTTCAGTTGGTTTTGTGTTGTTTTTTTTTTCGTTATATTTTTATTTTTTATTTTTTTTAAGAAAAACATCATAAAAAGCTTTTAATATAATTTTCAGTTCATTGCTACTTGTCCATTATATGAGTCTCCAACACCATGTCTTTTCCAATTTTCTTTAAATATATTTTTGGAAATAAGTTTGGTTGTTAAAGTGTTTTGGAATGTAATCGATAAACGCATGTATGGACAATGTTTACATACATTTCTTTAGCATTACTTTTTCAAGAACACTTTTTGTAGGGAGCACTTTAAAAATCATGCCTAGTTTATATGAAATGGATAAATAATTATATTAAAAAATTGTTGCCTATTGTTGGAAAATGTACCCTGGAAGTACATGACTTGAACTTCAATAATTTGATTAGGTAATTAGATTTTCGTCCTGAACCTGCTGCAAGGTGTCAAAGTTCAAGGTGAAAAACGTTCGAAACAATACAGATGAATAATTTATATTAATTCATATAAATACGTACGATTGATAGTTTCATTCTGATAAATATTATTGGAAAGAAAAAATTAAAAATCATAAATGAACATACTATAAAATCAAATGCTCACAAAAAAAAAAACAAAAGAAATAAATAACAAATAGGCACAGCAAACTGTTCTTAGCAAGAAATTTGATAAGTTATACAAAATTTACTTATTACTATAAAAACAATATATATGTAGGAAATAAAGTTTGCTAGAAAAAAATAATATAAACAAGTAAAAATATATTCGACCGGGTCGAATCTTAAATACCCTCCAAATATTTAGTAAGTAAATTTAAAATGTTTAACTTGGGACAGAGTTCCTTTCATCTCTGTACCCTATTTTAAATCTCTATTTTGACACAGTCATTCCGGGAAGGATCGTGAGACGTTTCACCTTTGCAAGATCAGAAGATATCTCAGCTTCTTATAGGATTAAGGATTGTGGGTGCTGTTGGCTGAAGTAGTAGAACACGAGACTATGAAGCGGAGGGTCGTGAGTTCGAGCCCGCGCTGAGTCATGAAATATTGTGTTGAATTCTTCTGAACAGTATTAGTGCGTGGTTGTGTTCGTTATTGCCAGCCTGTTTCAATGATGAAGGCATAGTCACTGATCACTGAGCATAATTGGCAGCGACTGACTGACTACTATCATATATTAAAAGCAGAGTAACAGCACCCACCTTCGTCGGCCCTGTAGCAAAAATTAGCCGGCGAAGTAAAAGGTTGCATTGCATATATAGGGGTCATCCCCTGAGTGCTGATCCAAGATAAAAAAAGGAATAAATTTTTTTCAATATTTACACTATTTTTGCATATAATATCGCACGTCAACGCCCACTAAAGGGGGCGGAGTCCTAAGATAGAATATGTCATGTTTTTCACAGACGGAAGTATGGGCATTGCTATATCGTCTTAGACTTCATCACAGATCAAGAATATACATATATACTTTATGGGGTCCAATTCTTTTTGGAGGGTATACAAACTGTATTTTGTCGGGGTCTCTCTCTTGCAAGTGCCGTGGGGGAGACATTTCACCTTTGCCATTAAATAAATTTTCGTTATAATTAAATGTAAAATTTATAAAATTTTTGTTTTATTGGGTCATTTAGGGGGCAAAGGGAGAGGAGGCGGTTGGGCAGAGTAGTACCAGGTTACGTCTCAGCTTCTTCATTAAAGCTTACAAATTTTATTTTTAAGGAATGTGGGCTTAAGTAAAAGAATTTGTTAAATTTTTACACTATATTTGCATACAATAACGCCCACTAAAAGGGGCGGAGTCCATAAATTAATTTTATTTTTATTTTATGGCTCCAAGTTTAATGCGTTGGACCTTCTTTGACATAAAAATATATCATTTGCTTAACAAAATTACAAGAAAACTTTATAAATTATATTGGTATTTAGAGGTTGGATTAGTTCTTCTTAGAGGAACTTTTTCCCCTCTGGCCCGATTTAGACCATTTACGAACTTAGCCTGTGCTATCCTTCATGATATATTTATACCAAATTTCAAGGGTTTTCGTTTGAACTGAATCGTGATTTCTACAGACGGACGGGCATGCTCAGATCGTCTTAGATTTCATCACTGATCAAGAATATATATACTTTATGAGTTCTCAGATGGATATTTCGCTACGTTTCAAAAGGAATGACAAAATGAATATACCCTCCAATTCTTTTTTGGAAGGTATAAAAATTATAAAAATGTTTCAAAGTCTAAAATTGTTCAAAATAAATACAATGGAATAAAATGAATTTGATTTGTTCAATGGCTGTATTAAGCTCTCGTACATTTGCCATTGTCTATTTAATAGAATGGAGTTATGGGCAAATCCACTAGATCACACCCACGTTATTGTTTCCTCTACAATAGGCGAAAGTTCAGATAAAATCAACTTTGGAATATTTTTTAAAAAATATTGGGCGAACCGATAAAGATGGTGATGTGGTTCTTCTAAAGAAAAAATGTATGACGACTTTATATTAAATTTGATTTACCGGATCTATAATACTTGCCAATCATAGAAAACCTAAAATCACTTTATATACCTATTAATTTTTCGAATTTGAAATTTACAAAATCGCAGAAAATTTTAAAATTTTAATTCTGCTTAGACACTACATTAACTTCTTGTGCCAAAATTTTGCTCTTCAACTGAGTGCTCTTCTATTTAAAGAAAACTTTTCAAAATCTAGATCTCAGCACAGACTGTAATCATCAATTCGTTCAAATTGGGTAAACGTCGTCAAATTTACTGCTAATATGCTGACAACATAAAAAAATTATATAAGAATGTAAATGTACTGCTGCAGACTTCTAATATGCATCATAAAAAAATATTACAAAATATTTTACCTTATTCACATTAATGTATTATTAATGTTCTATGAAACCAATAAAACGTTTGTTTTTTAAACAACTTGTAAACAGTTGATAAATATGTTTTATGTGTATAAACATAAAAACTGTAGTTATGTATAGGGACCTTATTCTAATTTAATAATGGTTAAAATTGGAATTTTGTCGGACGTATAAAAAAGTTTCCATTACTACAATTTTTCTTAAACCTAAATTGAACGATAATTTGGTGACAGCTTCTAGGGACGATAAAGCACTGCTTTTAATTAACACGAAGTTGTAGTAAGTGCCCTAAATTAATTACCTTCATTACTTCACATACCTTATGTACGAGTACATTGATGTGGAACACAGTTTTTCTATATAAAAATAATATGCTGTGCTAACAATATCCTGAAATTTGAGTATTTAGAACTTGTATGGGCTTATAATTTGCACAATGAATTAAAATCAAGTCATTTTGCAATTAATAAACCTATTTTTATCCATCCAAGTTTAAAAAATATATTTTAAATAACTGCTATATTTGTTCAATATTGAATCATCCTGTTAATAAAATCAAAAATATATTATACAGGCTGTGTGTACATGGGAACAGCTGATTGTCAGCTGTGGTTTTGTTATGTTTTCAATGCAGTGGGTGTGCAACTGCATGTTGTTCGGTTTGTGATGATGACAGTGAAGCAAATAGCTTAATTTAATTAATAGAAATAAATACAAAGACATGAAAACTAAAAACAAACGCATTTATAAATATGCCGCTTTTATAGCAGGAATTATTTTATTGGATTTTCTTGGGGTTTTTACACATCTTTTTGAACTGCAATATGAAAAATATTTTCATTATCCCATGGAAGGTGATATTTTAAAATATGCCGAAGCTAACAGAGATAGACAGACTCGTTTGGCTGATGGTGAAAATGTACCAAAAACTATAAATATTTACAATTACACATATTTACATCAGCGGCAATGTGATTTGGTCAAGGCAGAAAAGCCACAACTGACTCTGTTGATAAAATCGGCATTGCCCAATGTAAGAAGGCGAGAAGCCATTAGACGTACCTGGGGCTATGAACAACGCTTTTCTGATGTCCATGTGAGGCGAGTGTTTTTGTTGGGTGCCAGTACGAACACTAACCTAATGGACGATACTGATTCGGAGGCCAGACAATATGGTGATATAGTGCAATCTGATTTTATAGATGATTATTTTAACAATACTATTAAAACAATGATGGGATTGAAATGGATAGCAGAAAATTGCCAAAAGGCTCAATACTATATGTTTGTTGATGATGACTACTATGTATCGATGAAAAATGTATTACGTTTTATAGCTCATCCCACGCTGTATCCGGAGAATGCCGTCTCTTTAAATAGCATGTGGGAACACAAAGTAAAAGTTCAGCATGAAAGACTATTCGCTGGATTTGTCTTCCAGACTCGTCCGTTACGCCACAAATTTAGTAAATGGCATGTATCTTTAAAAGAATATCCCTTCAATAAATGGCCACCATATGTAACGGCCGGAGCTTTTATTTTATCTTGTGCAGCTGCAATTGATCTTTATTATGTTAGTCAATATACCAAACATTTTCGTTTTGATGACATTTATTTGGCTATTGTAGCTCTGAAGGCTCGCATAAATTTGACACATTGTGGCAACTTTCATTTTCATCGTCCCCGTTATAGTGGTCCAGATAGTTATCGTTTTGTTATAGCTTCCCATGATTTTGGTGACAGCGTTGAAATGGAAAAAACATGGAATTCTTGCCGTTCGGCAAATTATGCTTAGTTGTTGAAAATAATCGCAATATACAGAAATATATAGATTAATTATATCATGAACTGCCGGATTTGTGACAAATAATCTTCAAAGTAGGTAATTAATATTTGATCTCAATAACTATTTACATGAATTCGTACTTTTTCATATTTTCCAATACGAGGAACTATTATTGATCTATAGAACTAATTTTATTTAAAACCTTTCATACAAAGTACGTTAAAAAATGAAGTACAGGAAAAATTATACAGAATACCGAAGTTCATCCTATAGAGGGAACTCAAACATTTTCAATTTGTACTTTGCGAAAAAAAAACAATCGATATACAGAAATCATATTTACGCACTGTAATTAATTTCGAATAATAATTATTCGTTTTTACTAAAGATTTGTGTTGTACACATTTTTTACAATTTAAAACATTTTTTCTGAGAACAAATTTTTTCAGTTTTTTTTAATGTCCTGCCTGTCTCAAGATGTCATTAGATATCGCTCTGTGTCACAATTTCACTTAAAACAAGAACTAATCTTTAGAATTTGTTTTAAATGTAATTGTGCAAAAGAATATGTAAACAAGAATGTCATATGTATAATAATGCCTATACAAAAATAAAAATTACTAAATTTTTGAAAAAATATGTGATATTTATTTTTGATTTTGAATAAATTGGTATATATAACGGATTTAAAAAAGTATGTGTTCCCACGACAAAGATTTATTTCGAATTCAATGCAATAATCTATTAATAATTTTATTTTGATCAAATTAATTTTCATTTCAATTTCAATACAATGATTTGGTCAATAAATATAATAAAATATGTAATTAAGATTTATTATAACCCATTTTTTAATAAAATAAAATAATTGATTTCAATGACTATAAGCCAGAAAAAGAAATATGTAACAAATAATATCCCTGACTACTGTCAAATAAATGTTAAACAAATTATAAAAAACAACCTTTAAAGGAAAGAAAGTAAAAAATGTCTTGCTACAAAACATACAAAGTAGTTAAAATAAATATTCAGTGATGAAATTATGAAATTGTTCGAAGATTAATTAAAAATTACAACACATTCCTTAAACATCTTTCATTTAAGGGTTTTATATAAAATATGATTGTTTTATTTATTGCGTAGGCGCTGGCTGGGGTGCAGGAGCCAATCGATTGACAAAGGCAATACCTCCGCGTATCACTTTCCCCACAAAAGGTGGTGAACGAACAGCTAAACTGTCAGCGGTCATACGCAGTTCAGCAAAAGCATTACGTGTATAGGGATTACGGCGTGAACTGTAACGCATGACAAGGAAATGGTAGTAGACAATAGGAGTCATAAGACCAGCTCTTCCCCTAAAATCAACAATCAGAAGGTAAAGTTTTGTTTTTAGTTTATATTCAAATGTTATCAATAAGAATAAAATACTTACATAAATGTCAAAACAACAGCTAAGGGCATAATGAAAATTTCGGAAAATGAAGCTGCTTTCAAGATGTTGCCTGCCTGGAATTCAACCAATGATATTAAGAATCGTGCTCCCCACCACGAGTTCTGACCAATTATCTATATCAAAATCAAATAAAAATATGAAGTAATAATAGATCTTAATCGCAAATATCTTAAATATTTACATCTAACAATTTCAACGAATAGCTGGAGGCATGTAATACCGCAAACAATACTATTGGAATCAATATCAACAGTGTTGGTTGTACATTAAAGAATATCAACGAATACATAAGATAATGACAGGAATCTTCAACAAACAAACGAGCTAAAAATTCACGAGAAAATGTAAAGGATGTTAGACGCTGATGCAGACGTAAGGCCGAAACAGCAGCATTTGATAACAAAATTTTATTGAAAAAACTTTGTTGATTTCCAAATATGGGTAATACGTAGCCAAAGGTAAATAATATAGATAATATACGCATAAACCACATGGCGCCATCAACTTTGTTTGCCTTAAAATGTTCAATCATTTTGGCGGTTACATTGGCGGATGGTTGATGTGTTGGTGGTGGCGTTGCAGGTCTGGATGATGTGCCGTTGTTCTGCTGATGATCGTCTGACTCGTTACTCATTCTGTATTATCTGTAATAGAAAAATAAAAATTAATGTTATATTGTATCGTAAATATCCAGATCTTAACTATAAAATTGATAATTATTATAATTCTAACTAAAATATAAATTTGATTGTCCTTAGAATCTCTCGTCGGGCTGAATATGTGGTTTCTATAGCTATGAATGCTGTGGACCAGTGGAATCAAATGCAATTCCAGTATAAATGCGCTAACTCGCATCATAAAACTCCATTTATAAATCAAAATGACTAAATAAAGTCGACCTAGCTTTTAAAATAGCCTGGTAATAATGCTATTATAAATACAACCCACATACGCTTGTTCCAGATATGACGCAGATTAAAATATGAGGTCAAAGCGGTAAGAAATTTTTACTTTCTTTCTTACAGGGGTTTTTTGTGTCGGAGCTCTAATCTCGTATAACATTTGTGATTGTGACTTGAACTCGCCAGAGAGAGATATAGACTAGACTCTTTGCGAGCTCAAATCATTCTATTGTACGAAGGTGAACTGATAAGTTTGGGCTAAACTTCACAAGGAAGAAACAATAATAGGTTTTCTTTTTATTTGCATCAAACTTAAAAACAAATTATTGTAATTTTTAATAAAATTATAAAATTTAAGGATGTTTTTACTTTTATATTCTTTTACTTCGAATAAGAGATTTTAATAAACAGGTAATATACGAGTATTTAATATGAAATATCGCAATTATATGTGGCATTTCTATATGCTAAAGCAATTTATTTGAGATTTTGTTTTAGTCAATATTTGAAAAATTGTTTTATTTATTTATTTTTTTCATCAATAGACTTTAAGAAAAATAAAAAAATAATAATTATATTTGCCATTTTTGCTTGTTTCCTTTTTTACAATTAAGTTTAAAATATGGTAGTTAGCACTTTTAGCGTTATAGCTGAAGATGAATACGATTATTAATTTAATTTGTATTTGAACGTACAAATTAGTTCAATACAAAATAAAAAAAACTATTAATAATTCGAACAAAATAGTTCAATGAAAATAAAAAAAAATTCTATTAATAATTTTTGGCTTCCCACTAATATAAAAATTAGGAATAGCATAAAATGTTTTTTCGAATGAAAATCATTCGAATCATCTTGTTTAGTGTTGTAAAATTACATACAACTGTATATTCAAGTTAAAATGTACGCTGGCTGCTTGACTTATAACAATAAATTAAAATCTTATTGGTTTTTTTTACCACTTTTAGCAATTTCACAATTAAAAATATTTATTGTTTTTTTTATTCTCATTAGTCATTTCTTTTAAAGATATTAGCTATTCTATGTATTTTTTCCTTAACATACTTTTCAATTATTCAACTTTACACACAAGTTTTTATTCACTTTAGCCTACAACTACTACCACCACAACAAATACCCGCCTGTTAAAAAAAAGGTAGACAAACTAGACGCTGAAAACGAAAATTTGGAATGAAAGTAATTGTTAAAATAGTATGTATTTCAAATAATTGCAGGTATGTACATACGATGGCAAAGTAAATAGTAATAAAAATGTATGTAGATGGTAAAAAAGCTCTAAATAGCTTAACAACAAAAATAAAGTATCCATGCATGTATAGCTTATCACTGAATTTTTATCTATAGTATTCAGTTAAAAAAAACAAGTTTATAAAAAATTTTGAAGCGGTCATTAACGCAGTTATAAAACATACAACAAATTAAAATCCAAAATAATGTAGTCAACAGTTTTGAGGTCTCTAAAAAGAAGACAGCCAACATAAACAATTCCAAAACCCCTAAAACGAGCAAAATATGATACAAAACTTATATAAAAATTGAAATAAAAAATTTAACACATGTTATTATGTTAAGAAGACTAATAACTTTTTTTCAGTATTTGTTGAAAAAAAAAATTATTAATAATAAGAACTGAATTGTAACATAATGGTTCGGCTATGAAGTTTCTACAGTGTTCTTTTTCTCACTGGAATTAATAGGAATTTAAAACAGGTCATTTTATATAAAAAAAAATCAATTCAATTAAACAAACCAAACATTAATTCTATGTAATGTACTTCAAAAAGCAGACTCTCTTCAAACCGTGCGTGTAGCTTCTAAATAATTTAAGGTTTCATTATTTAAATTCTTCTGGTTTCTTGACCTCTTTTTAATTATTATTGTATTCTGATATTTTTAAGCTTAAGGTCTCTTTATTTTAATTTTTAATTTCAATATTTTGTCACTTCTTTGTGTGACTTCTTCAGGAAATTAATTAAAAATTAACTGCCTATTTCTCATTGTCGAATGAATTCTTTCTTTCGTATAAATACATTTGAAACAAAAACAATTTATAAAATTTTGTTTTTGTTTTAAGTATATTTGTACGAAAGAAAGAATTCGTTCGACAATGAGAAATAGGCAGTAAATTAAAATAAAGAGACCTTAAGCTTAAAAATATCAGAATACAATAATTTTATTTTATTTTCAAAAATATAATCTTTTTCGCAGCAATTAATCAACACAATTTTAAAATTGTGGTAGATTGTGTGAAGGATTGTAAATAATAAATTTTAATTAAAAAGAATGTGGTTTGCGATTTTCTTGCAGTTGAAAATCCACGTGTAATTTTTTCTATTCAATTAATTGAAATTGAATTGAATTGAAAATTGAAATGTTTTGTATTTGGTTTTAAATTTAAGTTGTACAGTGTAATGCAAAAAGCATTAAAAATGCTTTGAGGAATTTTACATATTGCAAAATTGTTTATTTCCAAAATTTTCTGGTACAAAAAAGGGGAAATTAGATGGCAATACTAATATCAGCTTTAAAACAATAAAGCATTTATTAAGGAGTAAAAGTCAAGTACGTGAAAATGAAAATAATTAAATGTTTGTTAAGCATGCAAACGATTCAAAAATCGCAACTTTCAAATTAAAAAAATTTATCGCAAACTTACATTAGAACAAATAAAAAATAGTCGAGAAAAAATTGATCTAAACATTATTTTTTCCTAAAAAGAAAAATTTATAAAAAACTAAATATTTGTGTTTTGTTTGTTAATATTTAATAAATAAACTGAAACATTAAGTCGAATGGACGATAATAAAACGATTGATAAAAGCGAATCAATTGATTAATTTTTGTATTAAAAAAAAATTAATTTAGTTAGATTTTTAAAAACAATCATGAAAATTATACCGATATTTAGAGCCAGTTTTTAATCAAAAACCAAAGGAATTGAGTCCTATACGATTTTCTTGTATTACAGAGAACAAATATTTTTCACTTATGCGATTTATTCATACAGTAGAAACACCGAACATTCGGGCGGACACTAATGAATCTGTTTCATAACGAAGTTGTTTAATATTTATGTAGTATGTGTGTTTTACATAAGAGTTGCAGAAGACAGGTTTAATATTTAATGGTAAAATAAATATAATAATCAAAACGTACATCAATGCATTTTTTTATGTGAAGTATTTAAAAACTTGTTATGAGCATTTAATTAATTTATAAGCAGGTATGTTACATGTACTACACAACACAAAATATTTGTTCACATAAATTTTTGTTATTGAACCAGTTTCATTAAATCCCAATTTTTAAAAACCATCTCCATTACCATACAAACATGCATACTATACGAATTTATATACTAACAGATACATTTTGAAATAAGGAATTTTTAATACATTATCTGTACATACTAATTTTGAATTAATATACAAATTTAACTTTGTTCAAAATTTTTAACTTGAAATGTATAAATTAAACCATCTTCAGCTTAATCTAATAACACTGTACAGCAAACTAAATTTTTTTTTTGGAATCTTAAGGTTTTAGCAAGTTCTTTGGAAAGTCGAAAATTTACATGTATCACGGTTTTAAAAGTTTATGTTTAAAATTATTTTAGTGGTCGTTAAAGTTACCACTTTTACACATTGTTGTAGTACATCATATTTTAGGTGTAGGATTGTTCAGTAGTTGTACTTAAAATACTAATATTAATATTTTAGACGTTTTGATGGAAAAGAGCTAAACTTAACGAGTAATATAAAGAATTGAAATGCTCCGTTAAAATGTTGGCCTTGAAATTCTATTATGAAAAAACAAAGAAGTTTATTTGAAAGCCGTAAATAAGTCTATTTAGCGTCTTTTTCTTGTTCTTCTTTGATAGAACTTTGTTTATTTTATGTTGTACCGTGTAATAAAATAAACAATCGATACTTAAATTACTTTGTACATATGTATGTATATGCGATGATATCAGAAAATCACATGTTGCATACCTTTATTAAAACATTAATTTACTTCAGTGTTATTGATATTCATTTATATTTAGGTTAGGAAATGTTTGTTAAAAAATAGTTTCTAATAGTTGAGCAAATATTTTTTAGAGTATTTAGTAGGTGGCGTTAATAATAGGTGTGTTTTTTTACTTTTTGGGTAAAGTTCGTGTAAATGAGAGTAAGAATAAATTTCTCTCACAAAGAAACAAAATTACACAAAAGTACGCGAACACAAAAAGCCAAATTGTCAATACAAAAAAGAACGTCAAATTGTTTAGTCAGCCACACAAAATTTAAAATTTTCGCGGCATTTTAAAAATAATAATAAAAAATGGATCCTACACTTACTATATGTGTCTCTCTAGGAACATACAGGTTACTAAAAAATGGTAAATGGTTTTTAAATCTTTTTTGCAACAACTTTCCAATTTTTTTATGTTTTTTTGTCAATTTAATTTTTCTTTGATGTTGTTTATTTTTCAAACAGCTGTTTGTTTATTTACTTGCCCAAACTAGCCCGAAGAAAAAGTACGGGCTGTTTCGTGCGAGAAGAAGAAGAATCTTATTCTCTCAAAACTACTCTCATTTACACAAATTAAAAGTACGAAAACGCTTTTCGTGCAAATTGGGATCCCGAGGGATCCCAAAGTAGAGTAAAAAAACACAACTAATAACATAATAAGTTGGGAAAGATATTCATAAATAAATAATAGCTGTACAAATACATATGCACATAGGTAAAACATGTAATTTAGGTCAAGAAAAAGAATTTTTATTTGGATGCAACCTACATACAAACACTGCACTAGTGAACAGAGCTGTCGTTTAAGGTTATTTATAACAAAATTTTATATATGTGGCAGCGCATAGAGAAAGGGACCTAAGAGTAAAGAAAATCAATTTTCACATTTTTTTTGATGTGGACAACATTTGAGCATCGAATGAGACCGATCCCATGCCCCAAAAGTGTTCCCTCCCAGAGATAAGCTCGTTTTATGATGGTGATGGTTCACCAAAGATACACGTATTTAAATCTTTAAAATTGCTCTCCTGAACAAAACCGTTTTTACCCTTATGTCTCTTGCTATTTTGCGCGTCACATATGTATATTCTTTTCATTGTGGATATGGTTGCTAATAATTCAATACAAATTCTTTTAAATATTGTAACCATTATTTGCATCTTGAGATTACATTTGTTTCAGAATACTGCCAATATCTCTCCATACTACTAGCTGATGTTCTGTGTTGTCAAGACCTACAAGTGAAACACCTTGAAACATTTTTTTTAATATTCTTGTTTTGTGAACACTTTTACTTAACTTTAATTTGTAGTTTTGAATAAAAGACTGGACTCCTGCTGTAATCACAGATAAACAACCCATAAAGTTATTTTTTGTTTTAATTTTGAAACTACAAATTCTCAAAACAGAAATAATTTACAAATTCACTATCAGATACAAAAAGACTTGTGAATTTGGAAAATATTTATTTTTCGTTTAAAATATCTTTTTTTTTTAATTTTGTTCCTATTTTCAAACTCTACATTTACATAGTCTATTCCACATATATAAATAAATATTTGAAAATTATCATGATAAGATTGGGATTATAGGGTCATTGGACCTATACACATAAAAAAATTAAAATATTGTTCAATAAACTTGCAAAATTAAAGAAAACTAATTCTCTAAAACGGAAACAGTTTTAAGTGTATCCGTTTTTTATCGGTTGGATATTTTTCTAATATTATTCATTTATTTAATTTATAGAATAAATTCTAATACTATATGTGGGAATATTTACGTAAAATTGGTACCCTGAAAATCATTTGGAAATACTTGCAATTGTTGGGAAAACTGTTTAAAATATTTTCCGGGAATTTGAGAAATCTTTTCTATTGGTATGTATAAAAGTAATTCTATCGTAGCGAGACGTGTAATTGCGATATTAATTATTTAAATGAAATACCTATCAATCATATAAATGTTAAATTAAAAGTGCATATTTAAGAAAAGTAACTTATATTTAATTTCTGTAATTAAAGTGAAACGTTATAAAAATAATCTCGTGCTCTTATTCTGAACTTAATACTCGTAGTGGGAATGAACACACAAAACGATACACAAAAAATGTAATATTTTTAAGAAAAACAAGTTCTTAACATGCTACCTATATGATGGTACGTGTTAATGAAGTGTTGCACATCGGGATAATGTTAAATCATAATGATAATACAGCTCATTCAAATCAGTCTATTTAATCCCCATAAAAAACCAAACTCCAAAGTTCATTTGCTATATTTTGTAGGTAGATGAAAATTAAACCAATTAACATCTAATTTCTGTTTTAATCTAAACTAAAAAGGCATAATTAGAAACGTAAAGTAATTAATAATGAATTTTTAAGCTAAATTTTTTTTTCTGTAGTTCAGTCCAATGGAGTACGCGAATCATGTATTTTTTGGTATACTTTTCACATTTCTTTAGAGTTAAACCAATTTTCGTCATTGGTGACGATTATTCATGGTTTATCTCATTGTTTATATTGACTAAAATTGGATATATTTTGTAAAAAGCTTAATTAACAATGCACTTGACTTCATTAAAACAAATTCAAAGATTTATAGCACCAATCAAAACGTCCAGACTGTTCTTATATTAATTATTGACATCTACATGAGAATCACTTAGTGGTTGTAAAGTTTATTTGGTTACCTGTAACAATGGAATAATTTATATTTCAATATGAAACTTACTTCACTTTTTATGCAACAAAATAATTCTATTAACTTCTAAGATTTCTTTTCAAACAGTATTAAATATATAAAATTACTGCGTCCGCGTTTTGAGAAAATATTTACGCACACACGTCAGTTTTTTAATTCAAGAAACTTTCCAATCACAATAACAACATGACAATTACAACGGGGCTGTCATAACTAAGCAGTGGCTTCCAAACATTACAAATAACAATAATTCACAATGCAATTCAAAACAAAAGACCAAATTTTTAGGTTATTTTTAAGCGTGAAGTAGTAAATAAACAAATATTTTTAGATATCCATATAAATGTGATATTATAACTTATTCTACTCAACAAAGTAATTGCTGCAATATTCCGTTTAGCACCTTAACAATAATGGATGATGAAGACGTTAGTCTACCAGCCGATACTTTGGCTATTTTAAATCAATTTTTGTCCGAAAAGGCTCAAAGAGAGCAGCAGGAATTGGAAAACATTGAACAGAAATCGGGCAATGAAGCGAAATTTGAAGAGGACTGGGTTCGTGATTATAATACGTATATAGCCAATTAGATACATAACTTATCCTCCTTTATTGTAGCAATTAAGCCAATTTTGGTATAATTCAAGTACAAAAAAATTTTTCGGTTCTGTGGTGTCTCAATTGCTCGAAAATGTCGAAAATAAATCTGCCTATAGCATAGCACTACTATCAAGTCCATCTTTGTACTCTACTATTAAAGAAATTCATGGAAACGGTAAAACTTTCATAAATCAACATTTTCAGTTTGTAAATTTCGTAAGCGATTAGTACAAACTTCATTATTAAGATGAACATTAACCATTACATTGAGACAGTATCTAAAATCACATTAAAATATAAAAATTAATAATTATATACATAAATATCTTTCTAGTTAAAATCTTCGAATTTGACAAACGTTTTTCTGCTTACGGAGATGATTTTGTATTTTATGATTTTAATGAAGCCGAAAATGAAAACTATCTTGGAGATTTGTGGAACAAATTCGACTTGGTCATAGCAGACCCACCTTTTCTTTCGGAAGAATGTATTACAAAAGTATCGAAAATCATAAAAAATCTATTGAAACCCCAAGCAAAAATCATATTTTGCTCTGGTAAGATTGTGGAACCTTGGCTAACTGCTTGCCTTCCAGTAAATAAATGTAAATTCGAACCTGAACATGAACGTAACTTAGGCAACGAATTCGTATCATATGCTAATTTTAATTTAGATGACTTTATAAAAGTTTGTTGATAAAACCAAATATTTTTTAAAAGCGAACTTAAATATAAGTTTATAAAACAAGTTTAGTATATGTACTATGTTTAGCTCTCATTCAAACTTCGTTCATAATTCATATAAATGTATTTGAGTTGTTTATTAATTTTAAATGCAAAAGAAACATGGTATGAATATGAAAAAAATTGTATTTTTCCGCTTCCGTATATCTGGGTGATTTATTTGGCTTCTTTACGTTGTTGCACTAATTCGCGTAAGCCGTCTTCTTGATCCTTAAGAGATTTAACTAAGAATTCTTTCTTTTTACTTAGTAGATCGATAGCCTTATCACACTTTTCTTGTTTAGCTTTTAAGTCATTACGCATATCCTGGACGCTGGTTAAAAGAAACATACGACCTACCGATAAATAAACTCTGTAAAAGAGAGAAAAAAATGTTGTGAATATTAAATCTATATAAAAAATTTTATTGAAGCTTAAACTACTGACGAGCCTATCCTGTTAACGAACTAAAGTCTAAAATTTAATACGAAAATAGGTGAAATTTTATGTTTTTTTAACGAGTACTCGAACGAATTAGGTATCATTTTTTAATGGGAAAACTGGTGATCGGAACATACTTTTTCGATCATATTTCTGGAACAAAAATTAGATTTTTATATTTGTAACGCCACAACTTTTTGAGATTAATAGAAGTTTTCAAGGTTTTATATGTATTTATTTTAGAACTAAAAATCGCTTATACTTGCGGGTTAAGCATATATACATGCTTGCAATTGAAATGAAAATGTGTAACTGAAACATGATTCCAAGCGGATATAGTACAAATATTTAAAAAACACGTAAGATGTTATATTTTCGGCAGTATGCTTACCTAGTATCATCTGTTAAATCGCTGGTGCCCTTTTCAGTTAATTGATATTTTTGCTTGCCGGTCTTTACCATATCACATTTCATATCAATCATATTCATTTTCTTTGTGGTCTCAATTTTGTTTATCTGCATTTCGGTGAATGCCTAGAAAGAAGGTATTTTTTATATATAAAAATCAAAATAATAGGCATCTTTAAGGGACTCAAAATTCTGACTCATTTTCTGTATACTTTTTCAGCACTAAAAGAAGCACATGCAACATACCTTTTTTAATTCCAGGTCCATTTTCTTGCCTTCTTTTATTTTACTAAAAACCTTGCAGATATTTATACAATTTTCTCTATTATTTTTACAAAAAGGCAACACCTGCAATAAAAATTCTATTTTTCAGGTCGCCAGTGAGATTTCTATTATCCACTTTTGACAGTTTACTTGCAGCATGACATTGTATTCAAGTGTTGGTAACTGAATAAATTTATTTATGCTATTGTGAATGATGGAAAGAGGTTGTTGGATATGATTAAAACCAAAGTACTTTTCAAAGAAATTTCTAATCATTGTACAGTTATGAATTTTGTTAAAGATTTCCATATTAATCTAATGCAAGCAAATATTCACAATTAGATATATGATATTAGAGGTTTATTAAAAAATTTTGCTACTTATGCTTCCATTTTTTAATCGACTCTGTTCACAGAATAGGCGGGTATATGTTTAATATAGTGGGAATATTGAACCCAAGACTTTATTAAACAGAAAAGAAAAAAAATTTATTTTTATAAAATATATAGCTAGACTTAAGATTAAACTTTACATAAAATTTATTTGTTGCGAAATAGTTTTTTTATAGTTTCCCAGTTGCTCTCCGATTTTTAGACTTTTTTTACTTCCTGCTCCAGACGTGTATTATGTTGCTAAAACCCGCCTGCAAATTAAAAAAAAGAAAAGAAATAAATGTTCAAAAATGTGAAAATACTTTTATACAAAAGGAAGAAATTAGATATGTTGGAATCAGTTAGTTTTTCTTTAAATTTCATAGCTGTAGTTTTTATTTTTTGTTTAATATATTAGTTATTTTTCGCATTACCTAACAGCATCTCTTTGGCATTGTATCATAGCAATGGGCCTTGCAAACACAAGGCCATCTACAAGGCCCACATGATCTTGGCAAATAACGAGTAGGGCAAATGCTGTAACAACCTTTCGGAAAAAGTAAAGTTATAGGGAAAAATGCGGAAAATAATAATGAAAACTTACATGAGCTGCTAAGTTGGTATTGTGGGCCTATAAATTGATATTTAAATAATTATTTAAACTCTCAGTTTGAAGTTAGTAGACTCGCAAAATACTACAGGCATACCACCAACATATATCTGCCCAGTTATATAACATCTAATAAGTTTACAACAGCCAACAACTTCAAATTTATATTCTTTTTACTAAGTTTCAGTTAAACTTAAATTGATATTGTGTATAAACATATTAAAATGCGTACTTTTATAAAAAAATATATTGAATGCACTAAATACCGGAAGGATTACTCTTTAGGTTGTCTTGTAAAGCAACTAGCAATTGATCACATAAAGATATACGAATGTGTTACAGGCCTTAATAGGTAAAAAATTCTGAAACAGTCATATTCCAACACATTTTTTCGAATGGGATTTTTTTTTCGTAAACTTACATGGATAAGTAGCAGGTGTGTTACACGAATTCCAAATACGAGGATCCGGTATGCCACCTTCGGGCAAAGGTGGGCAACAGAGAGGTGATGGTGAACATGGTACAGGACAGGGTGCTCCACAAGGTGGATTCGAGGGACCACAGCAAGCTGTGGGCATATCGCAACCTCCACAAGCCGACGGAGCACAAGAAGTATAACAACGCCGTTTCCTAATACCCATTGTAATGTTGGCATATCGCAAAGGAAAAGAGGCGGGACAGCAGCCAGGTGTTGGAAAAGACATGCAAGCAGAACGACCTTGACATAGAGAACGGGGGCATTTGTCCTGGAGGCCATTACGTTTAATGCAGTCACATGTGGTATACATAATGCCGCACCGCAATTCGCGGCTACGACATGCTTTAGGCTACAAGAGAAAAAGATTTTGTTTTAAATTCTTTTTTATCGTATAGCAAGATTAATGCTTGATTTGGCTCTCGGTTATTGTCAAGGTGAAGGGAATTCACCTTGATACGAGAGGCTCCTCAAGGTAAATCCATTCAATTCAACTCACCTTGACAATACTCCGTTAGCCATTTAAAGACAATTAATTAAGTTTGTGCGGTTTACAAAAGGAAACTACTAGACGAAAGCCTAGCAAGCAGGACCACATGGATTACAGGGTCCCATATAGGGCCCACATGGACCACAAGGCACTTGAGGGCCGCATGGCCCACAGGGTCCACAGTGCGAATTCCAAGGTGTTGGTGCACATGGATAACACGAACCACATTCGGGTGATTCGAAAGGACAACCAGGAAAACAGGGCTTACATGGTCCACAAGGGCCGCAAGGCCCTGAAGGTCCGCAAGGTGTCGGCACATATGGGCCTGAAGGCATTGTCATGCCACATGGTCCACAATTGGGTGCAAAAGGACCACATGGTCCGCACGGTTCACATAATGGATACTGATTTGTCGAGAAACATGGCAAAGGACCGCAAGGGCCACAAGGCGAGCTAGGTCCAATAGGACAAGGTGGACAAGCAACATTTGGTTTGTAATTTATAGGGCCCGTTGGATAGCAGCAATATTCTCTAGGCGGGGGTACATCTAAGGTTTGTGGCTTGGGCTGGCACAAAATCGACTGGCAAACCTCTCTGGGTTCACATATACGCTTAGGATAGCACACGACATACGGATCCGGTATCATAGAAGGATAATAGATAACTCTAGGCTCTCGCACCATTTGCGAGACCCAAGTCAATTTGGGTACTTTAATAACTCTTGTTGTATCCACAACTTTCGGTATCGTTATTTGACGACAACGATTCACTACCATCGGTTCTGGTATAATTTTTTCGGTAAACACTACGCGCTTTTTACAAATCAAACGTGGTGGCTGCTGCACCGTTATACATTTGGGCAGAGGTGGTGGTATGCGTGGAGCACATTGCGGTATAGCATCTAATTGAGCACCATTGTAACATTTTGGCGAGCACTAGGGGCAGACGGCAAGGACACCAATTGTTTTTTTGAAAACAGTTGTAATAAGAAAAGTTATGAAAAAGAACACACTTTGCTTTGAAAATTATTTAAAATACAAATTTAATGTTTTCTTACCTCAAATGGAGCACAGCAAGGATCACAGGGACTGCAGGGACCACAAGGTCCGCAGGGGCCACAGGGGGCGCAAGGTCCACAAGGAGAGCAGCAGGGATCACACATTTTGAATTTCTTGTATGTTTTTCACTTCTGCAAAACAACGTTTTTTATTTAGTTAATTTTTTAATTGCTATTTGCTAATAATATTTTCACGCATTACGTTTTTCAAAAAGGAGTTTTTAAATATATATTTTTTTAACTTTAAATTTTGAGTTAAATTTTTAGCTTATAAGTAGATTACAAAGATTTTGAAAGTAATAATTTGTTTTATGAAAATTTTCTTGACAATAATTTTCTATGCTTTTGTGATTGTTTTATAAATTTATATTTTTGTTTTTGAAAGGTGTTTAAAAAGCAAGTAGTTGCACTTAACGGCTTGAGAAATTTGATTCGATAATGATTTTTAAATGCTATTGCAGCTTAAGTTCTTGAAGAATTTGTTTGAAATTTTGTAACTCTCTCTACTCTTAAGTTTTACTTAAATCATAATTTTTGGTTCTTAATTGATCTTTAAATATTTTAAGGCTTGTGTACACTCTGAATTTCAGAGTCTGGAACCACAAAAGAAATTTTGATAAAACATTTGCAGTGTGTTATTCAAGGTCTTTAGGGAAAATTAAGCAATAAAAATTTTTTTAAATATATCTGGACCCTTACCATATGAAGAAAAATTTCCAGGTTTTTGGAACTCAGCTCTACATGTACATATACATATGTACATATGTATGTATATATGTATGTATATGTACTAGGAAACGATTACGTTAATATATGTACATATATTGAATATTATGTGGGAGTTATTTTTTTTAAATTTATTATTTTTTTTTAAAGAAAATGTTGAGTAAAATATCTCTAATGAAAATGTTAAGAATAACAAAAATAAATTTTGCATGAGACGTTTCAAGGATGAGCAATATTTTTTGCCAGAATTTTTGGCGTTTCCTTATGCATTAAAATATATTCATTTTTTGTGTTTCCGTAGTTGTAGGAATTTTTGTCTCTTGCAGAGAGTAATTTTTATTTATTCTCATTTTGCCGAATACATATGTATATATCCCGTAAAGTACGCGATATTACTTTTTCCAAAGATCTAATAGTTTAAAAAAAATCGTCTAGATCGCCAAGAACAATTCATACATCGCCAAAAACCGAAGATGTTATAAAATCTTCTTTTATTAAAAAAAACATATTTTTATTGAAAAAAAACAATGTTTTATGTTAAAAGAAAACGAGTTTTAAAAATAATAAAGAAGTTTCTGAAGAAATTGGAATCGTGTGCATTTACAAAAAATTTTTATTAATTTTTCGATAGGGGTACTTCTTTGCAATATTAAATTCATAACATATTTCTTTCCAAAACGCATTTATTTTTAGAACACAATATTTCTAAGGAGTTTCAAAAGTAAAGAAGATTATGAAGAAATTTAAGTCGCATGCATTTAGAAAAAAACTTGTTTAATTTTTTTTTTGAAAAGTTGTGTACCTCGTAAAAATATCAATTTTTTGTGACAAAATTTTTCGAAAGCATATTTATTTATTTTCTTTGTAAAATTAAATTGTTTTATAAAACAATTTTTTCCAAAACGTATTTATTTTTAGTAAATATTTTTTCTAAGGAGTTTGAAAAACACGGAAGATTTTGAAAAATTTTGAAGTTTACATCAATTTAAATAAAAAAATTTTCCTCTTTTTGAAAAGGTGCATATTTCTTGGCAAACATCTTTTTTTTTGTAACATACATACATATGTTTTTCCAAAATGTATTTATTTTTAATAAATGTCTTTTCTAAGGAGTTTCAAAAGTAAAAAAAACTTTGAAGAAGTTGAAATCGCATGCATTTCCAAAAATATTTGTTTCCTTTTTTTAGAAATTGTGCCTCTGGGCAAAAATAAATTTTTGGTAACACAATTTTTTCAAAACTCCTTCATTTCTAATAACTACATTTCGTAAGGAATTTCAAAAATAAAGAGGCTTTAAAATATATTTTACAATATTTTGGACCTCTTGGCAAAAATAAATTTTTTGTAACAAAAAATTTTTTTTAAAACCTATTTACTTTTTCTATTTTTCTATTTTATTCGATATTATCGAATAAAATAGAAAAGTTATAACGATTTTTACAAAAACGACCACGAGCTCAATCATTCTAAAATACATAAAACCTATTTATTTATTTTCTTTTCAAAAATAAATTTTTTTTGTAACACAATATTTTTCCAAAACATATTTATTTTTAATAAATACTTTTTCTGAGGAGTTTCAAAAGAAAACAAGCTTTTGAAGAAGTTTAACTCGTTCGGATTTGTAAAATATAAAATTTTATTTGTTTATTTATTAATTTTTTTTTTGAAGAGGTTTACCTTTTCGCAAAAATCAATTTTTTGAAAACTTTTAATCGCGTGCATTTAAAAAAGATATTAATTAATTAAAAAATATTAATTAATTAAAAATTCGATTTTTTTCAACACAATTTTTTCCAAAACGTACTTATTTCTAAAAAGTTTCAAAAATAAAGAGGCTTTTGAAGAAGGTTGAATAGCTTGCATTTACAAAAAAATCTTTTTTTCCTTTTTACAAAAATCTATTTTTTTGAACAAAATCTTCTATTTTTAATACACCAATACCTCGCTTTGAACCGTCTCGTTTTGCGTTTTTTTGAAGTTGCGTCGCTGATGACTTTAGTACTAATTTTCACTGTGCGTCGTTAGATTTTCGAAGTTGCGTTGTTTTGGCTTCGATTCTTTAATATTTTTATTTTATTTTTTGCCTAAAAGATGGCAACAACTTTTGTTTTTACATAATTGCGCCATGCCATCAAAACTCGGGTATTCACTTTCTAACTGAAAATCAAAGCATTTCTAATGCAATTTTATTTTCACTTTGTTTTTATATTATTTATTTATATGTAATATTATATTATTTTTGATTTTTAAATGTTTACCTTATTCAATTTTTTTTTTCAAAAAAGTAGTATTTTCGTAGCCCCGAAATCTATCTTCGATCTTTACATGTTTTGCTACAGAACATCACAATTCACTTTGCCTCGTTTCAATTTGCCTCGCGTTTTTTTTGGAACGTAACCACGACGCAAAGTGAGATATTGGTGTATATATTTTTTTCTAGGGAGTTTCAAAACTAGAGCGGGTTTTGAAGAAGTTTACATCGCTTGCATTTATAAAATCAAGTTTTTTAGTGCAAAATATTAGTGTGAACTACTAAGTTTTCTGTGCTAAAAGAAATAAAATTTAGTTACTGTTGTCCTTTAAAAGTTATAAATTCAGACATAGAAAAAAGCTTGTCAGTTATCATTTAACATAATATATTTATAATAAATTAATAAATTTTTGTTGAACGTTTATTTTACTAATAAAGAAATTTAATATCCAAAGTAGTTTAATTAATGAGATAAATTATATTAATGAAAACTTTTAAGCAGGAAAGCTGCCAAGCAGTTGAAATAAGGATTCGCAAATATCAGAAACTTTTTATGAAACAAAAAAATATTATGACATGAAAAACGACTTAATAAAAAATGCTCTCACACAATATTTAGTTCTCTCGAAACACAATAAATACTTAGTATTGCAGACATTTTCAATTATTTGAAAGATAACAAATTGTATAGTTTTTTTATTACTTTAAAGATCATATTGAAAACTAAGATTCAGTTCCCGCTTAGCGGCTGTTGGTGTCGGTACTAAAAACGGAAAATACATAGACGAGTACTAAGTGATATAGTTTTAAAATTAAAGTCTGAGTAAATTACTATTAAAATTGGTAAAAAAAAAATTGCCAAATATTGAAAAAGATATTAGTTAACACGAAATTATGAAAGGAATAGCAAAAAAGTTTAGACAAATAAAAAACTTGTATAAATAAGGAAAAATTGCGAAACCGGAAGTGATGTCATCATCTCAATGAGGAAACTATTTTAAGTGTTTTTGAGAATACAATTGAAATTTTATGTAAAATAAATACCTTGCGTGCACACATCTAAGAAATTTTAAATAGTTTACGTGTATATCCTTGAAAATTTAACCAAAAAGGCTAAATTTCTTAAATGTAACCTATTTTCTACAATAGATTTTGTTTAAAATAGTGAATTTATTTTTAATTGTTTTAAATTTTGACAAAAAGATGTGTGATAATGCAGCACTATTTTTTTATAGTTCAATATGTTATCACATATTAAATGAGACATTTCATTCAATTTGAAATTCGCCTTCCCGGTTGGGTTGAGTATAGACTCTGAAGAACAGGTTAATAAAATTCCGCTTATAAAATTGACAAAAAAAAAACAAAACAAAAGTATAAGTATAACGAAAATAAAAAGAACTCAACAGCTGTGAGTGATAATGAAACAAATTAATACGAATTAGAAATAGTTTTTTAAACCGGCCGGCATCCGATCGCTAATCTCGTTTATGCTGTAATTCGAAGCCTAACAAATTTATAATTATAGAGAATTATTGTAATGATTATTATACAAAAGTGGGCATGTGTTGGTGAATTGCATGTACTACATACTATAAAAATTAGTGGACTAGGTCAATGTGATAAGACATGAGTAACGCATAAAAAATATTTATAATGACACTGTGATTTGTAATATGAGGAATTCCCTTTGGTTTTGAAATTAAAAAAAAAAAATCTTATATATTTTGTAATATTCTTATCAGTGGAGTGGTAATTGTTTGTCTTAAAATATATTTTTATTCTAGCATTTATTTTTATGTGCACCATGTCCAATTGACATAAACACGGAATTGGTTAATAAATTCTATTTAACGTTTGCCGTTTAATTGTAAATAATTGTAATAAAAAAAATATATTTCTTTGGAATTATTTTTTGCCTCTGTCTCTCTCCATGGACGGCAGATGGCAGCGTATTGGATACAAGCAAAGTTCTGAAATTTTAGCTAAAATGTCGTATTGGATTGGAATTATTTGCTTAATTGCCTTGATAGGAATTGCAAATGCGGAAGGTGAGATTTATTGTTTATACAACTTTTTTTTATTTTTATATAATTTATGGGCATAAAAATTGAACCACAGCTTTAATTTAAAAATAATATATGGATTTTAATAAATTAGTTATTTTTTTAAATTAAAAATGAAAGCTTAATATTGATATAGACACGTAATATTGACATCAAAAGAAGTGTAATTAAATTCTGTGTGACGTACGCTACATTTGTATTCTTATTGGGGTTAAAATATAAAAATTTGTTTATCTTTCAACTTATACTCGTACCTACGAGTAGATTTTAGTGGAATTTAATTATACTTCTCACTGTTATGAAAAATAAATATTTAGCAGTTATTTGTGGAGAAATAATTGATCAAAAAATTTTGTTACGCACTCTACAAAAAATGAAAGCAACTGAGGAAATTATTTTTTTCGACCTGACTGATGTAAAGTAAAGGGGCACTATATATATTTTTTGATTTGAATTGTCCTTATTATAATGTATTTTTGTGTAAATGGTTAAAAATTATTATTGTGATTTGATGCTAATATATAGTTCTTTTCCAGAACATCAGGCTTTCAAGGTCATACAGAATGTGTAAAATAAAACAAGATTACTTATTCAATTTTTCATTCTCATCCGACGTTTCGTTGGGATTTTTCCAACTTCCTCAGGGATGTTTATTTAAAACTGGCAACATATTTTTATAAGAGCAAAAAATAAAAAATTGTTTTTTACATTAAACAATAATAATTATAATCAAGAATGATAAAATAAAGATTACGCCAACAAGCTGAAATAAAAATACTTTTCTGCGCATGATGGAACTCTGACGTCACTCTACATGTGCTCTGATTGGCTAATAAAATTCAACTGGAGAACTATTATGTTATTATAAAAACTGAACAGTGGGGCAAATTGCGATTTTTCAAATTAAATTTTTTTGATGATAAACAATTTTAAAAAATTATTCTATTTTCCACATTTTTTTTTATTTGAAATTGTTAATTTATAGTTATTTTATATAAATATTGAAGCCAAGTGCTAATTATTTTTCTTTTTTCCCCATTCAAAACAAATTTTTTTGCTTGCAAGATATCAGCCATAACTTCCTTTGAGTTTCATCTCTTGGAAAACTTTAAAATGACACAGCTGTTTGAAAACAAAAAAAAAATTTATAACAATATTACATTTTAACACAATTATTTCTCACTTGTTTTTTGCTGTTACTTTGTTTGCAATTGCCCACTGCACATTTCATGATTGCTCTCTTTGTTCTCGTTTCTCTTTAATTTAGGTTCTTTGTTTACAGTTTATGAGCTTTAAAAATCAAGTTTTAATAAGTTTTTTACACTTTAAGTTATTAATAGTTATTTTAATATATTTATTTTAAAATATAACACAATTTATTATAAAATATAACACAAAACTTGCACTTTCATTAATCCGATTTAGTTTGCTTGTTGGAAAACTCTCTGAGTAAATTGTGTGAAGAGTTGCCAAATAGAGCATAACATATTAATTTTGTACGAGAAAATATTAGTTTTGCATATAATAAACATTTGGCAATCTCTTCGAGGGAACAAATACGTCATCAAACGGTAAATCATGCGCAAGGCGTAATCTTTATTTTATCATTCTTGATTATAATATCAAATTTTTTTTCCTTTGCTGTACTTACAATTAATCTTATTACTTTTACATTAAATTTATTTAAAATTATAATGTATTTTAATCAAATTTTTTCATACAAAATTTTCTTAAAACACATTTCAAATACGTTTTATTTTTTTATGAATACCGGGGTTAGTAAGTAAATTTAAAATGTTTAACTTGGGAGGACAGATTTCCTTTAAGACATTTCTGTACCCAATTTTAAATCTCTATTTTGACAGAGTCATTCCGCGAAGGGCCGTGGTGGAGACGTTTCACCTCTGCAAGATCAGAGAACATCTCAGCTTCTTATAGACTTAAGGAATACAAATTGTTCAATATTTACACTATTTTTGCATATAATATCGTACGTCAACGCCCACTAAAGGGGGCGGGGTCCAAAAATAGACTATATCATGTTTTCCACAGGCGAACGCATGGACATTGCTAGATCGCCTCAGACTTCATCACTGATCAAGAATATATATACTTTATGCGATCCAATTCTTTTTTGGAGGATATTAAAACAGTATTTTGTGGGGGTCTCTCTGGGAAGGGGCCGTGGGGGAGACACTTCATCTTTGCCATAATACTCTAGAAACAAATGTTTGGGATACTGCAATGTAAAATGTATAATTTTTTTTTATAGGATCATTTAGGTGAGCAAAGGGGGAGGAGGTTCTAGGGTAGAAAAGTACCAGGTTACGTGTCTAAGACGATCTAAACATGTCCGTCCGTCTGTGGAAATCACGATTCAGTCCAAACGAAAAGAGCTAGACTCTTGAAATTTGGCATAAATATATTTTAAAGCTTAGAGCAGGTTAAGTTCGAAGATGGGCAAAATCGGGCAAGAGGGAAAAAAGTTCCCCTAAGAAGAACTAAACCAACCCAGAAAAAACAACATAATTTTTAAAGTTTTTTGGTTATTTTGTTAAGCAAATGATATATTTTTATGTCAAATACGATCCAACGCCTTAAACTTGGAGCCATTAAATAAAATAAAAATATTTTTTGACCCCGCCCACTTCAGTGGGCGTTATTATAGGCAAATATAGCATACAAATTTAACAAATTGTTTTACTTAAACCTACATTCTTTAAAAACAACATTTTAAAGCCTTAATGACGAAGCCGAGACGAAACCTGTTACTACTCTGCCCTACCCCCTCCTTCCCCTTCGCCCCCCAAATGACCCTACCAAAAAAAAAAATTTTTTTTTTAAATTTTGTATATAATCATCCCAAGCATTTATCTTTAGAGTTTTATGACTGCCTGTTGCTGCCCTACCCCCTCCTCCCCCTTTGACCGCCAAATGACCCTATTAAAAATAAATACAATTTTTTTCAATTTTGTGTATAATCATCCCAAGCATTTATTTTTAGAGTTTTATGTCTACCTGTTTCTGCCCTCTCCCCCTTTGCCCTCTAAATGACCCTTTCAAAAAAAAGAAATTTTAATTTTATATATAATTATCCCAAGCATTTATTTTTAGAGTTTTATGACAAAGGTGAAATGTTTCCCCCACAGCCCTTGCCAGAGCGACCCCGCCAAAATACAGTTTTTTATACCCTCCAAAGAGAATTGCGATGAAGTCTAAGACGGTCTAGCAATGCCCATACGTTCGTCTGTGGAAAACATGATATTGTATATTTTTGAACCCCGCCCCCTTTAGTGACGTACGATATTATATAAAGGAACTCTGTCCCACCAAGTTAAACATTTCAAATTCACTTACTAAATATTTGGAGGGTATTTAAGATTCGACCCGGTCGAATATAACGTTTTTACTTGTTATTTTATGACCCCAATTTTGACGCGTTGGACGTTCTTTGACATAAAAATATATCATTTGCTTAACAAACTTACAAAAAAACCTTAAAAATTATGTTGATCTTTGGAGGTTGGTTTAGTTCTTCCTAAGGGAACTCTTTTCCCTCTGTCTCGATTCTGCCCATTTACAAACTTGAACTGTGATATCCTTCAAGATATATTTGTACCAAATTTTAAGAGTCTGGCTCTTTTCGTTTGTACTGAATCGTGATTTCCACAGAAGGACGGACATGCTCAGATTGTCTTAGATTTCATCACAGATCAAGAATATAGATATACTTTATGGGGTCTCAGATGGATATTTCGCTGAGTTGCAAGCGGAATGACGAAGAGAACATACCCTCAAATTCTTTTTCAGTTTATTATAAACCATTATTAGGAAAAGATTCCCCTATAAACAGTTTTTCTAACATCTAAAAAAATTTTTATTGTTAATCATGAACAAGACAAAGAAATTTTTATACAAATTATCATAGAGCGGAATACGTGCTCTATTAAAAACATTAATTTAATCCTTTTTAAACCACTTATGTAATTCACTCTTAGTCTGCTCTGTTCTTCAAATACTTTCTTTATTATTTTCGCATGATGATCAATTCGAGTGTTTAAGCAACAATTGAATGAAATTGTTTGATAGCCATTTGCGTCATTTGTGGCAACAAATCAATGAAAGTGGGAAAGAATTTCACAAACGCATTGGACGTTCTAATTTATGACATATCGTTTAGCAGATACATAGTTGCCATTAGTTTTAATAATGACACACATATACACGTATGATTTTAAGTATTTTTCTTCATTGTTTTAGAGCTGTCTATTGTATTCCTTGTTTTAATTAAATATTTTTAACAAATCTTATTGCTTGACATGTATCGTGTAGTACAGTGTACTCTCGATAATATGAAAACTACACAATATGAATAGCTTTGCTCAACACCAGCTACTCTAACAGATGAAAATGAATATGACAAAGTCTATAAGATTTGGAATAAAAAAAGAAAACTAATGAAAAATGGTCTCTTAATTTTTTAGCACATGACAAAAATTCATTGAAAGATTTTTGATGTGTTAACATCTATACGCTGGGGGTAAAAATATTTTTCACAATACACTCACAAATTTAGAGCAAGATCAAATCGGTGTGAGCTATATATGTATGTGTGTATTAGTGTTATCATACGAAAACAAGAAATACAGAGAAACTTAACAGCTGCATAGAAATACACTCAGCACCATCTAGTGTGCAATAGATTTGTTTCCAATTAGCTCATTCGCTCAGTTTTGACAAGAACCTCTGATCAAACCCATTTAAAATTTAAATGGGTTTGATCAGAGGTTCTTGTCAAAACTGAGAGAATGACCTAGTTGGACACAAGTCTAGTGTGCAATAGTAGTAGTCGTACATTATGTTATCGTAGTCAAAAACAAATAATTAAATTAGTAAAAAAACATTTGGTTTTAAAGATTTTTTGCACTTTTAATAAGAAATATACTAAAAAAAAGCAAATTAATGAAAACAAAAAAACTAGACTTGCCAAACTAAAAGTCTTCCCCGTCTTTGAGATTGTCATTCATACGGACATCAAGAAGTACAGAGAAACTTAGTAGCTGCATATAAACACCGTCTAGTGTGCAATAGTAGCTACTAATTTTCATTAACATATAATTGTGCTAGCGCTGTACAGCTCGAAAACCATTACTGTAAAATAACTACATGCATTACATTTCAGTAAACAGCTGATCAATAGCTTTTTCATTACTAGATGTTTACACATCTCCCCTGTGATCGGACTCATTCTGCTTTTTTTTATATACACAGAATGAATTTTCTAATAAATTTTAATAATATTCGCCAATATCTTGAAATTTAGAACAGACGATATAAGAAAATTCACATTATTTTTGAGCAGACATGGTATATATTCCATATTCGAGATATACTAACTAATGTTAATTAATTAACATTGAGAAATTTGGAATCACATGACGCCACTATTCTGTATCTGATAAGCTTAACAATACCCTTCTTTAATGACAGATCTGTTGGAATAACACTTCATGGTGGAATGATATACATGCAACGTAGTTCATAATACAAAAGTACTACCAGAAGACACATATTTGAAGATAAAATATTTATTGTGAGTTAGACTTTAAAGATTTATTAAATTTATCTTAACTAATTGCTAAGAAAATTTAAAATTAAAAAAAAAATGGGAATTTATTGCTTTTACTCCGTTTTGAAAAAAATCGAATTTTCAACAGATCTAGACGGTTTTTTTTTATCTTGGACCCGCACTCAGATGATGACCCCTATATATGCAATGCATTGCGCCGGAACTGAAAACGAGGGCATAGTATTGAGGGGACAGATTAGGAAAGATGAAAAGATAGACAGTTTTTTTGTAGCTTTTTCAACCATTTTTACTTCGCCGGCTAATTTTTGCTACAGGGCCGACGAAGGTGGGTGCTGTTACTCTGCTTTTTAGTACATGATAGTGTCAGTCGCTGCCAATTATGTTCAGTGACCAGTGACTGTGCCTTCATCATTGAAACAGGTTGGCAACAACTAACTCAACCACGCACTAATGCTGTTTAGAAGAATTCAACACAATATTTCATGACTCAGCGCGGGCTCGATCTCGGGACTCTCCGCTTCATAGTCTCGTGTTCTTCTACTTCAGCCAACAGCACCCACCTAGGAGTTCCAAGGAAACTTTCCTGATTACTCGTGTGTGTGGGAGTGTGCGTGTGGGGGTGTGTGTGGCTGTGTGTGTGTGAATGTAAGTATATAGTCCCCTTTGAACGGCTTAACCGAATCGAGACAACCTAGTCGCGTTTTAAACTAGTGTATACAAAAGACTTAAGCCACAAACTCTAAAATCCTGATTTTAATGAAATCGAGGTCAAATCAAAATTTCAAAGACTTCCGCGTTAATCACAAAAACATAAAATGGCAAAAAATCTTTTAAGTTTTATAAGCATAGCCAGGAGTTTGATTTTATATAAAACACAAAATAATATAAAATGTATTTTAAAATAAAAATATAAAGGGTCTGCCATCTAACGTTTTTTTTTCAACTAGTGCTTATTTCGTGAATGGTAACACATAGCTCATGTCTGATTTGACAGATAATTAGTTTTATCCTTCCGCTGAACGAATATGGTTGACCATCCAATGCGTTTCCGCTTCGCTAAGATTTTGCCAAAAAAATCATCTTTTCAGATGAAGCTCATTTTGATCTTGGCGGGTATGTAAGCAAGCAAAATTGTCGCATTTGGGGCACAGAAAACCCGCACGCAATACATTGAAAAGCCGACGCACCCAAAACGAGTCACTGTTTGGTGCGGATTTTCGTCCAGAGCCATAATTGGGCCATTTTTCTTCGAAAATGAAGATCGCATTATCAGCCGCAGAGCTGATGTCGTTTGGCCACCTCGGAGCTGCCATTTGACACCGTTGGACTATTATTTGTGGGGTGCCGTCAAACACAAGTGTTACGCCGACAAGCCAGAGACAATTGACGCTTTAAAAGACAATATGGTGAAATACAGCTGCACACAATCGATAAAAAATTGAACCGATCATGTAGGCTACTGCATGGCCAACCGAGGCAGCCATTTGAATGAAATTATTTTCCATTATTAACCGGAAGGATTGTACTTTCAAATAAAAAAAGAAATTTGAGAAAATATTCAGTAGTTTTTTTTATAGCATTTTCAAAAAAAAAAAGTTATTTGGCGGACCCTATATAATTTAAGGATTTTTTTGTGATTTTGTTAAGCAAATGATATATTTTTATATTAAAGAAGGTCCAACGCGTTAAAATTGGAGCCATAAAACAAAAAAAAAAAAACAAAAAAAAATAGTTTTTGGACCCCGCCTCCTTTAGTGGGCATTATTATATGCAAAAATAGTGTAAAAATTTAACAAATTGTTTTACTTAAGCCTACATTCTTTAAGAATAACCTTTTTAAGCCTTAATGACGAAGCTGAGACGTAACCTGGTACTCCTTTGCCCTACCCCCTCCTCCATCGTCGCCCCCTAAATGACCCTATGAAAAAAAATTTTTAATTTTGTATATAATTATCCCAGGCATTTATTTTTAGAGTTTTATGGCAAAGGTGAAATGTCTCCCCCACAGCCCTTGCCAGAGCGACCCCGCCAAAATACAGTTAAACATTTTAATTTTACTTACTAAATATTAGTTAGGGTATTTAAGATTCGACCCGATCGAATATAACGTTTTTACTTGTTTGCATTAATTAAATAACTTTGAAATTAGATTTCAGCTCAAGAGCAGGAGAATTTAATGTATATTTTTAATATCAAAGTAAATACAGTGAAACTTCGATATAACGAACTTCGTTGTAACGAAAAACTCAATATTACGTATGTTTTATTCAGGCCCTTGAGAAAATCTCTTTATTGCAAAGTTTTTCATACAAAAATACACTATAGCTATAACGAAAAAATTCTGAGGAAAAAAGTCTCTATAAAGCGAAATATTCCTTTAAATTTGTGGGTGCTAAATAGTTAAGTCCCCTTATAACAATAGCGAAGCTTAAATGTATTTACAAGCGCATTTGTAAACCCTCTATACAACGAAGTAAGAATAAAATTATAACAAAATGGTAAAGTCCCGTTATCAAAAGAACGAACTCTTAATGTGTGTGCAAAACTATAGTTATAGCGATTTTTTTTCGTATTTCTTCAACTTTCGTTAATCAAGGCTTTGCTGATTATATTTATAGCGAAGCAAGGGCTATAACGAAGTATTTTCTGATCCCCTTGGAGTTCGTTATATCGAAGTTTTACTGTATATATATAAAAATTTTTTTTTTTTGGTAATCAAACATATTTTATATTTGAGAAAGAAATAATATTGAAGGAAAATCTAGGGTCGGGTGTTTTTTATAGAGTGACACAAGTTTAAATTGTGATAAAAAAAGGAAATATATTTTTAATATCCATGAAACGGGCTTTATTGGAAAAAAAGTGACGAAATATTGAAATTAAAAATTAAATTAAAATAAAGAGACCTTGAGCTTAAAAATATCAGAATACAATAATAATTAAAAAGAGGTCAAGAAACCAGAAGAATTTAAAATTAATATTTGAATATGATTTCTGCCATGTGGAACACCAATTTTCAACAATTAAAAAAATCTTCCATAAAGTGGAAGGACACAACCCCAGTTGCTGAGAACGGCGACGAATTGATTGATTACGATCCTCTTCAATGCTTTTCTGTACAGCGGCTACAGCCTCTTCGGTGCGCACTGTTTGGCGTCTCACGGGAAGCTCGTTATCAGTAACGGTAAATGTGGTCCGAAAACGATCTCTTGTTCCAATTAGCCGCTCTGCAGGACGACTCTGTGCCCTATAAAATGAAAGAAGTGCACGATGAGTTTGAGGAACAGAGCAATTATTTTGATCAAAAATTTGCTCGCCTTGCTCTGGTGTTGTGACACTACAAAAAACACGTTTTACTCTAGATGTAGGTCTATGAAGTGTATATAAGATTCAGCATAGCCGAATACACCAACTTTTCTTGTTTTATTTACTTAAATGATTCATGTAGTAGGGAGTATATCCAAACGGCAAAAAAAAGTGAGCTTTTATTTTTGGACAAAATTTGTTATTGACTGTCGTTAATAATCGAAAATTTCAATAAACATGGTGCTTGGGGTATAAGATTTATGGAAAAGAAGTTGTATGCTTAATCGTAATTTTTTTTTAAAGTTTGGCTACCTCTGGAGTACACATACAAGTTAAAAGAAGACGCACTATAGTAATAAGGAAAAGTACGTTTTTGAGCAAATTCCATATAAAAAGCAAGAATTTTTTTGTTTTTTTTTTGTTTAAATACATTTTTTTAAAAACATAAAATTTTATTTATTAAATGCAATAGATATCATATCTGCAGCCACATTTTGTTATCTATTCTGTAATATGTTACAGTATTAATAAGTTTGTCGCCACACAGTTTAATTATTTTTATAGTTATTATGATGTCCTAATTGTGTTTAAATTATTAATTTTATCAAATATGATTTTAAGAGTTTTATGTGTTTTTAACGGCATGCAATAACATTTTATTAAAAAAAAATTAATTTATATTTCTAAATTATTATTCATCTGTAAACATCGTATTAGAGAACGACAAATTAATGTCAAGTTCTTTAGTAGAACACGGCACAGAAAATTTTTCATGAACAATCATTAATCAATCAATTAAACTGCGTGCAGCTTGGCACAGTTAAGCTAAGAGAAATATATTGAAAGGCAAATTATTACTGTTTTCAGATTCCCATGAATGCAAGGGAACAGTTTGTGTTAAAGAATTTCCAATGCAATGAAGTTGTAATTTAGAAAGTTAAAAGTTAATTGAAAAGAATAACGAAAACATTACATTTTTTCCATTGTTATTAAACAGCAAAATAGTATGTAATTTGTATTGTTAATATTAGTGGCCTTGCAAAATAATTGCAAAAAAAAACATTGCAGAGTGCCTGAGTTGCAAAAATAATGTTAACCATGTTGGTTTATTTATCATATATTTCTGAATTTTGACACGTTAGCAACACTGGTCTATTAATCTTAATTGCATTTCATTTTGCAAAAATAGTTCGATATAAATACCTGCATTTTATTTTTAATTTTGGAAAATTTCTGAGAATTGTTTTGACTACTTTTTGCTAGAAATTTGACGAATTCACCACTACCTCAACGCTTCTCGCGAAAATTAAGGAGTACGAATGCCTTCTAAAAGGTCTCTGTATTCCTTCTTTCGCAACCAGTTTTATAAGAATGTTAATTGAACTAAAGAAAATACCTACACACAGAAAACAAACACTGTAAAATCATAAAAAACAACGTTGACTTTACATTTTTTGACTATGATTTTGCTTCATAGATGTCTAATTTTAATTCAAACTGTTTTAGGGTAAAATAAAAACAATATTATGTAGAATTAACCCTCCGATGAGTGAGAAGGTCCCTAGGCACCTTTTTGCCTTTTGAAACTGAAATTACTCCTACTTCGGCCACTACAACCCCCCCAAAGTTACTCTGTATTCCAAGAGTATTTTGTTGCGCAATCTTTTGGAAAAAAAATTAAGCCGATCGGATCTTTACTTTAGCAGTTATTGAGGTTTTAGTGAGAATAGTACGCGGACGTGTGAATAGGTCCGTATGGACCTTGTACTGAATTTCATTGATAAATGCATGTTTTTGGGCTTCATTATAATTTTTTTATTGTTTCAACACATAATTTACTCGTTAAACTTTTTTATAATAGTCTTAAGAAAATTCAAGAAAAAAAAATAAAAAATAAAAAAAATTGAAAAAATTATATTTGTATGTAGAATTTAGTTATAAACAATAAAAACAAAAAAGATATCAAAAACAATTTTTATACGAAAAAAAACATGATTTACAAAAAAGGTCCGTAGGGACCTTTTCACACGTCCGTGAAGTTCAGAATTGTCACTAACCGGAGGGTTAAAATAACATTGTTTCATGTTGATTTAAAATTATTATTGGGTGTTTAATCAGGCCTCAAGCAAGTGAGTCTAGAGAGTTTTTTTATTATTATAAAAATATTCTAAATATTCCACTTTTAATAAAATAATTTGATATTAATAAAAAATTTAAAAAAAATAATTTGCAGATTGCAGATTTGAACTTGGTTCTGTATAACTTAATAATTAAATTAATAAGTTCGAGAAAATAAAAATATATTCAGAAATAAAAATAGTTTCAGTTGTTCTTCTTTGCAACTCTGTTCGTCTAAAGTCGTGTGTCTTAAGCTCATACATTTTTCATACCCTCCAAAAAAGAGGTTAAAGAGGTCCGTTTGTAATGCAGCGAAATATCCATTCCCATAAAGTATATATATTCTTGATCAGTGATGAAATGTAAGACGATCTGAGCATGTCCGTCCGTCCGTCTGTGGAAATCACGATTCAGTCAAACGAAAGAGTTGAAATGATATATTTTTATGTTAAAGAAGAGCCAACACGTTAAACTTGGAATCCTAAAATAAAAAAAATTAATTTTTGGACCCCGCCCCCTTTATTGGGCGTTATTAGATGCAAATATAGCGTAAAAATTTAACATATTGTTTTACTTAAGCCTACATTCCTTGAAAATAACATTTTTAAGCTTTAATGACGAAGCTGAGACGTAACTTGGTACTCCTCTGCCCTACCCCCTCCTCCGCCTTTGCCCCCTAAATGAACCTTTCAAAAAAAAAATAAAATTTTAAATAGATTTTACATTTAATTATCCCAAACATTTATTTTTAGAGTTTTATGACAAAGGTGAAATGTCCCCCCCACAGCCCTTGTCAGAGCGACCCCACCAAAACACAGTTTTAATACCCTCCAAAGAGAATTGGACTCCATAAAGTATATATATTGTTGATCAGTGACGAAGTCTGAGACGATCTAGCAAAGCCCACACATTCGTCCGTGGAAAACATAATAGTCTATTTTTGGAACCCGCCCCCTTTAGTAGGCGTTGACGTATGATATTATATGCAAAAATAGTGTAGTGTGTAGTGTATCTTCTCATCTTTCCTAATCTGTCCTCTCAATACTATCCCCTCGTTTTCAGTTCCGGCGCAATGCATTGCATATATAGGGGTCATCCCCGAGTGCTGGTCCAAGATAAAAAAAAAATACTGAACAATTTTTATCCCTTAAGTCTATGAGAAGCTGAGATGTTCTCTGATCTTGCGTTCATTGTGAAACGTCTCTCCCACGGCCCTTCCCGGAATGACTTTCTCAAAATAGAGATTTAAAATTGGGTACAGAGATGTCTTAAAGGAAGTCTGTGACATCAAGTTTAAACATTTTAAATTTACTTCCTAAATATTTGTAGGGTATTTAAGACTCGACCCGGTCGAATATAACGTTTTCACTCGTTTCTTTTTTTTTTTAAATCAACAGGAAGTTTGCAAACATTTTTTTATTAAAGCTGTCCGTAATAAATTTTCTCCAAACTTTTCCCATACAATCGTGCAAAACAAAAGCATCATCTATTTGTGTACGCTGGCTGGCATATGGTATTGCGAGTACAATGTTTCATTATTGTTCTTAATTGCCAAAACATCGAAGTAATAAAATAAAAATAAAAGCAGCAATTAACTGCGATGCATTGTCGTATGTAATGATCGTACAAAGAATTTATTGATGAGTATTTATATGAGAATTTATTAAAATCAAGTCAAATGGCATTACGAACAAGAAGAGAAACTGGGTTCCATATGATATCCATTGAGCTTTTTTTGTAGCTCAAATAAATGGCGGGTTACAAACAGCATTCATTTCTATACTGATACCACATGCATATGTTTGTGTGTATGTGTGTGTAAATTTTTCAAAGATGTAATAAAAACAAGAGGCATTAAAATTGCATTGTAAAAACGTTATTAATAAAAATTATTAGAAAAAAATGCAAGTTTTAATATATGCGATTTTTCCATTTAGCCGAAAACAAATGTGGCTTAAGGTACGGTCATACTTATCAAATATTTCCCGAAAAAAGTGTAACCACTAAATACTAATGAACAATTTTTTAATTCAGAAAAGTGTTTATTGACTTAAACCGTATCCAATAATATTGAATTTTATGACAACGTCCATTAGTTTTGCATTAAACTGTTTTACCTAAAAAACAAGTAAGAACGTTATATTCGACCGGGTCGAACCTTAAATACCCTACAAATATTTAATAAGTAAAAACTGTATTTTTATTCTTATTAATATATACATTTTTATGGTATTTGGCTTAAGTAAAAAAAAAAAATTTATTTTAATACGGTCGCTTCCAATGCTTTGGGAGGAGCATGGGTGAGACACCTTTCCGTCAGCATAAAAGCAATTTACGTATTAATACTTTATATCAAAGTGCAAAAAAGGGACTGAGATAAGTTACAAATATTTAACCTGCTGGGTCACAGTTCCTTTAAGACATTTCTCTGCCCACTTTTAAAACTCTATACAGAGTCACTCCGCAAAAGGGCGCGGGGGAGACACCCCACCCTTATCGTAAAAACTTAAAAACAAAATTTTTGGGCTAGTTTTATAGGAAAAAAATTTTTTTGATAAGGTTATTTAGGGGGCAAAGGGGAATTGAGGGGTAGGACAGGTGAAGATCAGAGAATATATTACCTCTGTCGTAAAAGCTTATACATTACATTTTAAGGGAAAGTAGGCTTAAGGGATACAATTTGTTAAATATTTACAACGCCCACTATAGGGGGCGGGGTTCAAAAATAGACTATATCATGTTTTCCCCAGACGTATGTATGGGCATTGCTAGATGGTCTCAGACTTCATCAATGATCAAGAATATATATACCTTATGGGGTCCAATTCTTTTTGGAGGATATTAAAGCTGTATTTTGTCGGGGTCGTTCTGGCAAAAGCCGTGGGAGAAACATTTCACTTTTGTCATAAAACTCTAAAAATAAATGCTGCGATAATTATATACAAAATAAAATTTTTTATTTTTTTTATAGGGTCATTTACGGGACAAAGGCGGGAAGAGGGTAGGGCAGAAACAGTCAGTCATAAAACTCTAAAAATAAATGCTTGGGGTGATTACATACGAAATTAACAAAATTTTTTTTTTGGTAGGGTCATTTAGTGGGTGAAGGGGGAGGAGGAGGTAGGGCAGAGGAGTACCAGGTATCGTTTCAGCTTCCAAATTTTAAGGAATGTAGGCTTAAGTAAGACCATTTGTTAAAATTTTATGCTATTTTTGCATATAATAACGCCCACTAAAGTGGGCGGGGTCCACAAATAATTTTTTTTTTATTTTATGGCTCCAGTTTAACGCGTTGGACCGTATTTGACATAAAAATATATCATTTGCTTGACAAATTAAGCAAAAAACTTTAAAAATTATGTTGTTTTTTCTGGGTCTTCTTAGGGGAAATTTTTTCCCCCTTGCCCGATTTAGCCCATCACCGAACTTAATCTGCTCTAAGCTTTAAAATATATTTATACCAAATTTCAAGAGTCTAGCTTTTTTCGTTTGGACTGAATCGTGATTTCCCCAGACGGACGGACGGACATGCTCAGATCGTCTTAGATTTCATCACTGATCAAGAATATATATACTTTTTGGGGTCTGAGATGGATATTTCGCTACGTTACAAAAGGAATGACAAAGTGAATATACTCTCCAACTCTTTTTTGGATGTTATAATAAGTATCTGGACTAAAACATTTTTCCTTAGTATTTAGTGGCAACGCTTTTTATGGCAAATATTTGATACGTGCATAATGTTAGCTGTTTATAGTGAAGAGAGTGCTGTTTATAGTGAAGGGAGTGCTGTTTATGCTTGCACATGCATGTGCAAAAGTATAGAATTAAAATAAATAATTAGAAATAATACTGAATGCCTTGTGAAAATAATTAGGGTCAATGGGCTTGTGCATAGTAAAATAGACTATTTTACGAACTGAAGCTGCTGGGAGATTGAAGATGGAAATTTTGTAAAATATTAAATAAATAGATGAGTAAAAGTCTGTGTATTATATTATTATCTTTAATTTTAATGGGCTAAAACAAATTTTGATGATATTAAACTATTTAATTTTAAATAATTTTTTTTTTTTCGAAATGCCATTTAAGATATTTTGGTTCTAAAGGTTCAATACATATAAATACCTTTGCCTAAATCACACTCACTCAGTCATTCAGTTAATTTTATTTTCTTATTTCCTTGCAGAGCATATTGATCTTATTAAAGAATTTGGTTTTCCCGATTTGCCGCTGGGTATAACAGCTGTTCCCGGCATGTGTGGCACAGAGAGAAATCCATACCAATTACACAAATCTCCAGCCTATAACATTGATAAGGATGCCATCTTCACTGTGCAAACATCGGAAATATTTCCCAAAACATTTCCAATAGATTTCTCTATAGTTTTAGCGTTACGCAGTAATCGCACCAGCCAATCATCGGCGCCTATATTTACGATTTATTCAGATGAAAGCGAAGAAGTTCTATCGCTTGGCATTGGCCAGCAAATAAAATTTAGTTACGAACAAATAGATGCAGATTTTAATCAGCATAATGATATTGACTTTGGCATTGGTTTTAACGATGACAAATGGCATCGTATTGGTTTGAGTGTTAAAGGTACTTCGGTTACTTTGAATTTGGATTGTACGAAGCAAGTGACCAGAAGACTGGAACGTAATTTGGGTAGTTCTATAGCCACAAATGGTTTAATTCTGACGGGTGTTCAGATGAGTAGTGAGGATGGCTTTTTTGTGGGCGATGTTCAAATGATGTCTATATTTAGTACACCGGAGGCGGGCTATGAAGTTTGCACAAAATATGTGACACCATGTATACATGAATCCTATTATGGTGGAAATACTGTAACACGAAGCAGAAGTCATTCGTCTGTACAACCGGGAAATAGACGGCGTAAATATGGAACGTCTCGATCAAGTGTTAGTTTTTCGAGTAGCTCAAGTTCCAGTGGTGGTGGATCACGATCAACTAGTCAACAAGGAGCCCAAAGCAACGAAATCTTAGTTGATGGTTTCGGCCATAATGAATTTCCGGAGGGCGGAAATACACTAAATATTACATCACGAACGGTAACTGATTTTGGTATAGCTGGGGCCCAAAATCCCTCTTTAGTATTAACCAGAACTGATGGTAGCATAAATGATAATGAAGTTTCATTGGGAGGAGGTGCAATAAATATTACATCACAACGAACGAGAACCGATTTTGGTATAGGTGGCGGTGCTTCAAATGGTTTTGGTACTGTTTATCATTCAAGGGAAACGAAAAGTGAAATTGATAATTCCGGTAATGAGAATGCTATTGGCGTTGATTTTGAAGGTATTCCAAATTCCAGTGAAACACCCGAATATGGATCTGACGAATTAGGAGCTGGTCAAATACCAAATAATGATAAGAATACAAAAAATCGAAAATCTAAAAGTGATCGAAGGAAAACGAAGACGACGTCGGAAGAGGAATTTTCGGAGGAAATAGATTTGTTCAGTCCCATTGACATGGGAGACTTAGAGTCAAATACAACTTATAATGGCACAATTTACAATAGACCCGTTGAGCCTTCTAATCAACCTTGTTATCCTGGACCTAGGGGCTATACAGGACTGACAGGTTTACCGGGTGAACAAGGGCCAAAAGGTGAACCTGGTCGTGATGGGCTACCGGGAACAGATGGAGTTCAAGGTCCACCCGGTCATGTTTTTGTGGTGCCAGTATGTAATTTTTTTAATTTTCGTGTAAACTAAATAGTATGTTTAAATTTTTAATTTTATTTTAGACAGTTCCTGGTGGCAGTGGTGGTAATGAAAAGGGCCCTGACTCTCAAACAGAGGCTTTAAAACAAATGATAGCCCAACATATGGTCAGTTTTGTATCATCTTACTTAAATCTTTATCGTACTATTAATCTTAATATTTTAGATGGCTTTACGCGGCCCTGAAGGTCCCGCAGGTTTGACAGGAGCGCATGGTCCGCCTGGCCTAACCGGGCCACAAGGTCAAAAGGGAGAGCCGGGAGAGGCTGGCGAGCCAGTAAGTAATGAAAACTAAAATTCCCACATATATTTATTTAACATGCAGAATATTTATCTGCAACAGGGCTTACGAGGTCTTCGTGGTCCTAACGGTCCTCAAGGAAGAGACGGCAGACGTGGTCGCTCAGGACGGGATGGTGAACGAGGTGCACAAGGGCCACAAGGTACAAAAGGTGAAATGGGTCCCATAGGTCCGATAGGTTTGCCTGGAGAGAAAGGACATCGTGGTATTCCTGGTCAAAGTGGCGAAAAGGGTCAACAGGGTTTGGAAGGTCAACCAGGAGAAGATGGTCCGCCTGGACTTCCTGGCTTGCCTGGTGAGCTGGTAAGTTTAACATGTAAAACATTTTATGTGATAAACTATCTATTTTGTCTTTTTATATAGGGCCCTCGAGGATTTCCAGGGCCCCGAGGCTTTCCTGGACCTATAGGAAATCCAGGTCCTCAAGGCAGTGAAGGTCAACCAGGCTCCAAAGGCAATACTGGGCCAACTGGACAGCCCGGTGTTCCCGGCCAGCAAGGTAGCCAAGGGCCTGTTGGATCGCCTGGACCACAAGGCAAATCAGGAACTACGGGTATACCAGGTCCAAGTGGCAAGCCTGGTTTACCTGGCTTACCAGGAGCCGATGGCGCACCCGGTGCAGCTGGCATTTCTGGTCAAACTGGCCCCAAAGGTGATCAAGGCGTTCAAGGTGTACAGGGCCCTGTAGGATTTCCCGGACCTCGTGGCTCAAAAGGTGATGATGGACTTCGCGGGCCAACCGGTGATAAAGGTGATGCTGGTGATCGTGGTACAGACGGTGAAAAGGGTGATATGGGCATTCCGGGAGAGCGTGGTCCTGCTGGTGCAGCAGGAGCGCCTGGGCCAGAAGGTCCCGAAGGACCCAAAGGTTTTGAGGGACCAAGGGGAGAAACTGGTCCCCAAGGTCTACCGGGAGAGAAAGGAAAACAAGGCCCACAAGGTTTTCAGGGCTATCCGGGCCCCTCGGGCGATAAAGGAGATAAGGGTGCTACCGGTACTGCGGGTCCAGCTGGTATCAAAGGTGAAAGAGGTCCCCAGGGGCCTTCAGGTGAAAGAGGTGAAACTGGTCCCAGAGGTTTTCGAGGTTCGCGAGGAAGAAGAGGTAATGATGGCAATACTGGTCCTAAAGGAGATAGTGGCCAACCAGGCTCACCAGGAGTTCAAGGTGAAAGAGGCCCTCAAGGCACAGAAGGACCAAGAGGTTTCATAGGAATGCCTGGTGTACCAGGAGCAGATGGTAAAACCGGTCTTCAGGGTCCACCCGGCGAAAGAGGTCAACCAGTAAGTTCATAATCTTTTTTCAATTTATAATGAAAAGAAAGCTAATTTTCCATTTGAAGTCATATAAGTGAATATTTATGTAAATGTATGTATTGTATTGAAAAATTGAAAATATAAATATTTTAAAATTTAAATTATGTTTATTGTTCTAATAATAACTATGATTTGAATTTTAGGGAGAGCCTGGAAAACCTGGACCTATTGGAGAATCAGGAGTTATTGGGCCGAGAGGTGCTCCCGGAGAAATGGGGCCAGTTGGAGAAGCAGGAATACCAGGTTTACCTGGGCAGCCCGGAGAAGCTGGTGTACCTGGAGAATCTGGCAAAGAAGGACCACCAGGACCAATTGGACCTATGGGCAGTCAAGGACCCCAAGGACCAACAGGATTGCCTGGATTTCCAGGAGAAAGAGGTCACCAAGGGCAGCCTGGTCTTCCAGGTTTAAAAGGAGAACAAGGTATGGTTGGCGCTCCCGGTTTTACTGGTGATAAAGGTGAAATAGGCGCACCAGGGCAACTGGGCCTTCCCGGCCCACAAGGAAATCAAGGTAATCCCGGGAATCCTGGTGCTCCAGGAGCTAAAGGCGAAGTGGGTGAAAAAGGTCCAATAGGGCCAGCTGGTAGAGATGGTGCATTAGGGCTGAGAGGATTGCCAGGACCACCAGGACCTACAGGTACTCCAGGTGAAGATGGTGACAAAGGTGAGGCGGGCTTACCAGGAGAAAAGGGTTTGAAAGGAAATCAAGGGGAACAGGTAATTTTTATTAATTATCTTAAACTAATCTCTTAATAAATATTTCCTTAAATTAGGGTCCCGCTGGTCCTGCTGGACCTCAAGGCTCTAGAGGTGAATCAGGTCCACCCGGATTGCCTGGTGAAAAGGGTCCACCTGGTGAACAGGGTCATCGTGGCATTAAGGGTGAAGATGGCAAACCGGGGTTGCAGGGTCCCATGGGAAAAACCGGTTTACAAGGTTTGCCTGGACCTGCTGGTGTTAAAGGCGAAAGAGGAGATGATGGTTTGATGGGGCCTATAGGACCTCCCGGTCCACCTGGCGATCAAGGACGTAGAGGACCAAAAGGTTATTATATAACATCCGTTTGATATAGGAAAATTTATATGTTAAGTTTTTATATGCATCCATTAGGGGCATTTGGCCATCAAGGTAAACCTGGACCGAGGGGTCTTCCTGGCATAACGGGAGCTGATGGACCTCAGGGCCCTCCTGGTCCCGTAGGTCCTACTGGTCGGCCAGGAGAAAAAGGAGTCATTGGTCCTAAGGGAGAAGAAGGAAAATCTGGACCTATAGGTGCCCAAGGAAGACCTGGTGCTGTTGGCTCTGAAGGTCCAAAAGGAGAGATGGGTCCAAGAGGGTTTCCTGGAGCTAGAGGAGAACCTGGTCTGGTAGGGCCGAAGGGTGATGTCGGTCCTGAAGGAGAGGATGGAAAAGTGGGAGAACCGGGTCCACCTGGTGATCAGGGGCCTGAAGGTAGACTAGGAGAAACAGGACCACCAGGAAAACAAGGTCCAGAAGGTCCATCTGGTATGCAAGGACCAACTGGTCTGCAAGGTGAAAAAGGCGACAAGGGCGATTTAGGTCCTGAAGGGCCATTAGGCATGACCGGACCTCCAGGACCACCAGGTATTGAAGGACCTCGTGGATCCAGAGGGCCACAAGGTCTAATTGGAGATATCGGTTTGCCTGGTCTTACTGGTCCCGAAGGTAAAGAGGGAAAACTTGGTTTACCAGGACCATATGGACCAAAAGGAGATCGTGGCAGAAGGGGCCAAAAAGGGCACCGTGGAGAGCTTGGTATGGTTGGTATGAAAGGAGAACAAGGCGAAAAAGGAGATCGAGGTTTCCGTGGGCCACATGGTCCAGAAGGTGCCAAAGGAGATCCGGGTCCGATGGGACCAGTTGGTCTTAAAGGAAATGATGGTCCACCCGGATTGCCAGGAATGCATGGCCCAGCCGGACCCAAAGGTGTTGAAGGAACGGCTGGAAATAAAGGAGAAATAGGACCTCCAGGTCCACCTGGCCCACCAGGAACTCCAGCTGAAACACCCATGATACCACCAGAGCTTTTATTCCAAATGCAACAATATTCCACCACTAAGGCAGAAACTAGACGCCGCCGAGACATCGATATATCAGCAGCATTCGATGAAGATGATGACTTTAATGAGCTAATGGGATTATTCCCCAATCATGTAAGCAAAACAAGTGAAGAAAAGAAGAAAACAAAACGTAAAAGAAAGAAAAAGATAGATACTGCCGATACGTCTGATAAAGTGGTGGACATGTATAACACCATCTATACCATGCGCCAAGGGATGGATAAGATACGTAAACCTACTGGAACTCAAGAGAACCCTGCTCGTTCATGTCGTGACTTGCATCATGCACATACACAATTCGAAGACGACTGGTACTGGATTGATCCCAATGGCGGCATGCCTGATGATTCTATCAGGGTTTATTGCAAAATGACAAATAATGGTGAGACCTGCGTGTACCCAGATGTTCATACGTCTGAAAGACCCGTTGTGCCCATGCGCCATGCCGATATAAAACAATGGTTTTCGCAAATGCAAGGTGGTGAAAGAATCAGTTATGATGGTGTGGGTGTAGTGCAATTGACTTTTCTAAAACTTTTATCGCAAGAAGCCCACCAAAACTTTACATATTTTTGCCGAAACTCAATAGCCTGGTATGATCAAGCTAATAATAATTATGACAAGGCGTTGAAATTTATGGGTGACAATGAAGTTGAAATTACAGCAGAAAATAGTCGCCTGAAAGCAGAAGTAATTAAAGATGATTGTGCGGTAAGTTTTCATGTGTATAAAAGATTTAAGTTTTTATAATATGTATTTTTATGGAATTTTTCAGAGCCCTCATGCTGATGGTTCCACAGTTTTATTCTTTTATACGAAACATTTAAGCAGCTTGCCTTTAAACGACTTTTTGCCTTCAGACTATGGCAAAGAGAATCAGGCCTTTGGTTTTAAAGTTGGTCCTGTTTGTTTCAAATAATATTATCACATTGTTTTTGAAGGTTTTTATATATTATTATCTTGTTATTAAGAATCTCTGTATACCAAATGTTTTTTGTTAGTTTAAGACGATGTTGTTAATTTCTAAGAACACAGTTATGATTTCAAATATTGACTGCCAGTTTATTTCTAAATTAAGTTTGTTTTTGTTAGCTAAAAAATTTACAAGCATTTATTATTTTATAAGTTCTTAAATTTTAAGCTGAGAGAGTCTGTATAGTTAAGTAAAGAAAAGTTTGTAAGTTTTACAGAAAATAAATTTATTTTATAAATACGTGTGATTTTTTTATAGACATATGTAATTACCTGAAAACTGGTAAAGAGATCTCTATGAAACATTGATGTCCAGTCCATAACACAATTGCAAAAATTCAAGAACACGCATTAATCCCACATATTCTTATGATCTTTCATTTAGTCACCAATGGATTCAGCCATATTTTTTATCAAGACTACATAGCCAGCAACCACACGGAGTCATTTTAAATTGAGGTGGTCATATGCAACGCCTTTATGTTATAACTCGAAGTCATTAAGTTTTGAATAAACTTAGACAACTCGGAATATTCTCAATAACAATAAAAAAATATTTTTCTCAAGAAGCCTCACAAAGGAGTGGGGAAATACCATCTATCGGTTCAAGTTTGAACCATAGGGTATTTCGAATCTGGCAATACTTAACATTCTATTCTGTCACAAAATTTAGTATGTTATCGCCACTGAACGAAATTACTTGAGCAATATTGGGATTTATTGGAAATGTATTTCCAAAATAAGGACAATTGGTCAGAAATCGATTTCTATACCCTCCAAAAAAGAATTTGGAGGGTATATTCACTTTGTCATGCCGTTTGTAACGCATCGAAATATCCATCTCAGACCCCATAAAGTATATATATTCTTGATCAGTGATGAAATCTAAGACGAACTGAGCATGTCCGTCCGTCTGTCCGTCCGTCCGTCTGTGGAAATCACGATTCAGTCCAAACGAAAAGAGCTAGACTCTTGAAATTTGGCATACATATATTATAAAGCTTAGAGCAGGTTAAGTTCGAAGATGGGCTAAATCGGGCAAGAGGGAAAAAAGTTCCCCTAAGAAGAACTAAACCAACCCAGAAAAAACAACATAATTTTTAAAGTTTTTTGGTTATTTTGTTAAGCAAATGATATATTTTTATGTCAAATACGGTCCAACGCCTTAAACTTGGAGCCATTAAATAAAATAAAAATATTTTTTGACCCCGCCCACTTCAGTGGGCGGGGTCAAAAAATATTTTTTTTTTTTTAAATTTTGTATATAATCATCCCAAGCATTTATCTTTAGAGTTTTATGACTGCCTGTTGCTGCCGTACCCCCTCCTCCCCCTTTGCCCGCTAAGTGACCCTATTAAAAATATATATACTTTTTTTTATTTTGTGTATAATCATCCCAAGCATTTATTTTTACAGTTTTATGTGTATCTGTTTCTGCCCTACCCCCTCTCCCCTTTGCCCTCTAAATGACCCTATCAAAAAAAAGAAATTTTAATTTTGTATATAATTATCCCAAGCATTTATTTTTAGAGTTTTATGACAAAGGTGAAATGTTTTCCCCACATCCCTTGCCAGAGCGACCCCGCCAAAATACAGTTTTTATAGCCTCCAAAGAGAATTGTGATGAAGTCTAAGACGGTCTAGCAATGCGCATATTTCTTAAAATAATCCCTTCGTAGCGCCTTAAGTCTTGCCGTGCGTGAGCATGCGTGAAAAAAGTTAAGTTCCGTGATCGTGAACTTAATTTTACTCACACGCAAATCTCTAGGAGACACCTATCGCACTATAATAACCGATTTTCTTGCCCCCCGCTCTTAATGGTATTGATGTGAACGATGGATGGATGGTGCAACTTGAAGCTGATCTCATGCTACGATCGATTTATTGCGACAAACATTTGATGGCCATTTAATTAGCCGATTTGACAGCGTCGGACTATTTTCTGTAGAGGGCCGTTAAAGACAAGCCAACAAACCAGAGACAATTGAGCATTTGAAGGCCAACATTCGTGATGCCATTGCCGAGATACGACAGCCATGCACTCAAAAAAAGTGTTCTGCCATGTGGCCGCCATGGCTGACGCGTAGAAGAGGCAATCTGGAACACCAATTTTCAACAAATAAAAACATCTTCCATAAAGTGGAAGTACACAATCACGGTTGCTGAGAACGGCGACGAATTGATTGATTAGCAGCATCTTCAATGCTCTTTCCTGTACAGCGGCTACAGCTTCTTCAGTGCGGGTGCACGGCATGCACCATAATCAGTAACAGGAAATGTGGTCCGAAAACGATATATTTTTTTAATTTTCACAACAGGCTATAAGTTCAAATCTGCGAAACTGCAAATTATTTTTTATCGCAGATTTGAACTTATAGCCTGTTGTGAAAATTAACATCCTGTAATACAATTTACATAAATAAAGGTTCAGTATTAAGATAGAAATTCATACGATCTATTTTTGTTCGAGCATGATGAGTTTGACGAATGGAACAATTGTTTTGATTAAGAACTTCAACAATTTGCACGTGTTGCTCTGGTGTAATGACACTCCTCCCATATACATTTTTATTATTTTATATTCTCAATACTTCTTTGACGATGGATGAACTTCTTCAGGAAATTTTTTATGTTTAATACTTTATGAAATAGTTCGCTCCATATTTGAAAGCGATGTTACTAAAAATGAAATATCTTTTGACTATCAGACATACGTTAATATGGTTAGCCATTTTAATTATCTTAATAGCATTGGAGAGAAAAAAAGTCTCAAAATTAACGCATTCAAAGATGCACCACTTTGGCACACTAAAGCCCATCATGTTAAAAAAAAAACATTTCGTTTGTGTGTAGTACGCTAGTTTTTCCTGCCTACACATTCTTACTTTTAAAAATTCATTTATATTTACTTGCTTTTTTTATTCATATCCTTTTTTCTAGCGAAACTGTCATAATAATTTCATATATATATTGTTTTGTTTAAAACTCAAAAATTTTTGCCAAGACACGTAACCATCATTGTTTTGTTATCCAAAGCAATTAGAATATGAAACATTCTAAATCCATTAAATAAATATTTGTTACATATTTTTAAACTGTTCATTTAAGTTTTTTCGTTTCATATTTTTATGTATTTTTTTCCCCTCGTTGGTAAAAAAAACGCATTAATATGCAGCCGTTACACTCAAAGAAAATTTATGTTAAAAATGCTTTAGATAAAATTCACATGACATCGAATAATTTGTATTGTTTTTAATTTCGATCAAAGAATATTTTTATATATGAAATTCAATCGAAATTAATAGAATAGAATTCTTATGGCAGGAACACAGCTGGGACTAACGACGAATTTGGTTCAGTACGACGAATTCGTCGTATGAAACACAATAACAACGAATAAATTGAAATAATGAGCAAAAAAGTATTAAAAATTGTTTTTTAAATCTTCATCAGAGGGTTAGATGCCAGATTGTTTAGACATTCAATAATTACCCCGGTGGGGCCCATTTTTTCTGAAACAAATCCCTTTCTGCAATTATTTTCTGAAAATTTTTTGTCTGTAAATAAAGTATACTTTGCATTTAACAGCTGATAAGGTGACCATATGAAAAAGTAGGAAATAGGAAGAAATACTATATTATAAAACGTGTTCAAAATTAATAAAAAGTTGCCCGAATGATACATTTTTGTGAATTGGTAAATGCATTTTTAGTATGCACTGAAAGTTTTTGTACTACATGCGACAATACAGTAGTGAAACGAGTTTGAGTATATGAAACCTGGGCACCTCATATTGATTTTTTTCGTCGTTTGTCTGCGTATCCAATAAGTAAAGTTCGTTGAGCACGACGTATTTTGTCCAACGTACATATTGAGTGTATTTTCATTTACTTAAATGCGTTCTATTTCCAACGACGAATATTCGTTACGAAAAATTCGTCATTCGTCCCAGTTGTGTTTCCAACTTATCCAGCAGAGCAGAACACTTGTTTTCGAAAGCCCCTACACTTTTATCATGGGTATTTTTGCCTATCATCAATTACTTGGTACGGCGACCGCAATCCTCGACTAGTTGAAATCAAAATTTGGCAATAAGTTGATTTCCAAACTAGTGCAATTTGACAACTCTGGATTATTTCCTATATGGTCATGTCACTGCTTTATTTTTTTTAACTCGGACCAGCACTCAGGGAATGTGCAGTGCATTGCGCTGGAACTCGAAAGGAGGGGATAGTATTGAGGGAACAGATGAATTAAGGTGAGAAGATAAATAATTTTTATTTTTAATCTTTTACTTCGTCGACTAATTTTTGTGGCAGAGCCTACAGCACCCTTACAATCTAGGAAGCCGACATTGTTCGTGTTATTTCTGACTTAGAATGCTCGAAAAAGTGGCCCGTACAGAATGGCCACTTCAATAGCAATCTATTTAGGACTAGACCAAAGTGTCTTCGGGTAACCGATTTCACACACAGTCACCGGTTATTAGACTTCCCTAATTATAAACACCCTTTCACCATTTTTGGTGAAGGGTATATACCTTGATGCAGAGAAAGATTTATGTAAAATGAATGATAAATATAAATTATTAACAATTATTTTCCTAAAATCATAAAAATAATAAACAAGTAAGAACGTTATATTCGACCGGGTCGAATCCTAAATGTTCTCCAAATGTTTAGTAAATAAAAATTCTATTCTGTAAGGCTAACTCCGGGGGCGGCCGTGGGGAGGCATCTCTCCTTTGCCATAAAACTGAAAAAAGCCTATTTTTGGGGTTATTAAGTGAAAAAAAATTTTTTTTATAGGGTCATTTAGGGCGCAGAGGGGGGGAGGGGAAAGTAGGGCAGAAGATCAGAGCACTTCTCAAATTTAATTTTCAAAGAATGTAGGCTTAAATTATATATAAAAAGTCTATTTTTTTGTTGTCACTCCGGGAGAGGCCGTGGGGGAGACATCTCACCTTTGCCAAAAAACTATAAGAAGTAAATTTTTGTGATTATTAACTGAAAAAAATTTTTTTTGATAGGGTCATTTAGGGAGCAAAGGTTTGGGGGGGGGGGGGCGGATAGGGCACAGAAAGATCAGAGCACATCTCAAGTTAAATTTTCAAGGAATGTAGGCTTAACGGTTGGCCGAAGGGTTCGTATGTGGAACAAACTTCCAGCAGAGGTCTTTCCTGCCAATTTCAACTTGGGGAGGTTCAAATCGAACGTCCACATACACTACTCCCTCTATCCTCCTTCCCATAAACAACTTTCCCAGTTCTGGCACAATGCATCGCATATGTAGGGGTCATTCCCTGAGTGCTGGTCCAAGAAAAAAAAATTTGTTAAATATTTACCCTATCTTTAAAGGCCGACTGTGCCGTCCTTCAAAATGTATTTATACCAAATTTCGTTTGGACTGCATTGTTATTTCCACAGATGGACAGACGGAAATGGCTACATCGTCTTAGATTTCATCACTGATCAAGAATATGTATACTTTATGGTGTCTTAGAGGTACATATATTTCACTTCGTTACACACGGAATGACAAACTGAATATACCCTCCAATTCGTTTTTGTGTATAACAACTAGTTCTTGAAATTAAGATATTTTCGTAAATATTTTATTTATGTTTTATATTAAATATTTTTTTGGGTGTACACTTGAAAACAATGCTTTTACAAACAGAAAGAAAAAACAGTTGTAGTACTCCACTACATTTAAATGTTTTTAAAACAAATTTTTTTTTTTGAAAAAAAGCCCATTACATTTTGTTAACATTTCTTTTCTTAATATCCTTTACTTATGAAGGAATTATCATTTGCTTTAATGTCCTGTGTCTTGTCCTTAATTTAGCGAAAATATAATTTTTTGTTCTCTTATTGCGTTAAGCCTCCATGGAACAACATAAAATAAATATAACAAAATTCGGACGAGGAGTTTATGAGACAATACAATATTAAGTAAATATTTTTTTGTAGCATTTTTGGCAGCATTTATTAAAATAATAAATGTTTTCTTTTCATTCATTTCAAAGTAGCATTCATAACTGAAATGTGGAGAAATATATATTCAAAATTTTCCATAGTTCCTTTAAATTAAATTTATAATGAATATAGTCTGTAAGGTTTATTCCATAGACTGAAAATAAAATAAAAAAAAAATCATAAAGAGCCTTGTGTACAGTTTGCTTCGAACTGCAATAATATATTTTTCCCAAAAAAATTTTACTTCCTAAGATATTAGATGTTACTTTGACGGTCTAAAACTCGAGGCACTTAAACGTTATACTACTGACATTAACGTACTGATGGGGATGATTAGCCCTATGAGTACTTTGGCGGCGAATATTTTATGTCATTTGCTTGATCTTTGATTTATATATTTTATTATCTAAAATATATTTATTTTTTTATTAGTGCTTTTTGTTTGTTATGTGGTCAAATATGTCTATATGCCTGCATTTCATTGGTTCTTACACCAAATCATCAGTAGACTTTAACCTAATTCCAAAATATTATTTTTTTATCTTAAATATAAGTTTAAATATAAGTTTTTTAAGTTTATTGATATTTTGACAGATGGTTCAAATTATCGTAAATAAAGCGTGTTTTTTTAGAGTGTCACAATGCTGGAGCAACGAGTGTAAATTGTTGAAAATGTTCATCAAAATAATTGTTCAATTCTTCAAACTCATCGTGCACTTCCATTTTATGGCGAACATAATCGTCCTTCATAGCGGCTAATTCGAAAAACAATATATCGTTCTTTACTCTTATTGATAGTGTGCATCCCCTGAGACGCCGAACAGTGTGCATTGAAGAAGCTGTAGCCGCTGTAAAGGAGATCATTGAAGATGATCCTAATCAATTAATTCGTTGCCGTTCTCAGCAACTGGAGTTACGTCCTTCAAATTATGGCAGATTTTTTTAGTTACTGAAAATTGGTGTTCCATATTGCATCTTCTATGCGCCAGCCGTGGCGTCCACATAGCAGAAATCATATTTAAACATTCATTTCATACAATTTTCTTTCCAATAAAGCCCATTTCATTGATATTAAAAATATATTTCCTTGTCTTAGTATGATTTAAACTTGTATCACTCCATAAAAAGCACCCTGTATAAAGACCCTAAATACAATTAAATGTTTAAACTTATTAAATACTTTTTAATAATTTATAAACATTTTTCTGATTTGGTTAGTAAAAAGATTTTCATACAAAAATTTAATTTAGAAGCCTTTTATGAATTTTTTTTTATTAAATTAGACTGCAGGACTATAAACATAAACAATAGAATAATTTACAGAATTATTAAAATTTATTTAGCAATTGCTGAAACCACGAAAATGATTAAGGCAACCTTTTTCATCGGTATTTCAAAAAAAAATCGTTCGAAAAAAGCAATAATAAATAAAACTGGATGTCACAAATTCTAGCTTCTCAACGTTCACCTCTATTCTCTCCCTGTTATAGTTTCGGCATAATGCAATGCGTGTGAAGAGGTCCTTTAACAAATATCCGCTTTCATCTGCTTTCAAGAACTTATCAGGCGTTTCTGAACTATAGAATCTTAAGCATTCTCTGGTTAGAAGTTGCATTTTAACCTTTTCCTAAAAAAACCAAAAACCTTTTTACAAAACATGTCTGTGTGTGTAAATGAAGTTGATTACTATCAAGTTATGGCAAAATGATTTGGGGGGACACCCTAAATTAATAATATTTATATGACTTTATAAAAAAAAAACAGATATAAAGACGATCAAGTTTTAGATCTTCTATAGTTTGAGTAGTCAATGTAAAGGCTTTGAATATTCACATATCTGAGGGTTCACTGTATACAATGATTTCTTAAATTATTTTAAAATCTAATTGATGTCCTAAATTGCATATCGAAATATTGACTATAAAAAAGTTTAAAATTAGTTAATAAAAAAGTGACCACAAGAATATAATTGACAATAAAACAAGTTATTATACCCTTCACAAAAAAGTGAAAGGGTATATATAGGTTTGTCATTCCGTGTGTAATTTCTTCGATATGCACATGGGACCCCATAAAGTATATATATTCTGGATCCTTATGAATAGCGATGACGATTGAGCGATGTCCGTCTGTCCGTCTGTCCGTCTGTCCGTCCGTCTGTACGTGGTTTTCCCAAGCTCCCAGAAGAGCTAGAGACTTCGTTCTTGGACCGTTGGATTGGAAATGAACTTAAACAGGCTGCTATTGAAATTCAGAAAGATCCGAAGTATGGTTCCAGAGCTGGGAAGCTTACACCTATTTCTCGACGCAAAATTTTTACCAAAAATCAATTATTTTTTTTAATGTTTGTAAATTAAACCTATTTCGTGCTTTAGGGAGTCTCAATGGTCTATTAAAAACTAAAAAAATAAAAAAAATTTTCCAAGGATGGGAAATAAAAAAATTTTTTTTCGGCTTATTCCGTATTTTGTAGTACATGTAGTATCTAAAATTGTTAAAAATTTTAAGTTTTTCTTTAACAAAACCACTTTATACGTCATGAAGATTTGCATTGGCAAAAAAAAATTTTTGTTTTTAAATTCAAATTTTACTTCCAGGGTTGGGAAATTGCATTGTTTTTATAAGTGAAAGTAATGAAACAGGTCTAGCCAAGCCCCCAGAAGAGATAGAGACTTCATTCTTGGACCGTTGGATTGGAAATGAACTTAAATAGAGTGGTGTTAAAATTCAGATAGATCCGAACTATGGTTCCAGAGCTGGGAAGCTTGCACCTATTTCTCGACGCTAAATTTATACCAAAAATAATTTATTTTTTTTAATGTTTGCAAACTAAACCTATTTCGTGCTTTGGGAAGTCTCAATGGTGTATTAAAAACTAAAAATATAAAAAAAAATGTTCAGGGATGGGAAATAAAAATTTTTTTTTCGGCCCATTCCGTATTTTGTAGTACATGTAGTAACTAAAATTGTTAAAAATGTTAAGTTTTTCTTTAACAAAACCTCTTTATACGTCATGAAGATTTGCATTGGCAAAAAGAAAAGAAAATTTTAGATTCAAATTTTGCTTCCAGGGGTGGGAAATTGAATTTTTTTTATACATGCAAGTAATCAAACAGGCAATCGATGTTGTTGTTTTTTGTTTTTTGCCAACTAAAACAGTCGTATAATTTAGGAAGAACAAAATTGGTATCAAAAATTCAAAAATAAAAAATAAAATTTCGAATCCAGGGATGGACAAGTGCAATATTTTATGGTACATGAAAGTTACCAAAATGGTAAAAAATTTGCAATTTTTTGTAAATAAAACTACTTTATACTTCAAGAAGCATTGCACTGATAAAAAAAACAAACAAAAAAAATTTAAATTTCGTTTCCAGGGTTAGAAAAATTAAATTTTTTTTGGTACATGCAATATTTTGTAGTACATGTAATAACCAAAATGGTTGCAAAATTCGACTTTTTCTTAAACAAAACTACTTTATACCTCATGAAGATTTGCATTGATAAAGAAAATTTTAAAAAATTTAAATTTCGCTTCCAGGGTTAGGAAATTGAAATTTTTTTAAACATAAATGTAACCAAAAAGGCAATTGACGTTGTTTTTTTTGCTAATTAGAGCTGTTTTATAATTCAGGAAGAACAAATTTGGTATTAAAATCTTAAAAATCAAAATTTCGACTCCAGGTTTGGACATATGATATATTTTATGGTACGTGAAAGTGACCAAAAAGTTTAAAAATAGTATTTTTTTTGTCAACTAAAGCTATGTTACGCCTCACTAAGAATTGCATTGGTAAAAAAATAAAAATTCGCTTCCAGAGTTGGAAAATCGAAATACTTTTCGTACATAATAGTACATACATAAATTAAAAATTTTGTGTTTTTAGTGAATTAAAGCTATTTTATATATCAGAAAAAATTAGATTAGTATTAAAAAATTAAGAATTCGGTTCCAGGGTTAGGAAGTTGACATTTTCTGATTCATAAAATCAGCCATTTTATTTGTTATTTTTGATTTTTATGATGAATTATACATACTTTATTTATCAGAAAGAAGTAATCTGGTATTAAAAACCAACAACATTAAAAACCAAAGACGATTCTACGGTTGGACAATTAGAACTTTTTGGGGTACATGAAACGGATTTTTTGTTTTGTTTGTAAATTAAATATATATAATATTTTCGAAAGACGTTCATAGGTATTAGATATAAGAGAAGCCAAAAATTTAGCTTCCTAGCCGAAAAATTTAAACGTTTTCTTAAATATAAAAGTAACCGATAACATTATTTTGATATTTTAATTAAACCTACTTTCTGTTTTGGCAAGAAAGAAAGAAAGAAGAATTACATCTGTGAAGGGTATATAAGATTCGGCACAGCCGAATATAGCGCTTTTACTTGTTTTATAAACAAGTGGCCCCAATAATACAATTAAAAATTTAAAGGCCGAAAAATTAGCAATCGCACACAATAATTTTTTTTTATCATTCCCAAAAACTTTACTATTTATTTAAATTTAATGCCATTTGAAAATTAAATTTTCCATTAAAAATTAAAACTTGTGGAAAATAATAGTGCGACTTTTTATTTACTCCCCTGACTACAACGATGCAAATGCCCATGTGTATGTAAGCAAGTATGTATGGATGGATGTATGTTTGTATGAAAAAGTCAATCACGTGACTTTATTGCCAACAAACAAATCAAAAAGCTGAACTTAATCAGCTGTTATCAGGAATCTATATCCACTTTCCCATTTTCTCCATAATAATTGAGAGAAATTTTTTGTCAGAGACTAAAACAGTTCCAGTTATTCACCACTGGTCGATAGCGCATGTATGGAATTTAAAAAAAAATGGACGCTATAAAAAGGGGTGGAGTTTTTCGTACCAATACAAGGAGAACAACTGTATTTAAGTATGTATGTGTTGGTGCAGTCAGTCAATAAGTGTTAGTACGTTAAAGGATGGTGTGAGTCCTTGTATAACTAGATATTAAGAACCATAATAAAAAAGCGACTTTTTGATGCCACAAATTCGTTTGACTGTAATGGTAGACAATCAAATATTGTTGGGAGCTAAGAGCAAGAGATGTGAGGATGAATGTGTGGGTGTGTGTGTGTGAGATTGCACATTAAAGAAAGAAAAAGGATTTTTTTTTCTTGTTTTGCCTGCTGGAGAGGGTATCGACTGTGGGAGGATTTGTATTTAGGAAATAAGTGAACTGAATTGGCTTTTTACTATCCGTATACTACTTTTTTTGTGTTTTTATTTTTTTGATTTTTACGAGCATAACGAGTAAAGTGGATTCTTGAATGACTTTGTATTCTTACTGGTTAATATAACCACAGCAAAGCTTAATGCAACATCACATGGAGCATGTGGTAACAAACGTAGTAAAAATAAGGCAAGAGATTATAAAATCAATTAAAAGGTTGGGTTAAGCAAGAAAAATATTTTTGAAATATTGCAAAATATATTTTGTTTGTAAGGCCTAGAACACACTATGGCATTTTAAGGCATTGCAAGCAACCACGATGGTGTGTACAAAGTTTGTCATTCATTGCGAATTGTCAGTTTCTAGTGTGTTCTCAGTTTAAGAAGATGACAACAAAATTTTTGTCCATTAATATGACCCTAATATTTTTTTTGGAATTAATACTTTTATATTAAATAATTTTTTCTTAGTTAATATTTATGAACTCCTCCTTCTTACAAATCACCATCTTTGCTTGCCACAAGTAGTACATACAGAATTAGATGCTTAGAAAAACACCACTACCTGTTTAGTATGTCACTTGCAACAACAGGAATATAAGTCATTATCCTTTTAGTCAGTAAATCAACCCCTATCAGCAGGATTCTTGAACTTTCTGTAGAAAAAAACACATCATATTATTCTAGTATTTAACATACTTTTGCTTTTTTGACTTTATTTCCTAGTTTTTTTTCGGGGTATGTATCGCAATTTTTGTCACGCCTTTTCTTAAACTTTTCAATGGTTTGCTTATGTACAGCATGTTTTTTCTCTCGTTTTTAGGTTTTAGTATGAAAATGTACATGCAATAAGACGATAATCTTTGATTTAATGAGGCTACAGTGGTCCGTTTTGGTAATTATTTTAACAGTAGCATACTGCTAAGAAAATATTAAACAAATTTAAAAATATAATGTATGCTAACTCATAAGCCTTCTAGTGTCATAGTTTCAAACGTGCTTAGTTATCAGTTTCCTAATTTTTTATATCCCTGGAAATTTTAGAGCGTCTTGAATCCTCAAAAAGTCATTGCCAAAATCAAATACATTGTAAAGTTTAAAATATTCATTATTATCGTTTCATAATTTCGTATGCCCGTACAAATTTTATACGATCCCTGAACATTTAATAGCAAAATTTTCAAAAACAAAAACCACACCACGCTATTCTCCGTATCTCAAAATATCTATATGCCAAATTTCATCTAAACAGAGTTACTTTAATATTTATTATATTAGTAAGGAAAAAAGTGCAAGTGATTATAAAAAGTTCAAGCCATTATAAAAGCTGCAAGTCATTACAAAAAGTGCAAGTAATTATAAAAAGTGCGAGTCATTATAAAAAGTGCAAGTCATTATATAAATGCAAGTCATTATAAAAAGTGCAAGTCATTATAAAAAGTGCAAATAATTATAAAAAGTAATTACAAAAAGTGCAAGTCATTATAGAAAGTGCAAGTCACCACAAAAAGTGGAGGTCATTACAAAAAGTGCAGGTTATTATCAAAAGTGCAAGTCATTATAAAAAGTGCAAGTCATCATAAAAAGTGCAAGTTATATTGAAAAGTGCAAGTCATCATAAAAAATGCAAATCATTATAAAAAGTGCAAGTCATTATAAAAAGTGAAAGTCATCAAAAAAAGTGCAAGTCTTTATAAAAAGTGCAAGTCATCACAAAAAGTGCAAGTCATTATAAAAAGTGCAAGTCTTTATAAAAGCTGTAAGTCATTACAAAAAGTGTAAGTCATTAGAAAAAGTGCAAGTCATTATAAAAATTGCAAGGCATCACAAAAAGTGCCAGTCATCAAGGCAAGGCATGATGAAAAGTGCAAGTCATCATAAAAAGTGCAAAGCATTATGAAAAGTGCAAGGCATTATAAAAATTGCATGTCATTACAAATAGTGCAAGTCGTTATAAAAAGTGCAAGGAATTATGAAAAGTGCAAGTCATCATAAAAAGTGCAAGTCATTATAAAAAATGCAAGTCATTAAAAATAGTGCAAGTCATTATAAAAAGTACAAGTCATTATGTAAAGTACAAGTCATCATAAAAAGTGCAAGTCATTATAAAAAATGCAAGTCATCACAAAAAGTGCAAGTTATTACAATAAGTGCAAGTCATTATAAAAAGTGTAAGTCATCACAAAAAGTGGAGGTCATTACAAAAAGTGAAAGTTATTATCAAAAGTGCAAGTCATTTTAAAAAATGCAAGTCATCATAAAAAGTGCAAGTTGTAATGAAAAGTGCAAGTCATCATAAAAAATGCAAATCATTATAAAAAGTGCAAGTCATTATAAAAAGTGCAAGTCATCAAAAAAAGTGCAAGTCATTATAAAAAGTGCAAGCCACTATGGAAAGTGCAAGTCATCATAAAAAGTGCAAGTTATTTTATTTATTATATTAGTAAGGATGTTTGATATTTATTATTTTTTTGAGTGTACGCTTGAAAACAAAGCTTTTACATACAAACAAAAAACAGTTGTAATACTCCACTACATTTAAATGTTTTTAAAACATTAAGAAAAAAACCAAAAATTTGTTTCAACTAGTTGCTTTTATATACCAAAAAAAAGTTTATATTCTTATAGCTCTGGGACCGCATTTTCAATAGTAATCTATTTAGGACTACTTTCAATACATTAATCCAAGGCCAATAGTCTCTCGTTTCCTCAAAACAATAACTATCGTGCGTAATACGAGCATTTCTTTAAATTTTCATTTCCTTATGTTACGAGTATGTTGTAGTTTTGAAAATCCCTGATAAGGATATTTGTAAATAGAAAGATTTTTGCAACGAATATTTTTAAAGTAAGGCTCACACTACTTTAAAATCAGGTTATAAAGCACATTTGCAATAATTTAACATATTTTAAATGTTTTAACCGCATATTAATCCCACTGTGGATTTTCAACAGTCAATCTGTCTCAAAAGCAGTGCCGTTGCTTAATTAATTATTATAGAGAAAAGAAGCGTAGAAATAATGTGTAACGCCCCTGTTAATTGACTTTGAAACTGATAATCCTGCTTGGCTCCAACTGTGAAGCAAAATTACGAGAAGAAGAAAAAAAATCAAAAGTCTCTGGCTTATTTACCGAATCAGGCGCACAAATACAGCAATAAAAATTCATACATTTAACTTATAGCCTGGCTGATTGTTTCATTCATTACACACTCACTATTAGTGAGGACCATATCTGGGGCTCGTATACGAGTATGTGTGTGTGTGTTGGTGCGAAGCAAGGATGAGCAAGCATATAGATACAAAATAGGAGTCTGCTAAAAATGTCGTGTCAGAGTACCAAGTGTGAGTGAGTGAGTGACGTTAGTAGCTTTTTCATTGTACTTGACATTTTGTGGTGAATTTCTGTCTAAAAGCCATAATCATTTCTACCCAAAAATACATGATACTCAACACAACAAGAACAAAAATGTAGCAGCACACGAACGTGGGTAGGACAGTTTGACCTGTACTTAAGTGAAAATGGAGTGAATGGCTGCTGATGGTGATGGTGATGATGATGATGATTTAGTGAGTGTGGCAGGAAGTTTGATTTGTTGTAATCGCAGTGGAAACAACAACTTGGTTTTGGTAGAAAAAAAAACGAGGCGTTTTCCGGTTGGCTGAATGAATGAATGTTGCTGCTACAAAAAAATGTCGTAAAGTTGTAAGGGTGCAGTTGTTTTTTCTTTCTACTGCTGGGCTTTAAACAAAGTGGTTGGTAAATAGCTGTTGACGTACCGTGCAGGTCCTTTACAGCAAACATTCACAGCAACACATTCAACATTTTTGTGGCTTTTCGAAATTGTCGACTTTTTTGTTTATTTTTTCTTGATTTGGTTTTCGTTTTGAACTTTTTGATAGCTGCTGCTGCTGTTGTTGTAGTTCTTTGATATCCTTAAATAGAACAGGCATTAAATATCCTGTGGTTGTAGTGGTGTGTTAGCTAGTAAGTTTAGTGTGTGTGTGTGAAATTTTAAATGCTTGTGACAGGGTGGTGGTTGCTGTAAACCAACAAGAGTATGGGTTTGGCTTTAATTTTTTTTCAAACAACTTTCTTTTTTTCTTTTTTGCTCTTTGTTTTGTTTTGCTGCTCTGCTGTCAAATAGTCGCCTCACAAACAGCATCCTTAACCATCTTTATCGTAAACTAGGATTCTGGCTCCAGCAGCTTCACTTTTATAATTGCTGGTCTCTGTAGCTTTTAACAAATCGTAACGCCAACATCAGCAAACGGATAAGATTGTAAAGAATATTTTAAATAACGGGCAAACGGTTGAAAAATGTGTTCTACAAAATGTTAATAAAAAGTTGTCGATTATGATAAAATTTTCAATAAAAAATTCCAGTGAATAAAACAGAGATTGAAAAATATTTTTCTAAAATAATTAATACTTAACAGAAAATTAAAAATAAATAATTATTAGATATTAAAAATAAAGTGGCAAATTTGTATTGGCAAATTATATTTTTAAAGTGTAAAATTTGTTAATAAAAAAAGTCTCCATCCTGGATACCTTAAGTTTCAAATATTTCCATCAGCGCAAGATGGGTACCGGAAGTGGTGTGTATTCAAATTCACCGACGGTTTATAGTAAATTTTATTTTTATATTTTCTTACTAAGTATAGAGTTTAAGTTATTTTATAAGACTGAAAAAGTTTTGTTATAAATTGTGTTTAACTGCACTTCTTTAAAATATAATAAGAATAAAAAGAGAAGAAAATATTTTTCAATGAAGCGAATTATTGTGGAAATTGGGAGTTAAAATTTAATATTTTGTTGCACATAAAATAAATTAATATTTAAACATCCTTTAAAGAGCGCTGGCAAATTTGTATCAAACTTATGCCGTCGGAATATATGAACTTCTCTAACATTTTAAATTGTCTATGTGTGTGTCAAGTGCATGTTGTTTCAAAGCAGTCGTGGTTCATCCAAATGAATTATTTAAATGGAAATAAGACTATAAAAACGATTTTGTAGATACTCTAACGAATCAGTTTCTTATATTCAATTTCATTTGTTTTTAATAACATCATGTGGCATGTTTTTCTACTGAATTTTTCTTATCCAATGCTACGACGCACAGTGGGATTTGTTCATACAATGTTTGGCAAAAAATATAAGGAGTGCTCGTAGAATGTTGAAATTTTGTTCTGACCCTTTGGTTAGCTCAATTAAGAAAAATAGAAAGTTTCATCAAAATTGGCCACGCCCACTACCCACCGCCCATAGAACCCAAAACTTATTTTTGGCCCAAAGTTTTTGAAATTTGGCACAGAGCCTTTTATTACCTCAATTAAGAATAAAATAAAGTTTCATCAAAATTGGCCACGCCCACTACCCACCGCCCATAGAATCCAAAATTTATTTTTGGCCCAAAGTTTTTGAAATTTGGCACAGAGCCTTTTATTACCTCAATTAAAAATAAAATAAAATTTCATCAAAATTGGCCACGCCCACTACCCACCGCCCATAGAACCCAAAATTTATTTTTGGCCCAAAGTTTTTGAAATTTGGCACAGAGCCTTTTATTACCTCAATTAAGAATAAAATAAAGTTTCATCAAAATTGGCCACGCCCACTACCCACCGCCTATGGAACCCAAAATTTATTTTTGGCCCAAAGTTTTTGAAATTTGGCATAGAGCCTTTTATTACCTCAATTAAGAATAAAATAAAGTTTCATCAAAATTGGCCACGCCCACTACCCACCGCCTATGGAAACCAAAATTAATTTTTGCCCCAAAGTTTTTGAAATTTGGCACAGAGCCTTTATTACCTCAATTAACTCCCACCACTCACCGCCCATATAACTCATATTGTATTTTTTCCCACAACTTTTTGTTTCTTTACCAAAACTAATTATTTTATAAATAATTATTTTATAAAAATTTCATGAATTTGGAGACAAATTTTATGATATTATAAAAGATTATTAATTATTTAAACATCTTTCTTTTAATTGATAATATGGAGTCTTACGTTTCATTTTAATATAGCGGGAGCACTTAGCACGAACGAGCCACCCTTTTATTCTTCCAAGGAAGTTTGCAATCACGGCACATAATGGAACAAATTTTATTCTCTCATATCTTTTAAGCCATATGAGCGAACTTTATAATTTTTTTTATATATGCAGAAAAGGCTATATTTGAAGAAAATCACTATTTACATCAGAGCTATAAAATTATTTTACGTACAAACATTATAGAAGTGCGTAAACAGTTTTCAATATTTTGGATCAATATTTACATGTGGCTTTACTTCATTATTTCAAAGACAAATAAACGTTTTTTTTTGGATACAATTTATGGATTCTTCATACTGAATAAATTTTCTACAAAACATGCAGTTTTACATTAGATTTTTAAATTTTATGTGTCAAAAAAATGACTTCTTGCACAAAAAATCCAACAGTGCGGTCAAATGTCCTTTTTCACGGATTTATTAATATCTCAACAACAACAATAGCTAGGATCGCCAAATATTACGTGGATAGCTCTGAAACTACTCCGCATATTTGACCAAAATTTTAGGGATATAGGAGGTGTAAGTATGATACTCCCTACATAAATTAATTATTAACTGTGCCATATTTATAGAAATGAAATAGTTATGCGCATTAAATACGCTGTGCGTTACTCGTAAAAGCAAACTACACTTTTTACCAAAATCGGGAGATTATACGAAGGAGGAGTCGAGTGCCTCCCATTAAAATGAATTATTAATTTCCCTCTATCCGCAGAACTACATCAGCGAGAGCTTATTGTATTACGATCATTATATCAACTAGTGATAGGAGGGTGACTACTCGTGAAAGCAAACTTTCCTAACACTTTCCAATAAAATACTATAGATACGAATAACTTAAGAACTGATTTTTAATAATTTTTTGAACTCATTAAAAAAAACAAAAATATCGATTTTTATTTCAAAAACTTAAGAATAAAAATATTTTAAGTGGCTTAATTATTATGCATTACCAACATCACTTTCAGCATCATCGAAGCTGCCATTTAAATCATAGACACCATTATCATATCCGTCATGTCTAATTAAGTCCACAGTATCCTCTGGCAATGTATGTGCCTTCTTTTTTTGGCAACTTTCGCATACTAGAAATAACAGCATCAGAGCTTAATAAAAGCTGTCCATAACTTCTGGGGCGCACCGATGCCCAATCTATTTTTTTTTTCATAAATAACGCTAAACTGTTCAGGCTTTAAAATTATATTTAATTTTAATTATGATTGGATAAGTATAAGGCCTTAATTGTTTACATAAGAATACTTTAGTGAAATTTACTTATATGGAAGGAAAAAAAAATGTTTATATGTAAAAATATTTATTAATATTTTAGAATGTCACAACACCAGAGCAGCGCGTCCAAATTGTTGAATTTTTAATCAAAATAATTGCTCTATTCGCTTTTCTATGCGCCAGACGTGGCGGCCACATGGCAGAGATCATATTTAATTGATATGAAAAATATATTTCCTGGTTTTATTAGGATTTAAAATTGTGTCACTCTATAAAAAACATCATATAGTAAAATTTACTGAAAATTTTCATATATATTTCACTTTGGTGCTGTGATCATCAGGTCCTAACTGCACTTCAATAACTTATTTCTTCGCTTACGGCCATATTATTGATAAGTTTGAAAACTAGTTTAACTTGAAAACTGGTTTTATAGGCAATTGAAAAATTAGTTTTGAGAAATGCGGTATTATTCATTGTAGTTTTGAGGGATAAAACGCGGATTTTGAAAACTAATTTTAATGAAAACTAGTTTTCGTCAAACTAGAAAAAGCTGGCTTTGGAGTAGATAAAACTAGTTTTGCCTCTATATCACATTATTAATTTGGAAAAAAAATGGCACCGAATTGAAAAAATTCATGATAGTAGCCCACTGAGTATCTTTCTTCACTATTGTTGCTTTATTGGTCTCCTTCGATAATATGCCACTACGACCATGTGCAACACATAGAGACACCAATGTTTCCATTTGGTTTTGAGTCCAATTTTCACCTTTGTAACGAATACCCTCAGACGACGCGGAAGTTATTTTCTTGGAAATGGTGTGCTTCTTCGAATTACGCTCCATATATATAAATTCACACTTTAGTAGCTAAAACAGAACTACGAGTAAAAATAAACTAAATAACATTAAACACATATTACAATCACGGTTGCCACTGAGTAAAAAAATTTTTTACCAAAATTTTCCAAAAATGTTACCAAAAAGTTACCAAAATTTTTTTATAAAAAAAATCTTTATTTTTATTATAATAAAAACAACAACTTTTATTAATAAAAAACATACCATAAATCGTTTTAATTCATTTTAGAACGAATTCCGTTTTTAATTTAAATAAATTATTTAATATTGCAGTCATTTAAAATAATCTTTTGCTGACCAAACATAATGACATTTGCATATTACGCCGTTGAACAATTTGGCGCACATTCACACAGTTGTTTTTAATGATTTTTTTCTCAGTGTTGAGTAATGCGGAAAAATGATAAAAGAAAAGCAATAATTTGATAGTTTGTCAAGCCTTAAAAAGTTACCAAGTTACCAACCCTAAAAAATATTACCAATTTTGGTAGAATGTTACCAACTGTGGCAACTGTGATTACAATCAGTATTTATTCAAATCGAACTCACGAGTAATATATAAAACAATATTTTGTTTTCCGCAATGATGTTAAGCACTCAAAATGTAAACAGTGCCTGCAAAAGCATGTGTTTTGATGCAAAATATTGCACAAAACTAGTTTTAATCACAAAACTAGCAATGCTTTTGAAAACTGAAACCAGTTTTATTTTCATATGTGAATAATACCAACTTTTTTTTAAAACTAGCTCTGAATGAATTTCAGATTTTTTGCACGAAAGCTAGTTTTCACGAAAACTAGTTTTCACGCTGGTTTTATCTAAAGTGAATAATATGGCCGTTATACTAGTTAGCCGTTTCGTGTACTGTTTTTCATCTTCGAAAATTGATTTTAATATAGTAAAATCGCTTCTGGATAGTTTATTTGCTAATTAATCTAAACTTGATTGCCTAAATCTATATGAGTCTAAAAATATTGACATTATCTATGCTGATGGTTTTTGAATTGGATATGTAAAACTCTTTATTTAGAGGGATGATGTTTATTGGACTATTATTAATATGATTAAGTTCCTTTATAAACAAATGAGAATCATAAGAAGAAAGACTATGAAATATAACCGGGAAAAATTGTGGTATAGCTTTGAAATTTAAATTACATGAGCTATGCTCTAGTTCTCTATATTTCTCACTTAAATGGTCTTTTACTTTAACTTCATCGACGATAGGATTTGAACAAATGTGAGAAATATTTGTTTTAAAAATTTTCGTGCACTCGATTCACACAATGATATAAAAACGTGAGTTACCTTCATGACATTTCCTTTTATTAGAAGCGGAGTAGAGAAGAAACATAAATAGACAAAACATTACGATTTCCATTTCCCATGTCCTTTTAGAATTTCTCCTTTCTCTTGTCTTATTATTTTTTTATTTTTTACTTTCAAAAAATATCATTCCTTGGAAAAAAAATTTAAAAAATCATAATATAAATGCAAGAAATTGCTTTTAAAGATAAATAAAAAATGTCATGGTTTAAAAAGTATCGCGTGAATTCGGTGTTACACTAGGTTCTTACACCCAATTCACACAATGATTTAAAAAGCATCAGTAAACATCATGACGTTTTCTTTTGTTGAATACAAGGTTGAAAAGAATGAGAAACATCAATTTTGAGTTTAATATGGCAATAGATAAATCAATAGAAAATATTATTTTCATTAAAAAAATAAATCAAAAAGAAAGTTCACAAATAGGTCATGAAGAAAATAACACTGTGCAACAGTGAAAAAAATACAAGGTCGTGAATATAAATTTTTTTTTTATCTTGGACCAGCACTCAGGGGATGACCCCTATATATGCAATGCATTGCGGCGGAACTGAAAACGAGGGGATAGTATTGAGGGGACAGATTAGGAAAGATGAGAAGATAGACAGTTGTTTTTGTAGCTATTTCAACCTTTTTCTTCGCCGTCTAATTTTTGCTACTCAGTTTGGCCAATTTAGTGGCCGTTGTTTTTTAAATTATAAAATTTGAGTTAAAAATTTAAATTTTTTTAAATTGCTGACACCTTTTTTGGGTATCATGCTAATATTGAGAAACTTTGGAGACGCATAAAAAAAGCGGTCACCAAATTGGCCAAACTGAGTATAGGGTTTTACTACAATTTGATAGTAGAATCGAACCCATATAGTCACGACCTTGCACTTTTCAAAAGGTCTTCAATTGTCGTATAGTATAATCAAACATCAACACAGAGATGTAAAGTGTGCTATCTTCAGTTTAGTATTGATACAATTCTCATATACTCTGTCATAATAATATTTTTATAAATAAAGACACTTAATCTATCTTCAGTTTAGTATTGATACAATTCTCGTATACTCTGTCATAATAAAATTTTTATAAATCAAGACACTTAACAAAGTCACCTAATAATTGGTGAAGAGTACCTGAGTACTGATGATGAAAGTTTGGCGGCTTTCAAGTGTACAAAATGTTCAATTATCACCAATTTTATTTGATGATCAGCAATCAGATTCAAATCTAATCAAAATTGTGGTTCAATAATTTTTAGGATATAAAATATTGATAAAAAGGAAATTATAGTGATTAAACTATTAAAGAATTTCGAGCGAATTTTCCTCTAAATTATTTTATTTTTAAATTCCTATATTGACTTTTAGAAAATAACAAAATATAAAGGAAAAAAGTAATGCACGTTTTCGAAAGGATTTAAAATCCTTTGAGCGGACGATATAAACAATACTTCAAAGCTTGAAGAAAAAAAAATTTATAATCACATTTTCCCTAGAGAAAATTGTAATATCGAATTTGCACCACCCTTGGGAACTCTTTACAGTTTCAAATTGTGATTTTCTTAAATAAACATTACCAAATTTGTATGGAATTATAATTTTAAGAAAATATATACTCAGTTGACATGCAAAATATTCATAAAAACAACAAATCACTTAATTTTTAAATCTAGAAAGAAAAACAAAAACACTTTAAACCGAAAACGCAATAGTTTACTTTTCAAAAGAACAATAATAAAACAATAAAAACTTTTCAAAAATCATAAACCACAAAAGGGAGAGATGATGTTGTTATCTGAAGAAGAAAAGACAAAAGCCACTGGAATTTAAATAGTGCTTTTGATATTGGCAAACCAGTTAAGCCAAGCAAGCAAAGGACCAATACAACAAAAAAGGACACGCACCACTTACACTCACCCCTTTTTCTTTTTGCTTTATGGTGCTAACTAAAGAACACTTTTCAGGAGGAAGCAACAAATAGCTCGACAGTAAATACCTTGAAAAAAAGAATGTATAATTGAGAACACACGACCCTTAAAGAAGAGTGTGAAAATTTGCCAGCACGCGTCATTGAGCTGCAGAAGGGATCTGCTAGAGAAAACACTGACAATATGTCAGTTGTCATTATTTACATTCGGACATAAGATTTTGCCGGTTGGCGTGGTTGTTGTGTTTTGACAAGTGTCTCCTTCTGGTTGTTGTTTAAAAAGGCATTAAGTTTATAAAATGTTGTATGAGTTTGCAAAAATTCCAAGGATTAGCCAGACAACAAAGGAGGCAATGAAAATAGCAACAATAAGAGGAAAGAAAATATAAAGTTAGTTTGTCGGGGGAGGGTTTAGTTGAAAAATGGGGCTCTGTGCATGTTCTGTTTTGTTGGTAGAATGTAGAGATAATTTCCTTTCATGAGCTATTTTTAAGCTTTTTCTTCTTAATATTTTTTTTAGGTGATCGCCTTTTGGATATACCATGCAAAGTGTGCGGCGATCGTAGCTCTGGCAAACATTATGGTATTTATAGCTGCGATGGTAAGTTTTTTTCTTATATTTAAAAATAATATTATTCAATACTTATCTACGTTGGATTAGCAATCTAACGTAGCAATCTAACGCATACTAAACCTGTAATGTGGCCCACGGATGGAAAACATAATATAATTGTACTTTTTTTTGGTACAATTACGACTTTGTTGGTACCGTGGTACTACCACGACTAATTTGGTACAATTTAAATATCTCAATCAAAAGCTTACACCTAGTTCATAAAAACGTTTTATGCTTGAAAATTTTTGTTAATTTCTCAGTGAATCAGTTAATAAACATAAAATATTTCTGTGAATTACACGGTTACATAATCAAAGATTTTGTGTCAACTTTTTATTACATACAAGTGTTCCAGTCAGCACTTCATGAAATTTTCGGATCGATTCTTACTCTCTGCTTGTTCTATATATTTATTTTGTCGTTTCTTTTTGAAAATGATTGTTCTTTCGAGAGAAAACGGTTCTCTAGACCCGAATCTTTCAAAATAGTGTCTTATGTCTCATATTTCTGCTAAATTATGGCTCATTTAAGTAACGGACTAACAATTATTTTCTATAATTTTTAGCAACAGAAACATTTTTCATCGTTTGGCGGCCTTATATTTGATTCAAAAACAATCACTTTGAAAAAGGGTATAATAATTGATTTTCAAATTCCGAAAAAGTTTTCAATCAATGTCTCGTTGCCTCAATTTTCAACTACCAGAAAATTTATTATCTTAAATTGTAAGACTTTTTGAATAAAATTTAATCAACTGATTCCTAGATTTTTATTAAATAATATTTTTTTGTTGTATACTTGTGTAGAGAAGTTTTTGAATTTCTATTTATAGAAATATAAAGATATAAAAAAAATGGTACCGTCATGGTATGAAAAGTACATTTTATTTAGTTAATTGTTACAAAAGCAAAATAAACCTTTTCCATCCCTGATGGAAGATGGCGACTTGTTGTACAATTTTATCAAGTTGTACAACCAATTGCTACGTTGGAAGTCTGGTGGATCATCAGTTCAATAAAATAGAATTATATCTTGAAAAGTACAGCCAACTCGGAAAAACCAATATCACTTTCGGATTTAGAAGACCAAAGTCATATCGAATTGCTTAACAAATCTCGTGACTGAAAATCTTGTTAATCATTCCTATTCTTCTTATTGTCAAACCAGCAAACCTTTTTATTTATTTATTTATTTATTTAGTCTGCCTATGAAAAAAACTCTTACAGGCCCTTGAAAATATTTTATTACAGCATTAAATTTAAATCAAAATAGTATAATTGAGATAACGTATATAAAATTAACTACTTAAGTGATTAATGATATTCCTTTTAATGGTGTCAGGATGGGATGAATAATCAATTAAGTCGTAAAGGCTGTTGAATTCTGCACACATTCGACGGAATGGATCAAAGTTACCATAATTAGTGCGAAAATATTGTAGGTTGAGAGTCATGTAATATCTTGTCGGGCGTTGTGGAATTATAAATTAAATTTTACTCAGCAGTACGTCGGAAACGGTAATACCGTTGATCAACTTTAAAATAAATGAAACATTCATACATTTTCTTCTAGTTTTTAATGTAGGGAGCTTGATAAGAGATAGGCGGCTTTCATATGATGGAAGATTTGCATTTGCATTCCAGGGCAGACTTCTAAGACAAAATATCAAAAATTGTTTTTGAACAGATTCAATTTTCTTAATATGAACTTCATATTGCGGATCCCAGACCACCCATCCACATTCCAAAATAGGTCTTACAAGAGAATTATATAATTGCTTTATAACACACGGATCGTCAAACTCCTTTCCCCAAACGTTTAATAAAACCAAGTACTCCTTTAGCTTTATTTATAATCTGGAAGATGTGATGGTTGAAAGTTAGCTTAGTGTCCAGTAATACACTAAGATCACGAAATAAATCAACTTTTTCAACAGCATATTCGTTAATTCTGTAGGTACACTGTACGGAAAATTCTCTGAGAAACGACATGTATTTACACTTCCTTAAGTTTAACTCCATTAAGTTTAGATTGCACCATTGGTTGAGGTTATGCAAATCCGTTTGGAGTAATGAGGACACATTAGAATTATTAAAGCTAAGGAAAAGCTTTACATCATCAACGTGCATTAGTATGTTGGAATGGTGAATACAGGACGGTAGATCATTAATGAATATGAGGAACAATAAAGGACCCAAATGGCTACCTTGAGGAACTCCAGAAAGTACAGAAATAGTTTTAGATTTACGATTTCTAAACAAAATACATTGATGTCTGTCCTTAAGATAAGTCGATATCCATTTCAGGAAAATAGGAGAAAAGCCAACTAATTCCAGATTTGATATAAGAAGGTCATGATTTACTTTATCAAATGCCTTGCTAAAGTCTATATAAATAGTGTCGATTTGGTAACCTGAGCAGAACGAATCTATTACATAAGATGTAAATTCCAAAAGATTAGTAGCAGTAGAGCGTCCTTTTCTAAATCCATATTGAAGTGGTGACAAATAAGATGATAAATGATGTGATAGATGGTCTGTTATAATTTTCTCGAAAAATTTCGGGATAACACTTAATTTAGTATTGCCTTTGTAATTTGAGATGTTTGATCTACTACCGGACTTAAACAACGGCATAATAAATGATGCTTTCCAATATGTAGGAAAATAGCCAGCCGATAGCGATATATTAAATAAGTATGTTAAAGGCATAACTAGTGGATATAAACACCGTTGTAGGATACAGCTAGGAACACCATATGTTTCGGAACATTTTAATTTTCTAATAGCGCTTATAATTGTTATTGCATGTATTTTAGGAGAACTAATGTGTGTAGCTTCGGGAATTAAATATGGATATTCAGAAAGGTGGTTGTATTGTTTCCGAGAAAATGATGTGGAGAAAAAAATCAGCAAACATGTCACAAATCTGTGAATCATCTGAAGATTCGTTATCACAGAACGTCATCATCGAAGGAAACCCAGAAACTTTTCGCTTTGAGTTAACGAACTGGTAGAACGATTTGGGGTTGCATTTGAAACATGATTTAACCTTAGAAAGATAGTTATTAGAACATTGTGTATTAGCTAAATTGTAATGTGCCCTTGATGTTGAATATTTTGCGTAATTCAACATCTTATTTGACGCCCAATGACGAAAACAATCAAAAGTTGGAATTTTAAGAATATTTTGAATTTTCAGTGAAAATTCTTATACATATTGAATTTATCTAAAAAATACTTATCAGAAAAATTGGGATACCTGAGCGAGTAAAAACTGTTAAAGTTTGTAGGTCCTATGACGGCCTGTGGTAAAACCAATTGGATTTTTAATGAAAATTTGGATATTTAGTAAAATTTCATATTCGGAATTTCTGTAAGGGATGAATTTTAGGAAAATGTCAATACCTGGAGTATGTAGATCTATGGATCTAGTTATTTGTGGTTTGTGTCTAGGGTTATAAATTTAGAAACTTAATTTTACACACGTTCTGTCATGGCAAATCGTATTATGACGCTATAATGAGAATGAAATAACCAAAAAGAATTCAAGTAATATTTGCCTCTCATTTCCTCTTTCTGCTTCTGCGTTCAATTAAGTCTTGGTTTAAGAAAAAATGCTGTATGTTGAAGCAGATTATTAAATTTGGTGTCTGCAATATTTTCTACAGAGTTTTCGTATTCGAAGGCCCCCTGTTGTTGATTTAAGTGATTTTGATTCATAATATATTGTCCAAAATTATTATTATACCTTCCAAAAAAGAATTGGAGGATCCATCGGAGACTTCATAAAGTAAATATATTATTGATGAATTCTAAGACGATCTGACCACGTCCGTCCGCCCGTCCGTCCATCTACGGACATCACGAAACAGTCCAAACGAAAAGAGCCACACCCTTGAAATTTGGTATAGATAAATTTTGAAGGATAGCACAGGTCAAGTTGGTAAATGAGCTGAATCGGGCGAGAGGGGAAAAAGTTCCCCTAAGAAGTACTAAACCAACTTCTAAAAAATGACATAATTTTAAAGTTTTTTTTTGTAATTTTGTTAAGCAAATGTAATTTTGTTAAGCAATGTCAAAAGAGATCCAACGCGTTAAAATGGGAGCCATACAACCAAAAAAATTAACTTTGGGACCCCGATCCCTTTAGTGGCCGTTATTATATGCCAAAATAGTGTAAAAATTGAACAAATTGTTTTACTTAAGCCTACATTCCTTAAAAATAACATTTTTAATCTTTAATGACGAAGCTGAGACCTAACCTGGTACTATCCTGGCCTACCACCTCCTCCCGCTTTTCCCCCTAAATGAGCCTATCAAAAAAAAAATTTTTTTAATATTGTTTTTAATTATCCCAAATATTTATTTTTAGAGTTTTCTGGTAAAGGTGAAATGTCTCCCCCACAGCCCCTGCCAGAGCGACCCCGCCAAAAAAAAACATTTTTAATACCTTCCAAAAAGAATTGGACCTCATAAAGTTCTAGTTATGCCCATACGTTCGCCTGTGGAAAACATGATATAGCCACGGTTGCCACTGAGTAAAAAAAATTTCTACCAAAATTTTCCGAAAATGTTACCAAAAAGCTACCAAAATTTTTTTTTATAAAAACAAAAATCTCTATTTTTATAATAATAAAAACAACAACTTTTAATAATAAAAAACATAACATAAAACGTTTTAATTCATTTTAGAACATAAATAAATATTTCAATTCATTATACCTACGAATTCCGTATATAATTTAAATAAATTATTTAATATTGCAGTCATTTAAAATAATCTTTTGCTGACCAAACATAATGACATTTGCATATTATGCCGTTGAACAATTTGGCGCACATTCACCACAGTTGTTTTTAATGATTTTTTTTCTCAGTGTTGAATAATGCGGAAAAATGATAAAAGAAAAGCAATAATTTGATAGTTTGTCAAGCCTTTAAAACAATGTTACCAAGTTACCAACCCTAAAGAAAATTACCAATTTTGGTAGAATGTTACCAACTATGGCAACTGTGGATATAGCCTATTTTTGGCCCCCGCCCCCTTTAGTGGGCGTTGACGTACGATATTATATGCAAAAGTAGTGTAAATATTGAACAATTTTTATTTCTTAAGCCTATAAGAAGCTGAGATGTTCTCTGATCTTGCAGAGGTGAAACGTCTCCCCCACGGCCCTTCCCGGAATAACTCTTTCAAAATGGAGATTTAAAATTGGATACATCTTAAAGGAAGTCTGTGCCATCAAATTAAACATTTAAAAATTTACATACTAAATATTTGGAGGGTATTTGTGATTCGACCCGGTCGAATATAACGTTTTTAAATTCTTCTAGTTTCTTGAAAATATTTTAGATTTATTACGCGCTTATTTGACGTATTTCTATGGGGAATTTGTCAAATAAACCTGTAATAAACCTAAAACATTTTTTATGAATACGGCGGTTAAGCTTTAGGTCTCTTTATTTTAATTTAATTTTTAATTTCAATATTTCGTCACTCCTTTGTGTGGCTTCTTCAGGAAATTAATTATTTTATTTTTTATTCCTCAGGAAATTAATTATTTTTTGTCATAAATAATTATTTTCATGAAGAAGCCACGCAAAGGAGTGACGAAATATTGAAATTAAAAATTAAATTTAAATAAAGAGACCTTAAGCTTAAAAATATCAGAATACAATAATATAACGTTTCTGTTTGTTTTTATCTTATTTTTGATGAAAGTCCTGGAAATCGACAACACTCTGTTACGAAGTACTCTAACCAGTTCAGTTCACTGTTCTAAAATTTCTACAATCTAAGGGTTTCTGGGTCCATAATTAGATCCTTAAAACTACTGCAGCCAAACATGAGAAATCATAGACAATGAAATGACCTCTGATGATCACTGACTTATGACACGTTGTTTTTATCTCTTAATATACTCGTAATACAAATATTACATCAACGAACTTTTGTCGAATTAAAATTTCCTGAATTTCGACACTATTTAAATTCACATTTATTTCAACTCCAAACCAATTGTTTGGAAAATTTTTCATAATAAATTTATTTTCCCATAAACTCAAGAAAAACAAAAACAAAAAAAAAATAATATTATGATAAACATTTCTGTTACAGGTTGTTCTGGTTTCTTTAAACGCAGCATTCATCGTAATCGCATTTACACTTGTAAAGCAACTGGTGATATGAAGGGCCGTTGTCCCGTAGACAAAACCCATCGCAATCAATGTCGAGCTTGTCGTTTGGCAAAATGCTTTCAATCTTCCATGAATAAAGATGGTAAGTATTAGATTAACTCAGTCCTGTCTATGAAGTAATAACAACGACAACAAGACTCAATACGTTTAAGGAACATTTTGCAAAAAGTAAAAGTTTTCGTTCGGTTGGTGTTAAAACAACAAACCCCATACAAATCACATTATTATGATTGTTTTATTGAAGAAAATAGAATTAATTATGCAAAACATTTTAATTATACTCGTACTACAAGTTCTACGTTAGAAGATGAAGAGAACAGTTTGTGTTCGTATTAATTTGTAATATTTTATTTTGCTTTCAAACGCAAGAGTGCGTGTGAATGTGCTCAACACAGGCTGAGGCTGGGTGAATATAATTAAAAATGTAGCTGCTGCAAACCACAGGCATAATGATGTGAAAATAGGAATCTATTGTGGAATGTTAATGATTTCGCATATAAGATAAATAGGAAAAAGGTTAATGCTGCGGGACATTTAGTAAACTGAGGGATTTTTAATGATTTTTTAATATCAAGTTTAAGTTTTTAAAATTTAGCGAATTCAGTGAATTATCATGTTAAAGTTTAAATTTCATTGTACAGCAAAACAAAAAAGTTATAATAATAAAATAAAATAATAAGAACGTTATATTCGCCCGAGTCGAATCTTAAATACCCTCGAAATATTTAGTAAATCAAACCTATTTTGTCGGGGTCACTTCGGGAGGTACTGTGGGGGAAACATCTCACCTTTGCCATATAACACTAAAGAGTAAATTTTTGGGATTTTTAGGTGAAAAAAAATGTTATACCCTCCAAAAAAGAATTTGGAGGGTATATTCACTTTGTCATTCCATTTGTAACGCATCGAAATATCCATCTCAGACCCCATAAAGTATATATATTCTTGATCAGTGATGAAATCAAAGACGATCTGAGCACGTCCGCCCGTCCGTCCGTCCGTCTGTGGAAATCACGATTCAGTCCAAACGAAATGAGCTAGACTCTTGAAATTTGGCATAAATATATTTTAAAACTTAGAGCAGGTTAAGTTCGGAGATGGGCTAAATCGGGTAAGGGGGAAAAAAGTTCCCCTAAGAAGAACTAAACCAACTCAGAAAAAACAACATAATTTTTAAAGTTTTTTGGTTATTTTGTTAAGCAAATGATACTTTTTTATGTCAAATACTGTCCAACGCCCTAAACTGGAGCCATAAAATAAATAAAAATTATTTGTGGACCCCGCCCACTTTAGTGGGCGTTATTATATGCAAAAATAGCATAAAAATTTAACTAATTGTTTTACTTAAGCCTACATTCCTTAAAAATAAAATTTTTAAGCTTTAATGACGAAGCTGAGACGATACCTGGTACTCCTCTGCCCTACACCCTCCTCCCCCACACCCCCTAAATAACCCTACCAAAAAAAAAAGTTTTTTTTAATATTGTAAGTAATCACCCCAAGCATTTATTTTTAGAGTTTTATGACTGCCTGTTTCTGTCTACCCCCTCCTCCCCCTTCACCCCCTATATGACCCTACCAAAAAAAAATTTTTTTTATATTGTATATAATCATCCCAAGCATTTATTTTTAGAGTTTTATGACTGCCTGTTTCTGCCCTACCCCCTCCTCCCCCTTCACCCCCTAAATGATCCTACCAAAAAAATTTTTTTTTTTAATATTGTATGTAATCATCCCAAGCATTTATTTTTAGTTTTATGACTGCGTGTTTCTGCCCTACCCTCTCCTCACCCTTTGCCCCCTCTACATGAACCTATAAAAAAAAAAAATTTAATTTTGTATATGATCATCCCAAGCATTTATTTTTAGAGTTTTATGACAAAAGTGAATTGTTTCCCCCACAGCCCTTGCCAGAGCTACCCCGCCAAAATACAGTTTTTATACCCTCCAAAGAGAATTGGACCCTATAAAGTATATATGTATATTCTTGATCAGTGATGAAGTCTAAGACGGTCTAGCAATGTCCATACTTTCGTCTGTGGAAAACATGATATTGGCGTTGACGTACGATATGATATAAAGGAACTCTGTCCCACCAAGTTAAACATTTTAAATTCACTTTCTAAATATTTGGAGGGTATTTAAAATTCGACTCGGTCGAATATAACGTTTTTACTTGTTTTTTTATTGTGTAATTTAGAGCGTAAAGGTATGGGGAGGATAGGGCAGAGGAAGATTGGAGCATATCTCAGCTTCATCATAAATGCTTCAAAATTTTAATTTTAAGGAGTGTGTTTTTATATTTTTCCATGTAATATGTTATTTTAACGCCCTCTAAGAGAGGATGGGTGCAAAAATGAATTTTTTCGATTTTCTGGCTTCAAGTTCAACGTTTTGGACCTTCTTTGACATAAAAATATATCGCTGTATTAAATTGAATTAAGATTCTATAGGCTAATTGTTCGAAATTTTTAATTTAAATCTCAGAAAGACATGATAAATATTCCAAAGCACAAAAGCAAGTCAACATCAGTTTTTGTTATTCAACTTACACAGCAGAGCAGAACAGCTGTTTTCGAAAGACGCAACGCTTTCATCATCAGTGCTCATGTGTATTGTGTTTGTTGATTTAAATTAAAAATTTCGAACAATTAGCCTATAGAATCTTAATTCAATTTAATATAGCAACATAAAATGTTCGTTAAAATTCTTACTACATATAAAAATATATCATTTGCTTAACAAAATTAGAAAAAAAAACCTTTAAAAATTATGTTATTTTTTAGAAGTTGGTTTAGTACTTCTTAGGGGAACTTTTTCCCCTTTAGCCCGATTCAGCCCATTTACAAAGTTGGTCCAAGTTATCCTTCAAAGTTTATCTATACCAAATTTCAGGAGGCTGCCTCTTTTCGATTGGACTGCATCGTAATTTCCACAGATGGAAGGACGAACGGACGAACGCGGCTAGATCGTCTTAGAGTTCATCAGTGATCAGAAATATATACTTTGTGGGGCCTTAGAGCGATATTTCGCTGCGTTACATACGACATGACAAAGTGAATATACCCTCCAATTCATTTTTTAGAGGGTATAAAAATGCTTAAACTAATTTCGGAATCACAATATGAGTCTTAATACAAGGTGGGCCAAAAAAAATCACCCTATTGGAAGATGCTCTTATTTTTGCAAATGGCGGCCAATGTCAAATCTGTTTTGACATTTGTGAACTAGACAGATCTAGAATACTAGTAAACACGCCATGGAGCGATACAGTCCCGGAATAATCGTGTCTATTTTTTTTTAGTAACAATTCGTCTGTGGTGTTGACGTAGCGCGAATTCCGTCGCCGATTCCCCGGTCGTCCGCGCAAACACTGCGCCGTTTGGCCAAAAGCCTTAAAGTGTATGGGACTACACGAGACGCTTCCAAGAGTGGCCGGGCCCGGAGCTCTCGCTCTGCCGCGAATATAGCCGCTGTTGCCATGGAAGTCGAGCTGTCACCAGAAACGTCGACCAGACGCCGTGCCTCGCAATCGGCCATCAGCCGGTCGTCCCTAAGGCGCATTTAGGTCAAAGACCTGCACATGTTCGCGTACAAAGTCCAGTCTGTGCATCAGCTGCCTGTCTGTCGGCCGCCTAACGTGTGTAACCAGCACCCAAGCCATCCCCAATCTCGAGGACGAAGTGGACGATTTTTCGAACGAAATCATTATGAGCGATGAGGTTCATTTCCACCTCAGCGGGTACGTGTACAAGCAAAACTATCGCTTATGGGGCACCGAAAATCCACGAGTGATGCACGAGGAGCCATTACGCCCGCTCAAAGTGACTGCATGGTGCACTGTTCACGCCTGGAGGAGTCATCGGGCCATTTATTTTCGAGGACGCCGCTGGTCAAACGACAGTGGACGGTGCGCGCTATAAGGCCATGTTAACCGAGTCTTTTTTCTATCGCAATTGCACGAATTAGGACTGGAGGAAATGTGGTTCCAACAGGACCGAGAAACGGTACACACTACGCGAGCCACAACCGATATTCTGAAGGCGGCGTTTCTGGGTCGCCTCATCTCTCCTTTTGGGGATTTACACTGGCCCGCAAGAACGCCCGTTTTAACCGTTCCATACTTTTTTTGTGGGGTCACGTGTTTATGTGAACAAGCTCGAGACCCTGGAAGCACTCAAGGACAACATTCGACACGACTGCGAGAATCTGTTCTCGCCGAAGTGATGAAAAATGCCATAAAACGAGTCCGTTCACTTGACCAATAAAATTCTAAAGGTTCAAATAAACACAATCAAAAAACAGAATCGAAGTTTTTTATTTAGAAAAAAAAAATGAGAGCCAAACAACATCGGATTACTTCTTTTGGGCCACCTTGTACTAAGGGATTATATTGGTGCATGGAAGTTGGTTAAAAGTTGTTAGATTTCTGTTTCCTCTTCTTTATACTTCTTCCTCAACCTGTCAATATCACTTTGAAATATATTGCAAATGCCCAATTAAAACATTTCATTGACCTTTTTTTAATAGGAGATAAAATAAATTTCAAACTATTAAACACAAGTTTTCTGGTTTAGTACACTATTGCCCTCAACATAAGTATTTATTGAAATAAATTGAAAAAAAAAAATTATCTATTGAATTGAATGAGTATATTACACAATGGTAGCTTTAAAGCTTTTAAGCCAATATTTAATGTAGCATAAAGACACAAAAGCGATTAAGTCCGACACAAATGTAAAATTAACACACAAGTATATAAGTATGTATACATGTATGTATATAATACATATACAACAAACAATTTACTAAAAACAAATACACGCAACGCTCTTCATGAATGCATATTAAAGAACAACAACTACAACAATAACAATCAAATAAATAGTCCATGAAAAACAAAATAACAAAAGAGTCCTGTCAAATACGTGAGAAGTTTAACACATTTGCAATATGAAATAACCGATGCCAGGCATGGAAAATGAAGACTTCAGAAAGTTATTGGAATTCAACTTTGTGCTTTATTTATTTAGTTTCATTTTATTTTGTATATAATTAATAAATGGTTTAACTGCCTTATTTATAAAAAATATTTCTGTCTTATAAAAGGTTTATGAAACAAATTTTGTTTAGAAATGTCTTTCATAAACCTTTTGTAAATCAACAAGTAAAAGCGCTATATTCGGCTGTGCCGAATCTTATATACCCTTCACAGATGTAATTCTTTTTTCTTTCTTTCTTGCCAAAACAGAAAGTAGGTTTAATTAAAATATCAAAATAATGTTATCGGTTACTTTTATATTTAAGAAAACGTTTAAATTTTTCGGCTAGGAAGCTAAATTTTTGGCTTCTCTTATATCTAATACCTATGAACGTCTTTCGAAAATATTATATATATTTAATTTACAAACAAAACAAAAAATCCGTTTCATGTACCCCAAAAAGTTCTAATTGTCCAACCGTAGAATCGTCTTTGGTTTTTAATGTTGTTGGTTTTTAATACCAGATTACTTCTTTCTGATAAATAAAGTATGTACAATTCATCATAAAAATCAAAAATAACAAATAAAATGGCTGATTTTATGAATCAGAAAATGTCAACTTCCTAACCCTGGAACCGAATTCTTAATTTTTTAATACTAATCTAATTTTTTCTGATATATAAAATAGCTTTAATTCACTAAAAACACAAAATTTTTAATTTATGTATGTACTATTATGTACGAAAAGTATTTCGATTTTCCAACTCTGGAAGCGAATTTTTATTTTTTTACCAATGCAATTCTTAGTGAGGCGTAACATAGCTTTAGTTGACAAAAAAAATACTATTTTTAAACTTTTTGGTCACTTTCACGTACCATAAAATATATCATATGTCCAAACCTGGAGTCGAAATTTTGATTTTTAAGATTTTAATACCAAATATGTTCTTCCTGAATTATAAAACAGCTCTAATTAGCAAAAAAAAACAACGTCAATTGCCTTTTTGGTTACATTTATGTTTAAAAAAATTTCAATTTCCTAACCCTGGAAGCGAAATTTAAATTTTTTAAAATTTTCTTTATCAATGCAAGTCTTCATGAGGTATAAAGTAGTTTTGTTTAAGAAAAAGTCGAATTTTGCAACCATTTTGGTTATTACATGTACTACAAAATATTGCATGTACCAAAAAAAATTTAATTTTTCTAACCCTGGAAACGAAATTTAAATTTTTTTTGTTTTTTTTTTTTATCAGTGCAATGCTTCTTGAAGTATAAAGTAGTTTTATTTACAAAAAATTGCAAATTTTTTACCATTTTGGTAACTTTCATGTACCATAAAATATTGCACTTGTCCATCCCTGGATTCGAAATTTTATTTTTTATTTTTGAATTTTTGATACCAATTTTGTTCTTCCTAAATTATACGACTGTTTTAGTTGGCAAAAAACTAAAAACAACAACATCGATTGCCTGTTTGATTACTTGCATGTATAAAAAAAATTCAATTTCCCACCCCTGGAAGCAAAATTTGAATCTAAAATTTTCTTTTCTTTTTGCCAATGCAAATCTTCATGACGTATAAAGAGGTTTTGTTAAAGAAAAACTTAACATTTTTAACAATTTTAGTTACTACATGTACTACAAAATACGGAATGGGCCGAAAAAAAAATTTTTATTTCCCATCCCTGAACATTTTTTTTTTATATTTTTAGTTTTTAATACACCATTGAGACTTCCCAAAGCACGAAATAGGTTTAGTTTGCAAACATTAAAAAAAATAAATTATTTTTGGTATAAATTTAGCGTCGAGAAATAGGTGCAAGCTTCCCAGCTCTGGAACCATAGTTCGGATCTATCTGAATTTTAACACCACTCTATTTAAGTTCATTTCCAATCCAACGGTCCAAGAATGAAGTCTCTATCTCTTCTGGGGGCTTGGCTAGACCTGTTTCATTACTTTCACTTATAAAAACAATGCAATTTCCCAACCCTGGAAGTAAAATTTGAATTTAAAAACAAAAATTTTTTTTTGCCAATGCAAATCTTCATGACGTATAAAGTGGTTTTGTTAAAGAAAAACTTAAAATTTTTAACAATTTTAGATACTACATGTACTACAAAATACGGAATAAGCAGAAAAAAAATTTTTTTATTTCCCATCCCTGGAAAAATTTTTTTATTTTTTTAATTTTTAATAGACCATTGAGGCTCCCTAAAGCACGAAATAGGTTTAATTTACAAACATTAAAAAAAATAATTGATTTTTGGTAAAAATTTTGCGTCGAGAAATAGGTGTAAGCTTCCCAGCTCTGGAACCATACTTCGGATCTTTCTGAATTTCAATAGCAGCCTGTTTAAGTTCATTTCCAATCCAACGGTCCAAGAACGAAGTCTCTAGCTCTTCTGGGAGCTTGGGAAAACCGATTTCACGTACAGACGGACGGACAGACGGACAGACGGACAGACGGACAGACGGACATCGCTCAATCGTCATCGCTATTCATAAGGATCCAGAATATATATACTTTATGGGGTCCCATGTGCATATCGAAGAAATTACACACGGAATGACAAACCTATATATACCCTTTCACTTTTTTGTGAAGGGTATAAAAATACAGTCGCATCTGAGTCAGTCAACATCAAGCCTTGTTGACGATTATTTTTGATGTGTAAACATCTATACGCTGGGGGTAAAAATATTTTTCACAATGCAACCACAAATTTAGAGTAAGATCAAATCGGTGTGAGCTATGTATGAGTGTATTAGTGTAATCATACGGACAACAAGAAGTACAGAAAAACTTAACAGCTGCATAGAAATACACACAACACCATCTAGTGTGCAATAAACTTGTGTCCAACTACCACATTCACTCAGTTTTGACAAGAACCTCTGATCAAACACTTTTAAATGACATAGGTTTGATTAAAGGTTATTGTCGAAACTAAGCGAATGAGCTATTTGGACACAAGTCTACTGTGCAATATTACATTATGTTATCGAAGGAAATTAAAAACATATAAAGAAAATGATTACAAACACATTTAATTTTAATAACTTTTAAAAAGATTTTTTGCACTTTTAATAATAAATTTACTAAAACAAAGCAAAATAAGGAAAACAAAAACACTAAACTTGCTAAACTAAAAGTCTTCTTGCGGACAACAAGTACAAAGAAACATAATAGCTGTATATAGGCACCATCTAGCGTGTAATAGCAGCTACTAATTTTCATTAACATATAATTGTGGTAGCGCTGTACAGTTCGAAAGCCATTGCTGGCAAATAACTACATGCAGTACATTTCAGTAAACAGCTGATTAATAGCTTTTTCATTACTAGATGTTTTCACATCTCCCCTGTGATCGGACTCACACTGCTTTTTTTAAGAGCAGCCAGACCACTGATCGTTTACTCTCTTTCGAGAGTTTTGCGTCTCACTCGCACTAGTTAATTTCAACACTAATAACTGTATAGATTTATAGTTCTTCTGAGGAATATTCCGTGGTTAACTACGTTGCTACTTCGTATGTGGAGGCATAGGTCGTGTACAGTCAGTCACAGTAACAGAAGAAAATATGGGTTAATAACATCGCCGGCATATGGGCTAGTCACTCCGTCGGCATCTGCGCACCAATACTTTGCAAATTTACTTTGTAAAGTATTCTTCGAATAATAATAATATATCAAAAATATTTTTTATGAATAAGAGGTTAAGTTTAGGAAGAACGGTGTGATAATGAAGTTGCTACTTGCATGTTCCACAATTCTTAGGCACTTCTTTAAGCTTGAAATTATATGATATTTTTCTAATTTCTTCCATCATTTTATTGTATTTTTATGCTTAAATATTTTTTGAGCAAAAGATCCACATTATTATAACTTCTACAAAAGAATTGGAGGGTATATTCACTTTGTCATTCCGTTTGTAACGCAGCGAAATATCCATCTGAGACCCCCAAAAAGTCTATATATTCTTGATCAGTGATGAAATCTAAAACGATCTGAGCATGTCTGTCCGACCGCCTGTGGAAATCACGATTCAGTCCAAACGAAAAGAGTCACACTCTTGAAATTTGGTACAAATATATCTTGAAGAATAGCGCAGATCCAGTTCGTAAATGGGCTGAATCAGGCCAGAGAGAAAAAAGTTCCCCTAAGAAGAACTAAGCCAACCTCTAGAAAAAACAACATAATTTGTACAGTTTTTTTTTGTAATTTTGTTAAGCCAATGATATATTTTTATGTCAAAGGAGGTCCATAAAAGCAACAAAAATTAAATTTGGCGGGGTCTCTTTAGTGGGCGTGATTATATGCAAAAATAGTGTAAAAATTTAACAAATTATTTTACTTAAGCCTACATTCCTTAAAAATAACATTTTTAAATTTTAATGACGAAGCTGAGACGTAACCTGGTACTCCTCTGCCCTACCCCCTCCTCTCCTTTGCCTCCTAAATAACCCTTAAAAAAAAATAATGATAAATTAAAAATAAGTTTATGGGTGTCAAGATAAATATGCCGAATTAAACATGTTTTGACGTAAGCAGTTACGAAGTGAAGTTATATATGTTATGACGTAACGAAATGGCAATCAGTTAAATTTTTTTTGTATGAAAATCCATATTTATATACAAAATGATTATGGGACTATCATCTATCCCATACATAATTTTGTATACACTGCCAACTCCTTATTTAGCCACTTGGGCCAAAATCCCTCCCAGATCCCACATACACTCTCATGGCCTGTAAATTGACCTTTCATGGCCTGTAAATATTTTCACAAAATACTCAAAAAATATGGATTTTCATAAAAAAAAATTTTATGTTTGCCATTTCACAGCTAAATGCGTTGTTTCGTAACTGATTACGTCAAAACATGTTTAATTCGGCATATTTATTTTCACTCACCATAATAAATTTTACATTTAATTATTCCAAATATTTATTTTTAGAGTCTTATGGCAAAGGTGAAATGTCTCCCCCACGGCCCTTGCAAGAGGGACCCCAAAAAATACAGATTTAATGCTCTCCAGAAAGAATTAGACCACCTAAAAATGTACATATTCTTGATTAGTGATGAAGTTTAAGACGGTCTAGCAATGCCCATATGTTCGTCTGTGGAAAACATGATGAAGTATATTTTTGTACCCCGCCCCCTTCAGTGGACGTTGACGTACGATATTATATAAAGAAACTCTGTCCCACTAAGTTAAACATATTAAATTCACTTACTAAATATTTGGAGGGTATTTAAGATTCGACCCGGCTGAATATAACATTTTACTTGTTTTTATATAAAAAAGTTGTTAAAGTTTTTTATATAAAAATAAAGTGGATCTTTTGCTCAAAAAATATTAGAACATAAAAATTTTTGTTACTTAATCGTGAATTGATGACTGCATGTATTTAAACTGATTGTTACGGTACCATTTTTTGCGTGGATTGAAAAAAATCGCACCCTAACCGAAGATAGTGAATGTCTTTACGACTACTAGTAGTCCGTTTAAGTTTGGGTTTGTTTTATAATTCTTCAAAAGTTTCCCATTAAATAAATTCACTAACTAAGAAATGATAAAGGCAAAACAATTTCTTTTCCTGAGAAGGATCTGATATAGGATACGCCGGGTTAGTGTAAACAGAGGGCAAACAAGTTGTCCCAGACAGAGGCTGTGCGTTCTTGCCTGATTTATTGCGTGCGTTAATTGTTGCCAGACTGTGTTGGAGCACGGCTTCATAGTCTAACATTAGGTGGAAAATCGCTTAAAATTAATTCTAGTTTCCATCTCTGGCAAACGCTCTGAAAAAAGTAAAGGACAGCTGAAATAGAGAATCCTTTATAAAGCATGTGAGAGATATAAATAGAAAGCAGGAGAGAAAGATGTACCAGATTGGACAAGAAGGAGTGAAATGAGCCCGTAGCCCAGCAAACATTTTTTGTGACTTTAAATAAAAACAAAATTTGCTACGTTTAACGATTTCGTATCAAAAGCTAATCAGCATGTGTACCGAAAATCATATGAATAGTTGATAATAGCTTTAAATGGAATAAAAAAAATTGGAAAAACGCTGAAAAATAATGCGATTATTTGCCGAAATAAAATTTTTTATGAGTATTAAAATTTTTCGTATGTATGAAACAAACAGCAAAATGTTTTAAGGACAATTAAAATTAATTAAATAATATTTCAGAAAATATGTGGAAAATTTCCTGTTGAAATTTCAAATTTTTTATGACATCAGACTTTTCACCACAAATATGTTCACTGGTTTTGTGCAACTGTTTTCAAGGGAGGATACATTTTTTTATATGTATGTGTTTCTTCCTGTATTCATGTTTTCAATTGTATTTTTATTTATATTTAAGCTTAAAAGGCATCTGACAAGTGGGTAACGTAAATTTTCTACAATCTAATTGCGGATTACATGTATTATCCCGTCTTGAAAAGTGGAAAAGTGTTTACCATTATCTGCGTATTTAATATGAAGGGTGTTTATTGAACGGCCTCAAATTGTTTATATCAATAACAGCTGATAGATTTTTACTTTCTTTAAGTTTTTGTTGTTATTAAAATATTGATAAACGATTTAACTGACATATTGTGTCATGTTAATTTTTTGGAAAAGACAAATTTGTTTGACAAAAATGTCATTATTTAATTTATTGAATGTATGTTTTATTTTAATTCGGACCAGCACTCAGAGGACGACCCCTACATATGCAGTGCATTGCGACGGAACTAGAAACGTGCTATGAAACGGAAACGCTCTCGAGCGCATTATTTTTAGTCACGTACTTTGGCGCACGATGCTAAATGACTTCCACATTTTATAATGACTTGCTGTTTTCATAATGACTTGCACTTTTCAACATGATTTGACTTGCACTTTTTATAATGGCTTGCACTTTTCATAATGACTTGCACTTTTTATGACGACTTGCACTTTTCATAATGACTTGCACTTTTTATGATGACTTGCACTTTTTATAATGACTTGCACTTTTTTTAATTGCTTGCACTTTTTATGATGACTTGCACTTTTCATAATGACTTGCACTTTTTATGCCGACTTGCACTTTTCATAGTGGCTTGCACTTTTCATAATGACTTGCACTTTTTATGATGACTTGCACTTTTATAATGACTTGCACTTTTTTTAATTACTTGCACTTTTTATGATGACTTGCATTTTTCATAATGGCTTGCACTTTTCATAATGACTTGACTTGCACTTTTTATAATGGCTTGCACTTTTCATAATGACTTGCACTTTTTATGATGACTTGCACTTTTTATGATGACTTGCACTTTTTATAATGACTTGCTCTTTCTTAATGACTTGCACTTTTTTTAATGACTTGCACTTTTTATGATGACTTGCACTTTTCATAATGACTTGCACTTTTTATGACGACTCGCACTTTTCATAATGGCTTGCACTTTTCATAATGACTTGCACTTTTTATGATGACTTGCACTTTTTATGATGACTTGCACTTTTTATGATGACTTGCACTTTTCATAATGACTTGCACTTTTTATGACGGCTTGCACTTTTCATAATGGCTTGCACTTTTCATAATGACTTGACTTTTTATAATGGCTTGCACTTTTTATAATGACTTGCATTTTTTATGATGACTTGCTTTTTTTATGATGACTTGCACTTTTTATAATGACTTGCACTTTTATAATGACTTGCACCTTTTTTAATGACCTGCACTTTTTATGATGACTTGCACTTTTCATAATGACTTGCACTTTTTATGATGACTTGCACTTTTTATAATGAATTGCACTTTTTTCCTTACTAATATAATATATGTAAATGAAAGTAAATCTGTCTACCGGTCTGTTACCTTTTCACGTCCAAACCGTTGAACCGATTTTGGTGAAACTTGGCATAGAGATATTTTGAGATCCGAGGAATAGCATAGAATTGTTTTGTTTTTGGAAATTATCCTATTAAGTGGTCAAAGGTAGTCGGAAATTTGTATAGACATATGAAATTATTAAACTGATAACGTTTTACAGTTTGATACAGTAAAAATACAACACATTAGCTGAAGTTTCACATATTTTTCGCGGACAAAGTTGCGGGTAAAAGCTAGTATAATAATAATAATAACGATTTAAAAAATTGGACCGAAAGTAATATTTTTCTCTCAGAAAAAAAAGTATTTTTTTAAAGAAATTGGGTGATGGCAGGTATTACATATAGGCTGTCGATACGTATAACCCCCAAGATGACACAATAAAATAAAATAACTTCCTTGTATCAGCAAAGTATAACGAATACTTGCTGTTTTTTGTGTATTTAAGTAAATTGTTGTATTTGTGCTTTTCCATTTCTATTATTTTGTCATAGCTTGCGAACCCCTGGCATAGAGTGGGAATAAAAACCATGTATTGTTATTTGTTTATGAGAAAAGCCACTTGTTTTTTTGTAACAACTTTGCCTTTTATTGCTGTTTTCCTTCAAAAGTTACATGAGACTCACACTTATAGAAACTAACACTTGTTTTGTTATAATAGAAGAGTAACTAAAGGTTTCTCATACGTTATTTTTAGAATATAGAAATAAATAATTTCAGGTATCCAGGTTTTTGGATTTTTTGAAGATTTAACCTTAATAAAAATTATAACTCTTCAGTATTTAAAAAAATAATAAGTCTAAAAAAGCATTTTGAAACACATAACAACTTGTCACACTCTATGATAATATTTAAAATTCTCTGTCTTCTCATCATTCTTCATCTATCCCCTCAACACTATACCCTCCTTTCTAGTTCCGCCACATGCACTGCATATGTAGGAGTCATCCCCTGAGTGCTGGCCCGAGTTAAAAAAATATTTTATTACATATTATAAAATATATGTAAGTCCCATTTAGACAACTTTTTTAAATAATATCTAGGGCACCAAATTATTCGCATATGATCGTCTGCAATTTATTCACCTCCATACACATTGTTTGTTTGTACTATTTTTAGCAAATTGTTTATTATACACATGATAAAATAAAACCAAAACTTTAACAACAAAAGGAAAAACACAATAAGGAAACAATGAAAATATATGAAGGATATTTTTGTACATGTATTTGTTCACTTACAGTTGAAAGCCACATATTTTCTAAAAGGCACGTTTTCTTTTAACATTTTGATATTTATTGTCAACATTAACAAAACGTTAAAACAACAATAACTAAACAAAAAAAGGCAAAACATCAAACGTGTTACTGTGACATTGAATTTTAGCTTTTAACGATACAAGTAAAATGCTTAAGTCTAGTAACAAATTGATGTCATATAATTAACTCTTTTATTATAAATAACTATATTTAAAAAATTTTATTTAGTGATTTATATATAGAAATCAAACAAATCCATTCATATTTAACAAAAATTTTTATAGTCGCTGTTAAATACAACATGTATTTACTAATAAAAAAATGCCAGTACATTTTAATTTACTACACATGAACATACACACACATATACATACATATATTGCTGCTGCTTAAAGTCTGAAAGTGCATTTCTGAATGATTTATTAATGTTTTGCTGGAGGATATTTTGTGTCAACATAATATTGTGACATATAGACTCAATCATCATTAACACAATCAAACAGCCACTCATACAAACGCAATCATGTCATCCTGTGTATTTTCCCTTCACATGCTGTTCTATGCATAGAATGTTGTCTGATTGACCACGGGGCGAATACTTAATTTTAATTTGTACTCGTACTTTATTGCAGTTAGTATTGCCAGGTTCAAAAAATAGTCAAATAACTGATTTCTACTTATTTCTTATTTAATATGGCAATTATTTTAATAATAATTTTTTAAGCTTGATGTTTTTTTATATACAAAAAAATGTTATATATTTATTTATGTAATAATATTATTATTATTATTATTATTATTATTATTTATTAGATTTATAACTAAATTACAAAATCTAATACTAAAAACTAGGGAGCATTAGCAACTAGGCCATAATAACATTTTTCTACTCTTGTTTAGGAAAATGTTGGATATATTACTTATATATTTTTTTTTAAATGAAGCAATATTTAAAAAAAAGTTAAACAATATTTTGCTAAGAACACAATTGGGACATCCTTCGTCCCAATTCATTCAATAAGACGAACTCGTTAGTAATCATTCGTTCTACAAATTCGTTGTATGAAATACAATAATGGCGAATAAATAACTTAGGACAAATTTTTTTCTATTTGTTCAAAAATAAAAATTAATATTACGAAAAAAATACTTATTTTTGAAAGAAGTTTAAAATTTTTGTAATCATTTTTTTATACGCTGCAAAAAAGTATTTCACTTTGTCATTCCGCCGCGAAATATCCCTCTAAGATCTCATAAATTATATATATTCTTGATCAGTAATGAAATCTAAAACGATCTAGCCATGTATGTCTGTCCGTCTGTGGAAATCATGATTCAGTCCAAACGAAAAGAGCCAGAGCCTTGAAATTTGGTAAAAATACATTTTCAAAGATATTACAGGTCCGTTTTGTAAATGGATTGAATAGGGCCAGAGGGAAAAAAGTTCCCCTAAGAAGAATTAGACCTACATCTTAAAAACAACGTAATTTTTAAAGTTTTTTTTGTAATTTTGTGCAGCAAATCATGTATTTTCATGTCAAGAAGAAGCGTTGAACTTGTGGCTAGAAAATCAGAAAAATCAATTTTTGGACCCCGCCCCTGTAATGGGTGTTGAAATAAAAATAGTGTAAATATTTAACATATTGTATTATATAAGCCTAAAATTTAATTTTAATGACGAAGCTGAGATGTTCTATGACCTTCTTCTGCCGACCCCTCTCCCACTCTTGCGCCCTAAATGACCCTATCAAAAACAATTTTTTATTTACACTTAAACCCAAAATTTGACTTTTTCGTGTTTTCTGGTGATGGTGAGATGGCCCCTCCCGTAGTGACCAATATAAAATACAGTTTTTATTTACTAAACATTTGGAGGGTATTTAGGATTCGATCCAGTCGAATACAACGTTCTTGTTAATGTTTAACGTGTGTAATGCATGTAATATTATTTATTTAATATTATTTATTTATTTATATTTGATGTACAAAAGGGTATTGCTGGAATACTTCATAAATTGACTGCAGTCGTAAATTAGTAATAAAAAATCACTTAAAATTATGTATAAAAAATCTGTTTATTCCTGAGTGTCTGTACAACTCATTTTGTTTAACATTTTCTATAATTACTTCAACAAATTGCTTTTTGTAATTATTTTCTGAACAAATTTCTATCCGTAAATAAATATTATTATATTCTTTTCATATAACAGCTGATAGGGTGACCATAAGAAAAATACTATATTAAAGAAAATGTTAAACGTTAATACGAGAGCACGAATTTTGATAATAAATTTCAATGATTTTCAGTGGTTGCTCGTATGTTCAAAGTATACTGAACACTTTTCACTTTCACAGATATCGTTTGGACGCAATTACCAACCAGTGCTGCCAGCCAGAAAAACTTAATTCATAAAAAATTACCCATTATAAACACATGAGAAAAAATTAGATTTTTGTGATGCTTTCAAAATTTTCGTACTACAAGCAACAATATAGTAATCAACTATGTTTTTTTACAAAAACTATTTTTGGTATTTAAAACATGGTCACCTAATATTGGATATCTAAATATTATTTTTTATATAAAAAAACAAAAAAAAACAAAATTATTTAACTTTCTATAATTTAAAAATGTTGTTATTGTTAATAAATTATAATTACAATACAATTGTTATCGTGAAGAAGATATGCAAAGGATATCGAAATATTGATAAAAAAATAGAAAATAGTTTTAAAGTTTAACGCCCCTATTCATAAAAAAATAAAACGTATTTGAAATCTGTTTTAAGAAAAATTTTTATGAAAATATTAGATTAAAAGACATTTCAAACCCATTTTAAATTTATTGAGCCTCAAGCTCAATATTGTTACTAAAAATTTTTCATTTAAAAACGTGCAGATTTTCGGTAAAAGAAAGTGCATTGAAAATAAAATATAATTCTATGGAAAACTACATTTTCTATCAGACTTTCGAGAAATAACTGTAAATTTTCTTAGTTTAGATATTATTTAAAAAATTAATTTTCAAATCTATTATCACATAAAAGGACTAGGCTATAAATTTCTTAAAATTAAGTTCAAATAGTGAGAAAAACTTTAAAGAAAAACTACTCTAAAATTAAAAATTTCAACCCCATGACAAACTCTTTATTTCTACTCACACACATGCATGCAAAATATTTCACTCTATTCCCCCCATACAATTTCCATTCCATTGTTGCCTTGTCGTTGTTGTGGTATAAATTTTAATCCGCTTTTAATGTTGACACTGACACTTTACTTTTCCGATGTCACACACTTGTAGGCTGAAATGTCAAATTGAAAAAAGCCACCACCCCTTCTTGTATTTTTGATTTTTGCAGTCATTTTGGGTGACTAAAGCCAAAATGTGCGTGCCTGCGTGTGTGTGTGTAAGTGAATATAGGAATACGTATATGAGCATGTTTCGATGCAGGTGTAGAGTATCTATTTATATGTATTGCAATTAAGAGTTTCCATGAGAATTTCACATGTTGAGAAGGATTAAAAACAAATTTTTCATTAACATTAATACAAGAGTAGGAAATGTATGTGAGTATCAAAGTACATACACACACATATACACATGTATGTCTATTTGTAATGAGTTATACAATGTTCTAGTAACAGACTATACTGTAGTTAAAATTATACTCGTATATTGTCAATATGTATAGACGCTTTGTTGTATAAGTGTAAGTAAGCAATAGCAGTTTAAACAATAAAGTTACTGACAATGTTCAGCACTTTAAGCCCGTAGTTGTTGTTTCATATTTAGTTAAAAATATGATGGCTCAAAGTGTTATATATGTTAGTTACTAAGCGAATTATCAATTCCAAAAATTAATTCATTTTTAAGTTAAGTTAAGAGCTGTAAGTCTTAACAGAATGCACACTATTACATATTCATGTTTACTTGATATAACAAGATCTGAGAGCAGACACTTGATATAAATAATAGGCTTGCACATTTTTTGTAGTACCTTTTACGCTGCTACTACTGCGCGGATTTTAAAAATTCTTTTATATTTTGAAAGTTTTTCTGACACAGATATGCACAATTTTAATTTAATTTAAATCGGTTCGGTATATTAATAGTAACATGACTTTGAAGTTATTACTCACACTGAAAGCTAATAAAAAGCTGTTATTAAACAGATATTTAGATGAAGAAAATAACCCAGTAATTGCAATTTTTTTTTGAAAATATATTTGTAAGACGAACCTGTAAAATGTTTAATTTGGAAACAATAATAAGCAGCCAATGAACCAGATTAGTAAGTAGTTAAGACGGATTCAGTCATGCATTCTGAAGAAAACTATTTTCCGGAGAACAATATTTTTAATGAGAGTTTTTTGCGGAACGATTCACTCATTTGAAAAAAATTTAGCAAGAAAATCAACACTGACGTGTGCTCATGTAATAAAAGCAAAGTAACAGCACCTTCCTTCGTCGGCCCTGTAGCAAAAATTAGCCGGCGAAGTAAAAGGTTGAAATAGCTACAAAAACAACTGTCTATCTTCTCATCTTTCCTAATCTGTCCCCTCAATACTATCCCCTCGTTTTCAGTTCCGGCGCTTTAAAAAGAGGCGTTTTAAAAAGAGCTGATTTTTCTTTTGCTTTTTTTGACGATATATTCATTGTTCTTCATTTTAAAATATATTTTTTATTAAAAAAAAAAAAAAAAAATCTCATATATATTTTTTTATATTTATTATTTATTTTATATAGGAAATTGTCACTCACAACCACTTCACAATTTCACAGCACAAAATGGCAACTCAATTCAATTTTTTTTAAGGTTATTGACATCTCATGTATTAAACACATTCACGACAGCAGGCTACCGACTACAACCTGTCAGAAATAAAATACACGTGTTTATATGGGAGTGAATATTTCTACGACTACACGGCAGGTTGTTGTCCGTGCTACTTTTGTGGTTGTAGTCAAATTAAACTAATTTCTATTTTCATAGGCGACAATAAATAAATTAGTGCTGCCAACACAGTGAAACATCTTAAATAAATAAGCGTTTAAAAATATTTTCAAACTGAATATGAAAGTTGTTAAAAATAAAAATATGTAATCACCCCTATCGTGGATAACAAGGGGAATTTTTGTTCACATGAAAATTTTATTCCATTCGAAGTGAACAATGGTATCGTGAATCTCCCGTGAGAAATTATTCCCGCTATCAGTTCTCAGTGAATGCAAAAAAAGGGAAGAAGCCGAAAACAACATGAAAAATAAAAGAATTTGTGTTGAAAAATTTAAGTTTATGAAATAATTTAAAAAAATTTTAAAAAGTATGACTAAATATTTAGTAGTCAAATAATTTGGATACGTTTTGAGAACCAGACAAAACAAATTAAAAATTTTCTTAAGCTTTAGAATTGGAGCAACAAGTTTTACAAAGCCGCATGCAATTGATTTGTTCAAAATATATAAGTTTGTGTGTTATTAACGGGTCTTGCCACAAAAATAAAATTTGCAAACATTTTCTGCTCTATTCCCCACCAAAAACTAAGTGAATAAATTAAAGGGAAAAGTGAAAAAACTCACGGGAGAAAAATCATTCACGATCAGGGGAATTTAATTTTAGGTGAAATCATTCACGGGGAATTTTTTCATGATAGCAATTTTAGGGAAAAGGGAAAAATTTCGAGGGAAAAATTATTCATGATAGGGGTGAATAGCTCTTTCAAGAATACAAATTATTTTGTTAGTTTTATTTATTTATTTTTTTTTGCGTTCTCTCTCGGCTTTTATTTTTTAGTTTTATTTTTATTTTTTTGGTAATAACTCCTAGTATATAGGCCCCATATAAACGATATGGGTATCATTTCAAAGTACTCCAAAATGTCTTTCTATTGTTAGACATATTTTTCAAATTTATTCACATATCGGAAGTATTATTAAATTTTGAAATTTTGTATCTGACTTTTTAAGAAAAAATTCCATTATTTTGAATACCCTAATTTTGTATATATTTGATAGGCGTTATCGATAAAAGGCGTTAGTTAGGTCACAAATGAATTAATTCCTTACTCATTTCCATAGTGCCATAACAAAAAAAGGACATCAAAATGTATTTATTACAAATGCAAAAACAGTAAAGAGCTATAAACAAATAAAGTGTTTTTATTATGAATTTTGTTTCGGTCTATAAATAGATTTAGAATAAGTGCTTTTTTATATATGAAAGTTGCACCACTAAAATGAGATGTTGACGTTGAAGCTGCCACGTTCAAAATAATTAAGTAGCTGACTACGAGGCGACGATTGTAGCCAACGGCTTTTGTAGTCGTATGATCGTGTGGCCTGCTGTCTCGAATGTGTTTAATGCGTCATTTCAAGTTTGTTAGAAAAAATATATAAAATTAAACCAATATAAAATTAAACCAAGAGTACTCCGAAAAAAATAATTTGTCTCCCTCTCTGAGAGAAACGTCAAACTTCATATAAAAAAAATGTTAACCAAAACAAAATTTTCTTCAGAATGCATGGGCACATCCGCCTTTAATATATATCGAGATCCCCGTATACTCTCCAGATTTTAGACCTACTGCTAAGCAAAGTTTTAAATAAAATGTTTAATAAAAAATAATCATAATTTTGTTACACGGTGTTATCACTTAAAATTTGTATTTGCCATTGATATGATTCCTCAATGCCACAAGTTCTCAAGTTCTTAAATTTACATTCATAAACTCATTCATAATCATAAAATATAATTAACATAATGAAAAAGCTTTAAAGCTTATTCAAGTGAATAATGATGACAATAATATTTTTGATGATGGAAATAAGAAAAGAAAACATTGGCAAAAAGTGTCAAAAACAAACAAAAAATGTGTTACTAAATAAAAAAGAATATGGCTGCTCATATTTTCCTTTACACAAAATGATAAAGACGGCGTTTTTATGTTCCCTTTTTATACGAGTTCATGCGTCAGCCAGTCTGTTTGTTTGTTGACGGATATTTGTTGTGTTACCAATTGTAAATAATGTAGTAGCATTTAAACATTTCTGTCTGCTTGATGTTCATCACCGTCATCATCAGCAGCAGCAGCAGTAGGGAAAGCAACATAAATATCGCTATAACGTGTCGTGCTTGTTATACACGTACATTGGCTTGCGTTGACATGTAAAGCAAATAAGTTATTATGGGAAAATATGAAATGATGAACATATTTTATTTTTATTTTTTCGGGTTTGCTTGCTATTCCTATTTTGGTGCTCCTTTAAGTTGCCTTTGGATGTACTTTTGTGTGTTAAGTTCGTTATTGGATTGGTTATACGTCTTTATCTTTTGCAACTGACAATTGAGTTGAAATACATAATTTCTTGGGAGTGTTGCCACATTCAGTACTTCTGCGTCAACGTAAAATTCGAAAGGTGGCCAACGTGATATCGGGTTTCCGAAGCTTTCGGAAAAGCTACAGAAAATAAACAAAACGCCAAATACGCTTCCAGAGCTGGAAAATTTAAATTATATAAAAGTAACCACCTAAAACTACTTTTTTTTACCACTTTTTTACTTTAGGAATAATGAAATTGATATTAAAAATCAAACAAAATCAAAGAGGCGCTTCCAGGGTTAGAGAAACTAAAATAAGTTTATTTTTGTTTATATTTTAAACATATTTGATATTTTTGATTGAAAACATAAAAGGCACTACAAAACATAAAAGTCAAAAACGGGGCTCAGAGGTGGAAAATTTATCAGAATTTTCGGAATATTAAAGTACAATCGAACAAGAAATTCAAACAATCGGACATGAAGAAAAAAGTCAAAGGGACTAAAATTTGCTACCATCGTTTTGATACACTTCTCGTATGCAATTTCCTAATAAAATTTTTCTATATAAAAACTATTATCACGTTAAAAAAAAAAATTACACCACTTGCATCCGAACAAAAATGGAATACAAGTCTCGTGTTTGGGCCGCTGCTTCAAAGTCTACTTTTAAAGTTACTCGACCGCATCTGTGGCGCGATAAGAACTACATCAACTAAGGCGATGGAAAATATTCTATCAGTACTACCTATTGATATACAGATTAAATACGACAAGCCTGACAAGGGAACACACAACCAAACACCAGAGTATAGTACACGTCTTACCCGGGAACAACGTTTGCACGGTTACGTGCGATAGGTTCCCCATTAGATATGTACAATCACACTACACCACCATAATATCGGAAGGTATGGAGTGGGAGGGTGTAGGTACAATGAACCGACGGGTCGAGGATTGGTGACCCATCGGGTGGAAGTTTCTGTGACATGGGTCGTAACTTTCGCAAAAAATTCGCAAATCCGCCTGCCGGATCATAGCACGGTATTGCAGAGTGAGATCGTGGCTATTGCGGAAGGGATAAAATGGTTGAAGGAAATCGATAACAGACTACCGGTTCGTATATTCACGGATTGTAGGAAGGTCATCGAGGCCCTGAGGAATCATGTGGTTCAATCTCGGTGTGTTCTACAGCGCAAGGATGAGATTAACTCATACACCCACTGTGGGGGCATAGAGATAATATGGATCCCAGGACATCAGGGGATACCTGGAAATATTGAGGCAGATTGGCTAGCAAAGATGGGAGCATTAATGGCGAACATCACACTAGATAGTCCGAGGCCATTTCAGGTTTTTAAGAACGAACTAAAGCGATTCTAAGGCTATAGAATTGCATACAAGAGATTGGCAACACTCTACCGTAGACAGGGCGACTAGAATTCCATGGGGGGACCCAGATAGTAGGAGGACAAAGGAGGTCCTAACATTGAGTAGGCCAGCACTAAGGAGGTTGGTTTATTTAATAACAGGACATACAGAGTTATCACCTGGCAAGATGGGTATCGTTGCCGATATAACTCGCAGGGCCTGCCAGGAAGAAGACGAGACACTGGAGCACTACTTGTGCTACTGTCCAGCTTTTAGCCAAGTCAGAAGACAAACGTTTAATCAGGAGATTATACAGGAGATGGAATTCCTTAGGGGCTCTGATTGGAAAGACTTAAGGAAGTACATTGAAGAAACTAGGTTCTTGACGTAATCAACCTCAGAGGTTTCCATGGTATCGGTGGAGGCTCCCTACAGTGGAATGGGAACTTCTTATTATAGACCGCACAACAGGCCTATGAGGCCTAAGTGTAATCCAGGACGGATTGAGATGCTTATGCCCCTCTTTTCAACCAAACCTAACCTACTCGACCGCGTACAGGAGAGGGCCATGAAACTCATCGGAGAAAATAGGGTAGCCAAATCTATTGACTCTCTTGAACATTGTCGCATTGAGGGGTGTGTTTCATTGTTTTATCGCTACTATAATGTGATGTGCTCTGGCGAAAACAGGCAAATCGCTCCTGAAACCCATTCATTTTTATGCTCAATGCGTTTTTCCATAAAAATGCATGCATTTTTTGGACCACCAGTCCGTATGTGGAACAAACTACCAGCAGATGTCTTCCCTGTCACTTATAATTTGATAAGGTTTAAGACGAATATCCACAGACACTACTCCCATTATCCTGCTTCCCAAAACCGTGCTTCCTAGTTCCTATGCAATGCATTGCATATGTAGGGGTCATCCCCTGAGCGCTGGTCCTACTCTTAAAAAAAAATAATAATAATAATAATTGGAGACAGACAAAAATACACTTGAGTATTGACGATAAAAGTGTAGCGGCCTTCGAAAACAGTTGTTATGCTCTGAAGTATAAGTTGGATAATTAAAACTACGTTATATAAGCTACGGCACTGACGAGCATAGCACTTTTACTTGTGGTAGGTAATTTCAATTCGTTCCAGTAAGAAAACAGATGAAACCGAAACTAATTTCTTTTTTCTTCTCTTATATTAGAAGGAAATTTTAATTCTACTAAACTACATAATTTAAAAAGAAGTTGCTATATTTAAAAAAAAAATTACATCGAAATGTTCAGTGACCGTACTTCGGTTTAGTTTTTGGATGTTTTAGTAAATGAAGTTAGGTTAGGTTGAAGAGAGGGGCGTAAGCGGGGCTATCCCAATCCGTTCAGGATTACACTTAATGAAGTTACTTTTTACTTTATTATATTTTCATTACAATACAGTTGAACATAAGAATTGTTTTCACGTTTCCATATACGTGATTTGGGCCAAATCATTTCATTTAACTAAATTAAGTAATTTGCGACATGATTTCCTATAGATTTTTCATATGACCAAATTATGTATCTCAAATGACTTGATTTGTTTTAAATTGAGTCGAAATTTTTCTGTGCAACACTGCACGACTGTTATTCTTACAAATGCAACCTTGCTGCAACCATTATGTGGTGAGTTACAAATCCGAAAAAGTGACATTTAAGTACGAATAAATTGACACTGGTTTTATGTGTTGAATATAATTTATGAAAAACTTAGTTTTATTTTGCATTTTTATAGTTTTTCTCTTTATTGTGCCATTTCTAGTTAACATTAAAAAATTTTTTTGCTGTTTTCTTATGCAAAAAAAACAAACAAAAAAAATACAAATGTCAAGTTGATTTCGAAAATTCGAAAACTAATTTACTTACAATACAATTGAAACAGTTCGAAATAATTTACTCAAATCAAATTAATTTGTTCAGGGGAAACGTACTATTAAGTTTTGAATAATATTTTTTTAACATGGTCACTCTATCACACAAACTCTGAACAACTTTATCAAGCTGCTGGTTGTTATTCTATTTCAAGCATTAAACACATTCAAGACAGCAGACTACCGACTACAACCTGTCAAAAATATAATACATGTGTTTATATGGGGAGTGAATATTTTCACGACTACACGACAGGTTGTTGTCCGTGCTACTTTTGTGGATGTAGCCAAATTAAACTAATTTCTATTTTCATAGGCGACAATAACCAGATTAGTGCTGCCAATACAATAAAAAGTCTTAACGTTTAAAAAATTTCTTTTAGTCTAGGGAAGAATATGAAAATTATTGAAAATAAAAAGTGCTTAAGGAGATAGGTCTTTCAAAATTAAGGAGGAATGTGTTATAAAATTTTTAAATTTTGTATCTGACGTATCAAGTAAAAATTCCCTTACTTCAAAAATTAGCCGATACAATGATACTTAATCTTTAATTTGTTATATACTTGTTAGCCGTTATCGATAACAGACGTGGGTTAGGGCACTTTGAAAATGAGATACAAGAAATAAGTTAACTTATAAACTCATTTTTATAATTTCATAGCAAAAAAATGGGCATGATTCAGATTTAGAGTAAGCGCTTTTATTTTTATATATAAAAGTGGCACCACTGAAATTAAATGTTTACGTTGTAGCTGCTGCGTTCAAAATAATTAAGTAGCTGACTACAAGGCGACAATTGCTGCTAGCGGCACTTGTAGCCATGTAGCCGGTACTGTCGTGAATGTGTTTAAAGCATTATACCACGAATTTAAATATCTATTTGACACCATTACCGTAACTCCTCGTTCGGTCCAATTGTGTTTCTAGAATTACATATATTGTTTAATGGCGTAAATACCTTGTATGTGCCTTAATTTCCAAAGAGCTACACTTTCTATAAATTCTTTGATAACACAGTGCAACAGTGGAAAAAGTGCAAGGTCGTGACTATATAGGTTCGATTCTACTATCAAATTGTAGGAAAACTCTATACTCAGTTTGGTCAATTTGGTAACCGTTTTGTTTTTATGGGCCTCCAAAGTTTCCCAATATTACCACCATGCCCAAAAAAAGGTGTCATCAGTTTTTGTCAAATAGCTAGTCAGTACTTAAAAATATCGCTTAACTATGTTCAGCAAAAATGTAGCCAAGAGTGTACTGAATATTTCTTGATTAAATTTTGTGGCAAAAATATATTTTATCCCAAAATTATTTTTAAAAAAAAGTAGACAAAAAAATTTTTTTTACAATTTTTTGATCATAACTTTTAGGAAATCCTGATTTTTCATACACTATATTCGGCAAAATTGTAGCCAAGGTAAAGCCGAACAACTTTTGTGAACATACCAATATAATCTGAACGTGTCTAGATACCCAAAATGGCTCATAAAGTCTGCCCTGTGGGTACATATTTTAATTTTTAATTCAAATTCTTATAATGAAACTAAAGTTTTTGCAGAATAATTTAATAAAGTATTGGTTTTGGTGTTTATTTGTTATATTTTATTTGTAATAATTTTAGTTTTACCAATTTTGATAGTCATATTTATGGGAATACAGATTTATTTATTTCGAAGTAATTTCAATTGAAATATTCAATTGCAGTTATATATGTGACATCATTATGCATATTCTCAATCTGAATTTTCGAAATCCTCTAATATTTGTAGATCCTCAATATCTCCATTTTCCTCTTCTCCACCGTCATCTTCCTCCTCAAGCTTTGGTACTCTTCCAAAATCAGCATCATTAAATAAATTTTTTGCGCGCCAACAAATCTCTGCCATTAGGGCATCTAGAGATTGTTTGCCTCGATATCTAGATATAAGTATGTCAAGAAGTTTTAAAATTGCATACATACAAATATAAACGGTTTTTGTTACCTTAATTCTTTCTACGGAATCGGATGAGCAAGGAGAACGTTTTCACCAGACAGCATTGCCATTCGAATTAAGGTAACAAAAACCGTTTATATTTGTATGTATGCAATTTTAAAACTTCTTGACATACTTATATCTAGATATCGAGGCAAACAATCTCCAGATGCCCTAATGGCAGAGATTTGTTGGCGCGCAAAAAATTTATTTAATGATGCTGATTTTGGAAGAGTACCAAAGCTTGAGGAGGAAGATGACGGTGGAGAAGAGGAAAATGGAGATATTGAGGATCTACAAATATTAGAGGATTTCGAAAATTCAGATTGAGAATATGCATAATGATGTCACATATATAACTGCAATTGAATATTTCAATTGAAATTACTTCGAAATAAATAAATCTGTATTCCCATAAATATGACTATCAAAATTGGTAAAACTAAAATTATTACAAATAAAATATAACAAATAAACACCAAAACCAATACTTTATTAAATTATTCTGCAAAAACTTTAGTTTCATTATAAGAATTTGAATTAAAAATTAAAATATGTACCCACAGGGCAGACTTTATGAGCCATTTTGGGTATCTAGACACGTTCAGATTATATTGGTATGTTCACAAAAGTTGTTCGGCTTTACCTTGGCTACAATTTTGCCGAATATAGTGTATGAAAAATCAGGATTTCCTAAAAGTTATGATCAAAAAATTGTAAAAAAAATTTTTTTGTCTACTTTTTTTTAAAAATAATTTTGGGATAAAATATATTTTTGCCACAAAATTTAATCAAGAAATATTCAGTACACTCTTGGCTACATTTTTGCTGAACATAGTTAAGCGATATTTTTAAGTACTGACTAGCTATTTGACAAAAACTGATGACACCTTTTTTTGGGCATGGTGGTAATATTGGGAAACTTTGGAGGCCCATAAAAACAAAACGGTCACCAAATTGACCAAACTGAGTATAGAGTTTTCCTACAATTTGATAGTAGAATCGAACCTATATAGTCACGACCTTGCACTTTTCAAAAGGTCTTCATTTGTTGCATAGTGTAATAAGTCTTGTTAACTTGTTAAACTTGAGTTCAGATTCTTGAAAAAATCTTTTAAGTGAACCTCTTAGAGTAGGGCAAACGAAATTCAGCTAAAATCAAAGACTTATGTTCTAGCCACTCCTACGTTGTCTTCTCGCGTTGTCTTCTTATTTTATTGTGTTGAGCTTATAATAAATGTTGGTAAATGTTTGGTATTCAAGTGGTTTTATGCTAATAGCATTTTCAACAAAAAATGAACATGAACATGAACAACTTATTCTGAATATACAGCAGTGCATACATACATATTTCAAAATCACCCAAGGAAAAAACTTCACTTTGTCATCTTTTTTAATTTTTTTTGAAAGGCGTGTACTAGAATATGACGTAAAGTATCAAGGGTCATAACAGATTATGATGACATTTATATAATGGTATTTGTACAAATATTTCTTCCTCCTTCTCTGCCTGCTTCTATAAAGATTTTACTTTCTTTAGCATTCAAGCAATACTTTTGAGTTCTTTGCTTATTATTTTTTTTTTTACTCTGTATAGGATTTATTCTTACAAACGAGTACATTCAGATCTATTTGAAAATGATTTGCCTTAAAAAAGAATTTGTTGCTTTTTTGGTGCGTTGTGGGTGGTGGAGGAGTAGGGTGGATGGCACCAAAAACTAAATTGAAAATGTAAACTCATCAACGGTTGAAAAGTGATGTGAAATGATGGATAAAATTATCTTGATAAACATTTTCAGGGATTAAGTTAATAAAGTTGTTTAATGTTAATAAATGGTCTATTTGTAATATAAATGACAGGATTAATTTTTGAAATAGGATATAAAGGACTCTTCTTACAGCGAGCAAGGACAATTGATTGAAACATTTAATACTATTATAATATAATTGTTATAACAAATAATATTATGCGGTAGTGCGAAATATCATGATTAGAAAATATGCAGCGGATGCTGTAGAAATACCCTCTAGGAACAAAGTTCATTTTCTTACACATTTTATGTATCGTTTGAACTGCTGAGAATATGAAAATATGTCGACAGCGGCCTCGAAATCAGTAGTGATACATTTTGCTAGTTTAATAATTATAAAAAAAAAATCTTAATATTCCACTCTTAATAAAATAACTAGAATTTAAGAAAACTTCTTCAAAAAAAAAAAGAATAATTTGCAGGTTTGAACTTGAGTCTCAATTAAAAAATTCTTATCTAAATAATAAATCTTTCTGCAAAGTTTATGGAGAACATGGTCGTCTATTTTGCCATCATCATGCTTTAAACACATTCGAGACAGCAGGCTACACGAACATACGACTACAAAAGCCGTTGGCTACAATAGTCCCCTCGTAGTCAGCTACTTAATTATTTTGAAAGCGGCAGCTACAATGTCAACATCTCATTTTAGTGGTGCAACTTTCATATATAAAAATAAAAGCGCTTATTCTAGATCTATTTATAGACCGAAACAAAATTAATAATAAAAACACTTTATTTGTTTTTAGCTCTTTATTGTTTTTGCTTTCGTAATAAATACATTTTGATGTCCGTTTTTTGTTATGGCACTATGCAAATGAGTTTATGAGTCAATTCATTTGTGACCTAACATCTTTTATCGATAACGGCTATCAACTATATACAAAATTAGAGTATTCAAAATAATGGAATTTTTACTTGAAAAGTCAGATACAAAATTTCAAAATTTAATAATACTTCCAATATGTGAGTAATTTAGAAAAATATGTCTAACAATAGAAAGACATTTTGGAGTACTTTGAAATGATACCCATTTCGTTTATATGGGGCCTATATACTAGGAGTTATTACCAAAAAAAAATATATAGAATTAAAAAATAAAAGCCGAGAGAGAATGCAAAATATAATAAATAAATAAAACTTACAAAATAATTTTTATTCTTGAAAGGGCTATTACATTTTTTATTTCTAAGAACTTTCATATTCTTGACTAGATTAAAAATTTTTTTAAACGTTTATTTATTTAGACTTTTCATTGTATTGGCAGCACTAATCTGTTTATTGTCGCCTATGAAAATAGAAATTAGTTTAATTTGACTACAACCACAAAAGTAGCACGGACAACAACCTGTACTGTAGTCGTGGAAAAATTCACTCCCATATCAACACATATATTCTATTTTTGACAGGTTGTAGTCGGTAGCCTGCTGTCTTGAATGTGTTTAATGTGTTTATTACGGGCCTAGTGAGCAATATGTTATATCCACCAAACAAAAATTGGAAAGTATATGCACTTTGACATTCCGTGAGTAACGCAGCGAAATATCCCTCTAAGACCCCATAAAGTCCACGTATTCCTGATCAATGACAATGTCCGTTCGTCCGTCTGTGGAAACCAAGATACAGTCCCAACGAAACTAGCCCGACCCCAGAAATTTGGTAAAGAAGGATAGCACGGGTCAAGTTCATAAATGGGCTGAATCAGGCCAGGGGGAAAAAAAGTTCCCCCAAGAAGAACTAAAACAACCAATAAAAAACCACATAATTTTTAAATTTTTTTTGTAATATTGTTAAAAAATTATATATTTTTATATCAAAGAAGGTCCAAAGCGTTGAACTTGTAGCCAGAAAATCAAAACAATAAATTTTTTAGACCCCGCCCCCTTTAGAGAGAGTTGAATTAACATTTTACATGGAAAAATAGTGTTAATATTTAAACAATTATATTCCTGAAGCCAACATTTTTTAAAAATTAAAATCCATTTTTGGACCACGCCCATTTAGTGGGCGTTGATGGAACATATTATATGGAAAATACTGTTAATATTTAAACAATTATATTCCTGAAGTCAACATTCCTTAAAAATTAAATGAAAATCTATTTCTGGACCACGCCCTCTTTAGTGGGCGTTGAACTAAAATATTGTAAATATTTAAAAACAATTATTATTTAAATCTACATTCCTTAAAAATTATATTAAAATCCTATAAATCTGAATTCAATTTAATATAAATAGAAATCCATTTTTGGTCCACGCCCATTTAGTGGGCGTTAAAGGAATATATTATATGGAAAATAGTGTATATATTTAAACAATTATTTTCCTTAAGCCTACATTCCTAAAGAATTAAATTAAAATAATTTTTTGGACCACGCCCTCTTTAGTGGGCGTTGAAGTAAAATATTGTAAATATTTAAAAACAATTATTATTTAAATCTACATTCCTTAAAAATTAAATTAAAATCCTATAAATCTGAATTCAATTTAATATAAATTGAAATCCATTTTTGGACCTCGCCCTCTTTAGTGGGCATTGAAGTAACATATTCCATATAAAAATTGTGTAAATATTTAACAAATTGTATAATTTAAGTCTACATTTGCTAAAAATTTAATTTGCCATCTGATCTTTCTCTGCCCTATCCTTACTCCCTTCCCCCTTCCCCCTGCACCTTTCGCCCGTTCATTACAAAAATATTTTTTTACACTTAATTACTCCAAAAACTTACTTTTTACATTTTTACGACAATGGGGAGATGTTCCCCGGCGGCCCTTCCCGGAGTGCCTCTGTCAAAATAGAGTTTTCAAATTGGACACAGAAATGTCTTAAAGGAATTCTGACCCTGCAGGTTAAACATTTTTAATTTATTTCCTAAGGGTATTTAAGGTTCCACCGGGGCGAATGCGACGTTTCTTCTTTTTTTGTTTAGTAGGACCAGAACCCAAGAGATGAACCCTACACAGGCAGCGCAATGCTCCGGAACTAGAAAGGAGGGGATAGTATTGAGAAGACAGAGGATTTTAAAATATTTTATACGAGGATATTCATTTCCATCGAATTACCTGACTATATTAATTTCACATTTAATACAAACAAATTTAAGTCGCTGTTAACCTTGAAAACAAAAACAAAAATTCATAATATGTAATCGAATAACGAGTGTTGCCATGTGCCATAGTTCGCACACTTAATTGAAGCTACAAAAAAGTATTCACATATTAAAATAAGTGAACAAAAAATATAGAAACAAAACACATTTCAAATCTAATTAGCAGCTCATTATGCTGCTACACTTTTTACACCCAATTTTGTGCACTCTACCCTATAAAGGAAGAGAGGTAAAACGAAAAGGCAAAAAGTACACCAAAAATATACAGAAATTCCATATTGACCGATTTAGCAAAGCTAATCAATTAATTAAGCGTGAATGAATAAAACAGAAAAAAAAGAAGAAAATATCCAGTTCGATGGTCAAACTTAAGAACATAAAAGGAAAGAAGCCAGGCAACATCATTAATATGAAAGTGGAGCAGTAGGGGGAAACGATGATGCTGCTCTATCATTTGAACACGCAATACAATACTTAAGGATGAAGGAAATTTCTTATTTTTAAACACAAACCAATAGACCAAAAAGCAAAAATGTCAGAATGTTACAGAATTGATGGACAGTCGGAGGGACAAGCGGAATATATGAACACGTAATAGTTATCATGCTTAAATGGAAAAGCTTGGAGCAAAACTAGAATAGTTTCCATGGAAGTTATTGCAGCAAAGAAAGAAAAAATAACCATAGAAAAAATTTCATTTCCGTTCAAACATGGAATTGAGTCCGTATTTTGATTTGATGAAAAGCAAAATAGGACACATTTTTTCGTAATGAAATCATGTTTAATATCATGAACGGAATTTTCCTAAGAAAACATACTTTACAGCTCTGTCTCATAAACTTCGTGGCGAATGCAAAGCAATCAAAGATTTAAAAGCTACAAAAGGCAGATGGAAAAATTCACACCCATCAACTCGTTACTTGTATTCAAGTACTCTTTTTATTGAAAATTAACCACGAAAAACCAAAAATTTATAACGAAAGCAAAACATGAAAACAGAGTAAAACATCCCTCCACTCCAGAGAGATACGATTTGGTATGAAAAGAAAGTTATAAAACTTTAACAATTGCCTGTTGTTACAAATAATTAAAAAAAAAAAAAAATATTATATAGACTTATAAATATAAATAACAAACGATATAAAATCGTATATTTGTTACATTTTTTTTTATCTTGAAAATCATTAAGTTGAGTTATTGCGAGATGATGATAATCTAATGAAAAGAAAATATTTATTCACACAACATTATCTGATAAAGGAAAACAAACATTGTAAATAAATACGATATAATCACACAATTGTACGAGTATTACAATTGTTTATTACAATACGAGTTTTGAAATAAAATTACCAACAATTGCAAAAATATTAACCGTAAAATTACAAATAATACTTGTCTAGATTCGTTAAGGTGTTTTTAAACAGAAGGGCGTTCGTAGAAGGACATCAATCAGGGGTTGGCAAGGGAATGATTGTCGAAATTACTAAATGAACTGTTGCTTGTCATGAATTTAATTTTAATGATAATTATTGCTGTAAAACAGATGCTGGAGGTTTTACTTTTGATTAAAAACTATATGGGATTAGATTTTTGTAAATGTAAGATTCTTATTTTAAATGCAATTTAAGGTGTGTTGCAAAATAAGTTGGCACAACCAGAATGAAAGAGATGTCAATAATATTTCTGAAAAGGGAAAACATATTTTTTCCATGCCCAAAAATAGAGCACTTTTTAAATTATATTAAGATTGATAGGCTTATTGTCCGAAAGTGTGTTTTAAATGCAGAAACACATTGATTGATATAACATACACATTAGCTTGCACTTTTCATAATAACTTGCACTTTTCATAATGATTTGCACTCTTCAAAAGGACTTGCACTTTTCATAACGAATTGCACTTTTTATCATTACTTGCAGTCTTTATGATGACTGGCAGTTTTTATAATGACTCGCACTTTTTTGTGATGACTTGCAGTAATGACTTGCACTTTTTATGATGACTTGCACTTTTTATAATGAGTTGCACTTTTCATAATGACTTGCAGTAATGACTTTTATTTTTCATAATGACTTGCACTTTTTATGATGACTTGCAGTAATGGCTTGCACTTTTTATGATGTCTTGCACAATTTATAATGACTTTCACTTTTCATAATGACTTGCAGTTTTTATGATGACTTGCACTTTTCGTAATGACATGCACTTTTTATGATGACTTGCACTCTTCATAATTACTTGCACTTTTTATGATGACTTGCACTCTTCATAATGACTTGCACTTTTTATGATGACTTGCACTTTTTATGATGACATGCACTTTTTCTGATTACTTGCACTTTTTATGATGACTTGCACTTTTTATGATGACTTGCACTTTTCATAATGACATGCACTTTTTCTGATTACTTGCACTTTTTATGATGACTTGCACTTTTTATAATGATTTGCACTTTTTATAATGAGTTGCATATTTCATAATGACTTGAACTTTTCATAATGACTTGCACTTTTTATAATGACTTGCACTTTTTATAATGACTTGCACTTTTAATGATGACTTGCACTTTTCATAATGACCTGCACTTTTTATAATGACTTGCATTAATGATTTGCACTTTTTATGATGACTTACACTTTTTATGATGGCTTGCACTTTTCATAATGACTTGCACTTTTTATGGTGACTTGCACTCTTCATAATGACTTTCCCTTTTTATATAGACTTGCACTCTTTATTATGACTTGCACTTTTTATATAGACTTGCAGTTTTCTTAATGACTTGCAATTTTTGTATAGACTAGCACTCTTAATAATGACTTGCACTTTTTATAAACAGTTGCACTCTTTATAATTGCTAGCACTTTTTATAAAGACTTGCACTTTTCTTAATGACTTGCACTTTTTCTGATGACTTTTTTATGATGTCTTACACTTTTCATAATGACTTGCACTTTTCATGATGACTTGCAATTTTTTTTATGACTTGAATTTTTTCTGATGACTTGCATTTTTTATAATAACTTGCACTTTTCATAATGACTTGCACTTTTTATAAAGACTTGCACATTTCATAATTACTTGTACTTTTTATGACTTGCACTTTTTATAAAGACTTGCACATTTCATAATTACTTGCACTTTTTGTGATGACATGCATTTGTTTATGATGACTTTTTGTAATGACTTGTTCATTTCTGCGATATTTTTCGCCCTTTTTTTAATTTTTCTACTGTCTAGAGCATCAAATATCCGTTCTGAGAGAAAGTTATTACATTTTATATACAATTATTCCTCTGCAGGACTAGAATTGGTTTTAAAGTCACATGTTATTTGATTTTCAGAACATGTCTGGTACTATTTTTCAGACAGGCCCTAAACTAAAAGGCATAGCAGAAAAAAATTCACAGTCATATTCATGACTGACTCTACCCAACTTTACAACTTTATGTTCTTAACTTCTTCTATTTTTTAAGTTTTATTTTCCAAAATTATTTGAAAACGTATTAAGAAGCTTTTGTTGCATACAATCTTGTAATCTTTTCTAACTGTATTCTCTACTCGGATTAAATGTACTCCTTTAATAACTCTTTTATTTAATTAAGCCAGTTTTTTAGCTTTTGTATTGTTTTTTTGTATTCCTTTTTATTTTTCCTTTCATCCAACACAATAAATTCTTAAGAAAAATGATTTAAACAGAACGTGTGACCAGAAGCAGATGTGCGGAAAAAAGCAACCAAACACATACACATATTATGACAAATTGAAACTATAATATACGGTTGTGTAATGAAATACACGAGTACGTGCTCGTATATGCACGTAACATCATATCATAGGCGAGTGTTGTGCAGGTATAGAGTATTCCATAAGTCGCTTTGTGTAAAGATGCTACAACGATACTTTACAAAATTTACTTTGCATAGTATCTTTTAAATAAATAAATATATAAATAAAATTTTATTAAAATATTTTTTGTTATTCATTATCTATCGAAATATTATTTTCGTTAAAAATAAGGTATGAAACTTTCTTCTTTCTCCAAGGCTGTGTGTGCAACCATAAAATGATTAACATGATAAACATCGGGATTTTTTTACTGCATGAGAACGTAAAATTATTATATAAATTGTTTAATAACTATTTTATTTCGAAATTTTTTTCAATTTTTTATATATCTTAAATTATTAAGCAACGAGGTCAGTTTTTATGCAAAACTATTAAATTATTATTTTTTTCCAATATTTCGTCACACTTTGTGTAACTTCTTCTGGGAAAAAATTCAAAATGGTTTTTCTTTTTATGACAGTTTTTTATAAAAATTTTATTATTTAATTCATTTATAATATTGCCCTGAAGAAGTTACACAAAATATGACCAAATATTGGAAAATTAAATAATAATTTAATAATTTTGTATAAAAACTGACTTCATTGCTTAATAATTTAAGAAATATTAAAAACTATTATATAAGAAAAAATTTTATTAAAGAGAAAATTATTATAAATATTGGGTGTTTTTTATTGAGGTATAGAACTTCGAATTGAAATAAAACACAAGAAAATCGTTTTAATGTCCATCAATCTGGCTTTATTGGAAGGATAATTTTATGCCATTAATGTTTAAATATGATTTCGGGCATATGGCCGCCGCGGCTGACTCGAATAATGCCAATTCTACATGTCCAATTTTCAACCACTTTTTCGAGCATATGGGGCCGTATGTTGGCAATAGCGCCACGAATGTTGGCTTCCAAGTCCCCTAACGTTTCTGGTTTGTTGGCGTAGACGAGCGACTTCACATATCCCCAAAGAAAATAATCCAATGGTGTCAAATCACACGATCTTGGTGGCCAATTGACAGGTCCATTCCGCGAAATTATGCGCTCATCGAATGTTTCCTTCAATAAATCGATTGTGACGTGCGCTGTGTGGCATGTAGCGCCGTCTTGTTGGAACCACAACTCATCCACATTCATGCCATCCAATTCGGGAACAAAATAGTCGGTTATCATGGCTCTATACCGGTCTCCATTAACGGTAACTGACTCTCCAGCATTATTTCGGAAGAAGTATGGCCCAATGACTCCACCAGCCCAAATTGATGGACATTAAAACGATTTTCTTGTGTTTTATTTCAATTCGAAGTTCTATACCTCAATAAAAAACACCCTGTACGAGTACTTTATGGAACACCCTATGCAACATACACACAAAACACACTTATCTTTAACACACACACACATAAATACATGAAAAAGGCGTATCATAGTGACTTTTTATTTGTTTGGTTAATTAAAATAAGGAAACGGAATTATAGAAACGATATACACCATACACGCACACATAAATAAATGAGAGTAAAATCAACATCCATTGACACTCGGGTGACATTTTAATCTATTGCTAATCGTGTATGTAGTCGCATATAAACAGAGTCCGGACTATCGTACAAGTGCATGGAAGGGGTTTGATAATGTTTACAAAGTTTGGATGAATGAAAAGGATTGAAATGTTTGTTTTTTTTTTGTAATAGATAGATTTCCGTTTATATGAGGACAAAGGTAAAGAAAACACTTGCCATTTTTCACACCTTTAGGAAAACATGTTCTAAATGAAATTGTTTAAAGAATTTATAGATGAATTGAATTGTTTGTTATAAAATTTTTATAATTTAATCGATAACACTGTGAAACAAATAAGAATGAAAAACAGATATTCTCTTCCGAATACCCGATTTTTCAAACCTTCCTGCGCTCACTAATAACTCAACATCATAAATGAATATCCATCAAAATTCAATTCTTTTAAAGACATGGATGTAATTACCTAAGACTTTTCAAATGATATATAGTTTATTTAAATAACTGCGGGATATAAGTATTTCTTCACTAATATTTTTTCTTTCAATATTTCCGCATTTTTTCAAATATAAATAATTTTCTATCAATATCAAAAATTAGTTTGTTTGAATATTGTATTCAGTATAAACCGAAAGCATATTGATTATTAAAAATTCTTTAGAAATTAAATCACCTATTGAAGATGGTTTTTGCACTCATTTAAAAACTTAAGTATTTCTGTGTCATTTTCTTCTAGTCATCGCGCCATTATTCAAGCAAAACTAATTACATCTCACAGTTGTTTGATATTAAAAAACTTGTAAATTGATTTCGACGAAACCAACTGTTTGGAATAGTACAAGTTTGAAATTATTTTGCCATTATATTTGGAGGCACCCAGATGCAAGACCATGTAACTCCAAAAGGAATCAAAGTTAAAAACTTCAGGTGTCACAATTCTGTCGCAGCTTATAGCTTTCGTAATATGGGTGTTCTTATAGAGTGATACAAGGTTAAATCATAATAAAATATAGTAATACATTTTTGATATCAATGAAACGGTCTTTATTGACCATCATCGTTTATGAAGACATAAGGGCCAATGACTCCGCCAGCCCATAAAGCGCACCAAACAGTAATTTTCTGTGTATGTAATGCTGTTTCGACAAAAGCTTGTGGATTCTCCTCACTCCAAATGCGACAATTCTGTTTATTTCAGGGACCGTAACTGTTATGACTTTTATCAAAAAAATCAAGAAATAAGAGTTATTTTTGATTTTTATTATTTTAAATGAAAAATAAAAGTTATTTTTTATATTAAATTTGAATTAAGATTCTATAGGCTAATTGTTCGAAATTTTAATTTAAATCTCAGAAAGACATGATAAATATTCCAAGGCACAAAGGCAAGTCAACATCAGTTTTATTCAACTTACACAGCAGAGCAGAACAGCTGTTTTCGAAAGACGCAACCCTTTCATCATCAGTGCTCATGTGTATTGTGTTTGTCACCACTTATTAGGTGGCTTAGTTGAATGTGATAACAGTTCCTATTTACACAAATTTTATTGTGAAAAAGAATACGGGAACTGTATCAACCTGATGTTAACATGTTATTGTTATAATACCCGTGTTACCGTTTGATTATTTTTCTTCATGTCCCATTTTTCTGAATTTTTTGTTCCATCATACCTAAGTCAAACTTTTTTGGTTTGAATTTTATACTTAAGTACATGTGAACGTTTATCCAATTTTTATTATTGGGTAGCTCAAGCCATAGCTTAAATTTGTATGTAGTAATAATTTTAACGAACATTTTATATTGCTATATTAAATTTGAATTAAGATTCTATAGGCTAATTGTTCGAAATTTTAATTTAAATCTCAAAAGTTATTTTTGATTTTTATATTTTTAAATGAAAAATGAAAGTTATTTTTGATTTTTATATTTTTAAATGAAAAATGAAAGTTATTTTTGATTTTTATATTTTTATATTAATAATAAAAGTTATTTTTGATTTTTATGTTTTTATATCAATAATAAAAATCAATTAAAAGTGAATATTTGCCCGACATCATATTTCGTTAGTATTTCTCATATTTCTACTTATTTATATTGGTATCATGGAAACCATATTTGGCAAAAAAAAGAGTATTTTTAAGGCAATTTACTTTCTAACCTCAAATTTGCTCACCCTTTATCTTCCATACTTTTGGGGACATTTAATTAAAATCAAATTTTGGTTATAGACATTAATTTTTGCCATATTTTGCATTTTGCTGTTATTGTTAATCGTATTTTCTTAAATTCAAATGTTTCGGAATACGAGTCACAATGGTTTTTCCTTTAAAGTGGATTGCCTTTAAAATATTTTTGAACTTTTATTTCGAAGGCAAAGAATTGTAGTGCAAGGCAAAATGACTAGGAATGTAAATAAGCAATTTTATTACATATTTGGGGTATTCACACTGTAGTCATAAAGTCATAAAATAATAGCACGATAAATATGACTAGTGTGAACAAACCCTTATAATTTAGTATGTTATTTCAAGCATCGATCAGCTGCCGCCTTGATATGAACTGAATAAATTTTTTCTTGCGGCGGCATACCGAAAAACGTTCATCGGCTGCCTGCTACGTAAGTTAAGCGAGAAAAATTTTTCACTTGTATATATTTAGTTTTTGCGATTTAGTTCTCTTTTAATTTTTTTTTTTATGTTATAAAAATGTGATTTAAATTACAGACATACAGGTATGAATACTTGTTTAGTCGTGAAATATATAAAAGTAACGGCGGCAAACAAATACCACCGCCGTTTCGCCTAAATTTTTCCAGCCGTTCCACTCACTTCTCTAGAGCTATTTTATGACAAAACAAAAACATACCTGAAAGAGTGCTATTATGTTATGACTTTTTTGTATGCAGCGCAATAACAACTTTTTTAAACTGGTCTAAAATATTATGACTTAATGACAATATGACTAAATAGCACGCAGTGTGAATACCCCAATTATGTTTTGATTTTATGTTCTGCTTTTTAATGTGTTTTTTATTACCAGGGAAACCAGATATATGCTCTAAAAGAGTGTTTTATGCACATAAAATATGCACTAACAACTAAAAAATGTGCTGTTAAAACCTAAAAAATATGATATATAATACAAGAAAGGTGATATTTTACATGTTACATTTATTAGGAATTTATCTTATTTTTATACAAATGTTTTTCTTCCTAAATTATAACGCAGGTTTAGTTTGATTACTTTCACGTATACAATAATTGCAATTTCCCACCCCCTGGAAGCAAAATTTGAATTTAAAAAAATTTTTTTTTGGCCAATGCAAATTTTCATGACGTATAAAGAGGTTTTGTAAAAGAAAAACTTAAAATTTTTAACAATTTTAGTTACTACATGTACTACAAAATACGAAATGGGCCGAAAAAACGAAAAAAAAAATATTTAATTTTCCATCCCTGGAAAAAAATTTTTTTTTTTAGTTTTTAATAGACCATTAAGGCTTCCCAAAGCAAGAAATAGGTTTAATTTACAAACATTAAAAAAAAATTAATTTTTGGTATAAATTTTGCGTCGAGAAATAGGCGTAAGCTTCCCAGCAGTGGAACCGTACTTCGGATATTTCTCAATTTCAATAGCACTCTATTTAAGTTCATTTCCAATCCAACGGTCCAAGAACGAAGTCTCTAGCTCTTCTGGGGGCTTGGAAAACCCGATTTCACGTACAGACGGACGGACAGACGGATATCGCTCAATCGTCATCGCTATTCATAAGGATCCAGAATATATATACTATATGGGGTCCATATCGAAGAAATTACACACGGAATGACAAACCTATGTATTCCCTTTCACTTTTCTGTGAATGGTATAATAAATTGTTGGCAAAATTTTTTTATAAAATAAAACCTGAAAGTACTGAGTCTTCCATTAGCCTCAAATGTTACAAAAAGTACAAGTTGCCGCCTTAAAATATGTGAATTTTCTGTATCACAACATTTTAATGAAACTATTTTAAAACAAGTCAAACCTTTATGAATTAAAATATAAATATATTTCTCGTATTTTCTTTTTTATTCAAATGTCTAAACATCCACTAACTCTATATAAATATTAATATTTCATGACTTTCCATCTCATGCAATTTGTATCAGCTTATATTTGACTTGAAGATTTTCATAACTTGACTAAGAAAATAATTACTTGACATAAAACAAAAAATATATAGATTTTAAATTTTAAAATTAATTGAGAGCACAACATTTGTAAGTTGACTTTAAAAACATATTTGCACAATTGTGCAACATATATTTTTGAAGCATCAATTTCAAAAACAGCTTTTAGATTAATGTTCTCTCACCGAATTTAATTTTCTTCTATTTAATGTATTATTTATTATCTCTCCATAAGTCTTTATTTACATGAAGTACATAATATATTATGCAATAGTCTTCAAATGCCATAATGTTCTTTAAGACAAATAATTTCCTAGAATGTAAACCTTAAAAGTGAGATATAAAATCTGCCAAAACAACAAAAATACAAACACACAAATCCTTGCAAGTCTTGCCGAAGTGTTGTATAAATACAAGCTAGTAAAGCATAGCATATATTTAGGCTTATAAACCTTTGTTTGTGCTATTGTATTACATACTTTGTTTTTGTTATTGTTGCCGCTTAGACAATGTGTATATTTTACCCTTAAGCATACGATGGGCAAAGATGTGTGTGTGTGTGTGTATATAAAGAAAACTTAAAGATTCATACCCTAAAAAGGGTTTAAACATGTGGCTTGCACACAAACTTGTGGTTGTCGAGTAGCAGAGTGAAGGAAATTTTTTGAAGCCAAATTTTAGCCATTAAACTGAAATAAATGCAAAAAGTTAAATTGATATTGTTTTGTACGGAGATTTAAAAGACTGTTTGCTAGCTTTTAATTTAATTTTCCTCATTTGTATCCATACAAACCGCAGTGAAATAAAAAGTTTCAAGATTTGCTTTCAACTCATACTTTTAACCATAAAAAAAGCCTTAAAGCCTTTTAAAAATCAAACATTTCAATTAAGTACAGACAGCAGCAGACACGGCAACAAAATGTAAAAAAGAAAAGAAAAATTTGTTCGCAAGTAACAAATTAAAACAATAAAAAATGCTTTGACTCATCAAACTTTTAGTTAAGAGTTAAAGTAAGCGTGTTAAATAATAAAAAAAAAACGATGAACTTATTTCCAAAGACTTAAGGCACTTTTTTCATGCCAAAAAAAAAGAACATCTTCAAAAGTGTACACAAAGGGAAAAAGGATGCATTTTAAATTTCCTACGTTTAATTTTTATATATTTTGTATTAAAAAATTCTAGAATTGCAGCAGAATAGCTGGACTTTTAAATATAAATAATTGTTCTTATAAATATCTATACGAGGTCTGTTTAATAAATACAAGGCCTAAAAAAAGGTCGAAAAATATTGATCAAAGAATTTCCATCAAATTTTGTTGAAAAAAAATGAAATCAAATTCATTACAAAAATTCTAAATAACGACAGCGACATACGGTAATTGTAATCTGAATCAGAAAAATGTCTACAAGCTTTTCAGAGAATGTCGGAAGGCTCACCTTGGACATCCCAGCATATCAACAAACGATTAAAGCGTGGAAAAAGTTACGAAAATTTTTATGAAAAATCCTCGAATCACTATTAGAGAAATTGCTGAAGATGTCGACATTTCGCAATGTACATTTTTAGTGAATAATAAAAACTCATTTAATATTTTGAACAGACCTCGTATATTTGCATAAACTGGCAAGCCATAAGTTCAAGTTTTCTTAAAGTTTTCTTTCAATCTGCAATACATTCATTTACATATTTTTGACCGCCAAAATTGATTTCTAGTCAGCAAAAAATTTTTTATAAATAAAAATATTAGATTATTTTTAAAAAAAATATATTCTGCCACAATAAAAAAGTAATTAAATTAATAAAATAATGATACATGGTATTTTATAGACTAGTTGCTAGAAAAGTTGTAAATGTTTCTTTGTCTCTTGAAAAGAAAATTGATTGTCAAATTGCTTGGAAATTTGGTTTTATGAAAGAAAACGTCATTTTTTTCAAAAATAACATTTTTTAAAATATAGTTTTTAAAAATATTGTTTTTGAAAATGTACTTTTAGAAAAAGTAGACAACTAATGGTACTTTTTCAAAAAAGTACTTTTTCAAAAAAGTACTTTTTCAAAAAAGTACTTTTTCAAAAAAGTACTTTTTCAAAAAAGTACTTTTTCAAAAAAGTACTTTTAAGAAAATAATTTTCGTTAAATTTTCTTTTTAAAAAATATATAATTTAAACATATTGATTTTGAAAATAAACTTTTGCAGAAAGTACTTTAACTAATGATACTTTACAAGAAAACTACTTTTTTTCCAAAAATTATTTATAGAAAATTATTTATATTTTTAAAAACGTCTTTTTCGAGTAACTTTACTTTTTTTTAAATATATAATTTAAACATACTGATTTTGAATATGTACTTGTGGAGAAAGTACTTTTTGAAACATGTACTTTGAGCTACGGGTACTTTATAAAAGAGTACCTTTTTCAAAAAAAAAGTACTTATAAGAAAATTAATTACTTAAAAAGCTGCTTTTAGGGAAAGTTACTTTTTCGAAAAATATATTTTTTAAAAATATTGATTTTAGAAATATACTTTTGGAGAAAGTACTTTTTGAAACATGTACTTTGATCAAATGGTACTATTTAAAAAAAGTACTTTTTTTTAAAAAAGTACTTATAAGAAAATTATTCACTTAAAAAGCTGCTTTTAGAGATAGTTATTTTTTTCAAAATATATATTTTTTTAAAAATATTGGTTTCGAAAATATTCTTTTGAAGAAAGTACTTTTTAAAACATGTACTTTGAGTTAATGATACTTTGAAAGAAAATTACTTTTTCCAAAAAGTACTTATAAGAAAATTATTTATTTAAAAACACTTTTTCGAGTAACTTTGCTTTGCTATATTTTTTAAAGATATTGATTTTGAAAATTACTTGTATACTTTAAAATAAATAAGTACTTTTACCAAAGAGTACTTTTAAGAAAATTATTTACTTAAAAAGGTGCTTTTCGAGAAAGTCACTTCTTCAAAAAATATATTTTTCAAACATTTTGATTTTGAAAATGTACTTGTGGCGAAAGTACTTTTTGTAACATGTACTTTGAGCTAATGCTACTTTATAAAAAATACTTTTCCATAAAGTACTTTTTCCATAATTTTTCCGCATAATTATTTACTTAAAAAAGTGCTTTCCGAGAAAGTGACTTTTTAAAAAACTTATTTTTTCGATATGTTTAATTGATTTTGAAAATGTACGTTTGGAGAAACTACTTTTTGAAGCATGTAATATACTATTAAGAAATACTATTAAGAAAATTATTTGATTAAAAAGGTGCTAAAAGTTACTTTTAAAAAAAATATGGTTTTAGAAAATATTCATATTGAAGTACTTTTTGAAAGATGTACTTTTGGCTAATTGGTACTGCATAAAAATGTACTCTCCCAAAAAAAGTACTTGTAAGAAAACTATTTACTTTAAAAGATTATTTTCGAGAAAATTGCTTTTTGAAAAAATATATAGTCTTTAAAAATATTGATTTTGAAAATGCACTTTTGGAGAAAGCACTTTTTGAAAAATACTAATTAGTACCGCATAAAAAGTAATCTTCCAAAAAAGAACTTTTAAAAAAATAAATTTATTTAAAATATTTATTTATGAGGAAGTTATATTTTTACAAAGTAGTTTTTGGAAAAGGTACTTTAAAAAAACTTTCCTTTCTTAAAATATAATTTTTTAAAAGGTTTATTTACTTTCTTAAAATAACATTATTTTAAAGGTTCTGCGTAAAAAAGTACTCTTTCCAAAAGAACTTTTTAAAAAAGTACTCTTTCCAAAAGAACTTTTTAAAAAAGTACTCTTTCCAAAAGAACTTTTAAAAAAAGTACGAGTATTTACTTAAAATATTTATTTTTAAGGAAGTTATTTTTTCGAAAAGTAGTTTTTGGGAAAAGTACTTTAAAACACTATCCTTTTTTGGAAAATGTACTTTCTTAAAAAATAATTTTTTAAAATTTTTTTTTTAAAAACTCGTAATCGTACTTATCTAAAAGATGGTTTTTGGAAAAATTACTTTTTAGTAATTTATTATTTACGAAAATAAGAAAACATATTGCACTCAAGTCAAGGGGCAGTTGATTCAAGTCGAATATATAGGAGTATCAAAATAAATGTGTCCGCAGGTATCGCAAAAGCAACGGTGCTATAACATCCTGGTGCAGATTTATATTATTTCTTAATTCTTTTTAATTTGAATTAATGCAACACGAAACGGATAAAATCCATGTTTTATTCATCATCATTTCCTCTCATCTGTTCTAATTCAGATTCCTCTCCAAAAATCAACTCTGTCCCCTTTTGATTTAGAGGTCGCCCTTGATTTTTCTTTTGTATATTAATCATTCATTAAAAAAGAGCGTTAATGGTTGCTGTTTTTAGAAACAGACTTACAATTTACAATAAAGAGCCAAAAATGCAATTTAAATTTAAGAGACCTTGTTTAGCTGATGGGTGCCATTTACTACCGGATAATTATTGCCGATATATGATATAAAATCAGATTTTTCATATTACAGAATTTTTTGCTCTTATGTAATCATGGTTAATTTCAAAAGTAAATATCTCTTAAAAAAATACTCTCAGAATTGTATGTTAATAAAAATGTTTTTTCTGTGCTTTTTAAATTCTCCTCAATATAATTTTAGATTCCTCGCCCGCAAACAAATTAGATTTTTTCTCAAGCATATATAAAAGTTTTTTTTTCTAACGCATTACCTTCCTCACCGACAACATAAAACAAAGAAAAAGTAAATTTCTTCAGACAACTTTTTACTCCTCCCAAGTAAACCAACATCCCGTATGCAAATTCAGCTATTACACACACATACACACACTGAAAAATTTGAATCACATGCAAAGAAAACTTTCTTCCTTTTTTAAATTATACCACCACATGTACAGTGAGAAAATCAAAAACTCAAACCTCAACGCCATTTTGATTTCTTTAGCAAACTTTCCCTCACATATTTCTTTGAAAATTCTCCTGCCACTTTTTTTTTTTGTCTTGTCTTGTTTGGTTTCTTGCAACTTGCGCAAAGTCAGCGCTGAAAGAAAAACGGATGATGATGACGAAAACAACCCTCTAGTTGAAATGCCAAAAAAAAAGGGCAAAGTTGTTTGAGTTTGAAAATCTATTCAAGTAGATAATTGTGATAATCTGCTTTTTAACAACATAAATAAATAAAAATGCTGCAGACGCACAAATAAGTTAATTTGAAAATAATGATGATGACAACTAGATGAGAATTTAGCATATGGAAATTTTTAGATTAAAATATTTTTACTTATTTTTCTCTGTGCACATTCCAGCGGTACAACATGAAAGAGGTCCACGGAAACCGAAACTACATCCACAACTACATCATCAACATCCGGCACATCATCATGCACATCATCATCTAAACGGTTTGGCCGGCCATCCACATGGTCCCTATCACCCTCATGCCGGCCATTTACCCGTATCGTTGGTGACAAATGTTTCCGCTTCTTTTAATTACACTTCACATATTTCGGCACACCATGCAGCGGCGGCGGGTTTCCATGGTCCACCACATCCTACAGCGTTCCATCATCCAGGTCATGGGCCCAACTCAGCTGCAGCAGCACAACATATGCCTTTTCCTCCTCATTTACTGCCTCAAATGCATCATAATCTTATAGCTGAGGCTACCAGCAAACTGCCGGGCTTGGCGGCTACAGCTTCTCTGGTAGGAGCCAATAGTATAGTGCCCACATCCACACCTAACCCTAGTTTACCGCTGATGAATCATCATGCCCCAAACAATGGCTTACCCACTTACGATCTGACTAAAAGTCGTGGAGATGGTTCCTCTGCGGGTAGTGCTGGAGCAGCCAGCATCAATAGTGCAGAGTTCCAAAATAACACAAACAATCAAAAGTATTCGTCACCCTCACCAAGCGCTTCAATACAATCAATATCTTCAGTGGGGGGACGTTCATCGTTAAGTTGTGAATCGCCTCGAGTCAATGTAGAAACCGAAACACCTTCAGCTACTCCGCCTCCCGTCTCGCCCACAAATTCAGCCGGACTCCAAGAACCCCTGTCGCCTGCAGGTAGCAATCGCACAACAAGTTCCCATTCTCCTATAATTTTGAACAGCCCTTTAAGTTTGAGCCACCATCATAATCACAATAATAACAACAATAACAACAACAACTCCTCATATAATAATCGCAATTTCAATCTAGTCAATGCATCACCAAATTCATCACCCACCCGCTTAACACACTCACCTCTACACCTGACAGCATTTACACAAATACAAAAACGTTCGTCACCAACAACAAAACTCCTCAATACAACATCCCTACAAGCAAACCCTCATATGGTTCTTGGCACACATCCAGCACTACCAGCCACACCGCATCAGCATTCGACCTTTACATTTACACCTTCAACTGGCCAGCCAACAACATTATTGGGCCAACAACAGACAGCAGCAGCAGCAGCCGCCGCACCGCCACCACCGCCCCCACCACCCTCTTCGTCAACTACATCCTCTTCCTCCACGGGTTCGCACACACAACATACACATGCTGCTGCCGCTTTGTATGCTGCACGCCAGAATGGTTTCATTGAATTGCTTTTAAGTCCGGATAAATGTCAGGAAATCATTCAATATCAAGTACACAATTCCATTTTGTTTCCACCGTTGCCACAACAATTAATTGGTTTGGATTCACGTTTGTTATCCTGGGAAATGTTGCAGGAGACTACAGCACGTTTATTGTTCATGGCCGTGCGTTGGGTGAAATGTTTGATGCCATTTCAAACCTTGTCAAAGAGCGATCAAATATTATTGCTGCAGGTTAGTTTCTTTTCTTTCTTTCACTTCATATTTAACTGACTTTATTGTGAAATAGTGGACTTAAGCATTAAACACATTCACGACAACAGCCTACCGACTACACGACTACAGAAATATAATACATGCGTTTTCTGGACATGAAATTTAAAAATATCTCATATTATTCTCGATTTCCTAAGTTATCTCACAATCTTCCTTCGTTTCTTGCTTTTTATTTTTTTTATTCCCTGTATCCAGGAATCGTGGAAAGAGCTGTTCCTACTCAACTTAGCCCAATGGATAACACCCCTAGATCTTGCCACCATCTTTGATTCGCCCATGATTAAAGAACGTCTGCCACAAGATGATGCCACCGAAACGGAAATCAAAACCATACAAGATGTCCTGTTACGATTTCGTCAAATTGCACCGGATGGCAGTGAAGTGGGTTGTATGAAGGCAATTGCACTCTTTACGCCCGATGTTCCTGGCCTGTGTGACATTCAGCCCGTCGAAATGCTACAAGATCAGGCCCAGTGCATATTAACCGATCACGTCAGATTAAGATATTCACGACAAGCTACACGATTTGGTCGTTTGTTACTGCTATTGCCTTCTCTACGGACAATACGAACCTCCACCATTGAGAGTTTATTCTTTAAAGAAACAATTGGTAACGTACCCATATCGAGATTATTAAGGGACATGTATACAATGGAGCCGACGGCGACGACGACTAATTGCACTGTTAGCAATGCATCCGTAATGGGGGTATTAAATGGTGGCCAGCAAACGGAAAAGTAATGGATTTGTTTGTGTTAATGGTTTTATTAGAATATGAGAATTATTATATTAGAAAGTTTCAAAGAATTTATTAATAGAATTGTCCTTTAAAGTGTTATTTTGATTACATTTATATTGACTTTACATAGACCTAAAAAATTATGCAATATCTTTCTTTATTTGTCATTTGCAATCTATCGTATAATAATTATTTTTACTTTTGAATTAAGACTTATAGGCTAATTGTTCGAAAATTTTGTTGTTTTAAATCTCAGTAAGACATGATAAATATCCCAAGGCAGAAAGGCAAGTCAACATCAGTTCTTAGTTATTCAACTTACACAACAGAGCAGAACAGCTGTTTTCGAAGGCTGCAACGCTTTCAGCATCAGTGCTCATGTGTATTGTGTTTGTCACCAGTTATTAGGTGATTTAGTTGAATATGATAACAGTTCTTATTTAAACAAATTTTTATTAGGAAATTGCATACGAGAACTGTATCAATCTGATGTCAAGACATTTTTGTTTTAACACCCGTGTTACCGTTTGATTATTGATGTGTTAACATCTATACTCGCGCCTCTAGGGCAGTAAACTATCAGTTTCAATACATACGCAAGTGTAAGGTGTTAGATGTAAGAGTAAATCATCGTTTGTTTGTTCGTTGCTTGGCAGTCGGTATTGAAAGTGATTATTGGGCGATTTTCATATAATTTTCCCACGCGATTTTCTCCGGAAATTCATAGCCGATTTTATTAATTTTTGGATTAAAACGCTAGTGCGGGTTTCGACGAAGAGTTTAGGCCAAAAGTTAAGGCGATCCGATATCGGCGAGCGGAGATTTAAGTGTTTTAATTCGGAGTATTAATTTGGAGTAATATTAAAAAAGTGTTTTATGTTGATCTTCGGTTTTGTCTTATGCATAGCAAAGAGAATAGTGACGTGGTTATACGTACATATATAAAAATGAGATAGCAAGACAGCAACGTATGTAGCTTATGTACAAACATAACAATGTATGTATGTACATTTGTCTGTTGCTTTGCATTCTCTTTGTTTTTTGTGGGTTTAAAATAAAATAAATAAAATATACTTTATATTAAGTCTACCTCCGGGTTTGTGGCTCTGTGTTCATAGAAATCGAATAGGTACCGTGTAACAAAAAGGTGTTAACACATCGCCCGTGAGTTCGAACAATCATTGATTTTTTTTCTCCATGTCCTATTTTTACTTTTATTTCCAACTATTTACATTTTTTTTATACAAAATAAAACTCTTTATCTTTCAATATTAATTAATTTTAACCTACACGACAGAACACAACATCAGTTTGTTTGCATGCAAAGTCACACAAAAACAAAATCTCTGCATTTGAGTTAAAAGGGAGGGAAGTCAAATCCAAAGAGTCTTACTCACGGATGGAAAACATGATACAATTGTACATTTTTTGGTACAATTAAACTTTGTTGGTACCGTGGTACTACCACGACTAATTTGGTACAATTTAAATATCTCAATCAAAAGCTTACACCTAGTTCATAAAAACGTTTTATGCTTGAAAATTTTTGTTAATTTCTCAGTGAATCAGTTAATAAACATAAAATATTTCTGTGAATTATACGGTTACATAATCAAAGATATTGTGTCACCTTTTTATTACATACAAGTGTTCCAGTCAGCACTTCATGAAATTTTCGGATCGTTTCTTACTCCTCTGCTTGTTCTATATATTTATTTTGACGTTTCTTTTTGAAAATGATTGTTCTTTCGAGAGAAAACGGTTCTCTAGACCCGAATTTTTCAAAATAGTGTCTTATGTCTCATATTTCTGCTAAATTATGGCTCATTAAGTAACGGACTTACAATTATTTGCTATAATTTTTCGCAACAGAAACATTTTTCATCGTTTGGCGGCCTTATATTTGATTGAAAAACAATCACGTTGAAAAAGGGTATAATAATTGATTTCCAAATACCGAAAAAGTTCTCAATCAATGTCTCATTGCCTCAATTTTAAACTACCAGAAAATTTATTATCTTAAATTGTATGACTTTTTGAATAAAATATAATCAACTGATTCCTAGATTTTTATGTATATAATATTTTTTTGTTGTATACTTGTGTAGAGAAGTTTTTGAATTTCTATTTATAGAAATATAAAAAATATAAAAAAATGGTACCGTCATGGTACGAAAAGTACATTTTATTTAGTTAATTGGTACAAAATCAAATTAGCCCTTTTCCATCCCTGGTCTTACTGCCTGCTCAAAGATATCGCCTGCTATTATCGCATCGTGCAAATATCATTTAAAACAACAACAAAATTTACATGGTTTTTGATTTTAATGCTATATATCGGAACGATAGCTATAACATCATTGAGTCGGTATTTATGTAGTTCATGCATTTTCATACACTTTTTGATAAATATTCAAAATTAAATAACAAATATTCAAAATAAAGCAAAAGTGTTAAATATATGGTAAGCGTTGCCACGTGTTAGCAGTTTCGTTACGACTACGACGACCATAATAGGGTTGATTATCTCGAGTAAAACTGTTTCTTAATTAATAAATTAGGAAGACTTGAAGTAAAATGAAAAGAAACAGTTTAACTTCGGCGTTATGAATGCGAGACCTAATGTAAATATCGAGGGCCTATAATCAATATCTGCTATTAACCAAATGTGCCACTGTTCAGGAGATACAAAAAGCTTATTTTTTAACATTAATTTTTTCATTTTATACGTGGTGATTATATTCCCAAATTTACAAAAAAAGTTCAAAAATTTATTATTGAGGAGTTTCAGGTAGTTCCTATGCACATTTCACTGGGACTAATGCACATCCTTTTTCTATAGCCTCCAAAAAATTATATGGAGGGTACATTCACTTTGTCATTCCGTTTGTAACGCAGCGAAATATCCATCTGAGGCCCCATAAAGTATATATATTCTTGATCAGGGAAGAAATCTTTTTCATTGAACTGCAGGCCGTCAACGTCTGAAATCGAGACGAGGAGGCAGTTTATGAATGACGTTCTGGATAGTGACCTCGCGAAGATTTCCGAATGGGGTCAGGCGAACAGGGTCGATTTTAATGCCCGTAAGACCCAGTGTGGTATGCTTACGCATCGACGTACGTACGACCATGCTGCTTCATCTGTTTCTATGGGTGGTGTAAGCATTATGGAGTCAGGGGCTCTTGATGTTCTGGACATGAAAGTGCAGTCTCAGATGGACGGAACATGTCTTTCAGGTCGCAAAAGAAGCATTCAAGTGCCTTGGCTTCTTAAGACGGTGCAAGAGATACTTCACCCCTTCTGATCTTCTTAATATTAACACCACTTACATGCGACCCAAGATGGAATACAACTCTCATGTTTGGGCCGGTGCTTCAAAGTCTATTTTGAAGTTACTCGACCGCGTACAGGAGAGGGCGACAAAACTCATCGGAGACAGTAGGGTAGCCAACTGTCTTGAGCATCGTCGCAATGTGGGGTGCGTATCGTTGTTCTATCGTTACTATAATGGCAGGTGCTCTGGTGAAATTAGGAAACTTGTTCCTGAAACCCATTCTTTCTTACGCTCAACGCGTTTTTCATCAAGAGCACATGCGTTTGTGGTTGATATTCCAACGAATGGCACTACGCATGACAGAGAAAATTCGTTTTTTGGCCGAACAGTCCGTGTGTGGAACAAACTACCTGCAGATGTCTTCCCCGCCACTTACAATTTGAGCAGGTTCAAATCGAATATCCACAGACACTACTCCCTTTACCTCCTTTCCCAAAATCTATTTTCCTAGTTCCAGTGCAATGCACTGCATATGTAGGGGTTATCCCCTGAGTGCTGTTCCTACTCCTACAAAAAAAAAATGATTCAGTCCAAACGAAGAGAGCCAGACTCTTAAAATTTTATATAAATATATCTTGAGGGATATCATAGGTGATGTTTGGAGATGGGCTAAATCGGGTAAGAGGAAAAAAAGTTCCCCTAAGAAGAACTAAACCGACCTCTAGAAAACTACATCATTTTCAAAGTTTTTTTGTAGTTTTCCTAAGCAAATGATATATTTTTATGTCAAAAAAGGTCCAACGCGCTAAACTTGGAGCAATAAAATAAAAATAAATCATTTTTGGACCCCGCCCCCTTTAGTGGGCGTTATTATATGCAAAAATAGTGTAAAAATTTAAAAAAATGTTTTACTTAAGCCTACATTCCTTAAAAATAATATTTTTCAATTTTAATGACGAAGTTGAGACGTAAGCTGGTACTCCTCTGCTCCACCCCCTCCTCCCCCTTTGCCACTAAAGTGATCCTATCAAAAAAGAAAACTTTTTTTTAAAATAAATTTTACATTTAATTATCCCAAACATTTATTTTTGGAGTTTTAAGGCAAAGGTGAAATGTCTCCCCCACGGTCCTTGCCAGAGAGACCCCGCCAATATCCAGTTTTAATACCCTCCAAGGAGAATTGGACCCCATAAAGTATATACATATATTCTTGATCAGTGAAGAAGTCTGAGACGATCCAGAAATGCCCATACATTCGTCTGTGGAAAACATGATATAGGACCCCGCCCCGTTTAGTGGGCGTTCACGCACGATAATATATTCAAAAATAGTGTAAATATTGAACAATTTTTATTCCTTAAGCATATAAGAAGCTGAGATGCTCTCTGATATAGCAGAGATGAAACGTCTCCCCCACGGCCCTTCCCGGAATGACTCTGTCAAAATAGAGATTTGAAATTGGGTACAGAGATGTCTTAAAGGAAGTCTGTGCCACCAAGTTAAACATTTTAAATTTACATACCATATATTTGGAGTAGACTTGTGTCCAACTAGCTCATTCGCTCAGTTTTGACAAGAACCTTTAATCAAACCTATGTAATTTAAATGGGTTTGATCAGAGGTTCTTGTCAAAACTGAGCGAATGAGCTGGTTGGACACAAGTCTAATTTGGAGGGTATTTAAGATTCGACCTGTTTTTACTTGTGTAGCAATAAATTTTTAATATTATGGGAGCTGATTCTTTTCCCAAATTTACAAACAAAAGTTTACAATTGATTATTGCTAAAACCCCTAGCTAGTTCATATGCACATTTCACTAGGACTACTGCAGATCCATTTTTTTAAATTTTATTATGGTTGACAGGCAAATAATAAAGATTAAAAAATTGGACCGAAAGAGAGTTTTTCTTCCTGAGGCGTGTGTAGGATCTCATCGAAATTGGTTGATAGCAGGTATTAAATATAGACCTATATTTTTATATATTCGAATTATTTTATTTACTGTAAGAGCCAATACAATGCAGAGATATAGACGACATACTTAAGCAAATAAAGAAATTTTTTTGAAAAATAAGATGAGACAATATTACTTTTCATAAGAATTTGTTTAATCTAATCAATAAATTTTTTGTGTAACCAAGAACAAAGTTTTAAAAAATGTTCGCTGCAAACTGTAGCCGGAAATCAAATTTAATTTGTTCCTTTGCTTTCGCCATGTACATAAACCCTAGACAAAAACCACATGCAACCCGTACAACTCGTTACTTCAAGTGCACCGTTTTCCCTACTTCCTCTACGCTTATATATTTTTTATTTAACAATTTTTCGCGTTCCACCTTCTTTTTGTTTAATTTAAGTTTTTCAAAGCGTTATTTTTTTCTCCTTTTTTTTGTACACCGTTGTCTATGCCATGATTTGATAAAACGTTAGAAACATTCTTATATCCTTTCGGCTATTTTGTTACAATCTCTTTGTTTTTGTTTAATATAAATATAATATTTTTTAGAATTTTTTTTTTCATTTCATCAAAAGTGAAACAAATTTTATACATTTTCGTTTCAATTTTCTTTTTTATATATTGTTATTGTTAATAAAAAAATATATCGCGATTTATTTATTAACTGAACTCCTTACTTCTACTATACAACGTGGGGGGGGAAGGAAAATGATAGTGTGGTAGATGTCGTCAATGTTACTGATGTTTGGTGACTGACGTTGAGTTTAGAAATAATGAAAAAATAACTTTGCTTTAAGCGTTTATTTCTCATGCATTTGAATTTAAATTGAATTTCAAAAATATATGAATTAACTAACGCATATGAAATAGTCTTTTTTAGCGTTTATGAATATATTTTTATTTTTTGGAAAAATGAAATTATTTGAATACTGAATAATAGAATTTGCAGTTTATTTTCGTTTATTTTTTTTTTCTTTCTTTCTTTATTAATATTGAAGCAAATTGAACACATTTTGTGTTATATTTACGCGTAGTTTAGTTTTCAATAATTTATAAAAACTAGAAAATAAATTCCCCTAAATAGTTTATATGTATTGAAATATTATTAGTTTAATACGAGTAATAATTATATATAGAAAAACAATAATCCTCTCAATATTGTTAACTTTAGTAATCAAATAAGTGACAAATGAACTGCACACAGCAAATGTTAAAACTTATAAAAACTATTAGTTATAAAATATTAAAGAAATATATTTGAAATGTGCAATAATAAATTTAATAAAGAAACATTTAAATGATCTTTTTGCTTTCATTTAAAGTTGTACACTAAACAGAGAGGGTAAGGTCAAAATGTACAGTTTTTTGTTCCGTTTCCGCTTTTTCATTTCCTTCCATGCTTAAAACCAACAAACTCTTTCATTTCCAACCCATTTAAATTTCATTGGTTCGATCAAACGAGCGAATGAAGGAGTGCGATACAAGTCTAACAACTAGACTTGTGTCCAACTAGCTCATTCGCTCAGTTTTGACAAGAACCTTTAATCAAACCTATGTAATTTAAATGGGTTTGGTCAAAGGTTCTTGTCCATACTGAGCGAATGAGCTAGTTGGACACAAGTCTACTACTAACAACTAGACTTGCATCCAACCTGTTCATTTGCTCCTGTTTGACAAGAAACTAGAATAAAACCCATTTAAATTCCATTGGTTTGATCAAAGAGTTCTATACAAGTCTAACAACTAGACTTGTATGGAACTCGTTCATTCGGTCGTTTTTGGCAAAAACTTAGGATCAAACCCAATGAAATTCCATTGGTTTGATCGAATTAACGAGTTCGATGCATGTCTAACAACAAGACTTGTATCAAACTCGTTCATTCGTTCGCTTTTGACAAGAACCTTTGATCAAACCAATATAATTTAAATGGGTTTGATCATCGGTTCTTGTCAAAAACGAGCGAATGAAAGAATTCGACACAAGTCTAGAATGAACGAGTTCTATACAAGTCTAGCAACTAGTCTAAATACTAGACTTCTATCGATCTCGTTCATTCTCTCGTCTCTGACAAGAACCTCTGATTGAATCAATGTAATTTAAATGGGTTTGATCCTAGGCTCATGTCAAAAACGAGTAAATGAACGAGTTCGAATCAAGTCTACTAGCAACTAAGGGCTGCCAAAATAGTGTGTGCTACAAAAATAGTGTGGACCAAATATTATACTTGTATCGAGCTCGTTTATTGGTTCGTGTTTGACAAGAACCTATGATCGAACCAATTTAATTTACAAGTTTAAAAACTAGACTTGTATCGAACTTGTTCATTCGCTCATTTTTTATAAGACCCTATGATCAAACCCATTCAAATTACACTGGTTTGACCAAAGGTTGCTGTCAAAAACGAGCGAATATACGAGTTCGATGCAAGTCTAGTTGTTAGACTTGTATCGAACCTGTGCATTCGCTCGTTTTTGACAAGAACCTTTCATCAAACCAATATAATTTAAATGGGTTTGATCAAAGGTTCCTATTAGACTTGTGTTAAACTGGCTCATTCGCTCAGTTTTGACAAGAACCTCTGATCAAACCTATGTAATTTAAATGCGTTTGATCAGAGGTTCTTGTCAAAACTGAGAGAATGAGCTAGTTGGACACAAGTCTACTTCCTATCAAAAAAAGAACGAATTAATGAGTTCGATATAATTCTACTAGTAACTAATTAAAAATTTAATTGATTAACAGATTTTTTTCGCAAGTCGTGCGTTTTAAAAAAATATTTATGAAATTATAGCATTCCCGCGATCACAGTATAATTTCTCAACAGCGCGCTTATATACCCAACTTGTTCTCATTCTCAGCAACTAACCTATTTTATCTCGGACCAGCACTCAGGGGATGACCCCTACATATGCAGTGCATTGTGCCTGAACTAGAAAGGAGGGGATAGTATTAAGGGGATCCTAATTTATGAAAATAATAATGCAAAAGAAAGTAGGTAAAACTAACCTTTTCATATTTTTCAAATTATATTCTTATTTGCTTGCTGATTCTTCGACCTTTTTTGAACAAATTGCTTCAATTTTTAAATAAAAATAAAATAACATTTTTTAAAAAATATTTTTATATTAATCTTAATCATAATTTTTGCTCTAAAGAAGATACCGGATAAATTTTAATTTCTTTTATGAAAAAAGTGACTACAGCTTGTTAAAATAAAATAGATAATTAAAAATTATTTTTTCTTTAAATTCTCAAAAAATCCCCTTCCTTTTCTTAAAAACGTTATTAATTTAATATTAACATTATTAATTTAATATTAAATCCTTCTTGCACAAAAACACACACAAACCCCTTTTTCCAACTAACGCTAACAAACAGAATGACAAAATTAATAGAAAAAAAGAAATGTGAGCACGAGAGAGACATTAAAATGATGACAAAAAAAAAACACATAAAGAAAATCAATCAAAATTGGCTTGATGGCTACGAATGGGAAGTGAGTAGATGGTCAAACATCAAACATTCACATACCGAAAGAAGCCACATGATGGCATCACAACATGTAAGAATGTAATAAAGTAAAGCTGCATGTAAAACCCTTTTTAGAGCATGCCATTAATGGCATGAACTTTCTCGCATTAGAACTAAAGCGACTGACCTCAAACTTAAGTGGATGTGAAAAATTGCTGAATGCGACTGGGCAAACAATGGAGACGACACAAGTGGTCAAAGTAATGGAAAAAGCAAGTAATGAAATTCAAAAGGATATTTGATCAGGGAAATTCTTTGTATATTAAATACATTTGTAGGACTCAAGAAGCATTTTGCGATACTGACGCATTGTGTTAAAAGGATAAGTCTTTTGCAAAATATCGAAATACTTGTGCCAATTGCGATCTCTCAGCTGAGTCAGGTTTTCTCAGTTAAATAATTTTTATACCGTCCAAATTGTATGGTACACTCATTTTGTCATTCCGTATGTAACGCAGCGAAATATGCCTCTAAGACTCCATAAAGTATGCTACATATTTTTGATCGGTGATGAAATCTAAGAAAATTTAGCCATGTCCTTCCGTCCGTCAGTCCAAACGAAAAGACCCAGACCCAGGAAATTTGGTATAAATACATTTTGAAGGATAGTACAGGTCAAGTTCGTAAATGGGCTAAATCGGGCTAGAGGGGGAAAAAAGTTCCCCTAAGAAGAACTAAACCAATTTCTAAAAATCCACATATATTTTTAAGTTTCTTAAAGTAGGTTTAAAGCGTTGCACTTGGAGCTATACAATCAGAAAAATTAATTTGTGGGCCCCGCCTCCTTTAGTGGGCGTTAATGTAAAATCTTATATAGTGTACAAATTTAACAAATTGTATTACTTAAGCCTACATTCTTTAAAAAATAAATTTATAAATTTTATGCCTCTATGACGAAGCGGAGACGTTCTCTGATCATCCTCTGACCTCCCCCTAAATTCCCTTTATGATTCTATGAAAAAAAAAATTTTTTTTCTACAATTAATTACTCCAAAAATTTACTTCTTAAGTTTTTACGGCAAAAGTGTGATGTCTCCCCCACGGCTAGGCTTACCAGATCCAGGTTATTAAAAAGCTGGACATGTGAATTAAAAATGCTGGATATTAAAAAAAAAGCTGGACATTTTGAAATAACATTTTCACGAAAAGTTACTTGTTTAGTAATTAGTTTCTTATTTTAATGTAGAATTAATTATCGCTCCTATATTTATCTTAAGTAAAAAATTTATGTAAAAATCTTGCATATTCAAGTCTTGAGAGCAATATAATTTTTCGTTTTCCCATTGACTTCTTTGCAAATTGTAAACTTTGATTATGACCTTTTCCAGCATATGAGCGATATGTATTTAAGAATTAATTAATTAAACCATACCAAAAAGACAAAAACAAAACAAAAAAAAAAGCTACTAGAAATTTTTGTACTTTGAAGTAAAAAAGTTATAGCAAATTTATAAAAATTATTTTAAAGCAGCAATAAATATTAAGAGCATTTTGTGGAAAATTGATTTTAGCTGGACAAATTTCTTTTTAGCTTGAAACTGGACAGGCCATTAAAAAGCTGGACAATCCAGCCAAAACAAGCCCGACTGGCAACCCTACCCACGACCCTTCCCGGAGTGAGCCTGTATAGAGTTTTAAAATTGGGCCCAGAATTGTCTTAAAGGAACTCTGACCCAGTAGGTTAAATATTTTTAGCCACTTTTTATGCACGTTGATGTAAAATAATAATAAGCAAATTGCTTTTATGCTGATGGAAAGGTGTCTCAGTCATGCTGCTCCCAACTCTTTAGAAACGGCCGTATTAAAATAAATTTTTTTGTTAATTTTTTCAACGGGCTTAAGTTCGAATCTGCATGACTGCAAATGATTTGTTATTATTTTATTAATAAATGAATTTGTTCAAATTCTATTTATTATTTTTTATATTAAGATTGGAATATTAAGAATATTTTTCATAGTCATTAAACCAGCAGAACGGATCAGTACTGATATCGAGGCCGCTACGCCATCTCATCAGCGTTCTTTGTTCAATTTTTCCACTTTTGCAAGTGGTGCTAGTTAGTAGGAATATCAACTATTTAACCAATATTTTAACGAAAATTGAATATGAGAAGTTCCCACATTCATATTTTTAAGTTATTACCTTTTTGGTTAGTACGAAATTCCCCAACCCTGACGATTAATATTCCCAATATTCCATGTATCTCTTTCGGTTTTTCCAGAGCGAAAATCATTTGCAGTCATGTAGATTCGAACTTAAGCCCGTCGAAAAAATTAACAATTTACATAAGAAAGTTCGACTAATAAAAATTCATACATAATTTAATACATTTTTTTTTCTTATTTTCTTAAGCCAAACACCATAAAAATTTAAATATTAATAAGAATAAAAATAGACTTTTTATATACTAAATATTTGGAGGGTATTTAAGATTCGATGCGGTCGAATATAACGTTATTTTTTATTATTATGCTTTAAAATTAATTTTCATACCAAACTACTTATGAACTTCATCTGCAATACACTAACCCCTCAAAGCTAAAAATAGTCCAAAGTCCTTAAAGTAAGAACAGCAAGTGAAACCACAGTTTGCATGTTTAAGTGCATTACATCAGTTGTGGAGATTTGTAAGAATTGCGCTTCCCTTTTCTTTATTTCCTCTAGACACCAACAACAACAACAACAGCACTTCATCCTTATCATCATTGTCTTCACCATCATCAGCATCATCACCATCCATATGAAAAGTTCATGTCTGTTGAATATTTTTTCATATATTTCTTGTGCACTTCAAGGTTAATCATGCATTGTTGTTACGCGTTAATACCTTCATGTGAGCTGGACCACGTGTTTTTCTATACACACACACGGAAACAGTAACACCGGCTAACTTTCATATACATACAAACCGTGCATAAGCACAACCAAAGAGCCATACAGTCAGTCGGCCATCCAGCCATAAATTCAACCATTCATTCAGCAGTCAGTCATTTTTGGCCCTTAAACCGCTCATCATTCATAACAGAGACGTGGGAATAGTTTTTATTCGTTTAATATTGTTTGAAAATTTTCTAACAATTTTACTAGGGTATTTAATCGGTTGAAACGATTAATTGCCACCCGCTTAACTGATTGGTTAAATTAACATTGGCTATTTTCGATTAACGATGAAACCGGTCAATTCCAGTCGATTAAACGATGTAACAAAATTTGTAATTTTTCATCGTATTACGTTCATATATGCGTTTTGGTTCTCATACATACTCAATATTGCTACGGCAATTAGCATTTGACAACTGAAAAAAAAAATATTGCAATATTCATATGAAGTCAGGACCCTCTGTTTCGTAGGCTCGTGTTCTACTACTTCAGTCAAATTTCAACAAAGTGCATTCAATAAGTTCTTTTGTTGTAAAACCTTTCACTTTTGTAAAAGCTTTTCACTGAACACAATTCTGACAGTGTTGCATCACAAATTTTACTCATTATTAAAACAATTATCTCGTAATTGCCAATAAGTTAATTATAATTTTTATATGCAAATTTTATGTCAATAATGGCCTTAATTGTTATAATTTGAATATTGCTTTGCATGCGAACACCATATTATAATATATTTCTTTTTATGTTTTTAATTATTTTTGTCGTCTCATATAAAAAAGGTATATGTTTAGAAAATATTTTTCATGCAAACAAAGAAGGTGTTCATTTTAATGGGTCAAGTAATAAACAGCAAAAACTACAATTAAGCGTAAAGATGCAAGAAGGGAACGTGTTTCGACTTATACATGATGTAAAACATCATCGGTCATCGCTGTTCAAAATGGTGGCCAATTTCCTTCGTATATAAAGATGTGGTTCATGTTCTGGCTAATTTTCTTACGAATTTTAGAACAAATTCTGGTTCTAAAATCATTAATAAATTATGGATTTAACGTTAAAATTTTTTTTTAAATTGATTTTTGTTCGAATTGGTTTTAAGTAAGTTTTATGAAATGCAACCTTGTTTTCGCCTGTAATTGACTGGGCTGAGTTGAGTGCTGCCAAGTTCTATATATTGGAAACAGCTGGTATTGTTTATGTTACTAAGAATATATATTGATGCCTGAAATGTTATGAAAATATTGTCAAAATGGATGCAGCCACAAAAAGAATTGAAAACAAGCAAAAACGTTATATTCGACCGGGTCGAATCTTAAATACCCTCCAAATATTTAGTAAGTGAATTTAAAATGTTTAACTTGGTGGGACATAATTCCGTTATATAATATCGTACGTCAACGCCCACTAAAGCGGGCGGGGTTCAAAAATAGACAATATCATGTTTTCCACAGACGAACGTATGGGCATTGCCGTCTTAAACTTCATCACTAATCAAGAATGTACATATTTACTTTATGGGCTCCAATTCTCTTTGTTGGGTATAAAAACTGTATTTTGGCGGTATCGCTCTGGCAAGGGCTGTGGAGGAAACATTTCACCTTTGTCATAAAATTCTAAAAATTAATGCTTGGGATAATTATATACAAAATAATATTTTTTTATTTCTTTTTATGGGGTCATTTACGGGGAAAAGGGGGTAGGGCTGAAACAGTCAATCATAAAACTCTAAAAATAAATGCTTGGGATGATTACACACAAAACTAAAAAAAAAATTTTTTTTTGGTAGGGTCATTTAGGTTGGTGAAGGGGGAGGAGGGGGTAGGACAGAGGAGTACCAGGTATCGTCTCAGCTTCATCATTAAAGCTTAAAAATTTTATTTTTAAAGAATGTAGGCTTAAGTAAAACAATTTGTTAAATTTTTATGCTATTTTTGCATATAATAACGCCCACTAAAGTAGGCGGGGTCCACAAAAAAAATTTTTTTATTTTATGGCTCCAGTTTAAGGCGTTGGACCGTATTTGACATAAAAATATATCATTTGCTTAACAAAATAACCAAAAAAACTTTAAAAATTACGTTGTTTTTTCTGGCTTGGCTTAGTTCTTCTTTGGGGAACTTTTTTCCCCCTTCCCCGATTTGGCCCATCTCCGAACTTAACCTGCTCTAAGCTGTAGAATATATTCATACCAAAATTCAAGAGTCTAGCTCTTTTCGTTTGGACTGAATCGTGATTTCCACAGACGGACGGACGGACGGACATGCTCAGATCGTCTTAGATTTCATCACTGATCAAGAATATATATACTTTATGGGGTCTGAGATGGATATTTCGATGCGTTACAAACGGAATGACAGTGTGAATATACCCTCCAAATTCTTTTTTGGAGGGTATAAAAATAACAAAGAAAAAGGAAATTATGGTCAGAGATTAATGGAAATATTTATTTTTATTCATGTGTGGGAGGAGAATAGTCGAATTGAGAATATTCTTTGTTCGTTCAAGCAAAAACGACTGTTGTACAGGTTGTCGTTTAAGTGTTGTAAAAATAGAGATCAAGTACCCCAACAAATTCAAATATTTCTATGAGCGATTTAATTTATTCTGAACAAATTTATTATACAGCCTGTATATTAAAACCACAATTTGCAGTGTGAACACAAAATCAGCTGTTTAAGGTTTTAACGCTAAAACCAGGTTTTAACTTTCAGTATGAAAAGACTATAACAGCTTAAATGACGTGGGTATAAAAGACTAAAGAGTAGAGAAGAGTACGCTACTCTAATTAAGCTTGAGGGAACTATTAAGTTTTTGATTAATAATTTAATAAAAGCCAATAATACTATTACCAAAGATTTAAATAAAAATCTAAGGATTAGATTTAATGAGAAATGAATTAAACTTTTAAATGCATTTATTTTATGCCTCCACTCAGGCATATTCCCTTCTAGCAATTAATTCTTAAAATACAATACAGAAACAGAATGTAAGGAATTCAGGAATAAACCTTCTTGCCGAATTCTCGGTGCAAAGCTTTGCCAGGATAAGTCAGTTGTGGATTGAAAATTTCAACAATTTGCAAGCGTTGCTCTGGTGTTGTGACACTCTAAAAATAAAACACGTTTTATATGTTTATGAATTCCTTTTTTTCTGTTTCGCTACCTCTCTGCTGATCATAAATATATCCTTGCAATAGCAAAATTTCATCGCGTGAGTTTTATGTCGGTTTTCCAAACAGAAAAAAATTAAAACTGACTACAAATAAAATATCCTTGATGTATGCAATGATTATTTATATGGTTGGCACGGGTTAAATTAGAAACATTTGCTTCGCTCGTACCTTCCCCGCCTCCATCATTTAAGATTAATGCTGCTAAATGAGTTTGTGTGAATTTGAGAGTGCATGTGAATGTGTGTGTGTGTGTGTCCTCGTAAGCTGTAAACTTGCATGATGATGTTGCTTTTTTTTCTTTTTCACTGCTTCTTGTAATGGGTGGGTTGCACTGGTGGCTGCTATTGTTAATTGAAATCGGGTTGAATATATATTTTAAACATTTCTACTGTACGTGCTGTTACTCCTGTTAAATTGCTGTGCCGCTCTATATTGACGTGCCAAAGGGGCGTTTTTAAATGAAGCGATTAAGTGATTTTTATTATACAAGTAGTATTTGTGCAGCTATGATACGTGAAGATTATCAGAGCGCTATTTTTCCTCACTTCTCATTCTATTCTATTAAATTTTTTTTTATTAATTTTTTTTGTGTTACAACACATTTTCACTTTTTGTATTTTATTGTTGGTGAAATTGTTTCCACCATGTCAATTAAATGATGAATATGAATTTTAATTGTTGTAATCAAATTATTTAAAAGTGTTTGTGGTACAAATGAATATTACACCGATTATCTGCAGTATTTCTTAGATTACGATAACTAATAAATAGGAATAGGAGGGCAACAATTCAATTCCACAAACTAAAATATTTCAACTGTTTAGTGTCAATAGTTTTTATTAAAAATGTTCAATTCTAAAATATTATGCATACGAAAATACTGTGGAAACACTATAGATAATATATTATTAAATTCGCAAGTTTTGATTAAAATATTAATTGAATTATCTGAAAATATTCATTCCAAATATTGAAATATACGGCCAATTCACAATATTGTGCAAATGGCCTTGCCTCATTGCATCAGAAAATTTGTTTAAAAAATATATCTAGAAATATTACAAATTTAAAAAATAAAGACTTTTTAATAAAAGATATAAAATAATAAATGAACAGGTTTTCGGTAGAAATCGAAAAATGCTCAGAGAGAAATTTGAAAATAGCTAATTTTGCTAAGAAGAATTTTAGAGGACGTTCATATAACGTCTCAGCTTCGTTGTAGAACCATAAAAATTTAAGTTTTAAAGAATGTAGGCTTAAGTAATACAATTCGTTAGATTTTTACACAATTTTTTTATATAATATCTCACGGCAGCGCCCACTAAAAGAGGCGGGACCCACAAACTACTTTTTTTCATAAAAAAAAAGACATTTTTGATTAAAAGAAGAATTTCGTGTAAATTATTTCTCTCGAGATTTTATATCTCTACAGCTTTTTAAGCCCTGATTTCGCATAATTTATAATGAGATGATATTTTTATATGTCCCTGTTAAATTTATACCGCAATATACGTGCCGTTTAAATGGTGATATGAAATCGACAATTTCCCTGATTCCTTGCTATTGAACATTTTTAAGTGCTGCGACTTTCGCCAAAAAGAGGAGGATGTAAAATGTTGAATGAATGAATTTATTATTCGAAAACAAATTTACTTGTTCACTTTTTTTTTGCAATTTTATGAACATTTTTCCAAGAGAAATATGCGATGAGGTGTGGTCACACAGGGAATATATATTTCCCCCATACTTGTGCTAAATAGTATGTTTTCAAATTCTGAGAGCAAACAGAAATGGTCTATGTTTAATGTGGCCACAAAATAAATTTTCCATTAATGTAAATTGTTAATTTTTTTCAACGGGCTTAAGTTCGAATCTGCATGACTGCAAATGATTTTTTATTATTTTATTAATATTTGTTAAAAGTCTATTTATTATTTTTTATATTAAGATTGGAATATTAAGAATATTTTCAATAATCATCAAACCAGCAGAACGGATCAGTACTGATTTCGAGGCCTCTACGCCATCTCATCAGCGTTCTTTGTTCAATTTTTCCACTTTTGCAAGTGCTGCTAGTTAGTAAGAATATCAACTATTTAAACAATGTTTTTAACGAAAATTGAATATGAGAAGTTCTCACATTCATATTTTCAAGTTATTACCTTTTTGCAGTCATGCAGATTCGAACTTAAGCCCATTGAAAAAATTAACAATTTACATAAGAAAGTTCGACTAATAAAAATTCATACATAATTTTCCATTAATATAAAATTTACTGCCTATTTCTCATTGTCGAATGAATTCTTTCTTTCGTATAAATATATTTAAAACAAAAACAATTTACAAAATTTTGTTTTTGTTTTAAATATATTTGTACGAAAGAAAGAATTCATTCGACAATGAGAAATAGGCAGTTAATTCAAATATTTTTCCAGTGTGACCGCAGGCTAAATTTTAATAAAACAAATTTTAAATAAAATATTTGAATATGCCACTCTTAATAAAAATAAGTTGAATCTAAAAATAATATCATAAAAAAATATAATTTACAGATTGGAGATTTGAACTTGAGCTCGATAAAAGAATTCTTATCTTAATAATAAAATAAAAGCTTTTAAGATTTTTTTATTATAGGTAAAACAATAGTATATGAAACTCACCTTATAACCAATATTTTCCCATCGGCATAAGTATTATTACATTAAAATTTTCCAAGATATGATTTTAAAAACTTTTCACATTTTCCTTTAAAACAAACATACACACTTGCACATACGTGGTATACTAAAATCTTCACTACTACTCTCTACTCTTATTTTCGTATCATAAATAACAACAATATTTGTTGCTCTTATTTCCCTTTTTCTCTTTTCAACTAAAACAACTTTTGCTTAACGATTTTATTTCCTTCACTTATCATCCACAAACACAATTAACAGCACAACCGACACTCTGCTTAAGCTGACTGCACAACGCTATGGTCGTCACTCTTAACGAACACACAAAAGCCAAAGAGACTACGGCTGCACACAATTTTGCTACAGGCGAACAAATTTGTTATAAGAAAAAACAAATTATTTACACAATTATTTAGATACACTTAAAATGCATTAATTATATAACAATTATTTGTAAAAATTATTGTTTTTACTAAACATTTTACTATTAAATTATTTATTAATTTATACACAAGTTTAAACAAAATCACATGCGCACGATGAGGAAGAGGAAATTTGATTAAAATTATTTTACTATCTGTATGGCAGATATATATAAGTATGCGTTAGAAAGAGAAAAATATATGATTTTGCAATAAGAATAATTGCAGCAGCTACAGGTTGTAGCAAATTAATTATAATGGTGTATGTATTGGCTAAATAGGGGAAATTTTTGTTCTCTTTCAACTTTCAATCTCTATATGAAAAGAAGTCATTGGTTAGCTTTTACAAGGTGTTTGAAAGCACTGTTGAGATGAACTTGAATTCAATTGTCGATTGCGCACATCTTGCTAATTGCTGTTGATTGAGATGCAGGGCGTATTAACACTAGTTAATAACAAACAAATTCGCCGTAAATAATAGGTGTGTTTTTTTACTTTTTGGGTAAAGTTCGTGTAAATGAGAGTAAGAATAAATTTCTCTCACAAAGAAACAAAATTGCACAAAAGTACGCGAACACAAAAAGCCAAATTGTCAATACAAAAAAGAACGTCAAATTGTTTAGTCAGCCACACAAAATTTAAAATTTTCGCGGCATTTTAAAAATAATAATAAAAAATGGATCCTACACTTACTATATGTGTCTCTCCAGGAACATTCAGGTTACTAAAAAATGGTAAATGGTTTTTAAATCTTTTTTGCAACAACTTTCCAATTTTTTTATGTTTTTTTGTCAATTTAATTTTTCTTTGATGTTGTTTATTTTTCAAACAGCTGTTTGTTTATTTACTTGCCCAAACTAGCCCGAAGAAAAAGTACGGGCTGTTTCGTGCGAGAAGAAGAAGAATCTTATTCTCTCAAAACCACTCTCATTTACACAAATTAAAAGTACGGAAACGCTTTTCGTGCAAATTGGGATCCCGAGGGATCCCAAAGTAGAGTAAAAAAACACAACTAATATGTATTTAGAGTTTCACAATTGCCGTAATAGAATGTCAAAACCAGGAAAGTATAGGGTCCGATATCTAACGGGTTTTTTCAACTAGTGCTTGTTTCGTGAATGGTAACACTTAGCTCATGTCTGATTTGACAGATAATTAGTTTTATCCTTCCGCTGAACGAATATGGTTGTGTATACGCTTGAACAACGCTGATAAGTGAGCCTGCAATCGACTTACAGAAAATGCCGATTTTGCCAAAAAAAAAATCGTATTTTCAGATGAAGCTCAGTTTGATCTTGGCGGATATGTAAACAAGCAAAATTGTCGCATTTGGGGCACAGAAAATCCGCACGCATACATTGAAAAGCCGACGCACCCAAAACGAGTCACTGTTTGGTGCGGATTTTGGTCCAGAAGCATAATTGGGCCATTTTTCTTCGAAAATGAGCAAGGAGTGGCCGTTACAGTCAATGGCGATCGTTATCGGGCCATGCAGCCATTTGAATGAAATTATTTTCCATTATTAACCGGAAGGATTGTACTTTCAAATAAAAAAAGAAATTTGAGAAAATATACAGTAGTTTTTTTTTAATAGCGTTTAAAAAAAAAAGTTATTTGGCAAATCCTATTTATTAATAAATTTTTTAGAAAATATTTATTTGTAGTTCATTTGAGATATTGTCTCACTTAGTTTATTAAACATAATATTTTATTTTGATCATTTGGTAAAATGCAGGTATGTATATAGACGTCCTTAACCACAGAGCAAACAAAGCAGAAATAAATAAAATGTTTGCCGCGCTTTTCCGTGCAGGGGTACCTCATCACTGATAGTAAAAGATGTATAAATTTATTGTGTTAAAGCCAAGGTATATCAGTACAAGGTAGGCTCTCGGCGAAGGCGAATTAACATATTCTTTTTTTGTTGTCACACAGCTTTGTATGTCAAACTAGTATTTTGACATTTGTGAATGAATTTTTATATATTATCACATCAGCACGTGCTAAGCAGTTCTAAAAAAAAATAATCATTAATTAAAAATGGATTTGCCTTGGACTAAACGCATTTCACAATCCATTGTGAATGAATTTTTATATTTTATCACATCAGCACGTGCTAAGCAGTGCTTAAAATAATGTTGATTAATTAAAAATGGATTTGCCTTGGACTAAACGCATTTCACATTTATCACCGTAGAATAAAATTATCTAAACTATCGCCCGCTTTTAAGAAAAATACCTTTGCACCATCATTTCTATTATTATTGTCACAAAATAAAAAATGTTCTTCATGGAAAGAAGAAGACTAGTAAATATATTTTGACAATAAAATAATATCAGAGCAAAGTAGGAAAAAATTCTTAAAACAGCTGTCGAGTCTACCTGTTATGAATTCGCCTTTTTAAAACCCTAGATTGTAATACCAATTAAAAGTACGCATTTTCAATAAAATCTTATATATAAATTAGTTGATTTAATTAACCAAATTAAAGTTATTGTTTTTAACAAAAATATAACAGTTTCTTTTAAATTTCGACCAATTCAATTTTCTTATAATTTTGAAGCTTCTACTAAGCAAATCGTACTTGCAAGACTCAATCTTATGGACCCAATAGCATATTTCATCAAGAACTTGCTGATATATATTTTATTTAAAATTGAAATATATATATGAAATACATATTATAGTTTTTTAAGAAAATTTTTATCTAATTTCACAACTCGTAATAATAGCTCCGAGGCAGAAAATCTTCTATCTAACATAATATAAAGCTCGTCATAATTTTTGTAAGATGTGTTTGACACCCCAAACGTACATACATTTTCCAAGGCGAATTCTCTTGCGATTACCCGGTTGGTCCACGAGGCTGTCCAATACGTGCAGGCTATAAAATAGAATGTGGCTGATGGCTTGATATGCCTTGCTGCATATGCATGTATATTTAAATAAATATATGTCAAATTTGTTTGCGCCATCTTTTGCCAAGGCTGAGATAAAGCGAATTCTAACCGCCTGAGATCTGCTGGCCACCCGCTGTAAATTCGCCTTGGGAATATGTAATTTGATACAGTGTTGTAAAGTGTTATTAAAATAAATGGGATTACTTCTTCCAGGGATGGATACATAAATATTAATATTATTGAATTCAAGGACAGTGGTATGGCTTGACATTGCAACGCAAAAAAACAATATATTTTATATATGAACCTACGAGATTAACATATTGATTCTTTTCAAATGCGACAAATATATTTTGATGACGTCATCTAAGCTATACTGATATACTGAAGTATATCTTAAATAGTAATTTGCTAATAGTCTAATGTGCAGATTCGAGCTTTCATATAATGTAAGCTTATGTGTAGATTCGAGCATACATTTAATTCTATTCTCATTAATTCTTCATGTACTTAATTCTTTTTTTAATAAAAAACTAGCCATTATTTAGTACACTAATACTGATAACAGCACAAATATTTGTTAAGGTTTTACAAATTGTAAAATGTCTTTTGCTTCCCTAATATACAGAAATATTAAAAACCAAAATACTATAGAAAATAAATAATTAAATAATTTTACGATAATAAATAACTTTAAAAATTCTACAATAATTGAACATGGGACGTTAAGGTCTATGTATTTTTAAACTCACTTAATATAGATATAATTACAAACAGTTTTACACATCACCTGGAAATTTTCAACTTCGAATTATTTGAAAAAATGTATGGTTCTTATAAATAAATATATAAAAGCGTGTTTTTTTTAGAGTATCATAATACCAAAGCAACGCGTGCAAATTGTGGCAATTTTAATCAAAATAATTGTTCTATTCGTCCAACTGATCGTGAACTCCTTCCATTTTATAGCGTACATAATTGTCCTTCAAAGGGACTACTTCGAAGAACAATAGATCGTTTTCGGACCACATATACAATTACTGATTATGGTGCACTTCGTGAGGACTGAAGAACCTGTAGCCACTGTACAGGAAAGCATTGAAGATGCTGCTAATCAATTAATTCGTGGCCGTCTTCAGCAACTGGGATTGTGTCCTTCCATTTTATGGGAGATTTTTTTTAGTTGTTAAAATTGGTGTTCCAGATTGCGCCATCTGCTCGCCAGCCGTGGCTGCCACATGACAGAAATAATCTTTAAACATTAATTTCATAAAATTTTCTTATCCAATAAATTGATATTAAAAATATATTTTCTTGTTTTATTATGATTTAAACATGTGACACTATAACAAAACACCCTTTATATATGTATATATATATATATATATATATATATATATATATATATATATATATATATATATATATATATATATATATATATAAAGGGTGTTGTTTTATGAAGTTTTTTTTATACGAATCACTCTGTTGTCTAACAGCTGTTTTGACAGTTTAAAGTGACATCTCTACTCAGTATTGTTTGGTAAATCATCATGAACAGGTTAATTCCAGAACAACGCTTCCAAATCGTCGAAATTTATTTTCAAAAACAGTGTTCAATTAAAAATGTTTATCCGCTTTTTTACCGCAAAATTATCTTCAGTGATGAGGCGCATTTTTGGTTGAATGGATATGTCAACAAGCAAAATTGCCGTATTTGGAGCCAAGATAATCCACACGCCGTTCAAGAATTACCAATGCATCCCGATAAATGTGCTGTTTGATGCGGTCTATTGGCTGGTGGAATCATCGGTTCTTATTTCTTTAAAAATGAGGAAGGACGACGCGTTACCGTGAATGGAAATCGATACAGAATCATGATCAATGAATTTTTGGTGCCAAAACTTCAAGATATGCATGTAAACGAAATGTGGTTTCAACAGGATGGTTGCGAAACACTGGACTTATTGAAAGAACATTTCAACGACAACATTATTTCGAGAAATGGACCGGTGAATTGGCCTCCGCGTTCGTGTGATTTGACGCCACTCGATTATTTTTTGTGGGGATACCTGAAATCATTGGTTTACGTGGATAAACCAGCAACGATTGACGCTTTGGAAACCAGTATTCAACGTGTCATTGCTGAAATACGCCCTCAAATGCTTGAAAAGGTGGTCGAAAATTGGACCTCCAGAATGACCTTTGTGCAAAATAGTCGTGGTGGCCATATGCCCGAAATTATATTTAAATGTTAAATGACAAGAAATTATCTACCAAATAATTTTTTTTTTTTTGCCATTTCATAATTTGGCATGTGTTTTATTTAAATTTCAAATCAGCAAGCTCTTATAAAAACACCCTTTATATATACATATATATATATATATATATATATATATATATATATATATATATATATATATATATATATATATATATATATATGTATATATATACATGGATTTTTTTTTTGATAAGTTTTTACGATAGTCAAAGTAGAATAATAGAGGGTAGACAGTTCATTCAACATTTTATATTAAAACATGTGCAACTAATATTAAAAAATATTTAATAATATTGCCAAAACATAAAATCCATGTAAAGGATATAAACTTTCGCAATTTACCATCTCTGCCAACAGTTAATCTATTTAAATTAATTATTCCACGCAACTCTGTAATTGGATATACATTTCCCATTAATGCAATTAGCAAAGGTGTATGCAATAACAAGTGCAATTTGAATTCGCCTCGTTAATTGGTTGTAAAACACGATATGAAATGTAAACAATGACTGTTTTTCATATGCAAATTGACAATTGAAATATAAAGGGATTTTTATTCGTTTTGTAGTGTTACTGTAGCTTTTGCTGTTTTTGTTTTTTTTTTGCACAAGGTAATTTTTTTACCGTAATATAATAACTTTGTCTCTTTCTGTACAATGGTTATGGGTTATAATGAGGTTGTGAAATAGTAGAAACTTTATTAAAATTTCCTTTTCCTAATCGTTTAGTCTTCTAGAACTTTTTACAGTGCGCGTGCAGCTTGGTCTTCGTTCTTGGGTAAGTTATATTGAAATATTAATAATAAAATAAATATAGTAAAATGGATATATTTGATGTATATTTTAGTTTAATGAAAATATATGTGCGGAAAACTTATTGTTTAGTAGTGAGAATTGTGCCAACAAATTATAGGAAGCTGATTATTTGTTGATTTCTTGTTTTTGTTGAAAATGGCGGTGTTCGTGTGCAGTAGTTAGTTTAAGCATATTGTGTGTTTTAATTGTTTGTGTGTGTGTTGCAAAGAAAAGGAAATAATAGTGCGTACATAACGACATGATGCAATAATTTTTGATTTGATCAAAGCCATTTAAATAGGTGCATGAAAAGAAAATAACATTGGCATTACACCTATGACTAGGGAGGGTATTTCACCATATTATATGGAGTGTTTTAAAAGAAAATGTGTTGACGTTTTAGAAAGAGTAGTAAAAGCGTTGCTTTAAAGAAATGGGTTTTATTCATTTTCATGTTCATCAAGCCCATTGAAATAAATATATAAATGCTCTAACTCAGCATACGTTAAAGATGCAACTACAGGAGGCAGTACAAAGTCTTATTATCTAGCAATAGGTTTTATATTAAATGCATTGTAGCTATATTCAGGTGAGTACCTATCCCATAGCTTTTCAGTCATCACTATCGCCGTGTCATTCGGACTTGAATTTCATTTGGACTGCAATATGACCAATAAGTAACTGCAAAAGATTATAGGCCTAATTCATAAAAAATATTTCATACCTATAATCTTCTTATTTGATATACAGTCGACTCTTGATAATTTTAAACTGAAGGGACCAGAGAAAAAGTTCAAATAATCGAGTTTTCATTTTAACGAGACTTCAAAATATCGAAAGAGAGACAGAAAAAGTTCAAATTAACAAGAGTTTTCATAAAAAAAAGCAAAACCATTTGCACGCACTAAATTCCGCAAAAGCAAAGCAAAGAAATTTAATTTTTTATGTTAGCAACTGTCGATGTAGTGGTGTATACTAAAATCGTGGTACAGAAACTAATGCAAACGATTTAAATTTCTTTAAAAAAACAGTAGCAAAATCACATTAGGAGTTCAAATTAAAGAGTGTAGACTAACCGAACTTCAAATTATAGAACGTTGGCGAGCAAGATGTCATTTTTGTAGCACTTCGCAAAAAAACGAAAATAAATTGTTGTTTTATTTATTTTATATTTTGCATAAAACACAGCAATTAAAATAATTTAAATTATAGAGCGTAGAGCCGAAAAATTCAAATTATAGCGAGTCGGCGATCAAAATGCCATTAAAATAATTTCAAATTATTGAGGGTACCAAATTACATAAGCCCTATTCACAATATTGTGCAAATGGTCGTGCATCATTGCATTTGCAAAATAATTGTACTCTACACCAACAAAATACATTGAAAGTGCTCTCAAATACTCTCTCAATTTGTAAATGCCATAATGCAAGACCATTTGCACAGGATTGTGAATTGGGCTATAGATATTTTTCAATTTATTGAGTGTTTTTCAAGGGACTTGGAAAACAGTTCAAATTACCGCGAGATTCAAATTAACGAGTTTCAAATTATCAAGAGTCGACTGTATAAATTTTGTATAGAAATATGTCAAATAAGAATATTATAAGGCATGGAAAACCATATATTTTATTATTATTATCGCTAATAACATTTCACTTGATTCTTTTATATATGAGCTGGTTTTTGGAAAATGGTATAAATCCACTTTTTAAAAAAAACTAAGTTAACTGTGATTTTAATGATCTATAGACACCTTCTGTCTATAGTTACAATCACAATTTCAATATAGTTCTATTTTGAAATAAAATAAATAAAAACAGTTTTGCTGTACAATGCTATCGCACAAACATTTCTTTTCAAAGTGGAATAAGTCCATTCCTAATAATTATAATAAAAACAAATTTCTTATTGCAAATGATTATTGGTACTCCAGTGCACGTTGCTCATTAGCAGATATAACTTATCTACCGCTAGTGTATTCAAAACAACATTAGCCCTATTCACAATCTTGTGCAAATGGTATTGCATCATTGCATTTGCCAATTGAGAGAGTATTTGAGAGCATTTTCAATGTATTTTGTTGGTGTAGAGTACAATTATTTTGCAAATGCAATGATGCACGACCATTTGCACAATATTGTGAATAGGGCTATTGTTAAAAAGATAACGGTATTATTGCTCTAATGAAATGATGACAAGTTGTGTTTGGTAATCCTTCGCAATTCCTACTCTTTGGTTCTTATACTAATCGATTTTTAAAATAACTGAAATAAACTCTTAATGAACTTGGTTATTCGTGTATTTAAATGTCTTCATTTTAACTATTGCTCTTTACATAAAAATCTATTGCAGTAAAGCTTTTATTTCTAAAAAAAATATGGACTTGAATTTTGCACCTGTTTTTATTTCTTGTAATATGTTACTTTTGAAAGTGGTATAAATCCATGTGCAGCTAAAAAAATCGTTTATTCCTTCAATTAATTTTAGTAATTATTATTTCATAATAAAATTTAAAATGTGTATGGTGTAGAAAACATCACTCGAATTGATTAAAGTTGGCAAATATTTTTAAATTGATTCAAACGCACATCCTTAAATATCTCAATATATGAAAAAATAGGCTTATACCACTTTCAAAAAAATAACTAGCTCATATATTTATATATATACATATATGTATAAAGGGTGCTTTTATAAGAGCTTGCTGATTTGAAATTTAAATAAAACACATGCCAAATTATGAAGTGGCCAAAAAAAATTTTCTATTTGGTAGATAATTTCTTGCCATTTAACATTTAAATATAATCCCCACAAAAAATAATCGAGTGGCGTCAAATCATACGAACGCGGAGGCCAATTCACCGGTCCATTTCTCGAAATAATGTTGTCGTTGAAATGTTCTTTCAATAAGTCCATTGTTTCGCCCGCAGTATGACAAGTGGCACCATCCTGTTGAAATCACATTTCGTTGACATGCATATCTTGAAGTTTTGGCACCAAAAATTCATTGATCATGATTCTGTATCGCTTTCCATTCACGGTAACGCGTCGTCCTTCCTCATTTTTAAAGAAATAAGGACCGATGATTCCACCAGTCCATAGACCGCACCAAACAGTACATTTATCGGGATGCATTGGTAATTCTTGAACGGCGTGTGGATTATCTTTGCTCTAAATATGTCAATTTTGCTTGTTGACATATCCATTCAACCAAAAATGCGCCTCATCACTGAAGAGAATTTTGCGGTAAAAAAGCGGATAAACATTTTTAATTGAACACTGTTTTTGAAAATAAATTTCCACGATTTGGAAGCGTTGTTCTGGAATTAACCTGTTCATGATGATTTGCCAAACAATACTGAGTAGAGACGTCACTTTAAAATGTCAAAACAGCTGTCAGACAACAGAGTGATTCGTATATAAAAAAAAACTTCATAAAAAACACGCTTTACATATATAAGGATATATAATTTACAGCCAAATTTTAAAAGAAAATAAACCACAACTTGTTCAACGTGTTGCAAAAAAAAAAAATAATAATAATAAAAAAAATTAGTAAGAACGTTGTATTTGAAAATTGCTGTTCCAGATTGTGCCTTCTACGCGCCAGTCGTGGCGGTCATACGGCAGAAATCATATATAAACATTAATTTCATAAAATTTCCTTACCAATACAGACCGTTTCATTGATATTAAAAATATATATTTCTATGTTTTATGATTTAAACTTGTGTCACTCTATAAAAAAAACACCCTATATGAATACATATGATTTTTTTTTTAGTTACACAACGTGTTGACGATATAAAAAATACAGCACGACACGTTGATTACGATCACTAAGTTAACCGGGTTCGGTCTATATTTTGGTTCTAAGGCAAACGAAACTATTTTTAAATATCATTTTTAACTCATTAAATAAAATATGATTTCATTCTGAAAGTTGGCATTTTTCTGTTTATAAGGAGTGAACGAATATAGTTTTCGAACAGAATTAAATAAATTAAATATTAAATCCAATTTTCTTATGATAAACCGTAAACAGTTTATTTGCTAATAATCAATTGGAAGTTGCTTATCAACTTGAACTATTTTTGGGGGTATTCACACTGTGTGCTATTTAGTCATATTATCATAAAGTCATAATATTTTAGACCAGGGGGCAAATTACGGCACTCGATATCGAACGGAATTTGTATTTAAATTGTATGGAAATTTCGCTCGGTTTTGAATGCGGTAATTTGGCCCCAGTTTAGAAAAGTTGTTGTTGTCCTGCATATATAAAAGTCATAAAATAATAGCACTCTTTCAGGTATGATTTTGTTTTGTCATAAAATAGCTCTAGAGATCTGAGGCGAACGGCTGAAAATCTTTAGTCGAGACGGCGATAGTATATGTTTGCCGCCGTTACTTATAAATGATTCACGATGAAAAAACGGTTAAAGAATTTTTCATACTTATATGTCTGTACATTAACCCCCAGTTTTTGACTTCGTATTTAAGTACAAAATTAGTTAATTTTTCCATAAACTTAAGTTGTGTTTAAATACACTTTCAGTTTTTCAGTCTAAAATTAATTTTGGTATTTAATTGTGATAAAAGTGTGGTAGCACAAATAAATAGTAAGAAAAATACTGAAAATGATCCAATACAAGAACCTTTTTACCGAAGTTTTGTTCCAATGAACAGCTGCTGTACCAATTTTCAGGTTGTTGAATGTAAACAAACAATGAAAAACACATGGTTGTATGAAAAACTTAAATTGAATTTAAATGTACAATGTGGGCCATTTAAATCTTACAGTCCAACCTAAATTACGACGCAAAGCGCAACGTAATTTAGCGCTTACCTTTTACGCTGAAATGAGTAACCTAAATTAGAGCGTTAACGTTGCCCTATAATCAGTAATGTTTACTCACTTTGATTGATAAAAACTCTAATTAGAAATAAGAAATAGAGATGAACACGCTAAATTGACCTAAAAGTAGCTAAAGTTACATCACTTAACACTTCCAGAAACTAAACAAGAGTGCTTCTGCAACAAACTTCACTTCTTTACGCGCTGTCAAAATTGGATTTTCCAATTGCAAAGCGTTGGCGCCGCGTTATTTCGGTTGGTCTCATACATATTGTATGGGCATGAGAAATTTTGACAGCCATACAACGCTTTGCGTCGTAATTTAGGTTGGTCTGTTATTTAAATTCGAAATGAAAAACAAAATTTTGTATTTAAATACACTTTAAGTTTAAATAGTACTTAATTTTGAAGTTAAAAACTGGGCATAAATCACATTTTTATAACATAATAAAAAAAATAAATGAATTAAAAGAGAACTAAATCGCAAAAACTAACATCAATATTCACAAAAAATAATGTAGACTTGATTAATACTTTAAAAAAATTTTCTATGAAATTTTTACTTTAAAGCACACTTGAAGTACACATTAATTTCTGTGAATACAGCAGTAAATATGTATATTCAAGTGAAAAATTTTTCTCGTCTAACTTAAGGAGCTGGCAGCCACTGAACGTTTTTCCGTATGCCGCCGCAAAAAAAAAAAATGTATTCAGCTCATATCAAGGCAGCATCTGATCGATGTTTGAAATATGTAGCATAGTCTGTGTTTACACCATGAAAGTCTTATTTTTAAGATTCTTATATATTCTTCTTTGAACTATCTTCGGCGTTCACACAATGAAAGTCTTATTGTTGGCGACATATTTGTTGTGCATAGTTGTGTGTAGGAATATGTGCGTTACGAATGAGAAAGCAAAACGTATTAACATTTCATCATAGGGTGTACTCGTTTCAGTTCCCCTCGCATCTCTTGCCTATAAACTAGCAATCTTAAAAATAAGACTTGCATGGTGTAAACACAGACATACTAAAGTTATGACGGGTTGTTCATACTAGTTATATATTTCGTGCTATTATTTTATGACTTATGGGTTTATGACTAGAGTGTCAATCCCCCAATTGTTATATAATAAATAATAAAAAGTCAATAATTACACACTAATTATAAAATATCAATGGCGTGCCATATGTTGTCGCCGCTTGCCAGTGCTATTCAACAATTATGTATTTATTTTTTCGAAAATAATTTTAAATAATATGAAATGAAAACAACAAACAAATATATTTAGACGGTGTCAACCACACGAATTTTTAATTATTTACTTAAAAATAAATTCAGACACTCTTAGATGTATTTCTGTACTTGTACGTATGTATGTACAGACATGTACATATCTGTATGTATGTATGTATGTATGTAGATTCTACTCTGTAGAAATATATGTACATCCATATGGTTGTATTTATGTAAAAATGTAAGTAGCTACACAAAATATCAACGAAATAACTAAATACGCACACACACATTGGCGTAGAAAGGCCATTCAAAAGGTGACAAGACACCCCTGGAAAAGTGTTTCATTTACTTACCCCCTTATTCATAAAAATTATGAGAGGCTTATAACAGTGTAATAGAGAAAATTTCATATGAAATTTTGTTTTAATACGCTGTTATTAGACTCTTATAATTTTTATGAATAAGGGGGTTAGTATTTAGATGTGCAGTTTCTTATTTTCATTTTCTGTCTTATAAAAAAATTTTGATTTTATGCAAGTTCGAATGTTTATTTTCAAAAGCTTTCACGTTAGCGGATTATCTGCATGGAGACGGTCTGTCATATACTTAGCTCACAAAAAAAAAATGTATCTAAAGGTGTCAAATCACATAACCTTAAGGGTCAACTGGCATCGCAAAAATGTAAAATGTTATGGAAACGTCTCTTGTTAAAACTATATATCAGCTAGTTTATAATCTTTAATCCCCCTTATTCTGTAACTATTTGTCAACGTCACGTCAAGACAATAGCAAAAATAGGATACTTTTGTGCTCATGTTCCTCGGCAATTGATAATTTTTAACAGCCTCAAGGGCTTGGAGAGAAGTCGCAGGATATCAGAAGTATTTAATTGTTGTCCACAACGAACAGGTAAGTGTTCAATTTTTGATATTATCTTGACGTGACGTGACGTTGGCAAACAGTTGCAGAATTCGGACTAGCCGCCACACTTCTAGTAACAGAAAATATTGCTTCAGCAGTACACTTTGTTACTAGCCCTTCTCACATCTGTAACGTTTCAAATCTCTTCAAATTCCTTTACAATCTTATCAATCCCCTGTGGTGAGATTAAACCAAGGCAGCAGTGTTGCCAAGTAAATATTATCGAAAAACCCCAAATCATATCAAAAAACCCTAAATTTGCTCTATGCCAAAATAAAAAAAACCCTAAAAAATTATTTTTTATTTTAAAATTTTTTTCAGTAAAAATACCATGTATTTATTTCATATTTCACACTACTTACTTCATTTTACATATATACATAAATATTCTATTGTCTTTTTACTTCATCGTCCAAGCAAGGAGCAAGCCAACCTTTTAAAAATAGTACGTATTACTATAACATGAAAATATAATAAAACTAAACAATTAATCACCTTTAAATTCGTCTTCTTTTTCCCATTCCTTTTCATATTTTTGGTTCTATTTTATTTCTTTATACATTTTCAAAGTTATTTCTTTTTTGGGAAATGTTTACTGTTAAGAAATTTAAATTAAGTTGAAAACAAATTTGAATGGTTGCACTATCTAGGCATATGTAAACATTACTACTAAATCAACACATATATGTATGTATATTAACCCTAAAGTCTTCCTAATATTATTTAGGGGGATTTTTAGATGGGAACAAATTTGAACCGTTGGATTATTTAGGCATATGTGAAGATTACTACTAAATCGACACTGATATATTAACCCTAAAAATAACCTTAAAAATTATTTTTGAACCCTAAATTTTCCCCTAACAAAATGTACACCCTAAAATTCACCCTAAACGTAAATAAAAACCCTTGGGAACACTGCAAGGCAGGCAGATTTACTAGGTACTCTCACTAGTACAACAATTAACAACACCAAAAACCACACGTAAATTGTTGGTAGAAAATGTAGAGCTAATGTCAAAATCAAGGTAGAAGAAGCATCATTAACAAGGTAGATTTAAGAAAAAAAAACATTTTATGTGGCTTGTATATAAACTTTTGACAGTAGTTCCACACGCACCAAGGAAAATTGAATACACAGCTGCGCTACTGAGAGTACCTGGTAAATCTGCCTTGGATTTAACTATTTATACGCATTTTTCGCTGCTGGTGACACGATCAATTTATGTTAATAACAAACTTTTCACTAAAACATCAATTTACACTTCAAATAATAGATATTTCTATGGATATTCTATCTCTACTAGACCGGCTGTGTTGCAATCACTAAATTGATAACCAGTTATTAGCTAAATTGAATAAAGAATATGGTTTTTAAAGTTTCATAAAAATTGTCTTTTTCGTATTTGATCTCTGTGTAGCACGTGCGTCCATCCTAAAAACCAATACTTTCCTAAATCTTTCTATACACAATGAAATGCGTTCATAATAAAAAGAACCTACCGAAATGTACATATTTTAAAAATAGTACCAATAGTTTTTCCCCGTAACCGTAAAAATATTGCCCTCTCTTAACCCCTTAGCACCAACATGGGATGCAGCATTAGAAGTTCGAAGCCTCTACATATAATCGTGTTGTATATGTATACATACAATATAAATTTTGCCACCCCCACCATAAAATTCTCTGCTACGCCAATGCATTTATTCAATTAATAACCACTTCATGCTTTATTGATTGACTTTTCAATGTTAACTTTAAATGATAATTTAAACATCTTGTTTTAACAGCACTGGTTTCTGTTAATTAACTCTTAATGTTATAATTATTGCTCTGTTAATTAACATTTAATGTTATTATTATTGCTGTAATCATGGTTGCCAGCTGGGGCTGTTCTTAAATTGTAAACAGTTTTTTGGGATTTTAAAAATTTCTACATTACGGACTTCATTGCAATTTTTAAATATACAAAAGGAAAGAACTTTTTTAAAAAGTATTATTATGTATGAATTTCTGTTTTATTAGTCGAACTTTCTTATATAAATTATATAAGAGGATGTTAATTTTTGCAATGGGCTCAAGTTAAAATCTGGGAAACTGCAAATTATTTTTTATTTTTATTTAATAAATGAATTTTTTTAAAAACTATTTATTTATATTAAGATTGGAATATTAAGAATATTTTCAATAATCATCAAACCAGCAGAACGGATTAGTACTGATTTCGAGGCCGCTACGCCATCTCATCAGCGTTCTTTGTTCAATTTTTCCACTTTTGCAAGTGGTAGTAGGAATATCAACTATTTAACCAATGTTTTTAACGAAGTATTATTTTAAAAGTTGTAGGTATGATTGGAAAGTACATTTTTATAATTTACTATTTTGAAAAATACTTCTTTTAATGGCATATTATTGAATAAATAGTTCTTATATGAAAAGATTTTTGTTTCATTGCGTTTTATATACTGAGTGATTTTTTTTTTATAAAGGGACTCGTGTGAAGATGCATTTCCTAACAAATGTACTGCTCTGATGAAAGTATTTCTATTATTTCCAACTTTTTGACACTTTATATTAAACCAATTGACGTTAATTTGATTGCTTTTCCCCAAAATTTGATGTGGAAACTTCAGTCTTGCTATTCGCAACGCAAACAGATTGGGCCGCTAGCAATTAAGGCAAAGTTGCAAACATTGATCATTATTTATTATGCCGACGACTCCTCATATTTGAACAAAAAACTGATATTTTTATATAAATAAATTTTTTTTTTATAAAAAAATAACTCTCTTCGTATGTGATATTGATAATAAATTATTTCACATGTTTTTCATAATTAAAACAGAGTACTAAGGCGGATTCACCCATGTTGTCCGAACAAAAATTTTTGTCCGGACAAATTTTTTTTATCTGTAGTTTGACGACTCTCTTCTTGAGATAGAGAAAATATTTTTTACGAACAACTCTCAGCTTGAATTGGTCTAATATTATATTTTGTCCGAACAAAATTGGACTGAGTTGCCAATACGTTAAACTTTTTCACATAAAGTTGAGGTGTCATTTTGTGTTTGATATATTAAATTGTGTGTGAGACTAAAAAAAATAAATGTTGAGAACTAATACAGTACTTTTCGCTTATAGCGAACTTGAAAGGATTGGGCAGAATGGTTCGTTTTAAACGAAGTTCGCTTTAAATGAAGCCTTGCAAAAAACCATTTATATACATAAGTGCACATGTATGTGAAACTCCTTTGTCTATTTTTTAAAACATTATTAGGATACTTTAACACAAAAAATTAGTTTTAAAATATCAGTTATTTTAGTTTGCTTATTACCAATATTAGTTTCATTTATATGTAATTCCACTTGAGCCAAGTTGTCAAGAATTTGTTGTGGATTATCACGTGACTGAAGAAAATTCGTGACATATTTGCTTTTGTTTTACAGCTTGTTGTAAGCGTTTTATTATTTCATATAACTCTTTTAAAGAAAAAAAATTTCTTTGTTTTTCATTTGGTACTACGTCCATCTTGTAACTTTGCAATTTTCAACTGCACATCGTCTTCACACAAACAAACATTAAACTTAGGAAAATTCCCGGAATCGAGAACATAGGAAAAAAACCACCAGTGGAAAAAAATTTTTTTTTTCAAAGCACCACTTTTTGGTTCGTTTTAACTGAAAAATAAACAAGTTTTGCGTGCAAATAAAGTTCATTGTAACCGAAAGTTTGCCTTAAACGGGTTCGTAATAAGCGAAAAAAAATTGCATGGTTTATTAGAAATAAAACGCGTACTTTTGAAATTGGTTCATTTTAGGCGAAAGTTCGTATTAAACGTGTTCGTTATAAACGAAAATTACTGTATTATCTATTTGTTTCTTTTTCTATATGTATTTTGCTAATAACAATGCTTTATGCAATTCAATGGCCATAAGGTAAAGCAATTTACTTTTCTCGTCCATTATTATTATTACAAATTCTTGAAAAATAATTTAAAATATGTAATATCTAAAATATCAAGAAAACAAAGCAAAACTCATTTTTTTATATGACTGGCAACTTTGATTTTTCGGACAAATTTATCGAAATGAGTGAATCGTGCTGCAGAAAACTCTCAGTAAAATAAATCTTGTCCGGACAAAACTTTTGTTCGGAAAACATGGGTGAATCCGCCTTTAGCAACATTTTGCCACAAATATATCGATTGAATATTTTTTGTATGACTTAAGAGAAAAATGGTATTGTGAATCTCCCATGAGAACTTATTACCGCTATTAGTTCTCAGTGAATGTAAAAAAGAGAAGAAACTGAAAACAACATGAAAAATCTAAGAAATTTGTGTTGAAAAATTTACATTTATGTAATAATTTAAAAAAATTTTAAAAAAGCCTAATATTCAGTAGTAAAATAATTTGGATACATTTTGGAAACCGTATGAAACAAATTAAAAATATTCTTAATCTTTAGAATTGGAGCAACATGTTTTACAAAGACACATGCAATTGATTTGTTGCAAATAATATCAGTTTGTGTCTTATTAACGGATCTTGCGCATAAAATAAAATTTGTAAACTCTAATATTCGAATTATAACAAAAAATACAGTCGACTCTTGATAATTTGAAACTCGTTAATTTGAATCTCGCGGTAATTTGAACTGTTTTCCAAGTCCCTTGTAAAACACTCAATAAATTGAAAAATATCTATGCAATTTGGTCCCCTCAATAATTTGAAATTATTTGAATGTCATTTTGATCGCCGACTCGCTATAATTTGAATTTTTCGGCTCTACGCTCTATAATTTGAATTATTTTAATTGCTGTGTTTTATGCAAAATATAAAATAAATAAAACAACCATTTATTTTAGTTTTTTGCGAAGTGCTACAAAAATGACATCTTGCTCGCCAACGTTCTATAATTTGAAGTTCGGTTATTCTACACTCTTTAATTTGAACTCCTAATGTGATTTTGTTTCTGTTTTTTAAAGAAATTTAAATCGTTTGCATTAGTTTCTGTACCACAATTTTAGTATACATAATTTGAACTTTTTCTGTCTCTCTTTCGATATTTTGAAGTCTCGTTAAAATGAAAACTCGATTATTTGAACTTTTTCCCTGGTCCCTTCAGTTTCAAATTATCAAGAGTCGACTGTACTTACATTTTCTACTCTATTCCCCACCAAAAACTAATTGAATAAATTAAAGGGAAAAGTGAAAAAACTCGCGGGAAAAAATCATTCACAATAAGGGGAATTTAATTTTAGCATGCAATCATTTACGGTGAATTTTTTCATCATGGCAATTTTAGGGAAAAGGGAAAAATTATTCGTGATAGGGGTGAATATATATTTTCGTGATCCCTTACATTGATAAATATACAGCGGCAACACCGATTCTAACAGCCTCTTTCTAATGCTAACTAACATTTCAATTTTAACATTTATTGTGTTATTCACATGCTTTTGTTTACGAACAATTTATAGCTGTTAGTTGCAAATCAGAAATGAAACGCCAAAAAATATGTAAAATTGCAAACTTGTTTATTAATTTTATCTCACATCTCACATCTAAGTTCTGTTTGTTTAACACTGTAGTTAGTAATCGTAATTAAAATAAAACATTTTTTTAATAGAATTTATATGAAAATAACAGACACATTTAACATAAATTACTTGGACTACAAAAATAAACTTAATAGTGATGAACAATAATGTATAAAAATATTTAACTTTCTCCACATGTACTCGTATCTTTTGTGGACAAAATTTCTTTAAAACCGTGCATTCTTGATCGTTCTTCTTCCGTATAGTCAGACATGGAATTAAGGCGTCCAGTATAAGTAACTTTACCAGCTTTGAATTTTTTATTGTGTTCCTCGATAATCTTTTTGCGTTGTTCTACTATGGCACGTCTTCTTTGCTCTTCGGCCTCACCATTATATACTTTGTTGTGTTTTTGCTGGAAGTTATATTATATAGAGAAGTACATAAGTAGGTCTGTATGTATATAAAACGTTATTGTTTGTATTTGATTAAATTTTAATGGAAATTAAGTGGACACATATGCTGTATTGGAACAAAAACGGTCATACCTTGTATTCTTGCCACTCGGCATCCGTTAAAGTTGACATGTTTAATAAGACTGGCAAAAAAAAAAAAGTATACAAAAACAAATGTAGTTCTTTAATTTTTTCAACAAATAAACATGTGTTCAATCTTAACTATGGAGTGGCCAGACTGGCGAAGAAAAAATAATTCCTGCTTTTGGATAAGTAATAATTCCCAAGATTTTGTAACAGGGATGGAAATGGGCTATTTTGATTTTGTAACAATTAACTAAATAAAATGTACTTTTCATACCATGACGGTACCATTTTTTTTATATTTTTTATATTTCTATAAATAGAAATTCAAAAACTTCTCTACACAAGTATACTACACAAAAATATTATATACATAAAAATCTAGGAATCAGTTGATTAAATTTTAGTCAAAAAGTCATACAATTTAAGATAATAAATTTTCTGGTAATTTAAAATTGAGGCAACGAGACATTGATTGAAAACTTTTTCGGTATTTGGAAATCAATTATTATACCCTTTTTCTACGTGATTGTTTTTGAATCAAATATAAGGCCGCCAAACGATGAAAAATGTTTCTGTTGCGAAAAATTATAACAAATAATTGTAAGTCCGTTACTTAAATGAGCCATCATTTAGCAGAAATATGAGACATAAGACACTATTTTGAAAGATTCGGGTCTAAAGAACCGTTTTCTCTCGAAAGAACAATCATTTTCCAAAAGAAACGACAAAATATATAGAACAAGCAAAGGAGTAAGTAACGATCCGAAAATTTCATGAAGTGCTGACTGGAATACTGTATGTAAGAAAAAGTTGACACAAAATCTTTGATTATGCAACCGTATAATTCATTTATTCATTTTATTAACTGATTCACTGAGAAATTAACAAAAATTTTCAAGCATAAAACGTTTTTATGAACTACGTGTAAGCTTTTGATTGAGATAATTAAATTGTACCAGATTAGTCGTGGTAGCACCACGGTACCAACAAAGTTTAATTGTACCAAAAAATGTACAATTGTATCATGTTTTCCATCCGTGTTTTGTAACACACGTAAGAGTACGTTTCCATATATGTGAATTGGGGCAAATCATTTCATTTGCCCAAATTAAGTAATTTGCGACATGATTTCCCATAAAATTTTCGTATGACCAAATTATCTCATATGACTTATGCCCAGTTTTTAACTTCAAAATTAAGTACACTATTTAAACTTAAAGTCTATTTAAATAAAAAATTTTGTTTTTCACTTCAAAATTAAATAAGATTTAAATGTCCCACATTGTACATTTAAATTCGATTTAAGTATTTCATACTACCATGTGTTTTTCATAGTTTGTTTACATTCAACAACTTGAAAATTGGTAAAGCAGCTCTTCATTGCAACAAAACGTCGGTAAAAACGTAGTTGCATTGGATCAGTATCTTTCTTACCATTTATTTGTGCTACCATACTTTTATCACAATTAAATACCAAAATTAATTTTAGGCTAAAAAACTTAAAGTGTATTTCAACACAACTTAAGTTTATGGAAAAATTAACTAATTTTGTACTTAAATACGAAGTCAAAAACTGAGGGTTCATTTGTTTAAAATTAAGTTAAAATATGTCTGTGCAATACAACGCGGTTGTTACCCTAATAAATGCAACCTTGGAACATCAATTATTGGTGAATTACAAGTTGCAAAAAGAACTGACATTTTCCTACGAATAAAATGGCCCTGATTTTATTTGTTGAATACATTTTACTAAAATCTCAATTTTATTTTGCATTTTTATGGCTTTCCTTTTTATTTTGCCATTTCAAGCTAATATTGAACAACATTTTTGCTTTTTGTCTTATGTTAAAAAACAAACAACAAGTAAAAACGTTATATTCGACCGGGTCGAATCTTAAATACCCTCCAAATATTTAGTAAGTGAATTTAAAATGTTTAACTTGGTGGGACAGAGTTACTTTATATAATATCGTACGTCAACGCCCACTAAAGGAGGCGGGGTTCAAATATAGACAATATCATTTTTTTCACAGACGAACGTATGGGCATTGCTAGACCGTCTTAGACTTCATCACTGATCAAGAATATACATATTTACTTTATAGTGTTAAATTCTCTTTGGAGGGTATAAAAACTGTATTTTGGCGGGGTCGCTCTGGCAAGGGCTGTGGAAGAAACATTTCACTTTTGTCATAAAACTCTAAAAATTAATGCTTGGGATAATTATATTAAAAATAAAATTTTTTATTTTATTTTATAGGGTCATTTACGGGGAAAAGGGGGGAAGGGGGTAGGGCAGAAACAGGCAGTCATAAAACTCTAAAAATAAATGCTTGGGATGATTATATACAAAATTAAAATAATTTTATTTTTATTTGATAGGGTCATTTAGTGGGCAAAGGGGGAGGAGAGGGTACAGAAACAGACAGTCATAAAACTCTAAAAATAAATGCTTGGGATGATTACATACAAAATTAAAATTTATTTTTTTTTTGGTAGGGTCATTTAGGAGGTGAAGGAGAAGAAGGGGGTAGGGCAGAGGAGTATCAGGTATCGTGTCAGCTTCGTCATTAAAGCTTAAAAATTTTATTTTTAAGGAATGTAGGCTTAAGTAAAACAATTTGTTAATTTTTTATGCTATTTTTGCATATAATAACGCCCACTAAAGTGGGCGGGGTTCACAAATAATTTTTTTTTATTTTATGGCTCCAGTTTAAGACGTTGGACCGTATTTGACATAAATATATATTATTCGCTTAACAAAAAAACTTTAAAAATTATGTTGTTTATTTTGGGTTGGTTTAGTTCTTCTTAGGGGAACTTTTTTCCCCCTTGCCCGACTTAGCCCATCTCCGAACTTAGCTTGCTCTAAGCTTTAAAATATATTCAAGAGTCTAGCTCTTTTCGTTTGGACTGAATCGTGATTTCCACAGACGGACGGACGGACGGACATGCTCAGATCGTCTTAGATTTCATCACTGATCAAGAATATATATACTTTATGGGGTCTGAGATGGATATTTGGATGCGTTACAAACGGAATGACAAAGTGAATATACCCTCCAAATTCTTTTTTGGAGGATATAATAAGAATGTCAAATTGATTTCGAAAATTCGAAAACAAAATTACTTACAGCATAATGGAAACACTTCGAACTAATTTCCTCAAATCAACTTAATTTGCTCATAGTGGAAAACTACTATAACTTTCAATTTAAGACCAAATGTTCTCGGTTTGGCTACTTTGTACTTGTTCCGTTTTCTTAAAATTTTTTTACAATTTCATGTATTTTGAATTATAATCACTCGATTATTGTTGGAAACTTAAGATTTTTTTATTATTTCCTTTTTAATCTTTCTTTGCTTTGCAATTTTAATATTTCCCTCACTTTGATAAAATTGTGCCCTTAACACCGAAATTCTCAGTCGTTAGTTAACTAACGAAAATGGTTTAACCAATTATTTATATAAGAGAAAATCAGTAGTTTAACTAGTGCTGATCGTAAGAATGTAAGTTTGAGAAAAGGTGATAGCAACTGTGGACTTGGCCATTTCAATATTATTATCTACCCTCATTCCGGTTGAAGTATGGCAATGATTTGACTTTCGATTATGCGTATGCTGCAAAAGCGTCTAATTCGATGACAGATATCTACCCACAAACTTTCCACTGTCAGAAAAGTTTGATTTAACTATGTAAAATCGATATATTTTACATAAATGAGGTACACATTTTTTTATGGTACACTTTTAAGTATCTTATCTTCCATCAATATTGATAAAGCATATTTTGCTAAAAACGTATTTTAATGCAGTTATGCACTTTATAAATATTTATTATAAATTCTTAATATAAAAGTGGGAAATAGCGCTTTGAAGTTGTTTAAAAAGCAATATAAAAATTTTTCTATTTTGTGTTATACTTACAAACATACAAGTTTGTAACCAGCAATATAAGCTTTCAAATTATCAAAATTTTTAATTTTCCCAAAAAACTAAAAAACTGCAAGACATTTAAAATTCAAGTTTCGGTTCAATATCAGGTTCTTATAGTACTATGCGAATCGAGCACAAAAAGTTTTGAAAAATCTGTGTATAAAATAAATCTATATATAAAACATCTTTCCCCTCAATACTATCCCCCCCTTTCCAGTTCCGGCGCAATACACTGCATATGTAGGTGTCATCCCCTAAGCGCTGGTCCAAGATAAAAAAAAGTAAGAACGTTATATTCGCCCGGGTCGAATCTTACATACCCCTCAAATATATAGTAAATAAAAACTCTATTTTGTAGAGGTCACCCTGGTAGGGGCCGAGGGGGAGACGTCTCACCTTTGCCATAAAACAATAAAAAGTACATTTTTAGGATTATTAATATAAACTTCATTTTGTATCGAGTCATTTAGGAGACAAAGAGCGGGGGAAGGGGTAGGGCAGAGAAAGATCAGAGAACATTTCAGCTTCGTTATAAAAACTTTAAAATTTAATTTTTCAATTATGTATTTAAGAATTTATTAAATATTAACACTATTTTTCCACTTTTCGCCCACTAAAGAAGTTGAAAAATCATGTTATTTTTTAGTGGTTGGTTTAGTTCTTCTTAGAGGAACTTTTTCCTCTCTGGCCCGATTCAGCCCATTTGCGAACTTGGCCTGTGCTATCCTTCAAAATATCTTAATATTGAATATCAAGGGTCTGACTCTTTTTGTTTGGACTGAATCGTGATTTTCACAGACGGACGGAGAGACAGACTTGGCTAGATCGTCTTAGATATCATCACTGATCAAGAATATATATACTTTATGGGGTCTTGAGGGATATTTTGATGCTTTACACAAAATGAATGACAAATTCCCATATTTTTTTTGATGTATTAACATCTATACGCGCGCCTCTAGGGCAGTAAACTATCAGTTTCAATACATACGCAAGTGTAAGGTGTAAGATGTAAGAGTTTGTTTGTTCGTTGCTTGGCAGTCGGTATTGAAAGTGATTATTGGGCGATTTTCATATAATTTTCCCACGCGATTTTCTCCGGAAATTCATAGCAGATTTTATTAATTTTTGGATTAAAACGCTAGTGCGGGTTTCGACGAAGAGTTTAGGCCAAAAATTAAGGCGATCCGATATCGGCGAGCGGAGATTTAAGTGTTTTAATTCGGAGTATTAATTTGGAGTAATATTAAAAAAGTGTTTTATGTTGATCTTCGGTTTTGCCTTATGCATAGCAAAGAGAATAGTGACGTGCTTATACGTACATATATAAAAATGAGATAGCAAGACAGCAACGTATGTAGCTTATGTACAAACATAACAATGTATGTATGTACATTTGTCTGTTGCTTTGCATTCTCTTTGTTTTTTGTGGGTTTAATATAAAATAAATAAACAAAAAGGTGTGAACACATCGCCCGTGAGTTCGAACACTCATTGCTTTTTTTTTTTGGAGAATATAGTAAGAGAATTGTGTAATCAACCAAGTGTTAAATGTGGGATCATTCTGTGGGTTCTGATCTGCACTAATGCGAGGTCGTGCTACTTCTTGTCGGCCTGTTTAAATGGCGGAGGCATAGCACTGGAGGCAAATTACGGTATGCGATATCGATCGACAGTTCCATTTAAATGGCATAGAAATTTCGATCGATATCGAGTGGGGCAATTTGGAATGTACTTACTTCTTAGGCGTAGTAAAATAATAGATACATTTTTTGTCAAAAATTCTCTTATCTGAAGTGTCACCGTTTGTTTATCCCCTCTGTTATTAGTTGTGGTACAATATGGTGGCCTTGAGTATCGATCTTAAAAAAATTAAAAGCGATAGGAATGCAAGAACGAACCTAATAAATTGAGGTTGGAAATACGCTATGTAATCGATTTTGCTAAATTAACTATTTATTTATAGTTTTATTGTATTATAAATGATTCACTGCAATTCGCTTTAAAAACCAACAGTTTACTTTTCGAAGCGAACTACAGGGTAACCCCACAACACAATTTTATTAAAACAACAAAATATATATATTATTTATTTATATTAATTTTTCTTAGCGTTTTATACTTTTCTCTCTATAATTTTTATTTCAACTTTATTTTTGCTATAATTTTTCAATAATACTTTTTTTTAAAGTGTTGGTTTTTACATACTAAATACATATGGATTTTTTTCTTTTAATTTGCTAATATTTTGTATTTTTTATCAATAATAAATTATACGTAAATGTATTTTTATTTTATTTTTTTGTTAATGCCAATTATTGTATTGTTTTCAATGAATATCTTTTTTTTAGTATTTTGAAGGATGTTTTTTGTTAATTTTATTGTTTCCTTTGCAACAAAATTCGTTAAAAAGATTTTTTTTGTATAAGCATTTCTTTCAATTAATAAATTATTGTATTTTTTGTTATTGTTTTTTTTTTAATACAAGCATGTGTTTTTTGTGTAAAATGTGTTTTCTTTTCAGCCGAATTTGCAAAATAAAGTAAAATATGGAAATAAAGTTATTTTGCCCTGCAATTATGGAATTCTTATAAACTTTCCTTACATCAGGAATTCATTCCTTGTTTTTGGGTTGACTTTTCCCCTTCTAGAAGGCCCTAGCTACGCCAATGTTAGCCCAACTCTAACAAAAACATTTTTATCTCAAAATTAAAAAAGGAATAGAAAAATAAGAAGACGATTTCTAAAAGTTACTTAATGTGATGATGGAAGTTGAAAAAAAATTAAATTAAATAAAAAATTCAACCCTGAAACCAGTGGCCAAATTACCGCATTCGATATCCATTGAAATTTCAATAAATTTGAAATGAAAATTTCGATGCCCCAGGTGTCTAATTATTGCATTCGATATCCATCGAAATTTCAATACAATTCATATACAAATTTCGATGGATGAGAAATGCCCAGATTTTTTACATAAAAATTTTTCATGTAAAACTCGATTTTTCGATTTTGTCCATTTTGACAGAAAGTTAAATTTTTTTTATTTTTGTCATATTTCCTGGTTTTCGATATCATTAAAATTCAAGGTGTCATTTAAAATCAATGTATGAGCTTGACTTGATTTCAAAATTTTTTGGCTATCTTTTGCGATCCTTAGACGATTTTTTATATTCCATTCTTTTTCTTTTGAAGCTGTTTAATAATTGTCAGTATTGGAGTCACGTTTTATTATAACTTTTAAAATAAAGCATGAAGTTCACGATATAAGAGTGTTTTTACGAGTTTTAAGGGATAGTATTTTCACTTTTAGTGCACAATTTACAAATAGTTCATATTTCTTAGTTTCGATATTTCTGCAAAATAGCAGCTTCCATATATTCTAAACTTAAATTCTTTTAGAAAATGTCAAATTTTTCATGCATAATGCGTAATTTATTATACCAATTTTTTCGTATATAAAAATTTTATATAAAAAATTTTGGACTTAATTACACAATTAAATAAAATTATTGGGTTGCGTTTGTTTTTGTAAAAGAGAAAAAAATTATTGTATTTTATTTTAGCGTTTCGGGTTTTCATTTTTTCTAAAGTTTCCTTTTTGCTTAATTTATATATAAATTTATTTGGTAAATTTAAATGGGAATACATATAGAACTATAAAATATTTTCTTTCTTTATATAAAAAATTATTAATAGATAAAATCACAAAAAAATATGTCTATAAACGAAATAATAAATAATTACATAAAAAATCCTAAAGTGAAGTAAGTAGATATTTCTTAGGGGTACAACTTAATTTCCATCGTTTCACTTACTGCAATTGTATCACAAATTCATTTCAATTTCAAAAATAGTTTAATAATTATTCTTCAAAATATTTTTACAAGTTGACAGATCTTTAACACTTTAATGAGTAATTATGACCTTTTGATATCACCAGATCACAGCAAAGTTGTACCTCTAACGGCTCTTTTCATAATGTAAGATTAAAAATTAACGTGGACTTTAACGTCAAGTTTGGCATACAAAAGTTGTCGTTAAATTAAACGTTAAGTCTTAATCATATATTGTGAAAATGGCCGTAATAACACTACGCAACAAAAGTAAGTTTTATTATTATTTATTGCTCATTTTTCAAAATTCTTTTAATATCAAATTTCTATTTAAATAATGATTTTGAGGTTAGATTTTTAATATTTTTAATTTAAGATATTATTTTAATTTATTTTTAATTTTCAAATGAAGACGGAAAAAAATTTATTTCAAATATTTGAATTAAAAATTTTAAAGCTTTTGTTAAATTGTTGTTATTACAATGGGGTGACAAAATAATGGCAATAAAATTTGAAGCCTTTTATAATAAAAAAAGCAAGAACATAACCTCCATTTGATTATTTAAATCAGATATAGGCAATGTGTGTGAGCGCACTTCACATGTATATAAATTCGCTCTTGAGAGTCACACGTATTTGTAGTTACCTACTCACAAATCACAAAAATTATTTAAGGGTGGGGAGCATTCTCCCCATTTGTTTACAAAATTGTGAGAGACACACACAAACTCAAAATGTTGATGGGTCTGTGCCTATGTCTGATTTAAATAAAGATGTTTGTTTTTTTATATTAAAAACAGAGTCAAACTTGTACGTATAAATTTCTTTATATATTCTTTTTTATTTAATTCGTTTTAAAAAATTTAGAACATATATTTCATATATTATTGTGTCATGAATGTGCATGCATAAATTAAATAAATATTTTGGCATGCAAATCGATAGCTACTGATTTCATTCACAATAGTTCTGACAACCTGGGGGCAAATTACGGCACTCGATATCGAACGAAATTTGTATTTAAATTGTATGGAAATTTCGCTCGATATCGAATGCGGTAATTTGGCCCCTGAACTTGCTGCGGGAAATTTTCAATATTAAAAGTCTGCGTTTTAATCTCTAAATTTTTTATACTTTATATTTTTCGATTTTTATGAAATTTAAAAATAAATCAAATTTTTCTTCCTACAGCAGAGTAGTACTTTTAAAAAATTATAATAAAATCATATTATATATAAAAAAAAACATTTTTGTAGCAAAGTCCGACGGATTCGTTTGCAAGTTATAATGGAACTTTTAGCAGCTCCTTTAAAACTCAAAATATTAACAATCAATTTTTATAAAAAAAACAGGTAAAACAACAATGTTACACATTTTTACCATTTACATTTTATTTTATAAAAATTTTACACAAAAAGTATTTTTTTTACCAAATTTTTTTTATATAAAAGAGCATATCATAATATATTTGCTATTTTTCTTGTTGCATAGTGTAATTGAAAAAAAAATTTTTATACATTTAACTAACAACTTAATATAGAGGATTTTACAATCAATTTTTTTTAAAAACAAATTTTTAAGACGACATTTTTGTTACAAGTTCAATTTTTCTTTACAAATGGTTTATACCCGAAAAAAAATTATAATAAACAGCCATTTTTTTTAATATAAAAAGTAGATTAAAATAAATTACATAAAATATAAATAACAATTTAAATAAAAATTATTAAAAATTATATAAAAAAACTAACCTAAAACAGTTTTTATCAAAGTAGTTTTGAAATATTTTCTAATTAATAATAATAATATACATTTTGTGGAAAATAGTTTCAGAGCGGGTGTTTGCTTTAAGGGAGATGTGTTGTGTGTATTTGAATTTTATATTTATTACGTTTAAATAATTTTTCCTATATTAAATATGTATACCTTAATTAATTATTATTGATTTATTTTATAATTTGGTTTACTTTTCTTTAATCTCTTCGCACTCTTGTTTTGATCATTTAATGTCTTTACGTGTGAGTTATTTGTTTTTTAAATATTTTTTTTGTAAAAAGGTACATTTACACTTTTCAATTACTAAGTATGCATTTTGTTGCTGTTGTAGTGTACTGAATTCTCTAGATAAATATTAATTATTTTAAAATTAATTGTCTACGGAATTCGCTCTTAATTGTCCATAGCAGGCCTGACACACTCTCACCGGTTTGATAATGCGCAACCGTGATATTTCCGATTCGAAACGACTGCATTTATTACAAAACACCTGACCGCAATTGCGACAATGATGCTTGCGTTCATACAAGTTGAATCTGTAAATAGAGAATTACAATGAAATTGAATATTAAATACAAATAATGGAGATTTTATTAAAATATTTTATTTTATTAATATTTTTACTATTAGGCCTATTTTGAAAAGAATGTAGCCTTCCCATAAAATCATCCCTTTGTTGATAAAAATTAATATTTCACCTCTTAAAATATAAAGTAACTTTTTGTGAATTATCATTGAAAGATAAAATTCTCAATAGTCTTGTTCTGAAGGTCTTTTAAAAAAGGGAATAATTTTGTAATCTCCCCTATTGTGAATAACAAGTGGAATTTTTGTTCACTTGAAATTTTTATTCCACTCGAAGAGAAAAATCGTGTCGTGAATCTCCAGTGAGAAATTATTCTTGCAATCAGTTCTCAGTGAATGTAAAAAAACGAAGAAGCTAAAACTACATGAAAAATCAAAATAATTTGTTTTGAAAAACTTATGTTGTTTTCTTTTCTAAAAAATAATGCTACATTTTTTGCACTTTTCAATGGAAAATGCTAACATTATGGCATTTGAAAATAGTGAATTTATTGGAAATTCATCTACCATCCCTTATGAAAATACGCTTTACGTTAAAATTGTGCCTAATTGTGTTTTTTTTTTAGAATAAAAAGTGACAAAATGTTACATATTTTCCAGAAAAGAAATCGCCATTACATTTATGTAATAATTTAAAAAAATATTGCTAAATATTTAATAGTAAAATAATTTGGATACATTTTGGAAACTTAAAAAAATAAATTAAAAATATTCTTAATCTTTAGAATTCGAGCAACAAGTTTTACAAAGACGCAGGCAATTGATTTGTTGCAAAAAATATCAGTTTGTGTGTTATTAACGGACATTGCCTCTAAAATAAAATTTGCGAACTCTAATATTCGAATTATAATAGAAAATTTTACATTTTCTACTCTATTCCCCAGCCAAAAACTAAGTGAATAAATTAAAGGGAAAAGTGCAAAATACTCGCGGGAAAAGATCATTCACGATAAGGGGAATTTAATTTTAGCATGAAATCATTTATGGGAAATTTTTTCATGATGGCAATTTTGGGAAAAAGGGAAACATTATTCATGATAAGGGGTGAATAATAAACAAAAATCAACTGAGAAATTAAACTCCATCACACTTTCTATTGAAGTTGCATATGTTTGTAGTTTTTTTTTTTTTTTAGTTTCATGATCGTTTACTTACTTAACATGACATTTAACACATTGATCGGCTCCTTCATCCTTTAACCAATGATCTGCTACACCCCGTCCCGGTTGTTCTGTAACACACCACGAATAAATCCGGCCGCGGGCATCACCTTAAATGGACACACAGTTTAAGTAATAAAAATTGTAGTCTTTAAATTTGAAATTTTTTAAAAGCATTCACTTTTTATACCATTTGCTTAAGCTATTTTTATAAATTGGCAATTTTAAGGCCGGCAATTGGAATAGTGAATGGTATAATATTTTAGCCACTTTATTTTTATTGTTTTATATTTCAATAGTATTTGCTACTTACCCACATATAAAATTTTGTGATCTTTGGAAACGGTTAGTGCTGTAATACTCGCTGGTTCGGCATTATCTTTACGATCATATGCCGTGTGCATGGTAAGTTTGGATCTAAACATTAATTGACGTTGCCATTTAAAACCTGTAATAGAATAAATATATATGTATATGACACTCAGGAGTCAAATAATGTACAAAAATTATGGAAAATATGTTTTAATAATATACATATAGTTCACATCTAAAAATAAAGTGTGTTTTTTAGTGTCACAACACCAGAGCAACGCGTGCAAATTGTTGCTCCTTCAGAGCGGGTAATTCGAAGAGCAGTTGTGCTACAGATTCTAGTGGTTACCGGCCCAAACCCCCTTGGGGTCTTAGCAGCGGGTGCATACAATGCGTCTATTAACGTCCCTACACGCAACAGACTGTCATGCATGAGTACCAAATTAAAACCATGTACTTGGACATGGCCTCCCCCCTGGTTAGGAGCGGAGCCTACCTAAAACTCCTGCCGATCTTTGGGTCACGACACCCGGTTGCAGTGCAACTCCACACCGATCGCACGCTCTACCCGCGATTTGGGTTTCAACACACAGTCACCACGATGCTCCCCGAAGGGCTGCAACCATTGCCAGGTTCGGGACTGGTGACCCACAACACAAAACATGCAACAACACAAATACGAAGAACAAATGTCTTTGATTTACGTCAGTTCCTGCCTTGCGGCCTAACCTGACGATACTCTTAACATCGGGTGAAATTGAGTGTTACCAGCACCCCTCTTAGCACCAAGGGGCCACACGAAAGCGACCTCGGGTCGCCCAGGTGGCAATTTCTAGAACATGATTTGGTAAGCCCCATGATCTAACACCTTGCCTAAGTATCGATCCTATATAGATGATCTTTTATTTGTTGATTCACAACTGCTACTATCAGCCGGACCGAAGTCCAACCGCAAGAATTGAACATCAATCCTTATTTGACAAATCTTCCACCAAATTGGTGACCACAACCACCACGTGTACTCCCGAGGGAGACCTCACCAATATCCAGTCGCAGCAAGCTGTGAGGCTTGTACTGGATCCCGTGGTACCAGTTACAACTACTGGTAAAGCCTCGAAATTCAAACCAGTGGAGGTTCTATAAACTTTCTATCGACTTCGGTTTCTTTTTTACCCAAACCTAGGTGTCGCTTCACCTATTGGTTCTTACTCAGGCACGTAGGCGAACCTACTACTTTTATATTCTTATATGCACATCCGTTACACTGTAACAGAGGTTGGGCAGTAACATGTCAGTTTTACGGTGGTACAAAATTCGAAGAACAATACATCGTTTTCAGACCACATTTACTGTTATTGATTACGGTGCCTCCCGTGAGACGCCGAACAGTGCGCCTTGAAGAAGCTATAGCCGCTGCATAGGAAAGAGCATTGAAGATGATCCTAATCAAACAATTCGTCGCCGTTCTCAGCAAGTGGGATTGTGTTCTTCCACTTTGTGGAAGATTTTTTTAGTTGTTGAAAATTGGTGTTGCAGATTGCGCCGACTATGTGCCAGCCGTGGCGGCCACATGGCTGAAATCATATTTAAACATTAATTTCATAAAATTTGCTTTCCAATAACTCCCGTTTCATTGATATTAAAAATATATTTCCTTGTTTTATTACGATTTAAACTTGTGACACTCTATAAAAAACACCCTTGTGTATTAAGTGGGTGTAAAATGAAGATTTATAGTGTAATTCTTAGAATTTTTTTAAATTCAGAAAGACGCAAAGGAAAGACAACATAATTTTTTTTTAAATTATTCAACTAACACAGCAGAGCAGAACAGCTGTTTTCGAAATTCGCTACACTTTGATTATAATTAGTCATGTGTATATTGTTTGTCACCACTTATTAGGTGGCTTAGTTGCATATGGTAACAGTTTTATATAAATATAGGGTCCGCCAAATAACTTTTTTTTTTTAAATGCTATAAAAAAAACTACTGAATATTTTCTCAAATTTCTTTTTTTATTTGAAATTACAATCCTTCCGGTTAATGATGGAGAATAATTTCATTCAAATGACTGCATGGCCCGATAACGATCGCCATTGACTGTAACGGACACTCCTTCCTCATTTTCGAAGAAAAATGGCCCAATTATGCCTCTGCACCAAAATCCGCACCAAACAGTGACTCGTTTTGGGTGCTTCGGCTTTTCAATGTATGCGTGTGGGCTTTCTGTGCCCCAAATGCGACAATTTTGCTTGTTTACATACCCGCCGTGATCAAAATGAGCTTCATCTGAAAAGATGATTTTTTTTTGGCAAAATCGGCATCTTCTGTAAGTCGATCGCAGGCCCACTTAGTGAAGCGAAAACGCATTGGATGGTCAACCATATTCGTTCAGCGGCAGGATAAAACTAATTATCTGTCAAATCAGACATGAGCTAAGTGTTACCATTCACGAAATAAGCACTAGTTGAAAAAAACCGTTAGATTGCGGACCCTATATTATTAGGAAATTGCATACGAGAATTATATTAAACAGATGTTAGCACATTTTTCATTAATACCCCTGCTGTCGTTTGCTTACATTCTTCATGTTCCATTATACTGAATTTTTTGTTCCATTATACCCAAATCAAATCTTTCTGGTTAGAATTCTTTTATACTCAAGTATATGTGAACGTTATCGGTTATCGTGTGTTATTTTTAAACACAAAGGGTTTTGGAAATAATTTTTTGCCTATTATCTAACAGATTATTATTAGTTTAACTCACCTTTCTTTAAACACTGTTCACCTTTATGACTGTCAATCATAACAAAACCATCCGTGAGACTCGTATCTGATTTACTAGGTCTTATTGTAGCACGTTCTTCATCTATTTGTTTTTTTAAATAATATTTCAATAATAAAATAATATATTATGAAAAGACAAACAATTTACCTTCATTATTTATTAGAGAATTTGGATGGTCTACCGTAGATGATTTAATTTCATGCAAAGATTTCGCCCCTGAAAAAGAGCTTTTACGTCTTTCTGAAGTAACAGGCGGTTCACATTCCGTTTTGGGTTTATCCGATTGCGTCGAGTTATTTGAATGATTAGAGGCTTCTGATATGCTTGATTCGGAAGCTGATTTATGGATTTCTAAATATATAAAATAGAATGAAAAATGCTTTAAGGAAAAAAAAAGATTTTTTTTTAAATTACCATTTTCATCATGCGATGATATGCCTTGCATTTGTTGTATTATATCTATTTTTTTAGAAGTTTCCGCATTTTTGCATTCCTCATCCTCTTCTTTGTCTGAATGAGAGTCGGTATTTTCTTGCGACTTAATTTCCGCACATCTTTTAAGTTTACGTTCAATAGGCACCTGAACGTACTCCAAGGACCACATCTTTTAATGAACAAAAAACATTTAATTACGTCATGGAAGATTTTGTATAGCACTTTCGTACACTTACCCTTACGACACCATCTGTAGATCCGGTTATTACGACATTTTGTTGATCCCACTCACGTATCTGCGAAAATGCCACACACAATATTTGTTGCATTCTGTCTGCGCTACCCACACACGTATTAACGGTGGCTAAGGGATCACCATTTATCGACCACACGTGTAACCAAGTAGCTGAACAAGTGGCTATATCACCGGTTAGTTCATTTATAGCTACTGCCGCCACTACACCCGTATGACCTCTCAGTTGTCTCACAAATGTAAACCTGGTCATGTCCCACACGATGGCTGTACCATCTCTCGAGCCCGACACTATAACATTGTAAGCAGCACTGGCCGCTAAACATGTCACAGCATCTGTGTGGCCATGCAAAGAATGACGTACCGTTAAACTTTTACGATTTGCATCAAATTTCCATACTGTTATAACGGAACTTGTACCAGCTGTGATGATCATTTTTGAATTGGGACAAGCACAGGTTAAAATTTCACCAGAATTTTGGGCGGCTGCTTCTGAAACAAACGATGCACGATCCGTGTCGTATAGTCCTACCCGCAGCGAGTGATCTGCAAAGCCCCAAGCGATATATTTTGTATATGATGGCGGCATCATCACCTAAACAGTGGATGAATATACATTAGGATATATTTTTTCATAAAAAGTTTTATTTTAAAAAATTTTTCAACATTTAGCAGGAAAATTAAAGTATGCAGCAATAAGAAGTACATACATTCTTTCTAAAAGGTACCCTTTTACTAAAAAGTACCTTTTTAATTCTTTTATACTAAAAAGTAAGTTTTTACTAAAAAGTACCTTTTTATTAAAAAGCACCTTTTTACCACAAAGTATCTTTTTACTACAAAGTATCTTTTTACTAAACAACACCTTATTACTTCGAAGTACCTTTTTACTGAAAAGTACCTTTATATTAAAAACTAAATTTGTACTAAAATGTACCTCTTTACTAAAAAGTAAATTTTTACTAAAAAGTACCTTTTTACTAAAAGGCACCTTTTTACTACAAACTACCTTTTTACTAAAAAGTACCTTTTTACTAAAAAGTATCTTGTTTACTAAAAAGTGTCTTTTTACTAAAAATTGCCTTTTTACTAAAAAAGTACACTTTTACTAAAAATTACCTTTTTACTAAGAAGTAGACTTACTAAAAGGTAAATTTTTGCTAAAAAGTAAATTTTTACTGAAAAGTACCTTTTTACTAAAAAGTACATCTTTACTAATAAGTACCTTTTTACTAAAAGGTACCTTTTTACTAAAATGTACCTTTTTACTAAAATGTACCTTTTTACTAAAAATTAACTTTTTACTAATAAATATATTTTTACTATACAGTACCTTTTTACTACAAATTACCTTTTTACTAATAAGTACTTATTTACTAATAAATAACTTTTTACTGAAAATTAACTTTTTACTGAAAAGTAACTTTTAACTAGAAAGCACCTTTTTTACAAAATTATAGCTTTTTACTAAAAAGTACCTTTTTAACAAAAAACACCTTTTTTCTAAAATGTACTAAAAATACCTTTTTACTAAAAGGTACCTTTTTACTAAAAATTAACTTTTTACTCATAAGTATATTTTTACTAAACAGTACCTTTTTACTACAAAGTACCTTTTTACTAATAAGTACTTATTTACTAATAAGTACTTATTTACTAATAAATAACTTTTTACTGAAAAGTACCTTTTAACTAGAAAGTACCTTTTTACAAAATGGTACCTTTTTACTAAAAAGTGCCTTTTTAACAAAAAAGTACCTTTTTAACAAAAAAGTACCTTTTTACTAAAATGTACTAAAAATACCTTTTTACCAAAAAGTACCTTTTTACTAAAAAGCACATTTTTTCTTAAAAGTACCTTTTTACTAAAAAGTACCTTGTTACGAAAAAGTTACTTTTCATTAAAAACTTAATTTTAAAAGCAAAAGTACATTTTTACTAAAAAGTACTGTTTTACTACTAAGTACATAATTAAAAGAAGTACAGTTTTATTATATTAAAATTGGTTTTTAGTATAAAACTCTGGTTTTTAGTATAAAACTCTACATCTACTAAATTTATATTTTCACTCAAAAGTACCTTATTACTACAAATTACTCTTTTACGAAAAAAAAATTTTTTTTTTATTGAATAGTAACTTTTTACTATAGTGCGTTTTAACTAAAAAGAAACAATTACGTATGTATCTTTCAATAAAATTTTCCTAAACAATAGAGTTTTCTTACCAAAAAGTACTTTTTTATTAAAACATTTATTTTAATTAAAAAAAATATTCTTTTTGCTACAAATACGTTTTTACTTTTATGTAGAAAGTTATTATTATAAAAATCATTTTAACAAAGTACCTATAGTAAAAAGTTCGTTATCAATACAAGGCAACTTTTAATAAACATTTACTTTTTTAAGTAAAAAGTATATTTTTAACAAGAAGTACGTATAATTTAATACAAGAGCTTTTTTCCATTAGTTTCTTACCTTATTTTGCTCCACAGCAAAAACAGTCTTATCCGGCTGTAATATTTGACCTACGGGACCTTTAAGTTCCTTAATGGGTTGTAAGCTGGGCTTAAGATTATCCAAATTATGGAAGAACAAACGATCGGATTGCAAAACGGTAGTGTTGCCCTGTATTAAAGCGCTAGGATCAATTAAAGTTGAATGTCTATTGCCAGACATTTTTTTGGCGGGATGGGGTTTCTTAAACAATTGTTTAGGAATCTGGCCAAAGTTGTTAATGAAACCGATAGTGGCGTTTTTCTTCAAAGGATCGTCGATGCTAAAAATTCATATGAAAGAAAATTTAATAAAACTTTCAAGGCCAGCGAATGTTAAACAATTACTTGTAAATATCCACATTGCCTTCATAGAACAGATGATGGAAAACATTTACAGCCTCAACAGCAGCAGGTCCTTGTTGTTTGTGGCCGAAAATTAAATCGATCCACTATTTTGTAATGAAATTAGCTATTAACTATATTTCAATATTTTAGTGCATACAATACACTTACCAAATGTAAATTTTGACTAACATAATCACATTCCAAAGCACCGCGATGTAACCTTATAAATTCACGCGGATCCTGTTTAGCCCAGGGCGGCAATATGACATCATTCAAAGTTTCACCATTTTGTTTGGTACCTGCATAAAAATGATTTAAAAGTTATTTAACATTGAAAATAGCATCGTATGTGTAGCTGCTTTTACCTAAATCAAAATTATTTGAATTTGTTACAAATTCGGGGAGGTAGAAAAATTCAGGTATCAACTCTTTAACATCAGCCATATTGAATTTGGAAGCCGACAGCCAGGCTTCTTTTATGCTATGGAACATGCGATCGGCCAAATCAAAATGGCCGCCTTGTAGGCGTAGAAAATGTTGACTGAAGGGCTCCAAACGCACCAAATATGAACAGACAATCATGGCCGAACTATAATGTGTGCCATAGTGATATGGTGGTGTTTCACCTTGAGGATCATCCCATTCCTATGGAATTAACAAAAATTTATATTTTTTTATTAATATTTCTTTAATAGGAATTTTAACATGCTTTACCTTAAATCTTTTCTGAAATTGTTCTAAGCGCTCTTCAGATTGTGCTCCCATTGGTTTTGAAAAATCACGGAATGTTTTGGAATTATTAAAATCTAATTCCTCAGAATCATAGTCAGCCAATATCCAGGGAAAAACTGGATATTGCATGAGATCATTATAGGAACGTCCAGCCAAAGTATTTAAATGCATTAAATATTGGAAGTTTGAAATTTCACCACGCTGTTGGAAAAAAAAAGAAAAGTTATTTTAGTGGTGAATAGAGAGCAAAAAACACATCGTTTGTGTAAAAAGTCTAGAACCTAGAATTCGATGTTGTTTTCGACTAATCTTCAGTGTATTCGAATATAAAACCGATTTTTTTCTTTATCTTATAATTTCTAATTATAAGCTAAAATAAATAAATAAAAGAAATACTTTTAAAATAGAACAAAAACCAAAACAGTTCCTAACATCAAGAGACAACGTCGCACAGTGGGGTGATTGGTAGAGAAAGTGGCGATTAATTCATAGAAATCGTAATTTTAAAATTTTGTTATTTTTTATTGATGAGTATTAATAAATACATAAAAAAACCAGCATTTAAAAAAAATTGCTGAAAAAATTTTTTTAACCTTTTATGGGCTTTTTTGTATTTTGGAGAAAATGGTTTTATTTGACTATTTTTGCTGTAGGTTAGGTTAGCAGGTTGCTGGTGAAAGGAAAAACAGAGACCAGCCCACTTGGGTCCAATTATTTTGATCCCTTTGTCGCACCTGATTTTTGCTGTAACTTTGGAATGAAAAACGATAAATTAGTAAATTAAATTGTAAATTAGAGCATAATTTATGTGCCTTTAGAAAAAATAATAAAACCAACTTGTTTTTTTGTTTGGTTCTTTTTTCACATTGATTTTTAGCAACCGGAATTCTCTCACAAAACCCTTCATAATTCAAAAATCCCACAAATGCGCAAATAGGCATTCTGGGATTTATTAGCTAAAATCTTATATTTTAAGAGCATAAAAGCATTTTTTACTGCACTCAACCGCAAAGTTGTTGAAACTCAATGTATATATCAAAAATACCACATTTTTGGAGAAATTTAATTATTTTTTATATATTTGTAAAACATTTATTTAAAAAAATAATAATTTTTTAAATACTCATATACCTGAAGTTGACGGTTCCATTACAAACTTTTACTAAAAGAAGTCTTAATAAGACTTATAATCACTTGAAATATCAAAATTTTCTCTTTTTATCAATGCGCGCAAAAATAACAAAAATTATTGAACTTTGAACACACACTGCAAATAAAGTAAACCGCCAAGAACTTTTATTTTTGTAGTTAGTGATGTAGAATTTTATTTACTTTCATATGGTACCAAATACGGTTGTGAAAGTTAATCTTTTGAATTAATCGCCACTTGTGAGAGCTTTTACCCCACAGTGCGTCCTTTGACTTAAATTTCATTAGAAGCAATTGAGATCGCTAAAACGATAATATTTTTGCCAACATTTTCGAAAAAGTCAATATAAAAAAGTAAGAACGTTATACTCGACCGGGTCGAATTTTAAATACTCTACAAATATTTAGTAAATAAAAACTCTGTTTTATAGGGGTCATTCCGGTAGTGGCCGTAGGGGAGACATCTCACCTTTACCATAAAACTCTAAAAAGTAAATTTTTGGGGTTATGAAGTGTAAAAAAAATTTTTTTTTTGATAGGGTCATTTAGGGGTAAAGGTTGAGGGAGAATAGAACAGAGGAGGATCAGATAACATCTCAGCATCGTTATAAAAGCTTTAAAATTTAATTTTTAAAGAATTTAAATATCTACGCTATTTTTCCATGTAATATATATGTTACTTCGGCGCCCACTAAAGGGGCGGGGTCCAAAAATGGATTTTTTCGATTTTCTAACCTTGTTTGACATAAAAATATATAATTTGCTTAACAAAATCAAAAGAAAAAAATAAAAATTATGTTGTTCTTTGGAGGTTGGTTTAGTTTTTTTAGGGGAACTTTTTCCCTCTGGCCCGATTTACGATCTTGACCCGTGCTATTCTTCAAAATATATTTATACCAAATTTCAAGAGAATCTGGCTCTTTTCGTTTGGACTGAATTTCACAGACGAACGGACAAACTTGGCTAGATCGTCTTAGATTTCATCTCTGATCAAGAATATATATATATATATATATATATATATATATATATATATATATATATATATATATATATATTATCGGATCGATATTTCGCTGTGTTACACACGGAATTGCAAAGTGAATATATCCTCTAATTCTTTTTTGGGGGGTTATAACGAGTGAACTTTCGGATTTTTTATTTATTTGGAAATAATAATTTTTTGACATGTTCGAATTTTTTAGATTTTCGAAAATTTCCATTATATTAACTACCGAACAAAGAGTGATACTCCGCTGTAGCATTGGGATTTTTTCATAAAATTTTCAACAACTATCAACCATTTTTGTTATGAAAATTTGTCGCTTTAGAAAACTTTAAAAATTTAATGCATATCCAAATTCCATTAAATTCGCTGTCACAAATTCGCCACTACAAAAAAAGGACGACCTGATTAATTCAAATTAAATACTTACCACCCATCTCTGTGTTACGGAAGTTTCGCCAATCAAACTACTAAATATGCCCGATGTTTGTTCCACACTTGCTGTTCTCTTCTGCCCGGCCACCGACTGCTGGGCATTATCATTTATGGCCGTAGCATGAGCCATAAAACGTTGATAAACTTTATTGCGTACTTTACGCGGAAAGCTCAGCAAATAATTGCGACCATCTTCCGAGAAGACCTCCAAAGCTATGGGCTGCAGCAAATAACGGCGTTTGTGAACTTCACGAATTTCTTCATAGCCGAATTTCGAACATTGGCGTATTTTACATTGACGCGTTGTACCACCAGAATTTGGTATTATGGGCTCATAGGCTCCGGGTGGTAAAGTATCAATATCTTTTATTTCTCTATTCTTGAGAAGTGTAAAGCCATCGACTATATAACAATGTTCTTTGCCAAATAGCAAAAGGCCCTCAAAAGTATCCAGGCCCTGAATGCGAGCACATCTAAACATAAACGAAATTTTCTCCTGTTCCTCCAACAATCTAAGGAATGTTTCATTATCTGAAATATTTGTCATTTCCTCGTCTTCTTCATCATCATCTTGATTGTTATTGTCCAAAGATTCTTGTGCGTGAGCAATACGAGTTTCATGGGGTGATGGTGGCGGTGTATTGGCCGAACCACCGGGTTCACTTTTCGACGACTGCTGAAGTTGAGGATGTGATTGCTGCTTCAGCGTATTGGCATCTACGGAATGCTGTTGATGCACTAGATGATGTTGATTTGCTGCATCTGTTTCGCACAGAATACGTGGCGGCTGCTGGCAATGGGTATAATAAATTTTACTATCAAAACTGGAGGCCACTTTGTTTGCCTTTAATTGACGTGTATCCGTGCGATGATCGTTCTCAGGACGATATGGATAGTGTAGATAGAAAAGTTCATTGCGCATCGTTTTCTTGCGCATACGATGTGGTCCTTCGGTGGTGTCTAGTATCCACTTGTCTAATGTGGATATACCTTCCGGACCCCATAGGCCACGCTCGCGTGTCAGCTCAGTTTCGGATTGCAGCCAATCCTGCAGCACATAACGCAAAGTGTGTTGCAACATTTGGATGTATTGTTTGCAGCGCAACTCCCAAAGATCTCTGTTTTAAAAATATTACGAATAATTTTTCTTGAATGATTTTCATATTTCTTTCTAAGCACTTACTTTATCAATTGCACGTGTATGCCGGTACATTCGAAAGCATGTTCTTTGCTCATATTGGACTTGGTGCGCACTGATTCATCTTTTTTCACTTTGGTGCGACTGGCTAAACGTGTCAGACCTCCCGTCACCTTTTGTATTTTGGATTGTATTTGATTGTGTATTTCCCAGGGTATGCGATAGGAGGCTTTCCTTTCTGCATCCACATAGTTAAACCATAATTTCGAAGCCAATTCCATCACTTGTTCCCTGGTGGTTTGCAAGTCCGGTGCTTTGGAGTTAGCCGGTGGTATAGAGAGTGTTACTTTGAACACTTCCTCGATGGCTGGCTTTTTACAAACATACAACTCCTCCCAAACACGAAAGGCAGCACCCACAATTAAATTGCGGCCCTATATTTTATATAAATTTCAGAAAAAACTCAAATACCAAATACGAGTATATGTCTTAATGTTTACCTGCAACTGATTTAGGTCCTCATCTTTAGGCTCTATTATATCCGCCTGCGGATTTACATGCCAAGTGGTATTGCGTGTAGTAGATGGTTCTAAGATTATTTTCATATCTGAAGTCAATTGTAGCAAACAATAAGTCAAACAGCCTATGAATTCTAGCTCATGATTGCCAGCTCCAAATATCAGCAATCTGTGTGTAATGATTTTGTGCAAAGCCTCCAAAACACTCATTTGTTCCGTGATGGCCTCAGTGGGCCTGGACAACAAATATAATATAGTACGATTCAAGGAATGATGCAATTGTTCCAGTGTTAAGGATGATGATCTTCGTTTCGCTTGTGCTATTAATTTGATTATAAAATCGAAAATCTCATGAGGATTGCGAGTCAAGCAGCCTTGCCACATTTTGTCTACCACTCGAGCAGTAAAATAGAAAACATTTGGCGCTATATGTTGAGTATGACTCTGTATCAGAGGCACCAAAGACAAAGCAGCCTGTTCACCCAATAATATATCAGCCGCCAATAAATGATCCATTAAAGCGGTTATTATTTCAGTTTGATATTCAATTTGTAGAGATATTTCTGAATTGTCAGGAGATGCATCTAAAACCAAATCGATAACGGGCGTGGTTTTGCCATGCATATTCAAACTCAAAGAATCGACCACGATGACACGCAAAAAATCTATAATACACTTGCGAACAGGATGATTTGTCAATTTAATAGCAGTTTGTTGGCTGGTAAGACTAGAGTTGAGCGGGAAACATCTTTGTTCCTCTACAGGCGAAGAATTGCCACTATTTGGTTCAGATTCGACCGCTTCTTCTTTGCTATTGGGAAATAGCACAGATACCAGGGAAGAAATAACATCGCCTGTCATCATAACCGGCATAAAATCCGTGAGATTTTGATACAAACTAAACAATAGTTGAATAATGGTTTCTGGGTGACTCGTTAGCCAGGCAGCCATTTCTCCTCCATGCACTATAGCTCTTACCATACCCAGAAGTACACAAACAGCTTCCGGACAAATGTTCATCTTTGGTATATTCGTATTAGACGAAACGGGTGCACCCCAAAGGAAAGACCACACGCGATCCAAGTCGAATTTCGTATGCTCTGTAGCCAGTAGTTTGACAGGCTGGCCCATGATTAGAGCAGTAATGAGGAAATATAATTCGGGCACATCCAAGTGATGTTGCAAAAGCCATTCCAGCATTTGGAAGCCTAAAATAAATATAGAAAAGTAATTATTTTCGCAGTCATATCTCAAAAAGATACATTATGTTATTATTAATAATACAATCAAGAATGATAACATAAAGATTACGCCTTGCGCATGATTTACCGTTTGATGACGTATTTGTTCCCTCGAAGAGATTGCCAAATGTTTTTATATGCAAAACTAATACTTTCTCGTACAAAATTAATATTTTATGCTATACTTGGCAACTCTTCACACAATTTACTCGAGAGAGATTTCCAATTTACTCAGAGAGATTTCCAAAAAGCAAATTAAATCGGAAAGTCCAAGTTTTGTGTTATATTTTATAATAAATTGTGTTATATCTTAAAATAAATATATTAAAATAATTATTAAATAACTTAAAGTGTAAAAAACTTATTAAATTAATTAATTAATTGTTTTGAATGGGGAAAAAAGAAAAATAATTAGCAATTGGGTTCAATATTTATATAAAATTACTATAAAATAACAATTTCAAATAAAAAAAAGTGGAAAATAATATAAAATTTTTTAAAATAGTTTATTATCAAACAAATTTAATTTGAAAAATCGCAATTTGCCTCACTGTCCTGTTGTTATAATAACATAATAGCCCCCAAGAATGATAAAATAAAGATTACGCCAACAAGCTGAAATAAAAATACTTTTCTGCGCATGATGGAACTCTGACGTCACTCGACATGTGCTCTGATTGGCTAATAAAATTCAGTTGGAGAACTATTATATTATTGTAAAAACAGGACAGTAGGGCAAATTGCGATTTTTCAAATTAAATTTGTTTGATAATAAACAATTTTACTTTCCACTTTTTGTTTATTTGAAATTGTTCATTTATAGTTATTTTATATAAATAGTGAACCCAAGTGCTAATTATTTTTCTCTTTTCCCCAGTCAAAACAAATTTTTTTCCTTGCAAAATATCAGCCATAACTTCCTTTGAGCTTCATCTCTTGGAAAATGACACAGCTTTTTGAAAACAAAAACAAATTTTGATAACAATTTTTACATTTTAACACAATTATTTCTCACTTGTTTTTTTTTTGCTGTCACTTTGTTTGCAATTGCCCACTGCACATTTCATGCTTGCTCTTTTTGTTCTCTTTTCTCTGTAAATTAGGTTTTTTGTTTACAGTTTATGAGTCTTAAAAATCAAGTTTTAATAAGTTTTTTACACTTTAAGTTATTTAATAATTATTTTAAAATATTTATTTTAAAATGTAACACAATTTATTATAAAATATAACACAAAACTTGCACTTTCATAAATCCGATTTCATTTGCTTGTTGGAAATCTCTCTGAGTAAATTGGAAATCTCTCTGAGTAAATTGGAAATCTCTCTGAGTAAATTGTGTGAAGAGTTGCCAAATATATAATAAAATATTAATTTTGTACGAGAAAGTATTAGTTTTGCATATAATAAACATTTTCTCTTCGATTGAACAAATACGTCATCAAACGGTAAATCATGCGCAAGGCGTAATCTTTATTTTATCATTCTTGATAGCCCCTATTATGAATGACGACATCGACGCCATATCAAGACGACAGTAAAAAATTGTCGCTTGTCCACTCTTTGTCGACAGCAAGTGACATGTTCTATCGATATTATATGCCCTAGAGAATGCTAAGAGATTTGTCAAAGGTAATTAAATGTTATAGAAAACTTGTAGACAAGGATAAATTTTTACTGCTGTGTTGATGTGATGTCGACGTCGCCCATTCATAATAGGGCCGAATAGTTCTTCAGTTGAATTTTATTAGGCAATCAGAACACATGTTGAGTGACGTCAGAGTTCCATCATGCGCAGAAAAGTATTTTTATTTCAGCTTGTTGGCGTAATCTTTATTTTATCATTCTTAAATACAATTAAGTTTTCTCCTATTTTAAAGTCAAGTACAGATTTTTGGAATAATTCAAAAAGAGCAACACTATTTTTGAAAAATTTATACCGCCAACATTTATCAAATATTTGACAAAATAAAAAAAAAATTATAATTACCTGGTATGTTTAAAGCAGAGGTTTTCACCTCACCCGCTATATGAGTGGGCAGATGTTGTATGACATTTGAAGCAGACACTATTACTGTACTAGTGCCACCAGCTGAACGATTACCCAGCTGTTGAGCTCCGATACCCATGGGCTTCTTTTGCGATACCATTTCGGTAAATCTTAAATAGCCACCATTATGTGTGCTATCGCGAAAACGCACTAGAAAACTTTCATTAGCACAGACTACAACCAATATCCGTACGGCAATGATGACTGTGGTAAAATGTACATGAGGCTGCATAAATAGCAAAAGCCAATCCATGCCCAAAGTCTTAGATATATCATCGCATATAATATAATTGACCGTGTTGCGTGAGGTAAATAGGAGGCCGTGTAAAAGTGAGAGACAACGATTACGTAGATAAATATTTTGAGCAGTCATATCGTGTTCGGCAGTAGCAGCTGAATTGGAAGGATTGAGGGTGGGTTTCATGGATGGTAAGATCAAAGATTTTTCAATTTGTTCCGCTTTGGGTAGTTTGGAAGCACAGTACTGGCCAAATAGTAACAGATCCGTATGACGTGGCTGTCCACCCAATAGAGCTTCAACGAGATTAAAGAGAATTTCACGCGTGGAATGATCCTGTATGTCCACTATTATATACAATAATTTATTGAGCAGCTGTAATTCCCTCATTATTTTCACATTCTGTTTCTTTTCATTCGATTCCACAGCCAGTTCTAACAAATGTTCCAGCAGAGATCTAAGCAAGCCATTGGGGGCATTATGCCATATATCCAAATCACATAAAAGATCTTGGAATGCTGTAACATTGGGTATAGCGGTCATATCCTGGCCGGAATTGACGGTGCCCACCAAGCCAAAGGTTAGATGTAAAATATGTGAGTTTAATAGGTTCTTTTTCTTCTTGAAAAACATGCCCAACGTTTGATAGCAGCGTTTGCGATCCATTTCACTTTGGGCAGAACGATTGCTGCGTACCACACAAGTTAAAGCCTTAACTCCGGCATATAACGATTCCACATCTTGGGCCATGGCTATAATGCCCAATAGCACATTGCAACCGCCCACAGTATCAATCATGGCAGATACCGGATGAGGACTGAAAACTCGTACACCCAAATAGCCCACCACCACGCCTCCTAAAGTGCGGCCGGCACCGGCCAAATGGCCAGCCGAGTTGTGCAAGATTCTGTGAAAGAATACAAAAGAATTACTATTAAATTCATTATTTAAAAAAAAAATTAGTTACTTACTTTATGGGCGTGGCATTCTCATGAGAATTCATGCCCAATTGCTTGGCTATAGATTTATTATCAGCTCGGCTATATACTTTTCGGATCTTCACCAAAGTAAGCTGGGACACGGCCTTGGCATTTAAGCCCAAGAGAACTTTCTCTTCCGCCACTAAAGGCCCCAGAGGTTCTACCTTTTTACCTAGCTGGGGAGCCTGCAGCGAACCCATATAATGTGGTCCCAAATTGTAAACAGTCTGTACAGTTTGTTGATTAACTACATCTTCCAATAGATGGCATACCCCCTGTTTCCAACACAGTCTAGAGTAGCGTCTCCATATGGGCGGTGTACCAATATAACCAAACACCGATGTGGCTACTGGTAAATTTGCCGAACCTGCTCCGGGATTTTGTGAGATATAATGCAATTTCTGAGAATGCAAAGGGGCGCCATCTAAATACAATTGCAGGCTGGAGTTTTTTAGAACGGCACGATTAAGTACCACCACCAGGTGATGCCATTGACCTTCATGCAGCAGATCAGGACACCAAATGCGCGCACTATTATCGTCAGATCCTTCGGGTTCCCAATCGCCAAGACCTGCAATTTGTAACAAGGAAATAATTAATTATAGACTGAGCTCTGCAAAGTAGTACAATAAATAAATATATAATCAGATGCGTTCGATATCAATCGAAATTTTATTAAATCCACTATTGATTAGTTGAGGGACAACTCCAGGGGCAACCAATAATTTAAAAAGACTGCTAATAAAGCAAAATTAATGGATCGTGAACGGCATTTCAAAATCCATTAATTTATAGTTGAATTATTTTTGTCCACATCCTGTAGTTCTTTAAAGTACAACATTGTAAATTTTATGTGCGAAAGGGTGGGGTTTTCTGAATCCAATACTAATTGAAATTTAATTATAATATATTTTCCTATTTAACAATTTCGGCTAAAAATTGGGATGGGACGTGTTCCGCCTCTTTTTATACCCTCCGAAAAAGAATTGGAGATTAACGCAGCGATATATCCCTCTGAGGCCCCGTAGGTTAGGTGAGAAGGGCTGCCCGCCATAAGCGAGAAAAACACTCGGAGGCCATAAAGGCTCTGAGGCCCCGTAAGGTGTATATATTCTTAATCAGTAATGAAATCTAAGACGATCTAGCCATGTCCGTCCTTCCGTCCGTCTGTGGAATTGAAATTTAATTATAATCTCTGGAAATCACGATTCAGTCCAAACGAGAAGAGTCAGATCATTGAAATTTAGTATAAACACATTTTGAAGTATAGCACCAGTCAAGTTCGTAAATGGGCTGAACCGGACCTGGGGGAAAAAAGTTCCCCGAAGAAGAACTAAACCAACCTATAAAAAACAACATAATTTTTCAAGTTTTTTTATGTCAAAGAAGGTCCAAGGCGTTGCAATTGCAGCCTGAAAATCAGAAAAATCCATTTTTGGATCCCGCCCCTTTATTGGGCGTTGAAGTAACATATTATATGGAAAAATAGCGTACATATTTAACAAATCGTATAATTTAAGGCTGCATTTCTTAAAAATTTAATTTTAAAGCTTTTATGGCGGTGCTGAGATATGATCTAATCTTCCTCAACCCTACCCTCCTCCCACCTTTGGCCCCTAAATGACAAAAATTGACTTTTTAGTGTTTTATGGTAACAGGAAGATGTCTCACCCACGGTCAATCCCGGAGTGACCCCTACAAAATAGAGCTTTTATTTACTAAATAATTGCAAGGTTTTTTAAGATTCGACCCGGCCGAACATACTTGTTCAGTGTTGTCAGATTAGGGGGTTTCCCCCTAGATTTAGGGTTTTTTTTCTATTTAGGGGTTAATATTCTTTAGGGGGAAATTTGGGGGTAAGAAAATTTTATTTAGGGGATTTTCGAATTTATAGTTTGGTACATAATAGTACATAATTTAACAACTGGGGCCAAATTACCGCATTCGATATCGATCGAAATTTCTATATAATTTAAATACAAATGTCGTTCGATATCGAATGCCATAATTTGCCTCCTGAGCATGTCGAAGATATTGTATCGAAATTACGATTTAGAAAGTAATCACGCAAATACAAACATTAAAACATATTTCTCGTTAAATCAATTTTGTTGGTTTTCCTTGAACTGCAAAATATAAATTTTAAAAAGTTGTCTTTCTTTACAATTTATTACCAATATGCCAAAAATGGATAACATATATAAACAAAACTATAAAAAGAATTGGGAAGCAGATCAGCACTTTAAAGGTATAATAATTTTTAAATAAAATTTTAAACACAATAAATGCAAAATTAAATTTCAGATTGGTTAGCCCCTGTCCAGGGAGACAACTACAAAGCTTTATGCAAATATTGTAAAAGCATTATTGTGGCTAACAGGAGACCTTATTGCACACCAAAATACGAAAAAACATATTGGATTTGCATCCCAAACAAAAGAAGTACATGTACCCGTAACAAACTTCCTCAAGCAGTCTCTTACAAAAGAAAGAAAGATTGCATATATATTTTTTGGGGGCTTTATATAAAAAAATAAAATAAAAATTTGGGAGTTTTCGTGCTTTTCGTGTAAGAATGACAGTACCTCAATTCAAATTTAATAGGGATAAGAATGATGAAACCTAATTTCTGCTTAAACTTTTCTGCTTTAGGGGGTTTTTTAAGAAAAAGTGTAAAATCTAGGGGTTTTCTAAATTTTTTTGGGGGGAAGAAAAAAATTATCTGACAACACTGTACTTGTTGTTAATTACAGAGACACTAACTTTAAAATGTAAAGATGCCAGACAAATTTTATTGTTACTTACTTTTACTTGGCGTGACCAATGTCTCCTGTGTTGATACCACAATAGCCTTATCTCTGGCCGACAATAATATCGAAAGACATACGAGATTCTCTTCACGTGGGTTATGTATTGTCCTTACCAACGTCAATAGTCTAACACAGTGTGGATCTGATTTCGGATCGGAAAATTTCTCCACACAAAACCACGTCGAAAAAGACAGACCAGTTTGGGGTGGAAAGATACGATCACCCGAGCCAATGCCACCAATAGTATTCGAATCAATGGTACCACCAGCCGTGGCGGTAGCTTGAGGTGCCAAAGATGGTAAATATAGGCAACCGAAACCTTCGGCGGACATATCCATTTCTACAAATGGCGGCAAAGTACTAGAGCCATGAGCACGAAAATCCCGGGGTGTTGTCATGGATACGAGAGTTTTAATGCGCGTTAATGGAACTGGGCCACCCATTTTATAGGGTTTGCTTAAGTCAATATCCTCACATGAGAGTGGCTCTCCCAAACGTAGAAATTCTCGCAGTTCTGTAGGCTGCAAAGCTTGAGCAGCCAGCCTTTCTAGAATGTATTGCATGGGTACATGTAGAGGATTTATTTCTTCGGATAGAGCACGTCTAGCTATGCTCAACAGTTGACCTGCCAAACCATAATCACACATGATTTGTTGATTGCGTTCACTGCGTACCAGCGATTTAATAACTTCGCTTAGATAAACTTGTAGATTTACGGCTAATGTGTGCTGATCTTGATGAGTAACACTGGGTAACAGCTGCACCATACACAGCACTACACCGGGATGAACAATTCTCGGCTCGGGTGTGGGCTGTGAAAGATTCAATTGATTGGGATGGGCAGCCGTTATGGCCAATTCTTTGGTAGGTGAACGATTATGTTGATCATTAAACAGTGTGATAATATTATTCAAATTGGGAGATTCAAAATTATCTAAAGCAATACTGTACAATAGACGATAGACTACACACACGTAGGACAGGGAACGAGGTATGGAGGTATTAAAGCTGAAAAGTAGTCAAAAAAAAAATCAATTATCATCCAATAATTTTTTTAAACAACTGCAATTTTACCTATAATTCAATATGTCGCCTGAAAAAACATCATGATAGTACTTTTGGGTGACCACATCGGCCTTGAAGAAACCCTTGAATTCGGGTAATTCCGTGTGATTGCCAAAACAGCCTAACAAACGTAAAGTATCACACAAAGAAGCTGTACATATTTCCTGATGAAAGAACTTGGCATTGGCCGGTTCAAAACGCATCGCTGTGGCTAGTGTTTGGCAAACCATTTGCAGCAGCAATATCAAATCATCTTGGGGTATAATTTGTTCTGCAATCTCCTCTTTAGCCACTGCCAACTTCTCCTTATCTTCTTCTAATTCCACCTCCACCTCCTCTTCTTTCTCTTCCTTGTTCGTCCTTAACGCCTCATCACACAATTTACCATCCAAGGACACAAAAACACTAGTCAAATACACAAAACCGCCAACCTTACGAAACACTGTACGGGTACGATGAGAGTCCTTAAGGCAACCCAAAAGCATATTGAGTATTTGTATTTTAAACTCCACTTGATGGGGAGGCACAGCATGCATAACAGAGAGTATAAAGAGCATATCATCATCTCCTCCCGCCGACAAAATAAGTTCTCTTATTATGCCCAAAGCTTGGGGACGACAATGTTTAAATTTCACCAAATCATGTGTACACTTGGCACCGCCGCATTCCCGAAACACATTGGCATTATTGTTATTGCCACTCAGCAAAATGGTTAAAGCTTCCAGAACATGTTTACCCATGCCATCAGCTAAATCCTCTTGTTCCGTCTCCACTACAGCATTTTCATCATCTTTGGTAATTTTTCTCACATGCTCGGCATAACGATTCAAACAGGTTACAAACACTTCCAAGATTCCCACCTCACGATAGACATCCTTGAAGACATTATTATGCCTCAAAATATTTAACAAGGTCTTCAAACACAATATGCTACAACTGGTTGAATGATTATTCTTCAGCAACAAGGACAGCGAAATCAATTCCTTGCAGGGCACAAAATTCAATTGAAATACTATAAATTCCAAGAGATCAAAGAATTTCTCTTGGATTTGCGAGCCCTTGAGATGTATGCGCTCGGTAAATTGGCTAAGAGTATTTTCCGATTCCAAAATGAAATAGTTGGCATTCTCCGAATGATAAACACGCGATATGGCGTCCAAAATAGTGCAGCATAATGATGTTGAAGTGGCCTTTAGGAAAACACTTTGTAATACCTGAAAGGCATATATGTTGCGTACACAAGTTTCGCGGGATGAAGCTTGAGGCATTTGAAAGTTTTGCATTTTAAACAGAGCATTGATTTGAGCTTGCGGCGGTCGCAGTTCATTGAAACCACACATGCAAAGCGAAGAAATCATTAATACCAGATTTCGTATAGCCGCTTGCACTTCAATGGATGGGCTGCGTGATGTATCGAATCTGCAAGAACAAGAGTTTAAATTCAAAATTTTACAACAAAAAAATCTTTAAACTTACTTGAGCAAAAAATCACTTAAGAATATATAACCCTGTGAAGCTTTAAAGTCGTCCAATAATATTTGCGATACTTGACTAGAATCTTTCAGAAAACAAAAAACTGTCACAAACATTTCAACAATTTCCAAAGGATTGCCAAAAGTTAAACGGCGCATATTGTCCACACACAAGGCCATGCATCCTTTGGCTAAAGTGAGAAAAAAAACAAGAAAACAAAACTAATTAAAATCTTCCAAAATCTGGAGTCACCACCCCCAACTTACAATGTATATAACTGACTACGGCATCGGTTAGACCGTGACGTGATATTGTGGTTAAAATTTCAGCAGCATTTTTACGCCAGACTATATTGTGTGTGGGACAAGGTGAGGTTATGGCCGAGAATAGTAACGTTAAATCATCCATTCTGGCCAACTCTTCGGCTGGATAAGGGTATGAACATAATTTCACCAACAGCTGTACAAATACTTTCTGCAACAGTGTACGTCTTTCGAATGCATTGAAATCACTGGGTGTCTCGGAAGGTGAATCATCTTCAACTGGTGGCAAGTCAAAGAACAGGTACAGACATTTTACCAAAGTCGATGGTACTGCAGCGGCAGTCATAACCTAAAACAAAGAGAATTTTTAACTGTTAGACTTTTTAAACAATCGAAATTTTTTTAATTTATAAAATATTTTTTTGTAACATAATTTATTTGAGATATTTATCCCAATTATTAATACAAGTTACGTGGGTAATTTTTCTTATTTTCCATGCTTCCTACTCTGAATTACAATTTCTCTCATATTTTTCCCAAAAGTAAGCATTCTACAATATTAAAATAGGAACAATTTTTTATTATTTCGTTCGAGTTTTTTCCAGGGCTGTGGAGTCGGAGTCGAAGAGTCGGAGTTGCACTGTTTTTGCCGGAGTCGGAGTCGCTAAAAAAAGTCGCGACTCCGACTCCGACAAAGAATTTTTTAAATATTTTTCATAATAAAAATTCTGCGATTTTTTTTTTTTTAAATATTTTCTATTTTCAAATATTTGCCTTTTTACAGAAATTGACTTAATCTTTTTAATGAATTATTATTTAGTTTATTTAATTTGAATTATTAATTTTGTTGATTTTTTGTTGTGTGTTGGAATAATAAAAACGTAAAAATGTGAGACTTTTCGTTTAAAAAAAAACGACTATTTTGCTCCTTTTTCAAAAACTTGAACATTAACCCTATTTGTCACTCATAAACTTGTGCTTTTATTTTCCCATGATTGAGAAGAAACCGAAGCAAACAAAAGCATTAACGTTCTCTCCCAAGTAAAAGCAATTTTGAAAAGTCACGGTTCACACAGTGAAATTTCATTACAAAAATTTCAGTGTGCAGACACGGATGAAAGTGTAGAAGAGAATAAAAAAAAAATTCATAAGAAATATTTCACTCCATATACATTTAGCATTGGAGTTGAAGTCGGAGTCGGAGTCGGAGTCGCAACTATTTTTTCACGACTCCACAGCCCTGGTTTTTTCCCAGCAAATCTAAAGGGAAATAAAGAAAATTGTAAGATTGAAGTCAATTTCGAGGAAAAAAGTATAAAAAAAAAAATGTTGTAAAAATTTGTCTTAAGTCCCAGACCTCAATTAAAAAACGATTTAGTTTTTATACCCTGCAAAAAACAATTGGAGGGCATATTCATTTTGTCATTCCGGGCGTAATGCAGCGAAATGTCCCTTTAAGACCCCATAAAATATATTCTTGATCAGTGCTGAAATCTAAGACGATCTAGCCCCGTCATTGGAAATCACGGTTCAGTTCAAATGAAAAAAGCCAGACCCTTGAAAATTGGTATAAATACAGCTTGAAGGAGAGAAAAGGTCAAGATCGTAAATGGGCTGAATCGGGGCAGAGGGAAAAAGTTCCCCTAAGGAGTACTAAATCAACCTCTAAAAAACAGCATGATTTTTTAGGGTTTTTTAAGCAAATGATATATATTATTTTTGTTAAGCAAATGATATATGTATATTATTTTTGTTTAAAAAAAGGTCCAAAGTGTTGAACGTGCAGTCAGAAAATCAGAAAAATCCATTTTTGGACCCCGCGCCCTTAAATGGACGTTGAAGTAACATATTACAGGAAAAAATAATGTAAACATTTACCAAAGTGTATCTTGACGGGGCACTGTGCAATTGGGAACATGTCGGAGCGTTTGGGCTTTCCCATTAGGGTCGCTGCAGGAGCTGTTTCGATGAAGAAGAAGAGGAGTCAGCATTTCCTTTGTGACTGTCCGACCCTGCAGGAGCGTAGGCTTAGACATTTAGGCTCTCGTTTCCTGCGAGCTCTGAACTGCCTCAGGGATGCACCGCTGACTGCCCTGGCGGGTTTTGTGAGAAGTTCTAGGTGGTTCTCTGGAACCAGTATTTCGTTTTGAAAGGAGTGTGTGACGTGTAGTCCTCAGGGCATCACAATGGGCCTTTTATGGCCTCCGAGTGTTTTCTCGCTTACAAATTGCATTATTTTAAGCCTACATTTCTTAAAAATTAAATTTCAGATGTTCTCTGATCTTATCCTGCTCCACCCTCCCTCCACCTAAATGACATTATCCTTTTTTTACACTTAATAACTAACCCTGAAAATTTACCTTTCTTTTTGTTTTATAGCAAAGGTGAGATGTCTCCCCCCACGGCCTCTCCCGGGGTGACCCCGACAAAATAGTTTTTATTTGCTAAATATTTGGAGGGTATTTAAGATTCGATCTGGCCGAATATAACGTTCTTACTTGTTTAACACAATTTATTTAAGATATTCAGTCCCAATTTTAAATAGAAATTACATGGGAAAATGTTTCATATTTTCCATGCCTCCTATTTGGAATTACAATTTCCCTAATATTTTTCCCAGTGGAAAAACTTTAAAGGGAGATAAGGAAAAATACAAGAACGAAGCCAATGTAGAGGATAAAGTTATGTCAGTATGGAAAATTTTTTTAAATTAATTTTTTTTTTTTTTTTTTTTTTAGGTGTAGGACCCCTACATATGCACTGCGCCGGAACTGGGAAAATAGTTTTTGGGAAGGAGGCTAAAGGGAGTCTTTTCTGTGGATATCCGATTTAAACCTTCTCAAATTATAAGTGGCGGGGAAGATATCTGCGGGTAGTTTGTTCCACATACGGAACGTTCGGCCAAAAACCGAATTTTCCTTATTTTGGTTCAAAGAGCTCAGTTAAACAGGAGAATCCCTAAATAGCTCGTAAAGAATAACTAGCGAAAGAACCTCTTCCGCTAGCACTTCGAAAACCATGATTTTTATTTTACAACTTTAATCACAAGATACATATTTATAAAAAAAAAAACATAATGTTATAAAAACAACGTTACGAAGTTACCTGCATAAATTAAAATAAATTTTTCAAAAACAAAACTATTCTTTTTTATTTTTAATTCGCTTAATTTACTAATTTCCCATTTTATTGAAATATCTGGAATATTTCGCAGGAAAAGAAAAACAGGGTAGAAATTGGCCTGATTACCTCAGTTAATTTATTACACTTCTGTTTTGTTTATTGCGGGTTGGTTGATTTCAACGTAATTTCAAAATAACGAAACCTCTTGCTTTATGCATAATCTTTCAAGAACCAATTGAGAATTACAGAAACAAAAGCACAATAATATGGCTTTAGTGTTTTAAAATTTTAATTAGGGACCGAGTAACGGTTATAAGTTTTATGCAAAACTTTGCATTTTAATCATTACGGAGTTCTCTTTCTCGCTTAGAAAATAAAATAAAAGTTATTTTATGAGTTTCATTTATTCCTCAGAAAATAAAAGTTTATTTTTCTTTATTATTTTAAAATACGAGTTAGTTTTTGATTTTTATTTATTTCTCACAGAATTAATGCTATTTCTTGATTTTAATTTGTTTCTCAGAAAACAAAGTTCTTTTTCGATTTCCATTTATTCTACAGAAAATAAAAGTTATTTTTGGATTTCCATTTATTCTACAGAAAATATAAGTTATTTCTTGACATTTTTTAGATATTAATAAAACCCTAAAAATTTGAAAATGTTTCTATACTTCAATCTTCTTTAATTAACTGCTCATTTCAAATTAATATTAATTAAAACTCTAATTCATAATTTCATCCTGTTTTCGTTTCTATAACCTTTAACATATTTTCCCTATTATCTCAAGGATCACAAGTCTCTACACAAACACTTGACATAATTGAAGCAAACTAAACACAGACACACACACACTTCTTACCTGTATTAAAGACACATCACCATTTGCTAATAAATTTAATGTTGACAATAGCATCCAACCGCTACTTGTCTCTTCGGTTGTTTCAATTTCCAAGAATTTCACAATAGCTATCGATGCTGCCTCCGTACTTTGATTGGAGGCACGTTTACGTATTTCGCTAACCATAAGACGTGATACTTGCTGGCAAAAAGCAACAACATCCCAAAATTTCTCACTCATATCCGAGGCAGGACAAGCACTAAAAACCTGCAAAATAGAAAATATAATAAAATTAGAAACTAAGTTTTTCTGTTAACCACCAACCGATACCAACAAAAAAAAAAAAAAAAAAAAAAGAAATATAATAGGAATACCTTGCAAAATAATGGCAGCATTTGATAAAGTTTCATGTCTCGTTCTTGTTCACTTAATGGCTCCTTAGGATGAGTGTATTCATTGAAAAATTTCTTCAGTGTGTGCAAACTTATTTGTACGCGTGCATCCAACATGGCATCCTCACTGGCGCTTGTTGGTAGTGAAGTGCCACCATTGGCACTGTGTAGGCCAGTGGGTGAGTTGGAGCCATTACTGCCATTACCAGCTGGTGCACTACCCGTGCCACGTAGTTTACGCATCACATTCATGTTGTGTTCGTTTCTGCCCAACTGTTCATACAGCGTTTGTGCTTTGTCTATTCTTTAAAGCTTTAAAAGCTCTTGAGATTTTTTTTGGTTTTTTTTTTTTTTTTTTTTTGTTAAAACTCCCTCTCGAGGGGTTTTATATTTCAAGTTGAATTGCTTTTCCCTCGTTATTTACTTTTATTTTAATGTTAAATGAGTTGAAAATCTAAAAAATCAAATTTACAAAACCAATTAATTGAAATTAATTTTTTTTTGTCGGCGTTACGCTTGAGATAAAATTTTATAAAAATGATTTTGCATTTAAATCATTTAAATAAGACTAAACAATTAATTGAATAAAATATTGAGATAAAAAATATGGATTTTGTGTGTGTGTGAACTTAATTGATGACTATTTATATACAAGTTTATAAAGTGATTTAAAAGAACGAGGAGGGTGTTCATACTGAATTTAATTACACTAATCGACACAATTTAATAATTTGCGGAAGCTGTTAGTTTTCAACTAACGCGGTTTTATATATTCTTTACATATTCTTTTTTTTTTAATTTTTTCAAGTGAAATTTATCTGAAAAATACTGATCCCTTTTGCAAATCATTAAAGGGGGCGTAAGCTTTCACAAAATTAGCCACTTGTTAATTTTTTTTTTTTATGTGTTAACATCTATACGCGCGCCTCTAGGGCAGTAAACTATCAGTTTCAATACATACGCAAGTGTAAGGTGTAAGATGTAAGAGTAAATCATCGTTGGTTTGTTCGTTGCTTGGCAGTCGGTATTGAAAGTGATTATTGGGCGATTTTCATATAATTTTCCCACGCGATTTTCTCCGGAAATTCATAGCCGATTTTATTAATTTTTGGATTAAAACGCTAGTGCGGGTTTCGACGAAGAGTTTAGGCCAAAAGTTAAGGCGATCCGATATCGGCGAGCGGAGATTTAAGTGTTTTAATTCGGGAGTATTAATTTGGAGTAATATTAAAAAAGTGTTTTATGTTGATCTTCGGTTTTGTCTTATGCATAGCAAAGAGAATAGTGACGTGGTTATACGTACATATATAAAAATGAGATAGCAAGACAGCAACGTATGTAGCTTATGTACAAACATAACAATGTATGTATGTACGTTTGTCTGTTGCTTTGCATTCTCTTTGTTTTTTGTGGGTTTAATATAAAATAAATAAACAAAAAGGTGTTAACACATCGCCCGTGAGTTCGAACACTCATTGATTTTTTTTTTGTAATTTTGCTAATCAAATGAAATATTTTTATGTTCAAGAAGATTCAACGTGTTAAACTTGTAGCCATAAAATAATAGAAAATTTTTATTTTGAACACCGCCCCTTTAGTGGGCGTTATTATATGCAAAAATAATTTAAAAATTTAACAAATTGTATTACTTAAGCCTACATTCCTTAAATATAACATTTTTAAGCTTTTATCACGAAGCTGAGACGTGATACTCCTCTGCCCTACCCCCTCCTCACCCTCTGCCCGTAAATGACCCTATCAAAAAAAAGAAGTTTACACTTAATTATCCCCAAAATTTATTTTCAGTGTTTTCCTGCAAAGGTGAAATGTCTCCCCTACCGGCCGCTACCAGAGCGACCCCGACAAAATACAGTTTTAATACCCTCCAAAAAGAATTGGACCCTATAACGTATATATATTCTTGCCCAGTAATAAAGTCTAAGACGATCTAGCAATACCCATACATCCATCTGTGGAAAACACGATATAGTCTGTTTTTGGACCCCGCCCCTTTTAGTAGGCGTTCAAGTTACATATTATATGAAAAAATTTAAAAATTGTATTCCTTAAGCCTACATTCGTTAGAAATTTAATTTATAAGTTTTTACGACGCAGGTAAGATGATCACTGAATTTCCCTTACTGCCCTACCCATCCACGTTCTTTGCCACCTAAATGACCTTATCAAAAAAAAAATTATTTTTTCTGCATTTAATTACCCCGAAAACTTAGTTATTAAGTTTTTACGACAAGGGTGAGATATCTCCCTTGTGGCCCTTTCCGGAGTGACCTTGTATAGAGTTTTAAAATTGGATACAGAAATTTCTTAAAGGAACTCTCACATAGAAGGTTACATATTTTTAACTTATCTCAGTTCCTTTTTTGCACTTTGATATAAAATATTATTACGTATATTTTATATCAGGCTAATAGTTCGAAAATGTTGTAGTTTTAAATTCATAAATACTTGATAAATATTCCAAGGCACAAAGAAAAGTCTAACATCAGTTTTTAGGTATTCAACTTACACAGCAGAGCAGAACAGCTGTTTTCGAAAGCCGCAACACTTTCATCATCAGTGCTCTTGTGTATTGTATTTGTCACCACTTATTAGGTGACTTAGTTGAGTATGATAACAGTTCTTATATAAAAAAAATTTTATTAGGAAATTGAATACGAGAACTGTATCAACTTGATGGTAATACATTTTTTTGTTTTCATACGCGTGTTACCGTTTGATTATTTTCTTCATGTCCCATTTTTCTCAATTTTGTGTTCCATTCTACTTAAGTCAACTTTTTTTTGTTTGCGTTGCGGCTTTCGAAAACAGCTGTTCTGCTCTGTTGTGTACGTTGAAACTGATGTTGACTTTCCTTTGTGCCTTGGAATATTTATTATGTCTTTATGAATTTAAAGCAACAAATTTTCGAACAATTAGCCTATAAATCTTAATTGAAATTAATATATCAATATGAATGTTCGTTAAAAATATATTAATACGGAAAGGTGTCTCAGTCATGCTCTTCCCAAAACATTGGAAACTAAAGTATGCAATTTCATATAAATTTGGAAAATGGATAAATTTTAACAAAAATAAATGTTTTAAGATTTTCTGAAATACATACTCGTACATATATTCTTAGAATAAAAAATAAATTTATATTCGCAAACAACAATGTAGAAAAACTTAAGGGAGTTTTAATTAAATTAAAGTAGGCACGCTATACCCAGCATTAGCCGAATTTAATAAATTATTGTTCGAAATACACAAATTTATCAGCGAAAAACCAGGCACATTGAACTTTTTTTATCTGTCATAAACATATTTTAGATTAGATTTGCGGTAACATGAAAGAGATCTGAAATGATCACACCCATGTACAAAAATGTAGCAACAAACATTCCATATTGTTTGCAGTCTCTTGGTAATTATTGAAATATAAAATAGTTTTTCTTTTTTTTAAACACGGAATTATCTATCCTCAGTTAAATCAATTATGTTGAGAACATTTTAAACTTAAGAAGTTGGAAATTTTATTATTAACTTTGCTCAGCAGGTGCTCAGAAATGAAGAACTAAACTTCTTGCGCAGATTCTTCAAACAGTTAAGTGCCGGCTTATCTAAATTTATGACAATTAACTTGGATTCTATATGAACCATTTAATTCTTATCAGTTGACTGTTTAATTCAATTTTTAAAATAATTCTTTTCTTTAGCATTTTTCTATTAATAATAATGTGTGATTAGCCAACAATCATCGGTTTGTGTGTGTAGAAGTAGTTTTTCAAAATAAACTTGTTTCCGCGCTATTTTATAATAAATAATTGATTAAAAATATGCATAAAATTATATTTAGTGTTTTGTGGGCACACAAAACAACAATGCTAATTTACACACAGACATGTACACAATTTATATTAAAACAAAATCATAAAACAAATCACTGAAATTTTAATAAAAATACAAATTTTATTTATAATGTGCACATGTAGTCGTGGGTAATTGAAAGAGTGTAGATGTACGTGAAAGACAGACAAGTTACAACAAGTGTTTTGTTGTGGTGAATCACTCTCAAAAAACAAGTGTAAAACAACAATACAAATGAGTGTAATTTTCGTCAGCAATGGCAGCTTAGCGTTTTTTAAATGCCCTCAAAGCACTTAATGCTCGTAATAATAATTTTTATAAAAATAATGATAATAATAAGAAAAACAAATTCGGCGTCTTTCGCTTTTAGTGATGAAATATTTTTTTAAAGTTAAATATCCACAATTGGAAAACCTTCTTTGAGAATCTTTAAAGCAAGAACTTGTTTTATGTTTGGTTATAAAAATTTCCTCTTGGGGGAAATTTAAATTATTTGGGAAAAATTATTGCTGCATGCCCTAAAATATATGAAATATTGTTTATATTTTATAATCCAAACTTTAGATTGATGCCTTTAAATTGTAAAGGCATCATCATTCATAAAAACTATTCAACTAGTTTTGCATTCGAAATCTGTCAAATAAAAAGGTTAAAAAACATAATATATATTTTATGAAACCTTCACAACAAAATACAATTGTTCAATTCACAAGTTCAGTCGTTTGGTTTATGTTAGAAAAAAAGAAACGATATTTATTGCTGCCCTTGTGATGAAATAAATCTTTATATATTCGTATTTTTAAATGTCAAAAATTTAAAAGTACGAGGTCTGTTCAAATAATTAGGTTAATTAAATTTTTTTTTTGACAAAATAAATGTATTTATTCATTAATTTTTATTTTGTTCCTTTGAAAAAAGTTTCACTCAGAAGTGAAACAATTGTGGCAGCGATTCACTATTTCATATGAGATTAAGTTCTCTCAGCACTTCGGTTTTTATTTTCTAAATCGTAGCAAAACGATGTGCTTTAATGGGATCTGGAAGAAGCCGCGGAAGGCCAAATCTAGTTAATACGGCCTTTTCTTTTATTAAAAAAAATAACGTTTATTTTTTGTTAAAACAAATAACTTTTATTTTTTATTAAAAAAAAATAACGTTTATTTTTTATTAAAAAAAAAATTTTTTTTATTAAGATAAAAATTTTTATTTGAGTTCAAGTTCAAATCTGCAACCTGCAAATTATTCCAAAATTTTTTGAGTTTTGATCACAAAAAAAAGATAAATAAAATAAAAAACGTGAATGTTAATTTTATTTGTCGAACTCATTAATTTTATTATTAATATAAGAATTTTTCTTACTTGAACTCAAGTTCAAATCTGCAAATTATTAGTTTTTTACGAATTTTTAATAAATTCGATGATTATAAAAATACTCTACATATTTCTCTCTTAACTTGAATTTAATAAAAACTCGTAAAAAAATTGCAGATTTGAACTTAGAAAAATTATTATCCTAATAATAAAATTAATGAGTTCGACAAATAAAATTTACATTCACTTTTTTTTTTGTTAAAACTCAAAAAAATTTGAAACCAACGCACTCTTTATGCCTGGTTTCTAAGACACGAGCCAATCAATATGCCGAATTTTCTCTCTAGCAATAATATGACGATCCTGCATAACAGTTCTCTTCACTTTCTCAATATATTCTTCGATTGGTGATGTCGAAGATGAGAGTCAAAATTCTCATCTACTCGTGGCTTGTGCCACCTATAAAGATTTTTCTTACTCAAAGAACAATCACCGTATGCCACTATGAAAGTTTCAAGAACTTTTGAGTTTTAATTCTAATTTTTGTTCAAAATTTTCTGCGAATTCTTTGAGTCCTTTTTTGTGACAGCAAAAAATCCCCTATCACGCAAAACACTTCTAATTCTTATGAATCTTGCGAAACTGTGAACTCTTGATCGAGAGGATTGTACCAACATTAAAAACAGAACTTAGGACTTTTCCATTTGATACACTCTTAAGCGCTTTTTTGCTTTAAAAAGTTGGCATCCCTGATTTGTACACATGCTTCCCCTTGTTAACTCTCCTGCACCTACACGAGGCCTGCTGGGTTTACTTCTGTAGTAAACAAAATAATTGCGTATTGCTATTGTATAATAATATTGGTTATTATTTTATTTTGTTATTGTGCAGAGGAGATGTTTTCATAATTTCAATTGTTGAATGTGGGTGAGAATTATACTCGTACTACATATTTGGTAAAAAACAATTTCATATAAAAATACACCCATAAAATATGATTTTTTACATAATGATTAAAATAACACATAAATTAGACTTTAACTCTGCCCATTTTCAAGAGACTCTTATAATTAGTGGCTTTTGACATTAATGTGTAGATTTTGTTGTAAAAGATTTAAATGTGTCAGTGAGAATGATCATAAAATACACTTGATTGTGTAAATCAAGTTTCCGCAACATTTTGATAAATAAAGATATTTCCAAAAGTTTTAAGAAAAAAACCACTGCCAGTGACCCATTTTCGATTTTCACACAACATTATTAATTTATTAATAGAATAGAAGGGGTCGAAGTCACTGTATTTACTTTCAATTCTTCTGAATTAAAGTCTAATCTAAACTACTTTGCAGTGTTGCCAGAAATAGTTAAAGCTATTATGCTTACAAATGAAATATGTACATAATTTTAAAAATTTAATATTGGCTGTAACAAACGACAACATAATTAATATTATTAAATTGCTTAACATGTTCAATATTTATAACAATTTTAATTTAATTATTTTTCAAAATTTTATGTTTAATAACAAGACATGATGGAATTGTTTGCTAAAAAATACCAACTTTCTATCCATATTTTAAACGAAATTTATTTGGTGATGGTCAAGCAATGTCTATATGCATTTCATTGATGCTTTATCAAATCATCAGTAGACTTCAACCATATAATGATTTGCACTCTTTATGACTTGCACTTTTTATGTTGACCTGCATATTTTATAATGACTTGCACTTTTTATGATGAATTGCACTTTTTATAATGACTTGTACTTTTTATAATGACTTGCACTTTTTATGATGACTTGCACTTTTTATAATGACTTGCACTTTTTATGATGAATTGCACTTTTTATAATGACTTGCACTTTTTATAATGACTTGCACTTTTTATGAAGACTGCCACTTTTTATGATGACTTGCACTTTTCATGATGACTTGCACTTTTTATAATGACTTGCACTTTTTATGATGACTTGCACTTTTTATAATGACTTGCACTTTTTATGATGACTTGCACTTTTTATAATGACCGAGGGATAACATAGGGTGGTCAGAGATGGTCGATAGTTAGGTTAAAAATTATGTAATTAAATTGAAAAAAAAAAACAAGTAATATTTTTTTTCAAGAACCCCACAATTCCCAAAAAAAAACCAAAAAAATTCCCAATTGGGATTTTTTCAGCAGACGCAGTTAATTTATTTTTAATATTTTAGAGCGCATTATGATGAATTAAAAATGGTTTTAATTGCAGTGTTACGATTTGAAAAAACACTTGCAATGACAACTTGCCTTTTTCGTAACACTCTTCAATATAAAAAATATAAAAAAATTTTCGTGAATTTTCTATATATTTATATTTGGGGTATTCACACTGTAGTCATAAAGTCATAAGTCATAAAATAATAGCACTAAAAATATGACTAGTGTGAACAACCCGTCATAACTTAGTATGCCATTTCAAACATCGCTCAGCTGATAAGAAAACAACACATTTGTAATTAGATATCAAAGATTATCAAAGCAAAAGATAATTGTAATGAAGTTGTTTGAATATGAGAAAGACTCCATTTCTATTTAAAATTATGAAAATTATTGTATGTATCAACTAAAACAGCTGCTGCCGTGATATGAGCTGAATAAATTTTTTTTGCGGCGTCATACGGAAAAACGTTCAGTGGCTGCCAGCTACGTAAGTTAAACGAGAAAGATTTTTCACTTGTATATATTTAGTTTTTACTATTTAGTTCTCTTTTAATTTTTTTATGTTATAAAAATGTGATTCATTGTACAGACATATAGGTATAAATCATTTTTTAGCCTTTTTTTAGTCGTGAATCATATATAAGTAACGGCGGCAAATATATACTATCGCCGTCTCACCTAAAGATTTTTAACAGTTCGACTCAGATCTCTAGAGCACGAAGTGTGAATACCCCAATCATTATTTTGAAATATGTATGTACAAAAACTAAAAAATAATATCTTGAATAGGACAGTCTGCCTGCAAAAATTATTTTTTTTGTCAAAATTTAGCGCATGTTCCAACTTTTTATAACTTTGAGGGTCTTGTACTGCCGTCCCCTTTGAAAAAAAAATAAAACCCAAATTCTAAACTTAAGCTTAACAACAACTATTTCAATACTGTAAGAAATTTTATTACAATCGGGCCACTCGTTTCAAAACTGCAGATTTATGTATTTGCAATTTTTTTCAAAATCCCCCACTGTGTGTTGGATAAATTTTGAATTTTAAGAAAACTGAGGTTAATTAATTTTCTATTAATATTAAAATAATCAATAAACCAAAATGAAATACATTTAATAATTGAGTTAACAGAATTGGATATGGAAGGTTAGAGTATCTGCAGTTATGTCCATCACTGTTACTAAATTAGTGTGATTTCATATATTTTATTTTTCTTATTTTATTGCAGTTGTAAATTCAAAAGCAACAAACTATATTTTCGGTTTATGAAAGTTTTTTTATCGTTATTTATTTAGTGGGAGGTTTGAAGTTATGGAATTGAGCTGATTGTGATATACTTTAATATTTAAATTAATTTATTAATTGAGAGGAATAGAAGTCATTATGACAACTTTAGTTAAAAGTGGTATGATAATAAGTTTATCATTATTATAATGTTTCTTTAATCTAGCAGATAGGATGAATGGCAAAACTTATCGTATACTTTAGCTTTAAGTGAAATCGTAACTTGTATTACAGGATGTTACTTTTGCAGTCTCGCAGATTTGAACTTGAGCCCGTTGAAAAAATTAACATCCTGTAATACAATTTACATAAGAAAGTTCGACTAATAAAATAGAAATTCAGACATAATTTAAAAAAGAAATTCATACATAATGTGAAATTGTAACAATAGAACAGTGTTGCCAGTAGATTTCTCGAAAAAAATACCTAATTTTTTTCTACACATTGCGAAAATGTCCCCTACAAAAATCCCTACGTATTTTTGTCATTAAAACAGACGAAAACCATTAGAAATGAAAAAGATTTTTGTTTCACTAAAAGCGATAAAATTTGTAAACAACTAATACTAGACTAGTGTCCAACTAGCTCATTCGTTCAGTTTTGACAAGAACCTCTGATCAAACCCATTTAAATTACATAGGTTTGATCACAGGTTCTTGTCAAAACTGAGCGAATGCGCTAGTTGTACACAAGTCTAACTAATACTGATATGCTTCTTCTTACTTAAAAATCTTTCAACATAGAATTATATGTTATAAAAAGTATATACCAAGGCGAATTCATGCACCAGGTGATGCCAAGTTAACAGCTGCTTTTTGTGTAGGAAGTTTGGCTTGCCAAATTTCATTGCTGACTTGACACCACCTGGTACATGAAACAACTCGGGAAATATATTTTAAGCGATTTAAACGAAAAGAAATCTTTTTAACAGTTTTGAAAAAGAAAATATTACTAAAAAAAAAATGTTATGTTTGCATTTGTTCCATAAATAATGCAACATGACAAAAATCCCTAAATTTTGGAGAATATAAAAAATCTGTCTGATTTTTAGTATCAAAAATACCTACATGTAAGGATTTTTCCCTACATCTGGCAACACTGCAATAGAAGACTTCTTAAACGTCAGATAAAATCCTACTTTTAACTAACATGAGGTGGTAATAATGGCCCTTAAATTATTTAATTAACTTTTTTTTTGCAAAATACCATTTTAATGTGCGTATAATGCTGCAGTAACTAGTGCTTTGGCAAGAATCTGGTCAACACTGTAACAGTAGTTTGCTTGCTTTTAGCATAAAATGTACATTAACTCATTGTGTTTACTTATGAATATGAATTAAGCCGGTGGTATAATAGCCGAATATAAGGTCTTCCGCAATAGTCTAGCATTCATGGAAAAGCTAGTTCATATACAAGAATATATCCGGTCAGCCGCACAGACTAAATCACAATTTGGCGGAAAATTAAACTATAGAACACAAATAGCCGCCCATATAAATTTCTTTATTTCGTTGTGACTCAAGTGTTCTTACTTCTTATTAATATTCAACAGCATACACGTTGGTTACATGATGACTTCCTAAAGGCCACAACAAACACACACACATTACCAATTACAACCGCCATGAAAATGTATAATTTTCTTTTTGAAAATGCAGGAAATTTAAATAAATTTCTTTAACGTTATTTTTTTTTTAGGTCATTCACGTTTAATTTATATTTTGTACACCACGAATATTATTTGTATTATCTTTTGTGAACAATTTCTTTTTTATTATGACTCCCACGTATGACAAAAAGAAAAAAGAAAAAGAAAAAAAAGAAATGTTGGTTGTTTAAAGATTGATTTTCCTTTGAAAACGTACGCGCCACATGCTACAATTGTAAATTCGTGTGGATGTTTTTTTTTTAATGACTGTCTATGATGTTAGAGTTTGTTGTTGCTGCTGTTGTATATTCGCACCCAGCCTGTAAATTTATTCAGTCATTCCGATTTTCACCACATGACTTGTAGAATCCCACAAACAAAAATAAAACGAACAAAATAACTTTGTCACGCATTTTTGCAATAAATATGTGTTTTTTGGATTTGATAGCAGGGATTGTATATTCAGACAACATAAAAGACAATTTTGATACATGACAACAACAACAACAAGAACAGCAACAGCAACAGCAACGAAGTCGGCTGCAACAGTTTCAATGTCAATAAACTTGTTTAGTTTTTTTGTTGTATTTTTTTTTTGGCAGTGAATTGTATTTGATTTTTGCTTTTGTGAAAATCCAATGAATGAATTTGTTATTAAGGAAATCCATTTGTAATGCAGTTTTAGAGCGGACATTGGCAGCATTCCAACTGTTCATATTCAGATAAATTTTCTCGTTTCTTCATATTTCGTACATATGGCCGAATTTGCAGCCAATGTGTGCCAAATAGCAAAAAAAAAAGTTTCTATATCTAATCGCAAATTGTCTTATTCTTTACAAGTAGGCATCTGTGTGTGTGTGTGTGTGTGAATAAGGTGACCATAGACTAGTTTTATGATTATGAAGACCAACGGGTTGTAATTAGAAATATTTGACCTCAATTGAAATTTTAATTCATGCTACTGGTGATTTCTTTTTTACAAAAAAAAAACAAGGAAATAAATTATAGAAAAATGATCTTTATTGAAAACTAATTTTCTTTGTGATCTCGAAAAAATAGACATTTTATAAAACAAACCGTAAGGCTCTTTAAATTAATGTAATAAAGCTTAGACTAATATCGTGTTCTTTTCTAGAATATAATGCCACATTTTCTGCACTTTCAAGGATATGGCAATAATAAAGCATTTGAAAGAAGTGAGTATATTAAAAATTAATCAGCAAGTAATTTTTTCGACTAATTGAAATTTCTAAGAAAGAAATTTAAAAAATGTTACATATTTTCTAGAAAAGAAAACACTTTTAGTTTTTCTTTTTTTTGGGAAAAAACATTTTTTTGGACTAAAATAAATTTTATATAAAATTGGTTTTTATTGATTTCTCAAATTAATCGCATTTTTAGACAAACTAATTTTCAATGCAGCTGTCTTAGTATGTGTAACTTCACATATTTGAGGTTGGCATCAAAAATAAATACCCAAAATGCATTTGCCGCAGATTTCCATAATGGAAAAACCAAAAATTGCAAACACTAAAAGAACCGCATTTCTTTTTTTTCAAACGGGCTTTAAATTCTTAGGCATACATTTTTTATCTCTTTTTTAAATAAACAATATTTTTTAATCAACTAATAAAAACACATACAGATACACACGTGTATATTTGGCGGTTATAAATGACTGTATTTGTTTGTTAGTCGGTTGGTTTGTTTCTTTTTTTTAAATTATTATTTAGTTCCGATGACTAAGCCGTTGATTGCTTCATTCTTGATTTGTATTGTTAACTCAAAACAACATTAACGACAACAACAAATGCAGAACGGCTAAAATGCCAATTAACAATATAAACAATTTAATATTCTTTAAAAGTTAAAATCTAAAAATACAACTGGTTGCTGTTTAATAAACCTTAAAGTGCACATGTTTGTATGTATACAGTGTGTAGCAATTATGGCCATTACAAGTATACAAACATTTTCGACTTGTTTTTATTAGCCAGCTTTTTAAGCTGCTTCTTAAAAAAGACATACTAAAAACGGTAAATTATTTGTTAATGTAAAAAAGTTCAAAAAACAACTAAAATTAGAACAGTTAAACAAATTAACAAATTAAAAATACTCTTATGCACATACACACATACAGATTGTGAATACCATTTTTTGGTGCACAACAAAAAGTTTCTAATTAGCTGAGTTGCGAGACTTTCAGTAGATTTGACTGCGAGGGTTATTACAAAATTCCTTGAAAAAAAAAAATAATAATTTATTCACATTCATTTTGGAATATAGAGCCATTAGAAAGTAAAATTTAATCAAAAAGAATTCATTTCTTTTAGTTTTTTTTTTTTTTTAAATATATAATAGTGATTGGAAATTGTGTAGCGATATCTATTTCGTATTAACTGGTCATATCAGCCAGACCATATAATTTTGTAAAATATTTATCACTAAAATATTTTATAGCATTTGAATTTACTATAACGCTGGTTAGGGAAATTTTCAAGAGGGTACATAAAATCTACCAGCATCCCACACTGGGGTTCTTTTGAAAAAATATGGTAATAATTCTGTACTTTCTATAGAAAAAAGGTTTGTTTTTGAGATCGAAAGAATTCGCAAAAAAAACTACAAATCCCAAAATTGAGATTTTACATATTTTTATCTTTTTTTTTAAATTAATTATGAATAAAATATATAAATAAGATGGCATAAAAATTGTTTTGATAGCAGCCTTATGTGTGAGAAAACAGTTTTTATTGGATTCCGGGTGAATAACAAGGGGAATTTTTATTCAGGTGAAATTTTTATTCCACTCCAAGGGAAAAATGTTATAGTGAATATCCCGCGGGAAATTATTCCAGCTATCAGTTCTCAGTGAATGTAGAAAAGAGAAGAAACTGAAAATAACAACATGAAACATCAAAGAAATTTGTGTTGAAAAATTTACATTTAGGTAATAATTTAAAAAAATTTTCCAAAATTATGGCTAATATTTCGTAGTAAAATATTTTGCGATACATTTTGGAAGCCGAACAAAACAAATTAAAAATATTTGTAATCGTGGTCTGGAATTATCAAAGAAATTTGTGTTGAAAAATTTTACATTTAGGTAATAATTTAAAAATAATTTAAAAAAGTATACCTAAATATTTAATAGTAAAATAATTTGGGTACATTTTGGAAACCTAACAAAACAAATTAAAAATATTCTTAATCTTTAGAATTGGAACAACAAGTTGTACAAAGATGCAGGCAAATGATTTGTTGCAAAAAAAATTTCAGTTTGTGTCTTATTAACGGATCTTGCAACTAAAATAAAATTTATAAACTCTAATATTTGAATTATCGAATAGAAAATACTTACATTTTATACTCTATTCCCCAACAAAAACTAAGTGCTTAAATTAAACGAACAAGTGAAAAAACCTTGCGGCAAAAAAAAAATCATTCACGATAAGGGGAATTTAATTTTAGCATGAAATCATTCACGGGGAATTTTTTCATGTTTGCAATTTTAGGGAAAAGGGAAAAATTATTCACGATAGGGGTGATTTTTTATCAAATCACAATTTTTAACTTGCCTTAAGAGTGTGTTTTTCATAACTTTCTGTGGGAAATTGGGAAATTGTGGCCACAAACTATAACTTCGACTCATGAAGTTTATTGTATGAAATTGTATTGCAATCGCATTACCCGATTAGAAACTACAGAATTAGTATTTCATTTGTTTTTCCAAATCCCCCACTGTGCAATCCCCCATCTGTCATTTATTTTCGGATGTGATATTCTTCTTCAAAGTTTTTGTACCTGGTGGCTCTTGTGTAAATTGCTATTGATTTCTTTTCTAAAAATGAATGCTAAATATTTTGCACTTTTCAATAAAAAAATGGCAATATTATGGCATTTGGAAATAGTGAATTTATTAGCAATTAATCAACCATCTCTTACGAAAAATTATTTCTATTTTAAAAATGTGCCCTGTTGTAGTTTCTTAGGGAAACAGTCATAAAATGTTAAATTTTTTTTTACCATAAGTGAATAAATTAAAGGGAAAAAGTGAAAAAACCTTGCGGCAAAAAAAAACCATTCACAATAGGGGGAATTTAATTTTAGCATGAAATCATTCACGGGGAATTTTTTCATGATTGCAAATTTTAGAGAAAAAGGAAAAATTATTCATGATAGGGGTGATTTTTTATCAAATCACAATTTTTAACTTGCCTTAAGTGTGTGTTTTTCATAACTTTCTGTGGGAAATTGTGGCCACAAACTTTAACTTCGACTCATGAAATTGTGTAGCAATCGTACTACCTGATTAGAAACTAAAGAATTAGAAATTCATTTGTTTTTCCCACTGTGCAATTTCCCATATGTCATTCATTTTCAGATGTGATATTCTTCTTCAAAGTTTTTGTACCTGCCTCTTGTGTAAATTGAGCTCATTATAAAAGCTCCCGATTTAGAAAAAGTAATACAACAAACACCAAAATTTTTTCAAATTAATTTTCTAACTTTTAAAATTTTTGAAATATCCATTCTGATTACGGTTGGCGTTTTTCGCCTTTAATTTTAAAAATTTAGAATAGACTAAATACTAATAATAAAGTCCATTATTTATAAATTAATTTCCTATTTTTGTAAAAAAAAGAAAGGAAATATTCAGGAAATCATGTGATTTGAAAATCTATTCTGGTCATGCAGACGTTTTTAAAATAATATGCGATCATCTTTTTCCCTCAGAATGAAATTCGATGCTGTATAAAATAGAAAAATTAAAAAAATAATGGAAAAATACCTGCATGATTATTATTGAATTTAAAATCACATGCGATTTAAAGCGACATATGTGATTTTCAGAACATGCCTAAGTTACCCTACGTCTCCACTTGACATCGACTTGAACATGACATGGACATGACGCCGGCAGAGCAACGATATTAATATGTCCATGTTCTTGTATGAGGCGACAACGTGTTCTCAGACTTCTGCAGTAATTTTAAGGTTGCATGAAAGGGGAAAAACATTTAACTTTTTACGTTCTGTCTCTTTTGCTCTCCTTTGAAATTATATACGAACGCAAACATGAAGTCGGACATCGATGGCTGGACATGAACGAGACATGGGCATATGTCCAGACATCGATGACTGGACATGAACGAGAGATGGAAATTTGCGGTCTACATTCGCCTTTTTCATGTCCGACTAGATGATGTCCGGATATATTTGAGGTCTACATTGGCCTGTCTCATGTCCGACTTGATGACCGGACATACATATTTGATGTCTAGTGGAGATGCAGCGTTACTTGTTTTTCATTTACAGAACAAGACCAAATGCCAACTTCTATGGTGTTGTTGTTGTTGTAAAATACATTTATAAAACAAACTTAAGTCAAGTCGACATTATTTAAATTTCTAGTGCAACAAACTCATATATTTAAATAAAAATTTTAATCTTTTTTTATCACAAAGAATTTTATTTCAACTCACAATTACTTTTCTCAAACAACTTTTTGCGTTTGATAAATTTTATATGAATAGTTTGATAGTTTTCAGACATCTTTTTAAAGTAGAGTGAAAAATATAAAATAAGGAAAATATATTATGAGATTTGATGATGACAAGCCAACACATAAAATAGAAGTTCATACAAACCTATTTACATACACAGTTTCAGTTAAACCATGTGAAAGTATGCATGGGAATTAAGTATGTGTGTGTGTGTAAGTAGTGTGTTCTGGTAAAAATTAATATTCTAAGCAATGCAAGAAAGCAAAATACTGCTTTCTTTTCAAACAGTAAACGAACAACTGCAACGGCAGCGTAATTATCTTTCTCATTTGAAAGCAGCTTTTTTCTTCAAAACAGCTTTAAAGATTTCTACGCAATTTCAATTGCAGTTTAAGTTTTTCTTTTTCAATTCAACCTAAAAAAAAATATAGAAACGTTAGAAAGATAAAAAACTAAATTATTATGTTCATAATTCTAGAGATATTACTCTTTGTACTGTTACTCTTATGAATCTAAGTGTGGCTTTTTTTCAGTAATTTCTTATTGCCTGTGTAAAATGATGCCATGGGGTCAGCACACGCTTTCAAGGTAAGTCACTCTTTATCTTATCGTATATTTTCATTATTATTTCTTTTGTCTTTTTGTCCCTCTCTTTTCAATTTCTTAAGGTCCAAAGTAAATTGTTTGGAAATCTCAATTAGTTTGTTCAACAGCATAACGTTATTTTTAGATAGAAAGGGCTTAACAAGTTTTTTTTGATAAATGAACTGTTTTTTAGCTCGGACCAGCAACCAGGGGATGACCCCTACATATACAGTACATTGCGCCGGAAGTAGAAAGCAGGGGATATCATGGAGAGAACAGATGAAGAAATATGAGAAAATAGAGAATTTTTTTTAGCTATTTCAACCCTTTACTACGCCACCCCATTTTTGGCCAGAGGCTATTCCTCTGCTCTTTAGTACACGACAGTGTCAATCGCTGCCAGTTATTTTCACTGACCACTGCTATGCCTTTAATACTGAAGCAGGCTGACAACAACTAACACAAACATGATGAAATTGACACCATATTCATGACTGAGGCCGGAGTCGAACTCAACACCCTCCGCTTCATAGTCACGTGTAAACTACTTCAGCCAACAGCTGTACTCTAAAATAAGAAATTGTTCTACTTTGACTAAAATTAACAAAACTATATAAAATTTAAAAAAATGTACTAAAATAAATTGCGACTGTAAACCATAATTTTTTGTCAAGTTGTTCGTTGTCCTGCATAGTAAGCAAACTGGTAGTTAGGCCCTTTTTATATTAACAAAGCGATACTTATGTTTTGAATAGGTATATTGTTACTACAATCAAGAATTCGTTAGACTTTCGCTATAACGAAAGTTAAAATGGCTACAGAAAATTCCCTTCTCTCTGTCGTCTCATATCTATTTCCCCAACATTCATCCTACTTTAAAAATCGATTGATTCCATATTTAAAACTTAGCTCAGCGAGGTTTCAAACCCTTGACCATTGACTTTACAGTAAACTGTAAAGTCAAGTTTTTGACAAGAACCCATAGTCAAAGTAGTGTAATTTAAATTATCATAAGTTCTTGTCAAAAACCAGCAAATAAACGAGTTCGGCTCAAGTCTACTTTATAGTGAAGGTATTAGCTGCCTCTGACAACAATAATTCTTTTAGTCCCTTGGCCGTGACTAAACGCTGTATGAAGGTGATATGACAGTGTTTTGAAATACCAGGATAATAATTCCCTCGGACGACACGTTTAATTCTTTATCCAATTTTGCTTATAGTGTTTTAACGATGAAAGTTAAAACCTGGTTTTAGCCTTCAAACCATAAACAGCAGATTTTGTGTTCACACTACAAATTGTGTCTTTAACATAGAGGCTGTATAATAAATTTGTTCAAAATAAATTCAATCGCTCATAGCAGTGTGTGAATTTGTTGCTGTATTTGTTCTCTATTTTTACAACACTTAATTGACAAGCTGATAAAAAGTGCCAGTCATTATAAAAAGTGCACGTCATTATAAAAAGTGCAAGTCATTATGAAAAGTGCCCGTCATTATAAAAAGTGCAAGTCATTATAAAAAGTGCAAGTCATTCTTAAAAGTGCAAGTCATTATAAAAAGTGCAAGTCATTATGAAAAATGCAAGTTATTATAAAAAGTGCAAGTTATTTTAAAAAGTGCAAGTTATTATAAAAAGTGCAAGTCATTATGAAAAGTGCAAGTTATTATAAAAAGTGCAAGTCATCATAAAAAGTGCAAGCCATTATGAAAAGAGCCCGTCATTATAAAAAGTGCAAGTCATTGTAAAAAGTGGAAGTCATTATAAAAAGTGCAAGTCATTATGAAAAATGCAAGTTATTATAAAAAGTGCAAGTTATTATAAAAAAAGCAAGTTATTATAAAAAGTGCAAGTCATTATGAAAAATGCAAGTTATTAAAAAAAGTGCAAGTTATTATGAAAAAGTGCAAGTCATTATAAAAAGTGCATTTCATTATCAAAAGTGCAAGTCATTATAAAAAGTACAAGTCATTATAAAAAGTGCAATTCATTATAAAAAGTGCAATTCATTATAAAAGTCATTCTAAAAAGTGCAAGTCATTATAAAAAGTGCAAGTCATTATGAAAAGTACAAGTCATTATGAAAAGTGCAAGTCATCATAAAAGGTGCAGGTCATCATAAAAAGCTCAAGTCATTAAGTGCCAGTCATTATTAAAAGTGCAAAATTGTACAGCAGAAGTTTTTGTTTGAAGGAAAAAATAAAAAGTTTTAAAATAGAAATTATTTTACATTCTGTGAATGAATATTTTAAAGTTATGGGACCACTTCTTGGAAATCAAGTTGTTTTATATAAAAAATGTAAGCGGATTCTGAAAATTCTGTTTATGAACATAAACAATACCAGCTATTTCCTATATACAACTTGGCAGCACTCAACTTAGCACAGACTAAAACAAGGTTGCATTTCATAAAACCTACTTAAAACCAATTCGAAAGCGGTTTTAATTTGCTTTTAACCAAATCATTTTTTATGGTAAAATTAGGTGTTAACAGTGGGTTTTAACGTTAAAACCAGAATTTGTTAAAACCATGTGTGAAAACACTATCCAGTGTTCTGTCCTTCTCCGTGCAGAGAGCCACTTGCCTTTGTGTGATCTACTTGCTAAAATTTTCCCGCCTATCGCCATCATTGAGGATTTCTGGAGTGTATTTACTTTGTCTATGCTAATTTTTATATAAACAGGTACTTTAATATTCAGTAAATGTTCTGTTTTCAGTTCTTTAAAAAAATCCAATATTGTGCTTTGAATAAAACATTATTTAAATTAATATCTTCCCTTGGTCTCTCGCCACACTTATGCATAATATTTTTTTATTAAAAAGTTGTGCCATTTTATCTTTAAAACAATCTGCCATAACAAACCTGATAACATGATGAACTGAACTGAATGAACGAACATTAAATGAACATGAAATGGAACAACAAGAAGTAAATAAATATTTATATATTATTTTTTTGTTGTTGTTTATATCACCTTCAAAACTACATCCTTTATTCCGTGTGCTGCTTTCATTCCAAACAATTGTCTCTGGGAGGCAAGCAGGTATTAGTTGATTTTATAAAAATTCAATAGGAATTGAATCCTTGTAAATGCAAAAATGGAAATAAATAAACTTCCTTTTCAATTTCGCCAAAACATTAATAAAATGTGACAGGAAACGTATAGACGAATAATAAATGGGAGGGATGATTATTTGCTACAGAATATTTATGTGTATAAATATGGAAATATATGTATATGAATAATAGAATGCATATTGCGTATTTTGTTTTGAATATTACTTTCAAGACCGCAAGTGAAAAAGAATATGTACAAAATAGATAATCATAATAGCAGAGATTTAAAGGTTTGAAAATTAAATTGCTGATAGTTTTTAATATGTATAATAAGTGGTGCCAAACACAATACACATGAGCAGTGATGATGAAAGCGTTGCGGCTTTCGAAAACAGCTGTTCTGCGCTGCTGTGTAAGTTGAATAACTAAAAACTGATGTTGCCTTTTCTTTGTGCCTTGGAATATTTATCATGTCCAGGAATCAAAAGTTGTACGCCCAGCATTTCTATTGTAGTTGAGAGTGAGTTCTCAACATTTAATTTGTGGCAAATTGTTATATCTGGTAATTTTTTCAAAGCCTGGAAAATTGCTTTAAATGCTAAAAATTTAATTTAATAGAGTTTTCACACTGACATGGTTTTAATAAATTCTGGTTTTAACGTTAAAACCAACTGTTGAAACCTGGTTTTACCATACAAAATGATTTTGTTAGAAGCAACTTAAAACCACTTTTGAATTGGTTTTAAGTAGGTTTTATTAAATGCAACCTGGTTTTAGTCTGTGCTAATTTGAGTGCTGCCAAGTTGTATATAGGAAACAGCTGGTATTGTTCATGTTCATAAACAGAATTTTCAGAATCCGCCTACATTTTTTATATAAAACAACTTGATTTTTAAGAAATGGTCCCATAACTTTAAAATATTCATTCCCAGAATGTAAAATAATTTCTATTTTAAAGCGCATTTTAAAACTTTTTATTTTTTTCCTTCAAGCAAAAACTTCTGCTGTATACTTTTGCACTTTTAATAATGACTGGCACTTAATGACTTGAGCTTTTTATGATGACCTGCACTCTTTATGATGACTTGCACTTTTCATAATGACTTGCAGTTTTTATAATGAATTGTACTTTTTATAATGACTTGCACTTTTTATAATGAATTGCACTTTTTATAATGACGTGCACTATTTATAATGACTGGCACCTTTTATAACAACTTGCAATTTTCATAATGATTTGCACTTTTTATAATAACTTTCACTTTTTATAATAGTCTGCATTTTTCATAATGACTTGCACTTTTTGTAATGAATTGCACTTTTTATAATGAATTGCACTTTTTATAATGACTTGCACTTTTTATAATGACTTGCACTACTTATAATGACTTGCACTTTTCATAATGACTTGCACTTTTTATAATGATTTGCACTTTTTATAATAACTTGCACTTTTCATAATGACTTGCACTTTTTATAATGACTTGCACTTTTTTATAATAACTTGCACTTTTTATAATAACTTAAATTTTTCATAATAACTTGCACTTTTCATAATGACTTGCACTTTTTATGATGACTTGCACTTTTCATAATCACTTGAACTTTTTATAATGACTTGCACTTTTTATAATAACTTGCACTTTTCATAATGACTTGCACTTTTTATGAGTGGCACTTTTTATCAGCTTGTCAATTAAGTGTTGTAAAAATAGAGAACAAATGCAGCAACAAATTCACACATTTCTATGAGCGATTTAATTTGTTTTGAACAAATTTATTATACAGCCTGTATGCTGAAACCACAATTTGCAGTGTGAACGCAAAGTCAGCTGTTTATAGTTTTATAGGAATTGTTGCACAAAAAAAATTTTAATATTTCAATCCCCAAGACTGCAATAAAAATTTAATCCATCTTAAGTTATAGTTTGCTGTTAAATATTTAAAAAAAACACTTTGTCGTCTGGAGCAAAATAAAAAAAAATATGGAAAACGATTGACTCTAAAAGCCATGCCCACAACTTCCCACTAATTTTAACTGTTAAAAAAAAAAACACTATTATTTTAATTTTCAAATTGCTACAACCTTTGAATGAATCAACCGATTACCACGTGACTAGTAGTAATTGATATAGTTTTCCGGGTCCTATAAAAGGATCGAGAACAGTAATTGATCACATATATAATTTCGGAGGTTTTATTCTTAGCCACTTTTCTCGAATTTTATTATGTTCACGATATCTTACGAACGCAACAACCGAATTTGACCCAGTTAGAAGCAATAGTCGTGGTTTTTTAATGCCAGGAACTGATTAATGTGAAAGCGATAACTAAATCGGGGTTTGTTTTTGATATATCGGTGCTCATTCTCAAGATATTTAAGTTTCATAGATCTCCATAAAATGGAATTCGGTATAGCCTTTCGAAAGTTATAAGCGGGCCACATATTATTTAATGACACCCTGCCAAGAGCAGTCAGGAAAGCTTTCTAAGAACGCAAAACCTCGAGATTTCGTGAAAACTCAATTTTTTTTAAACGAGTTAACACTAGTAACTTCCTGATTTTTTTTGAAAATTTTTAGAAAGATAATAAAAAGAAAATTCAACTATAAAATTTAAATTCCCAATTTTAGTATTTCTAAATATATTTTTAAAAATTGTGGGGATATGAGAAGTAAATTTCTCCATTTTTTTTCTATTGTATGAATTATATCATATTCCGACTAAGTGAGAATTTCCAGCCTTAAATATTGATAAATATTACAGTGTCTATATGACTTTGTACTATTAATTTTTTATAGATATAAAAACCCATTTAATTTGTTTTTTTTAATAAATTAATTTCATAATTTTACTTAATTTAAAAAACTTTTAAATTATATAAGAAATACAATTACTTTTGATTGTTTGTTTCTTCAATAGTAAATACAATATTTCGAAGGAATAAAATTTAACTTGCAGATCATTTTTTATTTATTTGTTAATTTTTAAAGTCAGCTGTTCTTGGATTCTTTGCTGAATAGATGGTAATTTTTTATTATTATTAGTAAAATACTGTGCTCTCGAAAGACAGTAACTGATCAGTGATCTGGCTGCATTTTAAAAATATTTTACAACTAGACTTGATGTTGATTGAATCAGAATTGCTTTGCAACAGGTAACAGTTTTAATTTACTTTTCCAATTTTTAAAGCCAGCTTTTCTTGGTTACTCCACAGAGATGCCACTAATTAATTTTTGCTGAAGGGCTGCCAATAATTTTTTTTGTGCAGATTGTATGAAAATAGTTGCGACATTTTATGAGGAACTTCAATTTCCTTCAGTTTAAAATAAAACATATTTTTTTCTATAATAGGTACCTAGTAAAATAATTAAAAATGTTTTTAATTTAAAGTGAAACTTTATTTTTCGACTTATTATTATAACAATGCAAACACTCTTTTAGACTCTGGCAATCAGCAGGAACAGTTTCGCATTTGCATTAGTGCCGTTATTAGCAGGACCCACCGACCGACATACACTCTTGCCCATAAGCTTTCAAACAATTCACAATTGATTGTTCAAGGGGGGCAATAATATGACGACAGACACAAAATCACAACAAAAGCCTAAGTGAAAACACAACAACACTTGATCATTATTTATGTCATTTAAACATATTTTATGCCATAAGCATTCAAGAGGTACTTGATTTTCAGTTTGTATTTAGAACATCAAGAAGAAATAGAGAAAAATTCAGCACACAACTGAAGGGATACTTAAAATAAGATGTGACTGATTTTAAATCGCATATGGCTGAACACACACACAATCACACTTTTATTCACTTTGGTACGTTTGCAAAATACTAGTGTGTTTTGCGAAATTTGTTTTCTTAATTTTTATACTTTTTTATAAAATTTTTTTTATGAATGATTGCGTTACTTTTTAATTTATTATTTAGCAACATTTTTTTAATACTTTTCCACATACAATTTGTAGCAAATTCCCCTTTTAAAGTTATATATTTGTAATTATATCTCCGTTTTTGTTGTGCTTAAGTTAAATTCAAATTTTTATTGATTTTTCGCTTATTTTAACACACACACAACCATTTGCTTCATCTTCTTCTTTTTCTTACTACTTTGTGAGTTTTATTATTATTTTTTGTTCTCTTGCTCGTTAAATGTTGTGTATGAACGTAGTCACCTCTTTACACCCCACGGATGCAAAAACAACACAGCCCAGATACTCACAAACAAACACAAACAATCAAATGGATGTTAAAAATATGGTTTATCGTAGTCTCACAGCCAACAAAAAGCAACCCAACCGATACGAAATGTAACAGTATTTTTTTCTTACTCTTTCTTCTACGTTTCACAAAAATACTGGAGTGGCAACGGTGCCAGGAATTGGGGGGCATATTTAGAATATGATATACATATTTTTTTTTAATTTTAAATAAATAAATAAAGGGTACAATTTTTTAGGCATTAGAGGAAATCTCGCTTGTTCCTTGAAAGAAATTTTTTATAGAGGAGAATAATGGTTTTTACTTAAATACTTTCTTTCTTCGAACATCAATGAAAAATGCAAAACTCCAAGAAATAGATCGGCTTTCAGAACATGCTGATAGCCGGTTGGCGTTTTTCACACCGTAAATGATTTGGGAACAGTCAACACTTTATGCCGACATTTCAGATAACATGTGAAACTGTATTAGACAGTTAATGAGGAAACCTGAAATTCTATTAGACATATGCTGAAGTGGCCTAAACATCTTATAAATTATTTATTTTTTAAATATCTTAAGCCAATTATGTCATTTATCATCCAGTATGGGCAAATGCAAAATGAAAATGCAAAAAGAGCGAACGATTTGTACATATAAAGGGTGTTTTTTTATGAAGTTTTTTTTTTTTTACGAATCACTCTGTTGTCTGACAGCTGTTTTGACAGTTTAAAGTGACGTCTCTACTCAGTATTGTTTGGCAAATCATCATGAACTCCAGAACAACGCTTCCAAATCGTGGAAATTTATTTTCAAAAACAGTGTAAACAATTAAAAATGTTTATACGCTTTTTTACCGCAAAATTCTCTTCAGTGATGAGGCGCATTTTTGGTTGAATGGATATGTCAACAAGCAAAATTGCCGTATTTGGAGCAAAGATAATCCACACGCCGTTCAAGAATTACCAATGCATCCCGATAAATGTTCTGTTTGGTGCGGTCTATGGGCTGGTGGAATCATCGGTCCTTATTTCATTAAAAATGAGGAAGGACGAGGCGTTACCGTGCATGGAAAGCGATACAGAATCATGATCAATGAATTTTTGGTGCCAAAACTTCAAGATATGGATGTAAACGAAATGTGGTTTCAACAGGATGGTTGCGAAACACTGGACTTATTGAAAGAACATTTCAACGACAACATTATTTCGAGAAATGGACCGGTGAATTGGCCTCCGCGTTCGTGTGATTTGACGCCACTCGATTATTTTTTGTGGGGATACCTGAAATCATTGGTTTACGTGGATAAACCAGCAACGATTGACGCTTTGGAAACCAGTATTCAACGTGTCATTGCTGAAATACGCCCTCAAATGCTTGAAAAGATGGTCGAAAATCGGACCTCCAGAATGACCTTTGTGCAAAATAGCCGTGGTGGCCGTATGCCCGAAATTATATTTAAATGTTAAATGACAAGAAATTATCTACCAAATAAAAAATTTTTTTTGGCCATTTCATAATTTGGCATGTGTTTTATTTAAATTTCAAATCAGCAAGCTCTTATAAAAACACCCTTTACAAAATTGATGAGCGAGCAGAGTAACGAAATTGTGCTTAGTCTAGCAAAAAAAAAGAGCATAAAACACCAATACAATGCCACACATGCAAAACTTTCAATGTAGCGGTGCCCATACCTGTTTATCATAAACATCAAAATAATCCTGTTTATTCTGTAACTACTTGTCGACGTCACGTCAAGACAACATCAAATAATGATACACTTCTGTATGTATTTTCTAGAGCAATTGATAAATTCGAACAGCATCTTGCTATACTCAAGGCATGTCAGCAGCAGTTAATTTCCGTCCACACAGAGTAGGTAACTATTCTATTTTTAGTATTGTCTTGAGATGACGTTGACAAAGAGTTACAGAATAAGAAGAAATATGTTATAATGTTTATTTTTTCAGTTGTACTTTTATGCAGAAATAAAAGTTCATAATATAATTTAATTTTTTTTACGATAAATTGCTTTTCATATAATAAATTCAATTAAGATTAATAGGCCCATTCAAAGGACATGTACAAGGTGGCGCAAAAGTAATCCTCCTATCAGAAAATGCTATAAAGTTTGCGTTTGGCCCCTAATGTCAGTTCTGTTTTGACATTTGTGTAGTAAACACATGCGAAATACACGTTAATAAACATATCATAAAAATAATCATGAGTGATGAGGTCCATTTAGCGGCTACGTAAATAAGCAAAATTTACGCTTCTGGGGCACTGAAAATCCGCGTGTAACCCACGAAGAGCCATTACACCAGCTCAAAGTCACTGTATGGTGTGCTGTTTTCGCTGGAGTAATCATCGGATCACCCTTTTTCTTCGAAGACGTCGCGGGCCAAACGGTTACTGTGAATGTTGAGCGCTACAGAGCAATGATCAACGAGTTCTTTTTGCCGCAACTTGATGAATTGGGATTGGAAAAGATGTGGTTCCAACAGGACGGTGCAACGGCACACACTGCACGTGCCACAACCGATATGCTGAAGGATGCATTTCCCGGGCGCCTAATCTCCCGTTTTGGCGATTTGCACTGGCCAGCAAGATCGCCTGATTTGACAGCTGCAGACTTCTTTTTGTGGGGCTTTTTGAAGTTGCGGGTTTATGTCAACAAGCCTCAGACTCTTGCACCTCTTAAAGACAATATCCGTCAAGAATGTGTGAACCTATCGCCGGAAGTTTTGGCCAAAGTGATGGAAAATGCCATAAAAAGGGCTCAAATGACAATCAACTGCGGCGGCGGCCATTTACATGACATGATATTCTCGACTTGATGTAAAAAAGTTAAAAGACAAAATAAAAATAATCCGCAAGAAGAATCAAAGTTTTTCATTTTTTTTAAATTACAGCCAAAAAACATCGGAAGGTTATTTTTGCGCCAGCTTGTATTAACGTTTAGAGGGGCGAGGGAAATTTAAGATCAATTTACTTATAAAAGTTATACCGCGGAGCAGAATAGCTGTTTTCAAAAGCTGCTATGCCTTTTCCATTTAAACTCATAGTTCTTGTTCATAACAATTTTATGATTTATTAAAAAAATTTGGAGTAAATTCATGAAAACGAAATTGTGCCTTGAAAAATATTTATATAACTCGGTAAATTTTTAGTGGATTTTCAAAAGCAAAGTTGCATTTTACGCGCAGACAAATACATGTTTTAGCTCAAAACAGAAATCATACGGTTCCCATATAAAATGGTCCAAAAAAACAACATCAAATTTTACAAATTAGAAAAAAAATTTAAAAAAATTATTTTCAATGCCTCTGCGTATATAGGCTAGACTTGTGTCCAACTAGCTCATTCGCTCAGTTTTGACAAGAACCTCTGATCAATCCTATGTAATTTAAATGGGTTTGATCAGAGGTTCTTGTCAAAACTGAGCGAATGAGCTAGTTGGACACAAGTCCAATATATGCCACTTGAAAGGCCTTGGTCTTGTCTTTCCAAATCCAGAGAGAAATTAAAATTCGGTTGACACTAGACTAAGATACAGGCTAATAACTAAACCAAGGTAGAAAACCCGGTTTTTTACCCGTAACTCAAGATTTTGCAGGTGTTTCGCAAATTTCGAAGATGGAGTTTCGTTCTGCCCGAGAAGACCTATCAGAAAAATAATATAATGTCCCAGGTATTTCAACTTTATTCTACTTTGTATTATGGTGGTATTATAAAAAAATGAGTTTTATTATAAAATTGTAAAAGTTGATTCCTTATGACCCATTTTTGGTATCTTTTAGACACATTCCGATTATAATGGTGTGTTCACAAAAGTTGTTCAGCTTTACCGCGGCTACAATTTTCCCAAATATAGTGTACGAAAAATCAGGATTTCTTAAAAGTTACAATAAAAAAATGTTTTCTTTATCTTTCTTAAAAAAAACTCTACGATAAAATACATTTTTGTCATAAAATTTTGGCAAAAAATATTCAACCTACTCTTGGCTACATTTTTGCCGAGCATAGTTAAGCAATATTTTTTAGTGCTGATTGGCTATTTGGCAAAAACTGATGGCACCTTTTTTTTGGGCATCAGGGTAATATTGGGAAACTTTGGAGGCCCATTAAAAAAAAAAACGTTCACCAAATTTGCCAAACTGAGTATAGAGTTTTACTATAATATGATAGTAGAATAGAACCCATATACTCACGACCTTGCACTTTTTGCATTGTTGCACAGTGTAAGTAAAGAAAATAATCCCCGCAAAGGAACAAAATTATTAAGCATATGATTTTTTTAAGTATATGAGTCGTTGAAATAACATTCACGTTATGCTTGCCTTTTATCTATGGCATTTTTTAGTGATTGTCTTTCCGGTCCCTGCTTTTGATAATTACAAGTACGTTTGGCTACAACACTGGGAAATTCCCCTAGTATAAGCGAACCGAATTGAGAAGAAATCTATTTAAAGTTCTAGTCCATAGTATTGCCGTATGAAAATTCAAATTACTAACTTAGCGCGTTTTAAACGAGATTGATAGCGATCAGGGGAGACAATTTAAAAAATAGGATTAAATTTGCTTCACCCGTACTCGTCCGATTTAAAAAAAATATATAATCTCATCCTATAGAAAATGTTATTCTAAGAAGAAAACATGTAAAATAAAAAAAAAATCGTAGGCAACTCATATAGTTTTGCAAACCGTAAGAGTTTTCTCGGTAATTTTTTAATGTAGAATTCCCTTAACGAAGGCAGTATTCGCCTAGAGATAAAATCCTTAAGCCAGACCGAAGTCTGGAAATACAGATAAACTTTAGTCAGCTAAGCCACTAGCCATAAATAAAGGAAAATATCCTTAAACACGCCCGTCAATATGGAAAAATATTTTACTTAGCAAAGACACTACCACTCGTCATATCTAGGGGTGAAAATCAATATGTCTGGCCGAAATATTGGGTTATCTGTACTCAGCGAAGACAATATGCGGTGCAGCTTGAGGAGAAAGTCCTTCAACACGACCGAAAGCCACCAACGAAGAAAACCTGTACTAAGCGAAGCCACTATTAAATACGCCTAGAGGAGAAAATTCTTAGCCTCCGGACGTAGTCCGAAAACATGAAATCTTTCATATAAGGAATTTTTCATATTGTCATACTAAATAAAAATTTCCTAAAAAAATTCTTACGAACTTTAATACTTTGCGATGCCCTAACTTCAAAATATGCGTTGCGAGAATATTTTAATGTTACTTTTTTTTCTAAGGAGTAAAGTTTCTTTATTTTTCATTTCACAAATTTATTTCACCTTCTTTTGCTATTAATGAATTATGCTTATTTAAGCAAGAAGTCAGTTATTTGTTATAAAATAAATAAAGTATTTTTATAAAAAGCAATCGAGTTGCTTAAATAAACATAATTCATTAATTTAAATTTTTTAATATACCATAATTCTTTCCCTTAAATCCGAGGATCGGTAACCCAAATTTGTTAAAAAAATATATAAAATAGGTACTGGTTTTTATTTATGTTTAAATTAACTGTAGATAAAAGGGAAGAATTCGTATTTCAATAAAAGTGTTTATTTAGTATTCTAGATTGCTTTTTCGGCGTGCCATATGTTGGTCCAATCGTCTCTTGTGGCTTTGCTGCTGAGTGTTGTTTAGTTGTGGCCAAATGAGGCAGTCGTTGTTGCTGATTTTTGCTGTAGTTGTTGAAAATAAGACACGAACACCCCCCATAAACTCAATACACACAATATTTTTTCTTCAACTCATTTTTTTAACATTCAATGCACCTTGTGAAATTATATTTTAATTCTTTATTAACATTTAGCTAACTATTGCAAATTTATACACACATTTATAAATATGTATGCATGTAGTATACAAATTTCACTTCACACACACACAACACACTTACATCTGGTGAAACTCATTTATTTATTTTCTTATATACACTTTTTTCTTGCCGATTTTCTCTCATTGTTGTTGAATTGTATTAAATTAATTTGTTTTTCTCATTTTCTAAGATTACTTTCATAATGAAATAATTTCTTTTCTAACAATAACAATATAATCAACACTTTTAATGCGTTTTTTGTTTCACGTCCGTTTGCTAGAAAATTTTGTCGACTAATGAAAAAATTGAGTTTTCTGATACTTATTTTTGACAGTTTTCTTTTTTGCTGTCATTCTGTTGTGGTTTCCTTTTCGGCTGTTCGTTGCGAGAGCATACGCTATTCTCTTTGTGTATTTCTTTATTATTTTCTCTTTATTTCGGTGTTTGTTGTGATTTCTTAGTTCTTTGTTTACGTTCGATTGTTGACGAATGAGTGGAAATTATAATAAAATGTGCGCTAAAGTGTGCATGTAGCAGGCAATAAAATGTGGCTTTGAAGCGATTTTACCTTAAATATGTTAGTATACAATATTGGAGTGCTATTTGAGCAAAATGAAGTTCTGTTTATATTATAATGACCAGAGCCACCGTCAAAAGTGGTCAAATTGAGCAAAGAACACTGATGAGATGGCATGGCGGCCTCGAAATCAGTACTGATCCGATCTGCTAGTTTGATGATTATAAAATATTCTAAATATTCTATTTTTAAAAAATAACTTGAATTTAATATAATTGGGGTATTCACACTTCATGCTATTTGGGTCATATTGTCATAAAGTCATAATATTTTAGACCAGTTTAAAAAAGTTGTTGTTGTGTTGCATACAAAAAAGTCATAAAATAATAGCACTCTTTCAGGTATGTTTCTGTTTTGTCATAAAATAGCTCTAGAGAGCTATCAATATATCGATATCCTCTGGATATCTTCATCAGGATAACAATTTAAAAATTATTTATAATATTTCAACAATAACAAAATTTTTAAAGTATATAAAGTTAAATATTTTTGTTGTTTTTTATTTAACTTTTTATAATTTAAAAATTTTGTTATTGTTGATATTTTATAAATAATTTTTAAATTGTTATCCTGAAGAAGATATCCAGAGGATATCGAAATATTGATATAATTATAAAATAAATAGTGTTATAGTTATTATTTTGTAAAAATATGTAAGTCTCAAGCTCAATATTAATTCAAATAAAATTAAAAAACAAAAGGCTGAAAAAATAGAACAATATACAAATTCGTTTATATATTCTTGTGCACCAGGAGACACATTTCATAATTTTAAATAGAAATGCAGTTTTTCTCATATTCAAACAACTTCATTACAATTATCTTTACAAATGTGTTGTTATCTTATCAGCTGATCGATGTTTGAAATGGCATACTATGTTATGACGGGTTGTTCACACTAGTCATATTTTTCGTGCTATTATTTTATGACTATATGACTACAGTGTGAATCCCCCAAATATGTAGATATAATATTAAAGCGTGTTTTTTTGGAGTGTCACAACACTAGAGCAACGCGTGCAAATTGTTGAAATTTTTAATCAAAATAATTGTTTTATTCGTCAAAGTCATCGTGCACTTCTTCCATTTTATAGCGTCCTTGAGAGTGGCTAATTCGAAAAACAATATTACGTTTTCGGACCACATATACTGTTACTGATAATGTGCATCCCGTGAGATGCCGAACAGTGCGCCATGAACAGGAGAGTATTGAAAATGATCCAATCAGTCAATTCGTCACCGTTCTCAGCAACTGGAGCTGTGTACGTCCACTTTATGGACGAGTTTTTTAGCTGTTGATAATTGATTTTCCAGATTGCGCCTTCTATGCGCCAGTCGTGGCGACCACATGGCTGAAATCATACTTAAACATTAACTTCATATCACTTTCTTTCCAATAAAGCCCGTTTCATTGATATTAAAAATATGTTTCCCGGTTTTATTATGATTTAAATTTGTGACTCTCTATAAAAAACATTTGTTATATTGTCTCAGTTAATTTATTACACATTATATTTTATTTGTTGCCTGTAGATTTCAAATTAGCTCCTAAATAAGAAAACCTGTTAGGATATACTTGTGTCATTCCCAATTCGTTTTTGGGAGTTATCATGCGAAACTACTTTTCCCATCACTTATTATGTAGCTTAGTTGAATGTCTTGAGAGTTGTTATTTGTAAAAATTTTACAATACATTTTTAGTTAAAGAAATTTATTTTTGAAACAAATAGCACGGAAAATTATTAATAAGCACTAACTTTGAAATATATGGAATCGTGGAATAAAAAAAGCGCTTAAAACAAAAAAAAAGCATCAAGTGTTCAACGCTGTTAGAAATGTCAAAATAACCAATCTCACCATTTGTGGTGAGTTGAATTAGGGGAAAAGTGGTAATTTTTCATTTAGTGTTGTATATAAGTGGAGCTTGTCTTGGATTGATGTTTTTGCTAAATATTTCTAGTGCTGTAAACAGGAACTATGTGCTTGTAATAGATTAGGTGTCTTTGATTGTGGGATGCCTTTGCTTAGTCTAGACATAGTAAGTGAAATATTAATTGTGAGTCATTTGATGGTATTCGTCACCGATGTTAGTGCAATAAATGAGATACAGGTGCAACTTTGGATTGAAATAATTGGGAATTTAAATACACTTGACCCTTAGTTGAATTTCCGCAAGGATTAAAAGTTGTTGGGATGTATAATTGTTGTATGTATAATTACGAACAGTATTATAAAGTTGCATTTCTTGGGTGATATAACCGTTTATAATACATAAAGGTTACTTTGAAAAATGATAGGGTTTGTGGCTAAGCAGCTGATTTGCTTCTGATGCGTTCACACTACAAATTTAATAAATAGAGATTGTTGAAAAACCTATTTTTACAATTTTTAAAGATAAATTAAATTTCTAATAAAAATAAGTAAGTATTTTGTTACTATTTTTGGCATCTTCCTGACCCACTGAACAACAGATATTTTTGTTTGTGTGTAAACCCAATATATTTTACAATGCGAACTAAACTAGAAATTATTTAATATATTGTGACTCAGTATTTTAAAATTATGGAACTACATACTTACACAAATGAAGAAATGTTTTGCTTCATTTCAAGCTCAAGGAGATTCTCTAACTAAAATGCGGGTATTTAACATTATCATGCCATCGCTATAATCAGTTTTGCTAAAAGAAAGATGCATTTCATAAAAATTACTTAAAACCCATTCAATAAAGGGTTTAAGATCGCTTTAACAAGTCGAGTCGTCCTCAGTCTAAAAAATATTTTAACATTCACTTATTCTTATGCTGCCACTAGTCACTAAATTCTCGGATTATTAAAACTAATCTAGATTTCTTTTTCGGCATTAAGCTCGATATACGAATTTAAAATGCAATTTTTCGAAAGTGCAACATTTCGAAAAACTTTTGTTGATTAATATCCGTATAAAGCACAAAGTACTTGTTCGAATTGCATTTTTCAGCTGCGTGCTACCCTTTTCAGTTAGTAGCCTTTAAATAATATTTTGAGGAAATAAATCTTTTAGATAAAGAAAACAAATTTTTCTCGCTATATAAACTTTAATAAACATGTAAAAAAGAGGAAAAGCATAAATGACAATATGAACATGTGAACAGGAAAGAAAGGGTAACACAAAAATATGTGTAACATATTTAACAATTAATGACAATTCAATTTATTATGATTGAATTTTGAGTTTAATGATGTCATTAGCGAAATTTTATGGCAACAATTTTTTTTTGAATTATTACATTTTATCTGCAGTTTAATTAACTCTGCTGCTGTGGACAGACATATTGTTATCCAAACTACAAAAGTCCATGACTGACAAATTTATTATTACTAGACCTTGTGATTGGATATGATTAACCAAACACTTCATAGTCAATAAAAATGTATTTTGAATATTTTGTCATGTACGACCTGGTGGATTTTAGGTGACGATATAGTCAACAAACTCAGTTTTACTGTTGCTATACACAAACAATATATACGAGGTCTGTTCAAAAATAAGCTGCATTTTTATTTTTCTCGAAAAATATATATTGATTCAGCAATTTTCATTTTGTCCCCTCCAAAACAGTCCCCTCATCATTTATACACTTAAGCCAGCTCGTTTTTCCAATCCCCGAACCACTTCCGTTATGCATGTTTTGGTATATAGATGAGTTCTCTCACCAAATGTGGTGAATATGGCGGGCATGATTACGATTTTGTTTTCGGTTCTAAATATATAATTTTTTTTATATAACTGGCTGTTTTTGTAAATTAAATAAAAATTTTTGCTTGGTATTTTATATAAAAAAAAAAAATTTGTTGGGTATTTTATTGTTGTTTAAATAAAAATTCCCGAAAGTAGATTATTATTTTATTTGCAAAAACAGGCAGTTAGTGTACAATAATCGTATGTCACTAGCAACATTTCAATAGCTCTTGAGCACTTAATTAAATTTTTTACACAAAATTTCATGCAAATTCTATGATTTAATTTTTTCAACAGCAGAAAATCGCTGAAACCCAAAATATTTTTCGCCCACAAAACAAACTGAACATGCTAAATAGCTGATAGTGTAATAATATACGAGTATGTTCGAGACGACTGAGCCAACGTAAACAAACAACGCTAATAGAAATTTGAAAATTCATCTTACTTTTTAAAAAACCTCGTAGCCAATTATTTCAGTGATTTAAACATTGTCTTTTTATAATAACATGATTGTTTTAAACACCCTTTCAAGGCAAACTCGACAACAATTATTTTACGATATTCAAAAGGTCCTTCCTGGTGTGCTACTGACATCGCTAATTTAGTGTAACTTTTACAGTTTTTTGTTTTTGTTATTGGATACTTATTTTCATAACACGCGTTCGCACTTCCTGTTGGACAGCCGGCTGCGTTGGAGGAGCCCAAACTACTGATGCTCCGTTGCAGCTTGTACACTTCAGCGCCTTGCAACTTTGTACAGTTAGTTGTTGAACTCTTAAGGAACAGTTAAAAAAAAAAACAGTTGCTATATTTATGTTAACGTTGGCTTCAAGGAATACAAACGGTTACAGCAAATCAAAACCAGTTTTTTTTTCGTAACATAAGTATCATGTTTAAAGGAAGGATATGCCGATACAGATGTTCCGATATTGAAACATGTGGATTTCATATGAAACGGGGGAAAAAATCTTTATTAAACGCATGCTATTTATAAATTAAAGTCAAAGACACCTGTTTGTGATGGCATGGAAAGAACGAAAAAACTGTTTAAGGATATTTCGCTAAGGTGTACGCTACATTTAAGGATAATATGTAAAGTTAAATAAAACACTCATAATGCTATAGTTTTGATTAAACTTTTATTTCGTTAGAATGCTTAGACCCTGTCATTTCTTTGCCGTGTTAATTGTTTTGAAGGGAGAAGGGTAGAAGTAGTTTAGAAATTATTAATAATTGCACGAATCACTTACTCTCTGGGACCATTCACCTCCCTGGTGAATAAAAAGGGGAATTTTTGTTCATATGAAATTTTTATTCCACTCGATGGAGCAATGGTAACGTGAATCTCCCATGAAAAATTATCACCGTTATAAGTTCTCAGCGAATGTAAAAAAGGGAAGTATCTGAAAATAACATAAAAATTAAAGCATTTAGTTTTGAAATATATATCTTAAAATATACAACTAAATATTTACGACCTAATTTAAAAAAAATTTGTGATTTATAACAGCTTAATAGAATGAATTTTCATGCAAATACTTATTTTACAAGCATCTTTTCTAATCGAAATATTTTTTTTAATTTGGCTGTTAGTATAGGGAGTGATAGTTTGTTTACTAAATTAGATTTTCGCACTATTTAACATGTATGTATTAAAATAATTTAAATACATTAACAGATCTTAACTATTAAATAATTTTTGTTTTTTTTTTAATTTATATATTCGCATTATAATAAAAACTATTCACATTTTGCACTTATCCCCCGTGAAAAATAAAATGAATTAATTACAGGTAAAAGTGAAAAAACTAGCAGGAAAAAATCATTCACCATAAAGGGAATTAAATTTTAGCATGATATCATTTACGGGCAATTTTTTCACGATTTCTTATTTAGGGAACATTTTCCAGGGAAGAAGTATTCATGATAAAGGCAGAATTAGTTTGTACGTGTTGTTCTGTTCTGAATCAGCTGTTTTGTTTCTGTTCAATTAAAAATCTGTATGTGCGATTTGATGTTTCTTTTTCGTTCTGTTCTGTTGCGGACAAATCTGTAGAAAATAGAATTCAACGTTAAGTGACAGCTAACAGTGCGTATGTATTAGTTTTTTGTGGCATCAAATATTACACATTTTTTGTTGAATTTTTTGTTTTGTTTTAATTCAAGATTTTTTAAGTTTGTACACACAAAATATTAATTTTTGAACTATTAATTTATTTATTTCACAATTTTTCACAAAATTATTTATTTTCACAATTTCAATTTATTCGTTTGCTTTTAAAAACAGCTGATTTCATTAACAGAACAAGTAATTACAAAACATTTTCTACAGAACTTCACAGCACAGAACAGCAACAGAAAGTAAAAACTAATGAAGCCTTAAGAGTGATTATATTGTCCCTAAACTGAACGAAGTGATCCATGAACCGGTTTGTTTGAAAGTTAAAACCTGTTTATAGCGTTAAAACCATAAACAGCTGATTTTGCGTTGACAGTGCAAATTGTGGTTTTAACATACAGGTTATATAATAAATTTAATCAAAATAAATTAAATCGGTCATAGAAATGTTTGAATTTCTTGCTGTACTTGCTTTCTATTTTTACAACATTTAATGGACAAGCTGATAAAAAGTGCCCGTCATTATAAAAAGTGCAAGTTACCATAAAAAGTGCAAGTCATTATAAAAAGTGCAAGTCATTATAAAAATGCAAGACATTATAAAAAGTGCAAGTCATTATAAAAAGTCATTATGAAAAATGCAAGTCATTATAACAAGTGCAAGTCATTCTGAAAAGTGCAAGTCATTATGAAAAGTGCAAGCCATCATAAAAAGTACAAGTCATTATGAAAAGTGCAAGTCATTATATAAAATGCAAGTCATCATAAAAAGTGGAAGTCATTATGAAAAGTATAAGTCATTATAAAAAGTGCAAGTCATTTTGAAAAGTGGAAGTCATTTTGAAAAGTGCAAGTCATTTTGAAAAGTGCAAGTCATTATAAAAAGTGCTAGTCATCATAAAAAGTGCAAGTCATCATAAAAAGTGCAAGTCATTATGAAAAGTGCAAGTCATTCTAAAAAGTGCAAGTCATTATAAAAAATGCAAGTCATTATAAAAAGTGCAAGCCATTATAAAAAATGCAAGTCATTATAAAATGTGCTAGTCATTATGAAAAGTGCAAGTCATTATAAAAAGTTCAAGTCATTATAAAAAGTGGAAGTCATTATGAAAAGTGCAAGTCATTGTAAAAAGTGCAAGTCATTATGAAAAGTGCAAGTCATTGTAAAAAGCGCAAGTCATCATAAAAAGTGCGAGTCATTATAAAAAACGCAAGTCATTATGAAAAGTACAAGTCATCATAAAAATTGCAAGTCATCATAAAAAGTGCATGTCATTATAAAAAGTGCAAGTCATTATAAAAAATGCAAGTCATTATAAAATGTGCTAGTCATTATGAAAAGTGCAAGTCATTATAAAAAGTGCAAGTCATTATAAAAAGTGCAAGTCATTATAAAAAGTGCAAGTCATTATAAAAAGTGCAAGTCATTATAAAAAGTGCAAGTCATTATGAAAAGTACAAGTCATCATAAAAAGTGCAAGCCATCATAAAAAGTGCAAGTCATTATAAAAAGTGCCAGTCATTATTGAAAGTGCAAAACTGTACAGCAGAAGTTTTTGTTTGGAGGAAAAAAGAAAAAGTTTTAAAATGCGTCCTAAAATATAAATTATTTTACATTCTGTGAATGAATATTTTAAAGTTATGGAACTTTTTATACAAAATGAAGAACTTCTTGTTAAACAAGTTAAGTGAATTCTGAAAATTCTGTTTATGAACATAAACAATACCAGCTGGTTCCAACGTACAACTTGGCAGCACTTAACTTAGCACAGCCAAAAACAGGCAAAAACAAGGTTGCATCTTATAAAACCAACTTAAAACCAATTCCAAATAGGGTTTAAGTTGGTTTTAACAAAATCATTTTGTATGGTTTTACATTAAATTCAGAATTTATAAAAACCATGTCAGTGTGAAAACACTATAGAGGAAAAGTTGTGCTGAAGTGTATTTTAGTAGTCGTCTTAAATTGTTTGAAATATTATAAAATAATAACATTCTGGTTTTTTAAAAGTTTATTTAAGAAAATAAATGTCGTTTTTTCCTTTCCCTTTGACATGGTTTTTATACATAAATTATTTTGTTATTCTTGTTATAAAATATTATATTACAATAAACAAAAAAATTCATAAGGAGTCATTTCAGTTTCGATTGCTTTTGAAAAGGAAATCCATAAACATATCGTTTACGAAAATATGAAATGTTGGCAACAAACGTGTGATATACGAGCAAGGAGTGCGTGTAAATTTATTAGGTGTCATATTTTAATTTATAGACTTTTTTTATATTAATTTTTTAATGCATTTAGTTTAATAAAAACGAAGCGATGAAATTTTATGAGATGTCTATTAGAACTATTTCTTATTGATAAAGAAAAGTTTTGCAACTTTTGGCGGTTCCAAAGATGCCAATGTCATTACCATAATGATCGTTTTATGGCTATGACAGTGACTACTATCCGATAATGTGTAAAAAGATAATGCGTAAAATGGCACAAGAACATCTAGGAAATGTCCTTATACACTCAATAATGCGGAAATTTTATTAAAAGCAAGATAACAAGTTACACAGCAATTTTGAGAATATTTTACATTATTTATTCAGTTTTCTAATAAAAAAATTGAATCCATAAAACTTGTTCATTGACTTGTATTTCAAAAGAATTTAACTACAATAATAAAAAATTAACAAAAAAAAAATTAGCCAAGCCACAGGGATTTATACCTACACGCATATGTATGTGTGTGTAGGCAACACTGGTCTCTCTTATCTTTAATGACAATTGATTTATTATTTCCTTTTTATATTTGAAATAAATTCTTCATCGCGAAATTTTAAAAATTTCTAAAGTCGCCATCACAGGATTGCAATTTTTTATGTTGAAATAATAAAAATTATACTTCTTTTTCGAAATTTACACAACAATAACTTTCCTTCTAGTCAATAAATAGAATAATTTCCCTTTTACGAGTACACAGCAATAAATTTCCTTCTAGTCAATAAATACAATAATTTCCCTTACAGGCTCATTACTTTCGTAATAAGAACTATACGAAAAGTTTATCAAAAAAATAATACAAAGAAAATAAAAAAATATGTTAAAACACATGTTGCCATTAAACTATTGTATTACAGGATTTTTATGAAGAATGTTTTGACATAAATAAGCACTAATTTATTATGTCTGTGGCACGTGTTAAAAAATTTAGCATCCTCTCTATTATGTTTGGCCAAGCTTGAATAGTCAGCGGTTTTTGTAAAGCTAACACACATACACACACACGCGCCCTAGTAGTGGGCAGGAAGTTTTGGTATACAAATATATTTGTAGGACAATTTAGTTTATTCTATTATTGCTGAAGGGTAATTATTTTTGCCCTTTTTGCTTGTAACATGCAATAAAAGATGCATAAATTGATCACGTAGAACATAAAAATGTTTCAAAAAAGCGTTACTCATGTAATTCTACTATAAGTGTGTCAATATTTTAGAGGTAAAAATTCAATATGAACAGTAAAAATTAACTAAAACTTCAATTGAGCACGTTTTTTTTATTCTATTCATATTTGGTGCACTGCAAATTTTTTTTGGGCAGTTATCCCTGAAGTAGTAGACATTCGATTTAAATTTCCCCACAAACTGTAAGCAACAGGATAGACGTCGTTGGGAATTTTATTCCACATATGACCTATTGCTCCCGAGAACGACTTTTTATACACTTCATCAAAAATGGCCAAGGGATATATATATTTTTGTTTGTCATTCCGTGTGCATTTTCCCACAATGTTAATAGGCGACACCATAAAGTCTACATATTCTGGGTCCTTATTACTAACGAAGTCGATTAAGCGAGTTCCATCTGTCTCTCTGTTTGTTCAACTCGCCCGTTCTCCGAAGTCCCAAGAAAAGCTGGAGTCTTCGGTCCTAAATAAATTGCTATTGAAAATCAGAAAAATCCAAAGCCGTTCCAGAATTGGAGAATTTAAACTTATTTTTGGTCTATTAAAGTAACAAAGTAAAACAAAAAAAATGTTTTTTTCTTAATTAAACTTCTTTTTATACTTCGCGAAATATTAAATTGGTATTAAAAATCAAACAAAATCAGAAAGACATCCCCCGAACTGGACTAATTAAATATTTTTTGGTACACAAAAGTAAACTCCGTATGTAACGTATAGGCTTGCCAGATCCAGATTATCAAAAAGCTGGACATGTGAATTAAAAATGCTGGATATTAAAAAGAAACTGGACATTTTGAAATAAAATTTTCACGAAAAGTTACTTGTTTATTGTACAAACAATTTTGTTAATTATGTCTACATATCTTTCATTTGCTGCAACAACGTTACAACTCAAAAAATTAGTTTCTTATTTTAATATAGAATTAATTATCGCTTCTATATTTATCTTAATGCTAGAGTTAATGTCGACGCCGTTGACGGCGTTTCAACGCCGAAAAAGTTGAAATAGATTGAACTTTTACGGCGTTGCAACGCGTTGAGATTAACTGCTCTCATACAATTTCATACGATTCAACTTTTTTTTTGACATTTGACGCCGTCGACGACGTCGACATTAACTCTAGCATAAGTAAAAAATTTATGTAAAAATCTTTTCGTTTTCCCATTGACTTCTTTGCAAATTGAAAACTTTAATTATTACTTTTTCCAGCATATGAGCGGTATGTATGTATTTAAGAATTAAAATTAAATAACGAAAACAAAAAATCATACCAAAAAGACGCAAAAAAAAACAAAAAAAGCTACTAGATATTTTTGTACTTTGAAGTAAAAAAGTTATAGCAAATTTATAAAAACTATTTTTAAGCAGCAAATAAATATTAAGAGCATTTTGTGGAAAATTGATTTTAGCTGGACAAATTTCTTTTTAGCTTGAAACTGGACAGGCCATTAAATAGCTGGACAATCCAGCCAAAACAAGCCCGACTGGCAGCCCTAGTAACGTAGCGAAATATCCCTCCAAGACCCCCTAAGGTATATATATTCTTGATCAATGATAAAATCTAAGACGATATGCACATGTTCGTCCGTCCTAGTGTAGAAATCACGATTCAGGCCAAACGAAAAGAGTCAGACCCTTGAAACTTGGTATAAATACATTTTGAAGGATGGTACAGGTCAAGTTCGTAAATAGGCTGAACCGGACCTGAAGGAAAAAAGTTTCCCTAAGAAGAACTAAACCAACCTCTAGAAAACAATATAATTTTTAAAGTTTTTTTTTGTAATTTCGTTAAGCAAATGATATATTTTTATGGCGAAGAAAGTTAAACTTGAAGCTAGAAAATCATAAAAATCCATTTTTGGACCCCGCCCCCTTTAGTGAGCGCTAAAGTAACATATTACATGGAAAAATAGTGTAAATATTTAAAAAATTATATTAAGCCTACATTCCTTAAAAATTTTTTTCTAAAGTCTTTATGACAAACCTGAGATATTCTCTGATCCTGCTCTGCCCACTCCTCCCCCCACCATTGCCACTTAAATGATCCTATAAACAATTTTCTTTTTTTTACACTTAATAACCGCCAAATTTGAATTTTTAGTGTCTTATGGGAAAGGTGAGGTGTCTCCCCCACGGCCTCTCCCGGAGTGGCCCCAACAAAATAGAGTTTTTATTAACTAAAAGTAGGTTGTGGTCTGCTGTTAGCTGAAGTAGCAGAGCACGAGACTATAAAGCTGAGGGCCCTGAGTTCAACCCCGCGCTGTGTTGAAGTCTTCTGATCATGCATTAGTGCATGGTTGTGTTAGTTGTTGTCAACCTATTTCAAGGATGAAGCAATAGCACTGGCCACTGAACATAATTTGCAGCAACTGATACGATCATGTACTAAAAATGCAGAGTAACAGCAGCAACCTGCTTTGTCGGTCCTGTAGCAAAAATTAGCCGGCGAAGTAAAATGTTGAAATAGCTACAAAAAATTCTCCATCTTCTCATCTTTTTTCATCTGTCCCCTTAATACTATTAACCCGTTTCTAGTTCCGGCGCAATGCACTGCATATACAGGGGTCATCCCCTGAGTGTTGGTCTGAGATAAAATAACAAGTAAAAACCTTATATTCGACCGGGTCGAATCTTAAATACCCTCTAAATATTTAGTAAGTGAATTTAAAATGTTTAACTTGGTGGGACAGAGTTCCTTTATATAATATCGTACGTCAACGCCCTATAAAGGGGACGGGGTTCAAAAATAGACAATATCATGTTTTCCACAGACGAACTTATGGGCATTGCTAGACCGTCTTAGACTTCATCACTGATCAAGAATATACATATTTACTTTATAGGGTCCAATTCTCTTTGTAGGGTATAAAAACTGTACTTTGGCGGGGTCGCTCTGGCAAGGGCTGTGGGGGAAATATTTCAGCTTTGTCATAAAACTCTAAAAATAAATGCTTGGGATAATTATATACAATATTATAATTTCTTTTTTTTGATAGGGTCATTTAGAGGGCAAAGGGGAGATGGGGTAGGGCAGAGTAGTACCAGGTTACGTCTCAGCTTCGTCATTAAAGCTTAAAAATGTTATTTTTAAGGACTGTAGGCTTAAGTAAAGCAATTTGTTAAATGTTTATGCTATTTTTGCATATAATAACGCCCACTAAAGTAGGCGGGGTCCAAAAATAATTTTTTTTTATTTTATGGCTTCAGTTTAAGGCGTTGGACCGTATTTGACATAAAAATATATCATTTGCTTAACAAAATATTCAAAAAACTTTAAAAATTATATTGTTTTTCTGGGTTGGATTAGTTCTTCAAAGAGGAACTTTTTTCCCTCTTGCCCGATTTAGCCCATCTGGAAGCAACCCGAGTTGCTGAGAACGGTCATGAATTGATTGATTAGCAGCATCTTCAATGCTTTCCTATACAGCGGCTACAGCTTCTTCAGTGCGCACTGTTCGGCGTCTCACGGGATGCTCATTATCAGTAACAGTACATGTGGTCCGAAAACGGTCTATTGTTCTTCGAATTAGCCGCTCTGAAGGACGATTATGTACGCCATAAAATGGAAGAAGTCTACGATGAATTTGACGAATAGAACAATTATTTTGATTAAAACTGTCAACAATTTGCAGGCGTTGCTCTGGTATTGTGACACTCTAACAAACACGCATTCTTTTGAATAGAGTCCTGATCTTGATTATCATATTATAAGAATTGTAAAACACATCAACGTTCCCCAGTGTAATTCATCACATTTAGTGAAATATATTATCTCTGGTCATTAAGCAAGTTGCTGGTATAGATTCACTTATATGTTTTTATACCCTCCAAAAAGAATTTGGAGGGTATATTCACTTTGTCATTCCGTTTGTAACGCATCGAAATATCCATCTCAGACCCCATAAAGTATATATATTCTTGATCAGTGATGAAATCTAAGACGATCTGAGCATGTCCGTCCGTCCGTCCGTCTGTGGAAATCACGATTCAGTCCAAACGAAAAGAGCTAGACCCTCAAAATTTGGTATAAATATATTTTGAAACTTTGAGCAAGTTAAGTTCGAAGATGGGCTAAATCGGGCAAGAGGGAAAAAAGTTCCTCTAAGAAGAATTAAACCAACCCAGAAAAAACAACATAATTTTTTAAGTTTTTTGGTTATTTTGTTAAGCAAATGATATATTTTTATGTCAAATACAGTCCAACGCCTTAAATTTGGATCCATAAAATAAAAAAAAATTATTTTTGGACCCCGCCCACTTTAGTGGGCGTTATTATATGCAAAAGTAGCATAAAAATTTAACAAATTGTTTTACTTAAGCCTACATTCTTTAAAAATAAAATTTTTAAGCCTTAATGACGAAGCTGAGACGTAACCTAGTACTACTCTGCCCTACCCCTGCCTCCCCCTTCACGCTCTAAATGACCCTACCAAAAAAAAAATTTTTTTTTTTAAATTTGTATATAATCATCCCAAGCATTTATTTTTAGAGCTTTATGACTGCCGATTTCTTCCCTACCCCCTCCTACCCCTTCACCCTCTAAATGACCATACCAAAAAAAAATTTTTTTTTTAAATTTTGTATATAGTCATCCCAAGCATTTATTTTTAGAGCTTTATGACTGCCGATTTCTGCCCTACCCCTTCCTCCCCCTTTGCCCGGTAAATGACCCTACCAAAAAAAAAAAAAAATTTTTTTTAAATGTTGTATATAATCATCCCAAGCATTTATTTTTAGAGCTTTATGACTGCCGATTTCTGCCCTACCCCCTCCTCTCCTCTTGTCCCCTAAATGACCCTATCAAGAAAAAAATATTTTAACTTTGTATATAATCATCCCAGGCATTTATTTTTAGAATTTTATGACTGCCTATTTCTGTCCTACCCCCTTCCCTCATTTGCCCCGTAAATGACCCTATAAAATAAAATAAAAAATTTTATTTTGTATATAATTATCCCAAGCATTTATTTTTGGAGTTTTATGACAAAGGTGAAATATTTCCCCCACAGCCCTTGCCAGAGCGACCCCGCCAAAATACAGTTTTTATACCCTCCTAAGAGAATTGGAGCCTATAAAGTAAATATGTATATTCTTGATTAGCGATGAAGTCTAAGACGGTCTAGCAATGCCCATACGTTCGTCTGTGGAAAACATGATATTGCCTATTTTTGAACCCCGCCCCCTTCAGTAGGCGTTGACGTACGATATTATATAAAGGAACTCTGTCCCAACAAGTTAAACATTTTCAATTCACTTACTAAATATTTGGAGGGTATTTAAGATTCGACCCGGTCGAATATATCGTTTTTACTTGTTTTTATTTTATTGAGTTGAAATTAGTTCCCTAGAGGGGATATTGTCACCAACTACAAATTTATGTATTTTCTTTTTCGGTTAGTAAACAATCGACCTGCTTTAAAACCAAAAAGAATTAGACGAAAAAAAAGAACAGAAACTGTTTATCAACACCGCATTAAAAACAGAAAACAAATAAAAATGTAAAAAGATTTTCACTTTCAATCTAAATTATAAATGACAAGAGACTAATAAAATTGACAATAATAAGAATGATAAAATTAACTAGAACTTCTAAGAAACCGAAAGATACATCCATGACGCAAGTTGTCAATGCCACACTTTTACAATACATTTGAAAGCCTTTAAGTACATTTTTTTGTTTAACCCGGCCAGCAAGGCTGGTACTATGACCCAGACACTAACAGCAGCAGCAGCAGCCAGTAAACAAAGACGTTTTATGTTTTAATCTAAATAAAGAAGCCAAGCAAACTCATGCCAAAAATAATTTCAGTATTTATTTTCGAGTTAAATGGTAGATTATTTATTTAATTTTGTTTTCTTTAAGGTGTACAAAGAAAGTTTGTTTACTTGAAGCGAAATAAGATAAACAAAACCTTAAGAGAACCGTGCGTGCAATGGATATGGGTAACGAAATCTGTTTGCCACCAAAAAAGTATCAAAAAAAAAGAAATATAAATTAAAAAAAAAACAAAAAAGATAAGAAAATCTTTTTAAGCCTGCACAAGACAATCTGTGTTTACTGATCCATATAACTGACCTACATAGACGTATTAAAGATTTTTGTATAAAAGTCGAAAAAATACTTAAGAATTTCAACAGTTCACTTTGAGAACTTTTACTTGTAGGGCATTTAAAAGTGGTTGCAGGAATAATTGGCAAAATGTTTCAACTTAAAGTTATTTTATTGTTGGTGTCAAATTGTATGCTGGCTATCAGCTGTTTGGATGTTGACGACATTGTAAGTGGTCAAGTTGTATCCCCATATGGGGCTGAAATTAAAATAAATTGGGGTCCTGTTTGGGATGATAATGAAGGAAACCATGAATTTGTGACAAGGAATGTGGCAGGTGCCAGTCAAGAAGGTAAATCAAATTAAAATTTATATATAAAGCCATTAAACTTTAAATTGTTTTGACAGCGTGGGTCACACGGTTTGAAAAAGAAAAAAAGTTGTCTATGACTTCAACAAGAAATATTAGATTTTCCCCCCAAAAAAGGTGAAAAGTAGTTGAATAATTTTGGGGAAGTTTTCTGATAAATGAGAAACTTTTATATACAATCACGCTCACTCTATAGATTTTTTTTTAAATTTGTTTTTTTTTTAAATCTAAATTGTACGAACAACATTTTCTATCGATATAATGGGACAGTCAGTTATTTTTAAATGTGCTATTTTGCATTGAGAACTATTTTTCATTACAACCTGAATTTTATTATTAAAAGTACCTGTTGCGGCTACAGGCCCATCTTCAGTGTTTTCTTTTCGTATTTTATCAAAAGTTGTTCTTTTTCTGAAAATAAGTTATCACAAAATTCTTTAATCCAAAAAATGTTTTGGTATTTATCACAAACTGTTAGTTTCGGCTTTCACAAAATGTTTCATTCTGTTAAAAGTAATTTTTTTTTCTCATAAAACTTTAATTTTTCGCTAAAAGAATAAAATAAAGTTTACTTTTTACAAAAATTATTTATTTTCGTAAAATATATTTTTTTTATATAAAAAAGATAGTTTAAAATAAACACCTTTTTGGAAAAATAATATATTTTCCTTAGCATGTAGGTCTTCACAAAAGATGTATTTTTCACAAAAAAGTAAATTTTGTCACAAAAAATCAATTTTTTTTAAGTATATCAAAAAAGTACTTATTTCACAAAAAGTAACTTTCTCAAAAAGTACTCTTTTTCTAAAATGTACTTATTTCACAAAAAATACTTTTTATTTTGTGAAAAAAGTACTTTTTATGAAAAAAGTAGTTTTTGTGAAAAAGTACTTTTTCACAAATACTACTTTTTTCATAAAAAGTACATTTTTCACAAAATACCTATTTCATAAAAAAAGTACTTATATCACAAACCTTATTTTCTTCACAAAAAAAAGAGTACTTTTATCTCAACAAGTACTTTTTTTCAAAAAAAAGTTCTTATTTCACCAAAAGTACTTTCTTCACAAAAAGTACCTATAAAAAGAGTAATTTTTTCTCAATAAGTACTCTTTTTCAAAAAAGTACTTATTTCACCAAAAGTACTTTTTTTACAAAAAGTATTTTTCCCCAAAATGTATCTATTTCAAAAGACTACTCTTTTCTCAACAAGTAGTCTTTTTCAAAACAAAAAAATACTTATTTCACATAAAGCACTTTCTTTACAAAAATTACCTGTTTCAAAAGAGTACTTTTTTCTCAAAAAGTACTGTTTCAAAAAAGTACTTATTTCACAAAAATTACCTATTATAAAATAATACTTTTTTCTCAACAAGTACTTTTTCACAAAAAGTACTCTTTTCCAAATAAGCACTTTTTTCACAAGAAGTACTTGTTTTACAAAAAGTACTTTTTTGAATAATACATGTGTCACGAAAATAATTTATTTTTCAGGAAACTAATTTTTCTCAATAAGTACCTTTTTCGCATAAAGTACAGTTTTCACGAAAATTATTCCTTTGGAGGTACCTTTTTAACAATAACTAGCTTTTTTAAAAGAATATTTTTAGCAATATCTAGCCTTTTTCGCAAAAAGTACCTTGTTCACAAAAAAGTACCTTTTTCACAATAAGTACTGTTTTCACATTTTGCACAAAAATGACTTTTTTCAGACAATAGTGCTTTTTCAGAAAAAGAACCTTTTTAGCAATATCTAGCCTTTTTTGCAAAAAGTACGTTGTTCACAAAAAAGTACCTTTTTCACAATAACTACTTTTTTCACATGGAGTATATTTTGCATAAAAGTGGCCTTTTTTAGAGAAATAATATTTTTACAATAAGTCCTTTTTCCAGAAAGTAGATTTTAAAAATAAATGCATTTTTCACAAAAAGTGTTTTTTTTAAAAAGTATATTTTTTTTAGCAAAAGGTAAATATTTCACAAAAAGTATATGTTTTTCCACATATAAAACTTTTTTCCCAGAATTAATTGTTTTAGAAAAATTATTTTTTAACACAAAATACTTTTTCACAAAAAAACATTTTTCACACTGCGTGATTTAAAACAACAATTTAAATAAAAAGTATTTTAGTTACGGAAACTAACTTCTTCCAAAAAAAGGTCTGCTGTTTGTCCAAAAAAAAAATTTAAATTTTTCATAAAAAGTTTATTTCTGTTATTGATTTATAGAAAATCCCCTATAACCAAAAATAATTTTATTGAAGTTATATGTTTTTGTAAAGAGTACAAAAACCCCTCAACAAACAAGTTTGAACTTTTTTTTTGTAAATTTGGGAAAAGAATCAGCATGAATAATATTCAACAATTTTGTGAAAAACAACAAATACCCAAATATATAAAATTAATTAAATTAAAAATGTTTGTGTAATATGTCCTTTTTCTTTTCATTAATATGAAATAACAAAAATATTTCACTTTCCAGGCGGTCAACAGAATTGTGAAGCTCCCAATGGTCTAGGTTTACAAAATTTATTTCAGGAAGCACAGAAAATATTACCCAAACAACAGATCAAGGATATTGTAAAGTCCTACTCTGAAGATCCAGAAATAAAAGCTTTAAAAGCTTTCGTTTCAAATCCACAAACCATTGAGAAAGTTAAAGCCATATACAATTCACAAGAATATCAAATTCTCAAGGACTATGCCTGCCGTATTTTACACATTGACTTGAATAAATATAATAGACTGGCCAGAACTTTCCTGAATCCTCTAACACGCAGCGGTAGCGAACCACGTAAAGGCATACGGGGTCTTATTGATGAACTCAATGCTGTGATACCACGCCAACAGTTACGCGATTTGTATAAAAATCTCTTGGCCTCAGATGATGAACTGGCTAAAGCGGTGGCCAATTTGAAATCAGATGAATTCCATCAATTGCTGTTGAATGTTAAAAATAATGTTCCCGAATATAAAATATTGAGACAACAATTGATTGATTTGGGTGTACCAGTTGAAGAAATGCGTCAACTGTTGGCCAATACTTTTGGTTGGGCACCCGAATTGGGCCTGTTGGCTTAGAGGGTAGTGACTATTGTGTGATTTATATACTGGCGTTCATATCCTGGTTTCAGAGTTTGTGTTATACCGAATTAATTATTATGTTTTCGATTTGAATTTAAATATATTTTCATCTGAGAATGTGTATGTATGTTAATAAAATAAGCTGCTATTAAAAATATATTCATGTGCTTAATTACGAACAAGTTTTATTTAAAACAAGTAAGAATGTTATATTCGCTTAGGTCGAAACTTAAATACCCTACAAATATTTAGCAAATAAAAACTATTGTTATTCTTATTAAAATTTAAATTTTTAGGGTTATTTAACACGAACAATATTTATTTTAATACGGTCGATTTCAATGTGTTGGGAGGAGCATGACTGAGACACCTTTCCGTCAGCACAAAATTTACGTATTAATATTTTACATCAACGTGCAAAAAAGGGAACTGAGATAAGTTAAAAGTGTTTAATCTGCTGGATCACAGGACCTTTACGACATTTCTGGGTCCAATTTTAAAACTCCAGGGGTCACTCCGAGAAAGCCCCAGGGGGAGACATCTCACCTGAATCTTCTAAATCAAATTTTTGGTGTAGAAAAAAAGGTTTGTTTCTAAGGTCATTTACGGACAAAGGGGTGGTGGTGTACAGCAAGGGAAGATCAAGGAGCCTTCCTTGAAAAACCTATAAATTAAATTTTTAAGGAATGTAGGCTTAAGGAATGCAGTTTGTCAAATATATACACTATTTATTATACCCTTCACAAAAAAGTGAAAGGGTTTTTCATTCCGTGTGTAATTTCTTCGATATGCACATGGGACCCCATAAAGTATATATATTCTGGATCCTTATGAATAGCGATGAGGATTGAGCGACGTCCGTCTGTCTGTACGTGAAATCGGGTTTCCCAAGCCCCCAGAAGAGCTAGAGACTTCGTTATTGGCCACCTAATAAGTGGTGACAAACACAATACACATGAGCACTGATGATGAAAGGGTTGCGTCTTTCGAAAACAGCTGTTCTGCTCTGCTGTGTAAGTTGAATAAAACTGATGTTGACTTGCCTTTGTGCCTTGGAATATTTATCATGTCTTTCTGAGATTTAAAAACAAATTTCGAACAATTAGCCTATGAATCTTAATTCAATTTAATATAGCAATATAAATGTTCGTTAAAATTCTTACTACATAAAAAAATATAATTTTTTTTCCAGGGATGGAAAATTAAAAATTTTTTTTCGGCCCATTCCGTATTTTGTAGTACATGTAGTAACTAAAATTGTTAAAAATTTTAAGTTTTTCTTTTACAAAACCTCTTTATACCTCATGAAGATTTGCATTGATAAAAAAAAATTTAAATTCCGCTTCCAGGGTTGGGGAATGGAAATTTGTTTATACATAAAAGTAACCAAAAAGGCAATTGATTTTTGATTTTTGCTATCTAAAACTATTTTATATTTTAGGAAGAACAAAATTGGTATAAAAAATTTCCAAAAAAAAATCAAAATTTCGAATCCAGGGATGGACAAGTGCAATATTTTATAGTTCATGGAGGTGACCAAAATGGTTGAAAATTGTAAATTTTTCTTAAATAATACTATTTTATTCCTCATGAAGAGTTGCATTGGTTAAAAATAAAACAAACAAACAAACAACTTCCAGGGTTGGGAAGTTTAAAGTTTTTTTGGTACATGCAATATATTGTAGTACATGAAAGTGAGCAAAATGGTTTTTTTAAGTTTTTCTTAAATAAACGACTTTATACCTAATGAAGACTAGAATTGGTAAAAAAAAATTTTTATTTCGCTTCCAGGGATGGGAAATTGAAATTTTTTTATACATAAAAGTAACCAAAAAGGCAACTAACGTCGGTTTTTTACTAATTAAAACTAGTTTTTGGATCAGGAAAAACAAAATTGGTATCAAAAATTAAAAAAAAATAAAAATTTAGATTCCAGAGTTGGATAACTGCAATATTTTGTAATACATGAAAGTGACCAAAATGGTTACATATATTAAGTTTTTCTTAAATAAAACTATTTCATGCCTCATTAAGAGTTCCACTGGTAAAAAAATTTAAATTTCGTTTCCAGGGTTGGGAAATTGAAATATATAAAAGTAACCAAATAGGCAATTGACGTTGTTGTTTTTTTTTTTTTGCTAATTACAACTACATATTTTATAATTCAGGAACTATTTTTTTTTTTGTTGTTGTTGAAGTATTCATAATTTATTAACATCTTTCATATTTACATTAAGGGCCTCAGCGCCATTATGGCATTTTTGAGGCTATCTGGCAACAATTTTTAACTATTATATAGTTACATAGTCATAATTCAAAAAAGAGAAAAAAAAAGTATTTACATAAATATAAATAAATATAATTATAAAAAAAAATTAATAATAAAATATTATAGCAGAAGCATATCAAGATTTTCTAGCAAATAATCTTTTAATCTTCTTTTAAATATAGAAATTGAATCCGAAATCCGAATTTTTAACGTATATTGGCAAATTGTTATATTGTAAACTACCATTGTATTCAATTTTTTGTTTAGTTGTTTCAAGACGACATCTAACAATTTGTAAATTAGATCTTTGCCTTGTGTTTATGTTATGTTGATTAATCTGCAGCCTAATCGTATGATGCCCAATGTTGTGCAGAACCTTATATACATAAACAAGAAGTTGCATTTTGTGTAAACCGTAAACAGGCAAGACATTATGCGCTACATCTCTGTATAATAACAAGGTTGAAAACTAGTTAGGTAGTTTATAAACATTTTTTAGAGCTTTATTTTGTAAAACTTGCAAATATTTCAAATCTGCATTTCTCTTGTGACCATAAATTAGCGATAAGTAATTAATGTTACTCTGTATTAATGATTCAAATATAATTAATTTTGATTTTTCATCAAGCTTATGTCGAAGTTTATACAGGATTCCCACAACTGGAGATATTTTAGATTTAACATATTGTATTTGGGACTGCCAACCGAGATTACTTTGAAGATGAACTCCTAAATATTTTACAAACTTTACTTCAATTATTTGTTTACCCTCTATTTCCACCACACAATCAATATTTTGGCTCCAATGAGGTCTAAACCTTATAAACTTAGTTTTACTTGCATTTAAAACTAATTTATTGATTCTTGCGTATTTTGAAATCAATTCTGCATCATGAGCAATGGAAGACTGTAGTGCTTCTACTTGCTTGTATGGATAAAAAATGCACAAATCATCTGCAAACATAAACATTCTTCCTTGCAACCCGATATTCTTAAGATCATTAACGTAAATTTTAAAAAGCAGAGGTCCTAACACACTGCCTTGTGGCACCCCATACTTTATATATTTCATTGAACTGTTTACTGAATTAATGGCAACAAATTGTTTTCTGTTGGAGAGGTAGCTCTTAAAGTACGCAAGCTCTCTCCCAGCAAGGCCATAAAAATACATTTTTTCTATTAAAATTCCATGTTCCACCAAATCAAAAGCCTTAGTAAAGTCATAGAATATGCCTCCGACACCAGTGTACCCTCTATCTAAGCAATCGCAAATAAAGTTTATGACATTGATAACTGCCTCATCAGTACCGCATCCTCTCCGGAAACCATATTGATCTTCCGATAATAAGTTTTCCATCTCAAAATAAGTAGATAGTTGTTTATAAATAATTTTTTCAAATATTTTGTCTAATACTGATAGAACAGCAATTGGGCGATATTTCTCCACTGTACATGCTGAAAACTCTTTGGGAATCGGAATTATCTTCTGTATCTTTAGTAATTCAGGAAATATTGAAGTATTAATTGAGTTATTGAAAATATTTACAATATTTTCGAAAAATAGACTATATTGTGTTTTCCACTGACGCATGTATGGGCATTGCTAAATCGTCTTAGACTTCATCACTGATCATGAATATTTATACCGCGCCATCCGTGTTTATGGATCGTATAGGTATTGGGGAATCAGAAGCTCTTGATGTTCTTGGTATGAAAATACAGTGTCACGTTCGATAGACTGATCACTTTTTTCTTATTTCAAAAGAAGCTTCCTAGTGCCTCGGCTTCTTAAGACGGTGTAAGACATACTTCACCCCAACTGATCTCCTCACTATATATATCACTTTTTTTTTAGGAGTAGGACCAGCACTCAGGGGATGACCCATATATATGCAATGCATTGCGCCGGAACTGATAGATAGACAGTTGTTTTTGTAGCTATTTCAACCTTTTTTACTTCGCCGGCTAATTTTTGCTACAGGGCCGACGAAGGTGGGTGCAGAGTAACAGCTTTTTTTTAGTACATGATAGTGTCAGTCGCCGCCAATTATGTTCAGTGACCAGTGACTATGCCTTCATCATTGAAACAGGCTGGCAACAACTAACACAACCACGCACTAATGCTGATCAGAAGAAATTCAACACAATATTTCATGACTCAGTGCGGGCTGGAGCTCAGCACCCTCCGCTTCATAGTCTCGTGTTCTACTACTTCAGCCAACAGCACCTATCCGACCTAAGATGGAATACAACTCTCATGTATGGGCCGGTGCTTCAAAGTCTATTTTGAAGTTGCTCGACCGCGTACAGGAGAGAGTGAAGAAGCTCATCGGTGACAGTAGGGTAGCCACCTCTATTGACTCGTTGGAGCATCGACGCAACGTGGTGTGTGTTTCACTGTTCTACCGATACTACAACGGAATGTCTTCTGGTGAAATAAGGGAGCTTGTGCCCAAAAACCTTTGTTCTCTCGATCTACCCGCACTGCACATAAGGCGCATCCTGTTGTGGTTGAGTTGCCAGTGAACCGCAGCACGCATTACAGAGAGAATTCGTTCTTTAGCCGAACGCTTCGTATGTGGAACAAACTTCCAGCGGAGGTCTTTCCTGCCAATTTTAACCTGGGGGAAGTTCAAATCGAACGCCTCTATCATCCTCCTTCCCATTACCAACTTTCCTAGTTCTTTTTTTTTTTTTTTTTAGGAGTAGGACCAGCACTAAGGGGATGTCCCCTATATATGCAATGCATTGCGCTGGAACTGAAAACGAGGGGATAGTACTGAGGGGACAGATTAGGAAAGATGAGAAGATAGACAGTTGTTTTTTTTTTTTTTTTTTTTTTTTTTTGTAGCTATTTCAACATTTTACTTCGCCGGCTAATTTTTGCTACAGGGCCGACGAAGGTGGGTGCTGTTACTCTGCTTTTAGTACATGATTGGGTCAGTCGCTGCCAGTAATTGTCCAGTGATCAGTACTATGCCTTCATCACTGAAAACAGGCTGGCAACAACTAACTAGTTCTGGCACAATGCATCGCATATGTAGGGGTCATTCCCTGAATGCTGGTCCAAGAAAAACAAAAAATATTTATACTTTATGGGGTTCAAATCTTTTTGGCTATTTTGTCGGGGTCGCTCTGGTAAGGGCCAATGGAGGAGACATTTCATGTTTGCCATAAAACACTAAAAATACAATTTTGGGATAATTAAGAGTAAAAAAAAAATTTTTTTTATATAGTCATTTAGGGGGCAAAGGGGAAGGAGGGCGGATAGGGCAGAGGCGGATCAGGTTACGTCTCAGCTTCGTTAAAGAAGCTTTAAAACGTTATCTTTAAGGAATGTAGGCTTAAGTAATACAATTTGTTAAATTTTTTGACTATCTTTGCATATAATAACGCCCACTAAAGGGGGCGGGGTCCAAAAACTATTTATTTTAATTTTATGGACCTTCTTTGATATAAAACTATATAACTTGCCTAACAAAATTACAAAAAAAAACTTTGAAAATTATGTTGCCTTGTAGAGGTTGGCTTAGATCTTCTTAAGGAAACTTTTTCCCCTCTAGCCCGATTCAGCCTATTTATGAACTTGAGCTGTGGTATACTAAAAAATATATTTAAAGCAAGTTTCAAGGTTCTGCTTCTGTTCGTTTGTACTAGATCGTAATTCCCACTGACGGACAGACGGAGGGACATGGCTAGATCGTCTTAGATTTCATCACTGATCAAGAATATATATACTTAATGGGGACTCAGAGGGATATTTCGCTGCGTTACACACGCAATGACAAAGTGAATATACCCTCCAATTCTTTTTTTTGGATTGCATAAAAACTACCCTGAATAAAGAGTTATAAAAATAGTTAATTTTTTTGTACAGAATCTGTAAATAATCACACCAAAGACTATTTCTTTTTATCTCCATTCTACTATATATTTGGCTGTCAACGTGCCCAGGATACGCAGCTCATCTTAAGTTATTAACATTTTATTTTCATTCGAAAGCCAAGACCGGCAGCCAAGCCAGCCACTCAGACACGCAAAGTTTACAAAATAAAAATACTGAAAAGAAACAATTTAAATTAAAATAAATTTTGTATTCAAAGTTGCGACAATCTACTTAAAGATATTACTTTTTGCAAGAAATACAATTTGTCTATAAGAAGGGGGGCGGTGGGAATTGGTAACTGCAAGAGATGTTAATGATGTTGTGAGATGGAAATGTGTCTGTTGAAAAATGTGACAGGTTAAAATGTGAATCATTAAAATATTCATATAAGATTTACTTTGATGAATTTAAAATTTTCTCAAGTTTGTCGTTCTGTTTATAAAATTCGTATTAAAAATAGAATATATATTAGGGTTCAGGATTATTTTTATATAGCTGAGACAACTTAACGGTGTCCTTGTAGGGCTTTCCTTGTTGAAGATGAATAAAATCTGTCAACTACACAATTATATCTTCTGTGATTTGTTTTACGGATATTAGTGGTCTACAAAATATTTAAAAGTGTAGGATAAAAAGATGAGTGCATACATTTTTAGAGTGTCCCAACTCCAGAGCAACTCATGCAAATTGTTGAAATTTTTAATCAAAATAATTGTTGTATTCGTCACACTCGTCGTGCATTTCTTCCATTTAATCCATATCGTCCCAGAGATTTTTTGTAGTTAAATGTTAATTTGGGTCCAGAAGATACGAATCAGATGTCCGAATTTTTTTTTTTTAATTTTCATTAAAAATTTTCTTAAAAATTTTCATTAAAAATTTTCTTAAAAATTTTCATTAAAAATTTTCTTAAAAATTTTCATTAAAAATTTTCTTAAAAATTTTGTTTAAAAATTTTTATTTAAATTTTTTTTAAAAATTTCTTTTAAAATTTTCATTAAAAATTTCTTTTAAAATTTTCATTAAAAATTTTTTTAAAAATTTTTATTAAAAAAGAAATGTTCTTAGTCTTTCTTAAACAGAGAAAAAAAATTTTAATGCTTGAAATTTACTGTTCGAAAAATCGAACACTGGGACGAAATGGGTTAATGGTGTACATAATCGTCCTTCAGAGCGGCTAATTCGAACAAGAATAGATTGTTTTCGAACCACATTTACTGTTACTGATATCGAGCATTGCGTGAGACGCCGAACAGTGCGCACTGAAGAATCTGTAGCCGCTGTACAGGAAAGCATTGAAGATGCTGCTAATCAATCAATTCGTGGCCTTTCTCAGAAACTGAGGTTGTGTCCTCCCACTTTATGGAATATATTTTTTTGCTGTTGAAAATTCGTATTCCAGGTTGCGCCTTCTACGCGCCACATGCCACAAATCGTATTTAAACATCAATTTCTTTCCAATAAATCCTGTTTCATTGATATTAAAAATATATTTCCTTGTTTTATTATATCCTCCAAAACGGAATTTGGAGGGTATATTCACTTTGTCATTCCGTTTGTCCGTCGGTGGAAATCACGATTCAGTCCAAACGAAAGCAGCTAAACTCTTGAAATTTGGTATAAATATATTTTAAAGCTTGGAGCAGGTTAAGTTCGGAGATGGGCTAAATCGGGCAAGGGGGAAAAAAGTTCCCCTAAGAAGAACTAAACCAACCCAGAAAAAACAACATAATTTTTAAAGTTTTTTGGTTATTTTGTTAAGCAAATGATATATTTTTATGTCAAATACGGTCCAACGCCTTAAACTGGAGCCATAAAATAAAAAAAAATTATTTGTGGACCCCGCCCCACTTTAGTGGGCGTTATTATTTTTTAACTTTGTATATAATCGTCCCAAGCATTTTTTTTAGAGTTTTATAATTGCCTGTTTCTGCCCTACCCCCTTTTCCCCGTAAATGACCCTATAAAATAAAATAAAAAATTTATTTATTTTTAGAGTTTTATGACAAAGGTGAAATGTTTCCCCCACAGCCCTTGCCAGAGCGACCCCGCTAAAATACAGTTTTTATACCCTCCAAAGAGAATTGGACCCTATAAAAAAAATATTTATATTCTTGATTAGTGATGAAGTCTAAGACGGTCTAGCAATGCCCATACGTTCGTCTGTGGAAAACATGATATTGTCTATTTTTGAACCCCGCCCCCTTTAGTTATTATATAAAGGAACTCTGTCCCACCAAGTTAAACATTTTAAATTCACTTACTAAATATTTGGAGGGTATTTAAGATTCGACCCGGTCGAATATAAAGTTTTTACTTTTTATGATTTAAATTTGTGACACTCTATAAAAAAACACCCTTTATATACATATAAGAGACATGCTCTGTGCAGATTAGTTTCCGAATTTAATTTTTTTAAAGAGATTTCTGCAGATTTGGGAAATAAGATAGCAAAAGTTTTTTTTTATTTTTGACCAAAAGTTTCTTATTAAATTATTTTGACTTATTTAAATATATTTCAGGTTTTAAAACTAGTGTTTTTATATTCTAAATTGAAATATTTCTTGGAAATCTTAAAGTAAAATAAGGAAAAAGAATAAAAGGAAAAAAAAGCAGAAAGAATTATTGTGAATGTTTTTTTCCTTTAATTTCTGGTTGCTGCAAATTTAAGGCCGATTAAATTTAAAGTGTTGGGCTTTAATGTTTAAAAAAAAATTATATATAATTTTTTCATAAGCAGCGACAAATTTTAATAGAATGTTATGAATATTAAATTATTTTTCGTAATAAAAAACAAAATTTTTAACGAAATTCCAAAAAATATGTTTAATATTTGACGAATTACCATAATTAGGTATTTTAAATGCAACAAGTGTTGATTTAATGCACTTTAACAAATTATGAACACACACATACATACATTTCTGTTATATGCGAGTACATGTGCACATGCTTAAACATGCATAAACATGCATCATGTTGTATAGAGCTAAGAAATTTGTGAATGCATTAGTAAATTTGTACAGAAAAATATCGAAAATGTTTTCGTATTTTTCAATCATTTTTTTTTAGAACGGAAGTTCAAAGTAATAAAAAACAAAAGTTTTTTTTTGATAAAATTCAATGTTTTGGTTATAAAGTTTATAAAATAATTTCAATACGTCTGAGATAGAAATTGAAAATATATGAACAATATTGTTAATAAAGTTTGCCGGAGAGTTTGTGGCAGGAAGGTTAAATAAAAATTGTTTGTTTTTTTTTTGAGGCGGTTTCCTGTTTGAGAGTTGAAAAACCTTGGAATAGCTGACATGTAATAAATTTGGAACAATGAATATTTTAAAAAAGCAATTTTCATATGAAAGGTAAGCGCTACAAAAAGTCGCAGTAAAAGAAGAGATTTCAAAAAGGTCATCCTTCTAATCTCGTGATGCCAAAGTGTGTTTTATTAAGACAATTTCTAACGCAAAACAATAGCAAGTAAGCCGAAATTACATATAAAAAATTTTAATAAAAAAAAAATATGACTAAAAAACTTATTTACTGCCTGTTTTTATAAATTAAATAAAAGTTTTTGTCTAGGAGTTTATATTAAAAAAAAAACAACAATAACAGAAAACTCAAATTTGTTATTGTTTTCAATATAAAATGCCAAACAAATAAAATTTAAATTTTATTTAAAAAGACTGGCAGTTAAACTAAAATAATAAAACAAGTAAATGTTCAACAGTTGGGTAAAACGAATCTTATATACCCTTCACCGACATACGCCTGGAGTACATACAAACATACATTCATTCCAATCCTGGAACCATCTTTTTGTTCTTTCTGATTTCCTATACTAATTTGTTTCTTTCTAATATATAAAATACATATATTTGATTACAAAAAACAAAAAAAAAGTTTGATTTATCCATCTCTGCCTTTTTGGCTTTTTTGAGTTCTGAAACCAATGAATTTCTATCACGAACATCGAATATGATTAATATACCGAGTGGGCAAATTTGAGGTTCGGAAAAAAGTTAGTAAAAAGTTAGGAAATTTTAATCATACAACACTACACTCTTGAACAAAGAAGTTTAATTGTGAGAATTTTAAATTTGAAAAAAAATTATTGAAAAAAACGCATTTTCCAAAAAAAACTTATATGATCAAATATGGGGCTCAAAAAATCCACAAGCAGTCCTCGAAAAATCATTACATCCAAAGAAAGTGACCGGGATCATGGGATCGTTTTTTTTTCTCGAAAATGACAAAAAATACGCAGTCACCGTGAATTCTTTGCACTACCGATTTTTTGTGGCCACAATTGGCTAATGTTGACATCACTGACTTGTGGTTTCAGCAAGATGGCGCCACAAGCTACACAGCCGGCCAAGCAAATCAGTTATTGCATTAGAAATTTTCCGGTCGCGTAATTTCTCTAGTTGGCGATATCAATTGGCCGCGTGTGAATTATTTTTTCTAGGGTCATTTGAAAGACCGGGCTTGACAAGCAACAAGCAACTGATTCTCTGGAAGATGATATTCGGTGCTGCATTGCCGAAATAAGCGAAGCTTTGGTGCAAAATGCCGTTAAAAATTTAGTGAAAAGTGCAGACGTGTGCTGACGTGCTAGATGTAGACATTCCCCTTTATTCTGTAACTGCTTGTCAATGTCACGTCAAGACAATATCAAATGGTACATACATTCAGGTTGTGGGCAACTACTGATTAATGCTGATATCCTCTGGCTATTATCTAAGTCCTAGAAAATAATAAGAGATTGTTGAAAATAATTAAATTGTGAGGAAGAAGAGTATAAAGATGTGTTCGTTTTGATGTTGTCTTGACCTTGACAAATAATTACAGAATAAGGCTCTACATCATATTCCGTTATTAATTCCCATATTTCTACTTTACTCTGGCATCAAAAAAACTAAATTTGTAAGAAAAAAAATGGGTTTGAACCCAATTTACTTCCTAACCTCAAAATTTGCAAGTTAAAAGAAAATTTGCTTGTGGCGGTTACCTTGATAAAAATATTTTTCTGCCCTTATTATTATTATTATTATTATTGTATGAGGCCATAAGCACCGCGACCCAAAGGATCTTTTGTGCGGCCCAAGTGTTCACTGATGTAGATTGAGGCTGCGAATAAAGCCAATTACTCTACCCGGTGAGATATCGTTCACCTCCCGTGGAGTCATGAAACTGCCTCCGAGGAACCTCCTCCTGCACGACGCCGCTGCCGGACAGTCGCAGAGAACGTTTCCGGTGTCTCCTCCTCTGCTTTGCAGAGTCTACATGCTTTGGTCTCAGAATTGCCCATGGTAAACTGGTGTCGTCTGAGACCACAGTGTCCGGTGAACCAACCCGTTAATAATCTGAGGTCATTCTTGTCCATCAAAATTAATTTTTGGGATTTGTTCCGAGATAACGGAACAATTAATTTTGTTTGATTTTTAATTCCAATTTAATTTTTCTGTAGTTTAATTATTTGCTTGCTAATTCTTCGCCCTTTTAGATTATTAACTATCTGTTATTTTTTATAAAGTTTTAGGTCACTTTTTTGTAAAAGAAATTGAAATTATTTATTATCCAATATTTCGATATTCTCTGCTTGATAAAACAAACCGGATAATTAAAAACAAGTAAGAACGTCATATACGACCGGGTAGAATATTAAATACCCTCCAAATATTTAGTAAATAAAAATTCTATTTTGTCGTGGTCAGTCCGGTAGGGGCCAATGGGGGAGATATCTCACCTTAGCCATAAAACACTGAAAAGTAAATTTTTTTATGTTATTTACTCGTACTGATTTATGTAATTTATTTTTTTTAATAGGGTCATTTAGGAGGAAAAGGTGGGGGAGGTTAGGGCAGATCAGAAAACATCTCAACTTCGTCATAAAAGCTTTAAAATTAAATTTTTAACGAATGTAGATTTAAGTTATACAATTCGCACAAAGAAAAGTGAACATCAGTTTTATTCAACTTACACAGCAGAGCACAACAGCTGTTTTCGAAAGCCGCAACACCTTCATCATCAGTGCTCATGTGTATTGTGTTTATCACCACTTATTAGGTAGTTTAGTTGAATATGATAACATTTCTTATTTAAAAAAAATTTTATTAAGAAATTGAATACGAGAACTGTATCAACCTGATGTTAACACATTATTGTTTTAATACCCGTGTTACCGTTTGATTATTTTTCTTCATGTTCCATTTTTCTGAATTTTTTGTACCATCATACCTAAGTCAAACTTTTTTGGTTTGAATTTTATTCTTAAGTACATGTGAACGTTTTCCAAATATATCATTTGCTTAAAAAATTTACAAAAAAAAATTTTTAAAAATTATATTGGTTTCCAGAGGTTGGTTTAGTTCTTCTTAGCGGAATTCTTTTCCCTCTGGCCTGATTCGGCCCATTTACCAACCTGACTTGTGCTATCTTTCAAAATATATTTATACCAAATTTCAAGGGTCTTTTATCGTTTAGACTGAATCTCGATTTTCTCAGACGAACGGACATGTCTACATCATTTTGGATTTCATTACTGATCAAGAATATATATACTTTATGGGGTCTTTGAGGGATGTTTCGCTGCGTTACACACGCAATGACAAAGTGAATATACCCTCCAGTTCTGTTTTGTAGGGTATAAAAATTAGTTTTAGCCAGTTATTTTTATAAAGCAAAAATAATTTAAAATTTTCCAGCTTATTATTGTGGAAATTACACACGGAATGATAAACCTACCGTTTCACCATTTTTGGTGTAGGGTATAACCATTTGCTGCTCCGCTTATCTGCTGTTGAGTTGAAAGTTGTGTAATTGATTTAAGAATTCGCCACTAAACGTCCATTTGACACCGTTATGACTTAGTTTCCGTTGGCTTTTCAGTGTAGCTGCCACCAAATTCAACTTAATTCAATAGTAATGCTGTTATGGTGTTAGAACTTATTTATTTTCCTTAAGGTAAACAAACTTTAGCAGCAATCCATTTAAATATTTTTAATGTTTCTTTTTTTTTTACTCGAAAAGCAGCTAAAGAGCGCAACGCAAGAATTCCAACAAAATCTGTTTGGTAAAACTTGTTCATTCGTGTTGTGTGTGTGTGCGTGAGAATATCCTGCAGGCTTATTTTATATTCTGCAGGCTATACGATAAAGTTTTTCCGTATTTTATTTGGCAATAAACTTTTCGTCCAGGATAAAAAGAGATGATAACAAGTAAAAACGTTATATTCGATCGGGTCGAATCTGAAATGCCCTCCAAATATTTAGTAAGTGAATTTAAAATGTTTAACTTGGTGGGACAGAGTTCCTTTATATAATATCGTACGTCAACGCCCACTAAAGGGGGCGGGGTTCAAAAATAGACAATATCATGTTTTTCACAGACGAACGTATGGGCATTGCTAGACCGTCTTAGACTTCAGCACTAATCAAGAATATACATATTTACTTTATAGGGTCCAATTCTCTTTGGAGGGTATACAAACTGTATTTTGGCGGGGTCGCTCTGGCAAGGGCTGTGGGGGAAACATTTCCCCTTTGTCATAAAACTCTAAAAATAAATACTTGGGATAATTATATACAAAATAAAATTTGTTATTTTATTTTATAAGGTCATTTACGGGGAAAAGGGGGAAGGGGGTAGGGCAGAAACAGGCAGTCATAAAACTCTAAAAATAAATGCTTGGGATGATTATATACAAAATTAAAAAAAAAAAAATTTTTTTTTTTATAGGGTCATTTAGGGGTCAAAGAGGGAGGAGGGGGTAGAGCAGAAACAGGCAGTCATAAAACTCTAAAAATAAATGCTTGGGATGATTATATACAAAATTAAAAATTTTTTTTTGTAGGGTCATTTAGGGGGTAAAGGGGGAGGAGAGGGTAGAGCAGAAACAGGCAGTCATAAAACTCTAAAAATAAATGCTTGGGATGATTATATACAAAATTAAAAAAATTTTTTTTGTAGGGTCATTTAGGGGGTCAAGGGGTAGGGCAAAGGAGTACCAGGTATCGTCTCAGCTTCGTCATTAAAGCTTAAAAATTTTATTTTTAAGGAATGTAGGCTTAAGTAAAACAATTTGTTAAATTTTTATGCTATTTTTTGCATATAATAACGCCCACTAAAGGGGGCGGAGTCCAAACATAATTTTTATTTATTTTATGGACCCAAGTTTAAGGCGTTGGACCGTATTTGACATAAAAATATATCATTTGCTTAACAAAATATTCAAAAACCTTTAAAAATTATGTTGTTTTTCTGGGGTGGTTTAGTTTTTCTTAGGGGAACTTTTTCCCCCTTGCCCGATTTAGCCCACCTCCAAACTTAACCTGCTCTAAGCTTCAAAATATATTTATACCAAATTTCAAGTGTCTAGCTCTTTTCGTTTGGACTGAATCGTGATTTCCACAGACGGACGGACGGACATGCTCAGATCGGCTTAGATTTCATCACTGATCAAGAATATATATACTTTATGGGGTCTGAGATGGATATTTCGATGCGTTACAAACGGAACGACAAAATGAATATATCCTCCAAATTCTTTTTTGGAGGGTATAAAAAGAAATTATACAAAAAGTTGTAACAAAAATTCCACAAAATACTCGGCTATTTTGTGTCCAAAAGTTATAAAAAGTTTGTTTTTTAGAGCTTTGCAATATCCTGAGTTTACTTACACTTTTTTTATGTGTTTATTTGCCTTAACCTGAAGCGCACACCCTCTAGCAGACTGAGTGACATAGATTGCCAGCAAACACGCTAAAATGTTTTGGCGGCCAATATTCCAGTTGATTACTTGAATAAATACTTTTGGTTTTTTAATTTTTTCTTTTTATCAATTTAAGAGTGCACTTTTAATGTATAATTTTTCTTCTTCTTTTTTGTAAGCAATGAGTGTCTTTCATTAAATTAATATCTTTAAAAAAAAAAAGTTGTTGTTTTGCTTTTGGCCAAACAACCCCAACAGCACTTCTTTCACTGTGTTTGATAATGTTTTAAAGAGGAGTGTTTTGTTTTATTATTGGGTGCAGTTATTTTTCAAGTTAATTGAATTTATTTTTGGAACTTTATGGGGTAATTGTTAATGGTGAAGTTTGGCGGGAAGGAAGAACCATGATTTTAAGTAGGTCAGAGATGTAATATTTTTTATTTAATTGCATTTTATAGGTGATAAAATTAATATTTCTTGCGTGTGGGTATAAGAATATGCCCAGAGATTACTTCTTATCTTATTTGACAAATTTCTATAAAAAAATTTTGAAATATTTTTTTATACCCTTCACAAAGAAGTGAAAGTGTAGGTTTGTCATTCCGTTTGTAATTTCCTTGATATTAATATGGGACTACATAAAGTATGTATATACATATTCTAGTTCCTTGCGAATACCGATGACGAATGAGCTATAACCGTTTGTCCGTCTGTCTGTAGGTGAAATCGGTTTTCCTAAATTCCCAGAAGAGTTAAAGACTTCATTGAAGTGAACTTAAATAGAGTGGTATTGAAATTTAGATAAATCCGAAATACGGTTCCAGAGCTGGAAAGCTTACACCTATTTCTGGACGCAAATTTAACTACCGAAAACCAATTATTTTTTTGCTTGTTACTTAAATTTATATTATTTATTTGGAAGGCATAAAATTTGTGCTAAAAACTAAAAAAAAAAAATATTTTTCCAGGTATGGGAATTTGCAATTTTTTTGTACAAACTATTTTTTGTAGTACATGAAAGTTACCAAAATGGTTAAAAATTTTAAGTTATTCTTAAGTAAAACTACTTTATACCTAAGGAAGATTTTCATTGGCAAAAAAAAAATTTAAATTTCGCTTTCAGGGTTGGGAAATTGAATTTTTTTTATACATAAAAGTAACCAAAAAGGCAACTAACGTTGTGTTTTTACTAATTAAAATTATTTTTTAATTCAGGAAAAACAAAATTGGTATAAAAAATTAATAAAAAATCAAAATTTCGATACCAGGGTTGCATAACTGCAATATTTTGTAGTACATGAAAGTGATCAAAATGGCTAAAAATTTTAAGTTTTTCTTAAATAAAACTATTTCATGCCTTATCAAGAGTTGCATTGGTAAAACAAACAAAAAAGAATTTAAATTTCGCTTCCAGGGTTGGGAAATTGAAATATTTTTTATGCATAAAAGTAACCAAAAAGGCAATTGAAGTTGTTGTTTTTGCTAATTAAAACTGTTTTATAATTCAGGAAGAACAAAATTGGTATTGAAATCTTAAAAAATCAAAATTTCGACGCCAGGGTTGGACAAATGAAATATTTTATGGTACATGAAAGTGACAAAAAAGTTTAAAAATATTAATTTTTTTGTCAAGTAAAACTATGTTACATATCCCTAAGATTCACATTGGTAAAAACATAAAAATTCGCCTCCAGAGTTGGAAAATCGAAATATTTTTCGTACATAAAAGTATCCACATAAATTCCAAAATTTTGTGTTTTTAGTGAATTAAACCTATTTTATACTTCAGGAAGAATTAAATTGCTATTAAAAATTTTAAAATTGAAAATTCGTTTCCAGGGTTGGAAAATCGAAATTTTTCGGTACATACAAGTAACTAAATAAGTTCCTAAATTTGTTTTTCTGGTAAATAAAATCCATTTTCTGTTTTAAAAAGAAACTTCATCACTGATCAAGAATATACATATTTACCTTATAGGGTCAAATTCTCTTTGGAGGGTATAAAAACTGTATTTTGGCGGAGTCGTTCTGGCAAGGGCTGTGGGGGAAATATTTCACCTTTGTCATAAAACTCATAAAAATAAATGGTTGGGATAATTATATACAAAATAAAATTTTATATTTTTTATAGGGTCATTTACGGGGCAAAGGGGGGAAGGGGGTAGGACAGAAATAGGCAGTCATAAAATTTTAAAAATAAATGCCTGGGATGATTATTTACAAAATTAAATTCCAAATTCTTTTTTGGAGGGTATAAAAACATCTTTATTAATTATAAACGCATTATTATTTCCGAAACTCAGAAATTTTTCCAATTTATTTCTAAAATTTTTATAAACCAAAATAAAGTAATTAATAAGCACTAGATTTGTGTTTAAAAAAATCTGCTGCCATCGGTTTTAAGAAACCACACAAGTTGCTTGTTTGTTCACAAGGGATTAAGTGTTAAGACTCGATTGCATTTATATAAATATTTGAGTTAATTTTATGCAGCATATTTATTTAATTAAATTATTTTCAGTAAAACAGGATTTAAGTAATTTTTTTCTCGCTTTAATATTCATTAAAATTTATCAAATTATTTATGTAAATCACTTAGTTCATCGTTTAAAATTCGTTCTTTGAAACTTTATTGTTGAAACCCTATCAACATGTTGCTGCAACATGTTAAAGTAACTGAACATTGTAAAAGCTAAAGCCGCAGCTACAAGTGCATATCCGCAGAATTAAAAGAGAGACCCATAAATTCACACAACTGTTTCATTAATTTCCTAATAAAAAATAAAATAAAATAAAGTAAAATAGGGAAAAAGTAATAACGAATGACATGATGGTTAAGCTCTTTTCGTTTCCCACAAAAAAAAATAATTTTAATTCGTTTTTTATTTGAGCTAAACTCTGTATTAACAGCCCAACTTACTTATGGAATAAAATTACAGCTGACAAAAAAATATAAAAAATATTTAAATCAAAAAAAGTGTACAAATATGTGTCAGAACCTGTTTGCTTAGAAACGCATAACAGGATAAGCTCATCAAATTTCCCAGTTTAAAAACTTGCCAAAACCGATACCATAACAATGCGATAAATACTCCGGAATGAATGACTTGGTTTAATATTAAAGAGATTTAAATTTGGAAGCATGAGGGTGATGAATTTGTGTGTCAGCCGCCTGAGTGGCCAGCGTGTGGGTGTTTAGTAAAATGTGGATGAATAGTGTAATATTTGTGCTTAAAAATACTGTAAATGTCTTTAGGATAAAAACAAACTATGATTGGAAATTATGGATATACTGACGATAGATGAATGCTGGTGTATAAGACATAAATTAAAAATCTAAAAACTAAAAAAATAAATTTAGTGCTTCACACATGTTGGGTTATTGCGATAACAGTGGTTTGATTGTTTGTTCTATTTAGAAGAAAATATATGCACACTTTGTTTAATATAATAATAGAGCATTCTTTTTCCTCAATTGTTGCTGTCTTGTTTAAAACTTTATTAAAACAAGTATAAACATTATGTTCGACCGGGTTGCATCTTAAATACCCTGCAATAATTATTAAATAAAAACTCTATTTTATTCTAATTAAAATTTACATTTTTATTGCATTTGTCTTAAGTAAACAAGAGATAAGTTAAAAATGTTTAACCTGCTGGGTCAGAGTTCGTTTAACCCTGGAATATTATACTTCGTCGTTTCGACTCATGTTTACGTTTTGTATATCTTTTCCCCTATTTGTGTTTATCTATACCTGATTTTTCAAATAGCAGTAGCCGCCGATATGGTCTTAATGTGCTCGCAGTTATATCCTTCTATGTATTGGTCAAGTTTTATATTTTTGCATATGTATCATCGAAACCACGGGTTATACAAAATATAATTTTGTTATTCATTTGTAAATCATAGACTGATTTACAAATGAAAACAAATTCCTTTAATTACTCAATATGTTAATGTTAATCAAACGCAAACAAATTTAATCGATTATTTTTATAAATTCCCATGCCATGTTTTTAAAAAATCAGCCAATTGAAGTAGAGCTATGCAACGTGCTTTTATGACAAATTAATAATAAAACAAGTAAAAACGTTATATTCGACCGGGTCGAATCTTAAATACCCTCCAAATATTTAGTAAGTGAATTTGAAATGTTTAACTTGGTGGAACAGAGTTCCTTTATATCATATCGTACGTCAACGCCCACTAAAGGGGGCGGGGTTCAAAAATAGACAATATCATGTTTTCCACAGACGAACGTATGGGCATTGCTAGACCGTCTTAAACTTCATCACTAATCAAGAATATACATATTTACTTTATAGGGTCCAATTCTCTTTGGAGGGTATAAAAACTGTACTTTGGCGGGGTCGCTCTGGCAAGGGCTGTGGGGGAAAGATTTCACCTTTGTCATAAAACTCTAAAAATAAATGCTTGGGATGATTATATACCAAATTAAAAATTTTTTTTTTTGATAGGGTCATTTAGGGGGCAAAGGGGGAGGAGAGGGTAGGGCAGAAACAGGCAATCATAAAACTCTAAAAATAAATGCTTGGGATGATTATATACAAAATTAAAAAATTTTTTTTTTGATAGGGCCATTTAGGGCGCAAAAGGGGAGGAGAGGGTAGGGCAGAAACAGGCAGTCATAAAACTCTAAAAATAAATGCTTGGCATGATTACATACAATATAAAAAAAAATTTTTTTTTTGGTAGGGTCATTTAGGGGGTGAAGTAGGAGGAGGGTGTAGGGCAGAGGAGTACCAGGTATCGTCTCAGCTTCGTCATTAAAGCTTAAACATTTTATTTTTAAGGAATATAGGCGTAAGTAGAACAATTTGTTAAATTTTTATGCTATTTTTGCATATAATAATGCCCACTAAAGTGGGCGGGGTCTCCAAATAATTTTTATTTATTTTATGGATCCAGTTTAAGGCGTTTAAGACATTTAACCTAAAAATAAATTTTTGGGGTAATTAAGTATTAAAGTTTTTTAATAGGGTCATTTAGGGGGCAAAGCTTGAGAAGGGGGGGAGGGTAGGGCAGAAGAGGGTCAGGTCACCTCTCAGTTTTGTCGTAAAACCTGAACAATTTTATTTTGAAGGAATATAGGTTGAAATAGCTACAAAAACAACTGTCTATCTTCTCATCTTTCCTAATCTGTCTCCTCAATACTATCCCCTCGTTTTCAGTTCCGGCGCAATGCATTGCATATATAGGGGTCATCCCCTGAGTGCTGGTCCAAGACAAAAAAAACAAACAAAAATTTGTTAAATTTTTACACTATTTTTGTAAATAATAACGCCCACTAAAGGTGGCGCGGTCCAAAAATTTATTTTCTGGAACGCGTTGGACCTTTTCTGACATAAAAATATATCATTTGCTTAAGAAAATTACAAAAAAACTTTAAACATTATGTGGTTTTTCAGAGATGGGTTTAGTTCTTCTTAGGGGAACATTTTTCCCTCTGGCCTGATTGAGCCCATTTAGGAACTTGACCTGTAATATCCTTCAAAATATATTTATACCGAATTTCAAGGGTCTGGCTATTTTCGTTTGGACTGAAGCGTGTTTTCTACAGACGGAAGGACGGACAGACATGCTCAGATCGTCTTAGATTTCATTACTGATCAAGAATACTTTATGGGGTCTCAGAGGGATATTTCGCTGCTTTACTTACGGAATGACAAAGTGAATATACTCTTCAATTCTTTTTTGGAGGGTATAAAAAATTAATATCCCAATTTCCCAATTAATATTATTTAAATTAAACGAACAGTTAACATATTTTAAATTCTGGGCCACTGTGCTCTCGACCATAGAGCCTCGTGCTCAGGCACCGGAATGATTTAATCGCATAGTGGCTTGTCTATTCTCTCTTATTTCTATTATTATTATTATTATTGTTGTTTCCATTCCATACATCTTGTTGAATAGTAAAAGAACAGAATTCAAAAAACTAACATTTACTTTAGAGATTTATTTCATTTAAACATTTTTCTACATCTATTCATTTTCAAATGCACAATCCACACACACTTGCAGCGGCATATCTTCGCTGCACGTTTGTATGTTTGAATTTATGTGTTATTTTCAGTTATTTGTTGTTTGTTTTAACGCATTTGCATGGGCGCGAAAATATTTTCGAATTCATATGAAAAAGATAGATTTTGTATATATTTTCATATTTACATACCGACGCGCTGTGCCGTCAACCATTATCATGGTGCATATATGTGACGGTCTGTCTGACTGTCTGTCTGTCTGTCCGTGCATTCAATAGCAGTAAAACGGCAGCAAAAGTATTCGAATCTTTTGAACACGTCTGTCCCCAGTCATCGTTGCTTGCGAGTAGCTGCCGCTTAAACTATTTACTGCATATGAGTGGTGGCTGGGATGCATGTGTGTTTGAGTGTTTGTGAAGTGTCTCCTCCTGTCTACTGTATTTGTTTGTATATTTCATTTAATATATTATTTTTGATGCTCATGTTTGAGTTGCCGGCTTGAGTGTGCATGAGACTTTTATTTAAAATTATGCATTTTTAATGTGTTTATAAATTTATTTAAATATTGTATTTTGTTTAAACTGCTATATATTAACGAGGGTGGCACAAGAAAATAAATTGCTTTTTAAAATTAACTACATGTTCATCCTAATTTTGGCCACTGAGTGCCAAAATCATAAAATTTTATAACACATTAAAAACCGGAAAAAATTCTATTGAAAATATCCCTCAAGGAAAATGTTAAGGAAAAAATTTACACCAAAAAGGGAATTTTTTAAGGAAACAAAGTAATTCATTTAAATATCGTATTATGGGATGAGATAGCGCTCTATTCAATAGCTCTTCAAGAATGTGGAGCAGACATACGCAGGTCTTCTGAAATTATCGCTATAGTAAATGTTTTCTATGAAATATTCAATTTTCTAAGATCCAGCCCTGGGTAACGCCCTAAGAAAACATTTTAGTACGTTATTTTGCCACCCAGGAGATTTGTAAGTGTATGCAAGAGTCATACTCAGATTCACTAAAATTATCACTTTAATAAACTTTTCCCAAAATTTTTAATTTTCTATGTATGTGATAGGTTCCATCCATTATAGGGACTTCCCTGAGACCCACTTAAAATATATCATTTATAATCTCAGCAGCCCATTTTTTATACCCTCCAAATGAGAATTGGAGGATATATTCACTTTGTCATTCCCTGTGTAACGCAGCGAAATATCTCTCTAAGATCCCATAAAGTATATATATTCTTGATCACAGATGAAAGCTAAGACTATCTAGCCATGTCCCTCCGTCCGTCCGTCAGTGGAAATCACGATCTAGTACAAACGAAAAGAAGCAGACCCTTGAAACTTGGTATTGTCGAATGGGGTCACAGAAACAGGGTAAACTTCAATGCCCGTAAGACTCAATGCTGCTTGCTAACACACCGACGCAAGCCCGATCACGCTGCTTCATCCGTCTATCTTTTCATCTTTCCTAATCTGTCGCCTCAATACTATCCCCTCGTTTTCAGTGCCGGCGCAATGCATTGCATATATAGGGGTTATCCCATGAGTGCTGGTCCTACTCCTAAAAAAAACATGGGTGGTATAGATATTGAGGAATCAGAAGCTCTTGATGTTCTTGGCATGAAAATCCAGTGTGACGTTCGCTGGACAGAACACATTTTTCATATTTCAAAAGAAGCATTCAAGTGCCTCGGCTTTTTAAGACGGTGTAAGACATACTTTACCCCAACTGATCTCCTCACTTTTATCCGACCAAAGATGGAATACAACTCCCATATATGGGCCGGAGCTTCAAAATCTATTTTGAAGTTACTCGACCGTGTACAGGAGAGAGCGAAGAAACTCATAGGGGACAGTAGCCAACTCTATTGATTCACTTGAGCATCGATGCAATGTGGGGTGTGTTTCACTGTTTTATCTAAGAAGAACTAAATCAACCTCTAAAAAACTGCATAATTTTTTAAGTTTTCTCTTTGTAGAAGGTTCAAGGCCTTAAACTGAAAGCCATAAAATTCAAAAAACTAGTTTTTGAACCACGCCCTCTACAGTGGGCGTTATTATATGCCAAAAATACTGTATCAATTTAACAAATTGTATTACAGAGGCCTACATTCTTTAAAAATAACATTTTTAAGCTTTTACGACGAAGCTGAGATGTAACCTGATCTTTCTATGCCCTACCCCCATGATCCTATGACCCAAATGACCCTATCAAAAAAAAAAAAATGCTTTTTACACTTAATTATACCAAAAATTTATTTTTACTGTTTTATAGTAGAGGTGAAATGTCTCCCCCTCGGGCCTTGCTAGAGCGAATCCTACAAAATACAGTTTTAATGCCCTCCAAAAAGAATTGGACCCCATAATGTATATATATTCCTGATCAGTGATGAAGTCTAAGACGATCTAGCAATGCCCATATATCAGTCTGTGGAAAACACGACATTGTATATATTTGGATCCCGCCCCCTTTAGTGGGCGGTAAAGTTACATATTATATGAAGAGATGGTTGGTGTAAATATTTAAAAAATTTTATTCCTTAAGCCTACATTCCTTAAAAATTTTATTTATAAGCTTTTAAAACGAGGGTAAGATGTTCCCCTGCCCCACCTCTTCAACCCCCTTTGCCACCTAAATGACATTATCCAAAAATTTTTGTTCTACTCTTAACCTGAAAACTTGGGTTTTAAGTTTTTACGAATTAGGTGAGATATCTCCTCCACGGCCCTTTCTGGAGTGGCCGTGTATAGAGTTTTATAATTGGGCACAGAAATGTCTAAAAAGGAAGTCTGATCCAGCAGGTGAAAAATTTTTAACTTGTCTCAGTCACTTTTTTGCACGTATGATATAAAATATTACTACGTAAATTGATTTTATGCTGATGGAAAAGTGTCTCGGCCAACACATTGGAAACGATCGTATTAAAATACATTTTTTTCTTCTTTACTTAATGTTGATTTCTTTTCTGGAAAGAATGCTACATTTTTTACACTTTTTAATGAAAAACAGCACAATCATGCCATTTCGATATACTAAATCAGATACGGGCGTTTCATAGCACAATTGTGCAGAGATCATTCACACGTATTCTAAAGACCGAGACACATAGAATCCGTCATACGTTATACGTCGCCTTTTTCAACTGACATTAACGTACTGACGGAAAAGGCTGGCACAATGAGTACTTTGTTGACGGATATTAAATCTATTGTATGTTCCCCATTTTATTTATTTATGTTAAATTTATATATTTTATAAAATGTTTTTGTATATCATTTAAGTTTTCCTGAACACACAATACAACTGTCATTTGAAAAAGGCGACGTATAACGCAAGAATGATAAAATAAAGATTACGCCTTGCGCATGATTTACCGTTTGATGACGTATTTGTTCCCTTGAAGAGATTGCCAAATGTTTATTATATGCAAAACTAATACTTTCTCGTACAAAATTAATATTTTATGCTATATTTGGCAACTCTTCACACAATTTACTCAGAGTTGTGTTATATTTTAAAATAAATATATTAAAATAATTATTAATAGCTTAAAGCACGGATGGAAAACATGATACAATTGTACTTTTTTTTGGTACAATTAGACTTTGTTGGTACCGTGGTACTACCACGACTAATTTGGTACAATTTTAAATATCTCAATCAAAAGCTTACACCTAGTTCATAAAAACGTTTTATGCTTGAAAATTTTTGTTAATTTCTCAGTGAATCAGTTAATAAACATAAAATATTTCTGTGAAACCGTATACGGTTACATAATCAAAGATTTTGTATCAACTTTTTATTACATACAGTATTCCAGTCAGCACTTCATGAATTTTTCGGATCGTTTCTTACTGCTCTGCTTGTTCTATATATTTATTTTGTCGTTTCTTTTTGAAAATGATTGTTCTTTCGAGAGTTCTCGGGTTCTTTAGACCCGAATCTTTTAAAATAGTGTCTTATGTCTCATATTTCTGCTAAATTATGGCTCATTTAAGTAACGGGCTTACAATTATTTGCTATAATTTTTCGCAACAGAAACATTTTGCATCGTTAGGCTGCCTTATATTTGATTCAAAAACAATCACGTTGAAAAAGGGTATAATAATTGATTTCCAAATACCGAAAAAGTTTTCAATCAATGTCTCGTTGCCTCAATTTTAAACTACCAGAAAATTTATTATCTTAAATCGTATGATTTTTTGAATAAAATTTAATCAACTGATTCCTAGATTTGTATGTATATAATATTTTTTTGTTGTATACTTGTGTAGAGAAGTTTTTGAATTTCTATTTATAGAAATATAAAAAATATAAAAAAATGGTACCGTCATGGTATGAAAAGTACATTTTATTTAGTTAATTGGTACAAAATCAAAATAGCCCTTTTCCATCCCTGGCTTAAAGTGAAAAAACTTATTAAAACTTGATTTTTAAAGCTCATAAACTGTAAACAAAAAACCTAAATTAAAGAGAAAAGAGAACAAAAAGAGCAATCATGAAATGTGCAGTGGGCAATTGCAAAAAAAAAGTGACAGCAAAAAACAAGTGAGAAATAATTGTGTTAAAATGTAATATTGTTATCAAAATTTGTTTTTGTTTTCAAAAAGCTGTGTCATTTTATAGTTTTCCAAGAGATGAACCTCAAAGAAAGTTATGGCTGATATTTTGCAAGCAAAAAAAGTTGTTTTGAATGGTGAAAAAAGAGAAATAATTAACACTTGGGTTCAATATTTATATAAAATAACTATAAAATAACAATTTCAAATAAAAAAAGTGGAAAATAAAATAAAATTTTTTAAAATTGTTTATTATCAAACAAATTTAATTTAAAAAAATAGCAAATTTGCCCCACTGTGCAGTTTTTATAATAACATAATAGTTCTCCAGTTGAATTTTATTAGCCAATCAGAACACATGTTGAGTGACGTCAGAGTTCCATCATGCGCAGAAAAGTATTTTTATTTCAGCTTGTTGGCGTAATCTTTATTTTATCATTTTTGGTTGCAATAAAGGAGCGATTTAAAATAAACTCTCTTCGAAGCGGATTACTTTTAGTGTTTTTAGCAATTTAATTTCTAATATAAATGAAATTCATTAAAATATGTTCTTCAATATAATAACGCAAGAAATCTTTGCATTATAAAGAATATGATGATGATGAATATGAAAAAAAGTCATGATCATTATTATCACTTAACAAATGATGTCTTCTAAAAATTGGGGAGCATACGAACTTCATTAAGATGCTGGGCCGTTGTTTAACAGTCCTTTGTTTTTTCAACGTTTTGATTAATTTTAATGTGTTAATGTCTGTCATCTCCATGTTTATGTTCTATAAATATATTTTCTAGAAATTTTTTCATGTACTTTTTTGTTGTTGTTTGTCATTGAAAATTGTATGCGGGAGTAGTTGCAAGAAAATGTTTATTTTTAACTCTAAATTTGAGTTTTTTTTTGTTACAATGTTTTGTTTAAACTATTTTGACCCTGAACGCATTTTAAAAAGAATAATAAAATAAGAATTTAAATTGAAGAATGAAAACTGCGTACGTTGTGTGTTGTCTGTACATGAAAGATACTATAGAATGAGAAATAAAGTGATTTGTAGTTTTTTATTGTTATTAGCAAATATTTAGTTTTTTCTTATGATTTCTTTATTTTTCCAAAATTTATTACAAGAAACATTATAAAGTGTTATGGCGTAAAAGAATTGTGGACGAAATTTATTTTAGGGGGAATGTTATGAAATAAAATTGCAAAATTAATAACAAGTGCACAGCTGGAGATACAAGAGTGTATTTTAAGTGAACATATTTCAAAGGAGGAATACCATAAGAAATGAACTCAAGAATGCAAGAAATATTTTTTTTAATGCTATTTTTGTTGCTTTTCTTTTATGCAGGAAACAAGAGTAACTCATATGCATTTATGGAAGAGTTGGAGACTAAAAATGTTTCATAAAATAGTTGTCCTAAAATTTTTAAACCAGCTATTCGATATAGAGAATATATAAAATTTAAAAATAAAAGTTTTAATAATAAATTCGTTAATAAGAACGAATTTAATCATTCAATTCATCTTACGTTCCATGTTTTGAGACTCTTAAGGTCGAAGGACTGGATATTAAGAGTCTGGAGGATCTGGCCATGGTATTGGACCTCAGTTGTTTGATTGATTAAAAAAAAGTTTCCCATGTGTTAATGCATTGACTTGATTATTGTCAGCATTATCATATACTTGCTGCAAGTCACGAGGGTTGGGATCAAAGAAAAATAACGTAAAATAAAGCAATCTTATGAAATTCATATGAACTTAATAACAAATAAACGAATTGTGTTCAAACATTTTATAGAATTTTAAATTTATTCCTTCCTAAATCCAAAAATATCAATTGAAGTTGTGGCGGATGGCAGCTGTTGGCACTGCGACCAAGCCTCATGGTAAGTGACAAACAGTTCCAATATGTAAATATTGATAAATTGAATTAAAATTTACACCAGGTTTTTGAACAAATTTTTATAATGCGACAACCCCTATTAGTACATGATACTACGCATTGCGACCTCGCCACGCTCTAGTTGTCGACATGTAGTTTAGCAACTAAAAATATTTTTATGTGAAGTACCATATTTAAGAATCTCTAGTATTTCGGACAAGCACAAGGATATGGGAAAAATGGTTCAACTCATATCATTCAAATAAGAAGATCTTCAGGCATTGCAAGTGTAGGGAAATCTCTTTCAAAGCAGTTTTGTGATAGGACAGAATGTCAATACTTTTGGGTTGCATAATGATCACGCACGATACATGATGGACTCTGAGTAAAATGAACAAAATAATACAATAATTTGTTTCGCCTTTTTAAGACGCCTTCCTCACTATTCAAAGGCAGAAGGCAAAATTAACACTTGCCGTCAATTAAGAAAATTCAGTTTAATTTGTCAATAATCTTGGTGCCACTATAATAAAAAAATGCACTTTTTTACTATTATTTCTTATGAGGCCATGCGTTTGCATTTTTCTTCTTTTGGAGTTGGTATCGTGAATAGTGAGTGTTTCGTTAACAATTAAGCTGGATTCACCCATTGTTTTTTTAGAGTTTGTTCTGAAACGATTCACCCACTTCGAACAATTGTTCTGGAAAAACAAGGCTACCATATGACATATTTTTCTAAACGATGCGTGTTAGTTTTTCAGTTAGGCAGCACAGTTGCAGATGAATGCAATTTGCTTGTTTTCTTGGCGTCACACTCATATATTTTATTGTGTAATAAACAAATTGTAAATTAAAAAATCTTAATAAAATAAAAATTTAATTTTATTAAGATTGTATTTTATTATATATGTAGATGTACATATAATATGATGTGGCATCTCAGTTCAACTTTACTTAACAATTTAAAGTAACTGGCATCACAGTTGAAATGTTTCAGAACAAAAATTTAAATTAAACCAATTCATGTTCCGAACAAAGTTAACTCTCTTTCGCTCTCTCTCTCTCTCTCTCTCAAAAATAGAGACGTCAAACTACATATAAAAAAATTGTTTTGGAAAAAATTTTTTGTTCCGAACCAATGGGTGAATCCAGCTTTAGACACAATTTTCAAGAGACAAAATTCTGCTTATATATGATAATTATTATTATTCTTTTTTTATTGCTCGTGCTCATGCAAGGGCAAGTGAGTAATAAAAACTAGCCGCTGCTTGGGAAATTATCACGGTTTCAATTTGGCACACACGTACATGATCCGAGTATATGTACCTGCTCTTAAACTATTAGGCTGGATTTTTGAGATCTCAGTTAAACTAGGTTTAGCTAATCTGAAAACAAATTTGTGCCGTCATTACCAAGTTTGTCTACATACTTTTGACGGAACAGATTAGTTTTGGTTAAAATGTGGGTCTTTTATGGAATAATATATAAAAAATACCATTTCGTCGGAAAATTCAGAGTTTCAGACTACGTTAAACTTAGTTTAAACTTAATCCATATCTCAAAAAGTCGCTCTAAGTGGTCTTTTAATTTATTGTTATAAAAATGAGGCCGCCATCTAAAAAAGAAAAAAAATTGGAGGGTATATTCATTTTGTCATTCCGTGTGTAATGCAGCGAAATATCTCACTAAGACCCCATAAAGTATATATATTCTTGATCAGTGATGAAATCTAAGACAATGTAGCCATTACCGCCCGTCCGTCGGTGGAAAACACGATACAGTCTAAACGAAAAGAACCAGAGCCTTAAAATTTGGTATATATACATTTTAAAGGATAGCAAAGGTCAAGTTCGTAAATGGGGTGAGTCGGCCAAGAGGGGAAAAAGCTCCCCTAAGAAGAACAAAACCAACCTCTAAAAGACAACATAATTTTTAAAGTATTTTCTTGTAATTTTGTTAAGCAAATGATATATTTGTATGTCAAAGCAGGTCCATCCAACAGAAAAATAAATTGTTAGACCTCGCCCCCTTTAGTGGGCATTGAGATATTATAATAAAGCTTTGCAAAAATAGCGTAAAAATTTAACACATTGTATTACTTAAGCGTACATTCCTTAAAAATAACATTTTTAAGTTTTTATGGAGAAGATGAGAAGCTACCTGATCTTCCTCTGCCACGTAAATGACCCTATAAAACAAAAAAATTTTTTTTACACTTAATTAACCCAAAAATTAATTTTTAGTATTTTATGGCAATGGTAAAATGTCTTCCGCCACGGCCCCTGCCAGAGCGACCCCGCCAAAATACAGTTGTAATGCCCTCCAATGAGAATTGGACCATATAAAGTCTAAGTCAGCCAAAGTGTTGGCTGAAGTAGTAGAACACGAGACTATGAAGCGGAGGGTCGTGAGTTCGAGCCCCCGCTGAGTCATGAAAATATTGTGTTTAATTCTTCTGATCAGTATTAGTGCGTGGTTGTGTTAGTTGTTGCCAGCCTGTTGCAATGATGAAGGCATAGTCACTGATCACTGAACATAATTGGCAGCGACTGACACCATCATGTACTAAAAAGCAGAGTAACAGCACCCACCTTCGTCGGTTCTGTAGCAAAAATTAGCCGGCGAAGTAAAAAAGGTTGAAATAGCTACAAAAAAAAAAACAACTGCCTATCTTCTCATCTTTCCTAATCTGTCCCCTCAATACTATCCCCCTCGTTTTCAGTTCCAGCGCAATGCATTGCATATATAGGGGTCATCCCCTGAGTGCTGGTCCAAGATAAAAAAAAAAAAAAAGTATATATATTTTTCATCAGTGATGAAGTCTAGGACGATCTAGCAATGCCCATACATCCGTCTGTGGAAAACACGATATGGTCTATTTTTGGACCTCCGCCCCTTTAGTGGGCGTTGAAGTTGCATAAGAAGAAATAGTGTAAATATTTAGCAAATTGAATTCCATGAGCCTACATCTCTTAAAAATTTTATTTATAATATTTAAGACGGAGGTAATATGTTCTCTCCCTCACCCCCTTTTGCCCCCTAAGCGACCTTATGAAAATTTTTTTTCGATAATTAACTACCCCGAAAATTTTGTTTTTAAGTTTGTACGACTTAGGTGAGATGTTTCCCCCACGGCCTTTCTCGGAGTGGCCCTGTATGGAGTTTTAAAATTGGGCAAAGAAATGTGTTAAAGGAACTCTGATCCAGCAGGTTAATACCTTGATATAAAATATTAATATGTAAACTGCTTTTATGCTGATGGAAAGGTGCCTCAGTCATGCTTCTCCCACCACATTCGAAACGACCGTATTAAAATAATTTGTTTTTTTGTTTACTTAAGCTAAATACCATAAAAATGTAAATGTTTATAACAATAAAAATAGATTTTTTTTTGACTAGATATTTGAAGGGTATCTAAGATTCGACCCGGTCGAATGTAACGTTCTTACTTATTTTATATAAATTAGGATATTTTTAAAGAAAGAAGATTTTAATTAAACAATTTTTTGTTTAAGCACGTTTTTCTTTTCCACAATAAAAATTGCTTGGAAACTGACCTAAAGCAGCAAATAAAATTATTTAATTATGTATAAATTTCTATTTTATTAGTTGAACTTTCTTATGTAAATTATATTACAGGATGTTAATTTTTCAATGGGCTCAAGTTCAAATCTGCGTAACTGCAAATCGTATTTTTCCTTTTTTCAAAATTTTTTTTTATTTTTATTAAAAAAAAAATAAAAAGAAAATTTGCATTTTCCCAGATTTGAACTTGAGCCCATTGAAAAATTAGCATCCTAAAATTATTATGTATGAATTTTTGTTAGTTGAACTTTTTCTTTATGTAAATTGTTAATTTTTCAACGGGCTTAAGTTCGAATCTGCATGACTGCAAATTATTTTTTGTTATTTTTTATTAATAAATGAATTTGTTCAAATTCTATTTATTATTTTTTATTTAAGATTGGAATATTAAGAATATTTTCATTAATCATCAAACCAGCAGAACAGATCAGTACTGATTTCGAGGCCGCTACGCCATCTCATCAGCGTTCTTTGTTCAATTTTTCCACTTTCGCAAGTGGTGCTAGTTAGTAGGAATATCAACTATTTAACCAATATTTTAACGAAAATTGAATATGAGAAGTTATCACATTCATATTATTAAGTTATTACATTTTGGTTAGTACGAAATTCCCCAACCCTGACGATTAATATTCCCAATATTCCAATATCTCTTTTGCTTTTTCCAGAGCCATCGGCTGCTGATAGGTAAAGCTTCTTTGTTATTTATGTTCAAGTAATTGAATTTAGTTGTCAATTTACAATATTCCAATCTTAATATAAAATAATAAAAAAATAAATAGAATTTAAAAACAAATTCATTTATTAATAAAAAATAACAAAAAATAATTTGCAGTCATGCAGATTCGAACTTAAGCCCGTTGAAAAATTAACAATTTATCCTAAAATTATTTAATATTAATGAAGTGGCTTATATTCGATTGCTCTTGATATGCCATCACGCCGGATCACATTGTCCATCTCTAGTTTATTTTACCATCTCGTGTTTCGCTTTAAAACAAACAATATTTTATGTCTGTCCACATAATTGTTTTTAATTGAAAAATTTGCTGGCCGCTAAAGCAGTGGGTTAAGTGGAATTGTTGCTTTCGAGTTGATCAACTACGAGTATTATCTCTTGAACAAAGATCTCTTTTAGTAATTCTTCTTAATAATTTGATGAATCGCGTGTGTGTGTGCTTGTGTTGTCTTGGTTCTGTATTTTGTTAAATTATAAAAAAGGCTTCTTTTGTCTTATATATTCTGTTGTTGTTGTTTTTTTTGGGATTTGACAATACCATGCTCTAGTTATTTGACCTGCAGGCGTTGTTGAGCTGATTATCAAGCCGGTTTAGCGACAAAATTGTTTGTCTTAAAGACTTTTTATTTTATGTTCTAAGAAGCAAAAAAAAAAAATTATAATTTTGAATTATTTAATGGTAGTTTTTATGCCAGATTAATATAATAAATCATAATGAAAACAAAACTTTTTTTAATGAATTTTATGTGTTTTATGATGTGACAAGATATACGCGTACATACATGAGATATTTAATAATTAGCAAAATTTTATGTAGACACTCTGTAGAAAATATTTAAATTGTAATTTTTAAGTCTTTTTCTTGCTTCAGTGGCTAAAAAGGGGAATATATTGGAGAGACACAAAAAGGGTTCAGTGATAAACTACTGATTCTACAGTGGAGTCAATTACAAGATAATTTTTATCACACATATTTGTGGTACAGTTTTTAATATTTTGCTGATAAAAGAAGTTCACGAATTATATATGGTTTAAAAGGTATTTTTGTGTACAAATGCAGAGTATAAATATATACTTTTTTATTCTTACCATAAAAGTAGTAGAAAGGAATTTTAAAAGATGACTTGAAAAGCCACAACACAATCTTTGCATTTGGTTTTTGTTTCCCAGTTGAAAACAAACATTTATGAAAGTAGTATTTATTGTTCGATAATTTTTCGATCATACTGTTTTATATCGATTATTATTTTATAACAAGTGACCTCAAGCACAATATTCATTTATTTCAAAACGTAATTTTTTTTGGTAGAGATAGAACAAGTGCTTTTTGTTACTCTCTTAAAATTTATTGTGCAATAGGAAAAGCCTTTTGTTAATATTTTTAAATGAAGACCGTTCGTATATCATTTAGACTTGTGAAAGTCTTGCAACTATTCCCCACTGTGGTTTGGAATTTACGAACATAAAAATAATTTTTTTATACCCTCCAAAAAGAATTTGGAGGGTATATTCACCTTGTCATTCCGTTTGTAACGCAGCGAAATATCCATCTGAGACCCCATAAAATATATATATATATATATATATATATATATATATATATATATATATATATATATATATATATATATATATTCTTGATCAGTGATGAAATCTAAGACGATCTGAGCATGTCCGTCCGTCCGTCTGTGGAAATCACGATTCAGTCCAAACGAAACGAGCTAGACTCTTGAAATTTGGTATAAATATATTTTAAAGCTTAGAGCAGGTTAAGTTCGGAGATGGGCTGAATCGGGCAAGGGGGAAAAAAGTTCCCCTAAGAAGAACTAAACCAACCCAGAAAAAACTACATAATTTTTATAGTTTTTTGGTTATTTTGTTAAGCAAATGATATATTTTTATGTCAAATACGGTCCAACGCCTTAAACTGGAGCCATAAAATAAAAAAAAAATTATTTGTGGACCCCGCCCACTTTAGTGGGCGTTATTATATGCAAAAATAGCATACAAATTTAACAAATTGTTTTACTTAAGCCTACATTCTTTAAAAATAAAAAGCTGAGACGATACCTGGTACTCCTCTGCCCTACCCCCTCCTCCCCCTTCACACCTAAATGACCTTACAAAAAAAAAATTTTAATTTTGTAAATAATCATCTCAAGCATTTATTTTTAGAGTTTTATGACTGCCTATTTCCGCCCTACCCCCTCCTCACCCTTTGCGTCCTAAATGACCCTATAAAAAAAATTTTAATTTTGTAAATAATCATCTTAAGCATTTATTTTTAGAGTTTTATGAATGCCTGTTTCTGCCCTACCCCCTTTTCCCCGTAAATGACACTATAAAATAAAATAAAAAATTTTATTTTGTATATAATTATAAAGGTCAAATGTTTCCCCCACAGCCCTTGCCACAGCGATCCCGCCAAAATACAGTTTTTATACCCAACAAAGAGAATTGGACCCTATAAAGTAAATATGTATATTCTTGATTAGTGATGAAGTCTAAGACGGTCTAGCAATGCCCATACGTTCGTCTGTGGAAAACATGATATTGTATATTTTTGAACCCCGCCCCTTTAGTGGGCGTTGACGTACGATATTATATAAAGGAACTCTGTCCCACCAAGATAAACATTTTAAATTCACTTACTAAATATTTGTAGGGTATTTAAGATTCGACCCGGTCGAATATAACGTTTTTACTTGTTTTCATATCAAATTCATTGTTGTGTGCCTAAGACAATACACTTGTAAACACATTTCTTTTTATATAAAATTGTTCCATACTGTTTGATTTTTGTGAAAGTTATTTTTTTTAGAATGAAATCATATTTTGAGATTGTTAGAAATCATATTTTATTTAACAATAAAAATCGTTTGCATAATTTCAAAAATTTATTACGAAACGTGTAATGATTTAAGGTCAAAAAGTTGCAATCGTGTTGAGACATTTAAAGTTTTATTTCGTTTGAAGTTTCCAACGAATTGCGAGTACAATTTTCGGTCAGTGCACCTTAACAATTCTTATGCAATTCATAATGTCTTGGATAATATAACAAAGAACACACAATTGCATACAATAATTGTGTTTATCAAATGTTAAATTTAGAGTAACTGACTATGAGCGACAGGTAAGAAAATACAGTTGAGCATATAAATATAGCAGCGGCTAATTGTTATTTAGTATTTATAGCCTGAACGAAGGCGTATTTATAAAGGTGATTTTATTATAACAACAGCATAAAGTATGGGAAGTTGTTAGATCATGATTTTTCTGGGTTTCCCAGAATTCCCAAAAAAATTTACAAAATCCCCCAATTGGTATTTTACAATATTTAGGCTTTGTTTATTTTTTTTTAATACTTAAGAGGCCATTAGTGATTAAAAGAATGCTGCAACAGTTTTTTATACACATTTATTGTTGTAACATTAAGGCCATTTTGCCTTGACCTGCACAACACAAAAATAAAAATTAAGACACAATATTAGGTCGTATTGAAAATATCAAAATTTTTATAATAATTTAGCTTTATTTTTTTACGCATCAATAAATTCTAAAAACATTAAAAAGGCTTTTATTTATTTATTTGAAATTTTCTCTATATTTTAAATTCTATTCTCATGTTTTTTGGGATCTATGTCTTGGACGAAATTGCATTTAAAAATGTGCCTTTATTACAAGAAGAGCATATCAAATATATGGGAATTTGTTAGATCATGATTTTTCTGAGTTTCCCAGAATTCCCAAAAAAATTTACAAAATACCCCAATTGGTATTTTACAATATTTTGGCTTTGTTTATTTTTTTTTTAATAGTGATTAAAAGAATGCTGCAACAGTTTTTTGTACACATTTATTGTTTTAACATTAAGGCCACCTTGCCTTGGCCAGGACATTACAAACATAAAATTTAAAACACAAAATTAGAATTAGAATTTAGTTTTATTTTTTACACATCAATGAAGTCTAAAATTATTAAAAATTATTTTATTTATTTATTTGAAATTTTCTCTAAACTTTAATTTTTATTCTTGTGTAGTTTAGGACCTATATCCTAGATGAAGGTGTATTTAAAGGGTACAACAGTAGCATATCTAATATATGGGAAGTTGTTAGATTATGATTTTCTGAGATCCCCGGAATTCCCAAAAAAAAACTACAAAATCCCCCATTTGGTATTTTGCAATATTTTGGCTTTATTTATATATTTTTAATAATTAAGAGCATATTAGCGCTTAAAATAATGCTACAAGAGTTTTTTATCTACATATATTTTTGTAACACTATGGACACCTTGCCTTGGCCTGGACAACACAAACATAAAATTTAAAACAAAAATTTAAATAGTATAAAAAATATTAAAACTCTTAATATTGTCTAAATTTTTGTAATAATTTAGTTTTATTTTTTACACATCAATGAATTCTAAAATTATTAAAAATTATTTTATTTATATACATATTTGAAATTTTCTCTAAATTTTAATTTTTATTCTTGTGTTGTTTAGGATCTATATCCTAGATGAGGGTGTATTTAAAGGGTGCCTTTATTACAACAGTATCATATCTAATATATGGGAAGTTGTTAGATTATGATTTTTTGAGATCCCCGGAATTCTCAAAAAAATTTACAAAATCCCCCATTAGGTATTTTACAATATTTTGGCTTTATTTATATATTTTTAATAATTAAGAGCATATTAGGGCTTAAAATAATGCTACGAAAGTTTGTTATCTACATATATTTTTGTAACACTAAGGCCACCCTGCCTTGGCCTGGACAACACAAACATAAAATTGAAAACAAAAAATTAAATCGTATAAAAAATATTAAAACTCTTAATATTGTCTAAATTTTTGTAATAATCTAGTTTTATTTTTTACACATCAATGAAGTCTAAAATTATTAAAAATTATTTTATTTATATATTTGAAATTTTCTCTAAATTTTATTTTTTATTCTTGTGTTGTTTAGGATCTATATCCTAGATGAGGGTGTATTTAAAGGGTGCCTTTATTACAACAGTATCATATCTAATATATGGGAAGTTGTTAGATTATGATTTTTTGAGATCCCCGGAACTCCCAACAAAATTTACAAAATCCCCCATTTGGTATTTTGCAACATTTTGGTTTTATTAATATATTTTTAATAATTAAGAGAATATTAGCGCTCCATATGTGTCGCTATTTATGAATATTGTGAAAAAGGAAAAAAAACTGTGTTACCCCAGAATTAATATATGTATATTAATACGTACTTTTACTAAGTTTGTATAATAAATTTAAATATTTTATTAAGAGTGGAACATTAGGAAATGTAAGAGCCATCAAATGGATAGAAGAAGGAAATTAAAAAAAACTTGTAAGAAAATTTCCAATCTTGAAAAGCAGATTACTACTATTATGCTCTTCGTTTATAAACGAAACTATTTCTTATGGCTCTGTATTCATATTTCACTTTGGAGTCTTCAACTCGCATATACAATTCAGTCAACGAAGCATAGCATGACGAGACAAATGACACTTAAACTACATTACAATTTCGTATGAAAATGGACTAACAAAAATGAAATAAAAGTATAGAGAACACCTACGTTTTGGAGCACTTACTTTAAAGTTTGAAGAAAATGGGGGAAACAAGTATAGCGTATGGTAAACATGATAAAGAAAAATAGAAAAAAAAAATAAAGCATAAAAACCAGTAAGAGTATTTATGTGAACACATGCACTCACTCTTATGTAATACATACTGCTATTTTTGCTATTATTTTGTAGCAATTTCATTTACAAGGCTTTTTATGATGATAAAGTCAACGTTCAGCTGGTTGAAAATTGTTGGCATTGGGTAAATACTTTTTGCATAATATTTTACATAATTTACACAGATATGTAAAGAGGTAAATTAAATGTCAATATAAAATATAAGAGATACATATGAGAGATACATATAACATTTCCAAAAACTGCTGCGTATGTTAATTTTCATGGCACTAATTTCAAGATATCAAACGAGCAAATATTTGTGAAACATGACAAGCATGAGTTCGTGCAATAACTTCTACATAAAAGATTTTCTTAAATTGATAATATGAAAAGTTCTTGATGAAGGTTAAAAAGGAATAAGATTCCGTAGGTTATATGGGAAGCATATGTTTTCTAAATGTTTAATATAGGCCACTCTTTTTTACACAAAAAAATTTTTTTTTAATTTCCTGTTCCCGAAATACTAAAACGATTTCGTGATACATATATAATAATGGACTAATTTGCAATACATACAATGGGAGATGTTGGAATGAATAAACGAAAATTGATTACTTTTAAAACATTATTTTCTTAGTCGCCCTAAGAAAGACTTTTTGTTCATCGAACAAGATATTAGCTCCGTATAAGCGAAAGAGTGGCCCAAAGTTGGTAAAAAAGGGGAAATTTAGATTTAAACATATAAATATGTATATCAGATGAATAACATCAGCTTGACAAAAGCTTTGCATTTTTGGCAAACTCAAAGCTCAAATGAGCCTGTTGCTAACCCTTTAAAGATATACGAGGTCTGTTCAAAAAATTAACTTAATTATGAATTGAAATATTCTAATTAGTGATGTCAATCGGGAAATCCCGATCCCAAAAAAATCCCTAATCCCGGGATTTTACAAAATAAATCCCGGGATGATGTATATGATATATGATGCATCCTATTTTAAAAGATGAAATATTTGATACATCCTGTTAAAAATTTAAACAAATTAGTTGTCAAAAATAACTACTGCATGGAATAATCGAATATATAGAAAAATATTACAAACTAGATAAAAAATAATTTAAACATAAATAAACGCAACTAAAACACACATGGAGTTTGTGCCTCACAAAACAAAAAACGATGACATCGGTTCTGACTGGTTTCACTTTTGGGTGGAATTATAACTTTTTGGTGGAATTAATCGGGAAATCCCGATCCCGAAATTCCCGGGAAATCCCGATCCCGAAATTCCCGGGAAAACGCGATCCCGAAATTCCCGGGAAATCCCGATCCCGAAAAATCCCGAATCCCGGGATTTGTGGAAATCGATCCCGTTTGACATCCCTAATTCTAATATTCCACTCTTAATAAAAATAACTGGAATTTAAAAAAAAATTAAAAAAAAAATAATTTACACATTGCAGATTGGAATTTAATAAAAATAAAACAAGTAAAAACGTTATATTCGACCGGGTCGAATCTTAAATACCCTCCAAATATTTAGTAAGTGAATTTAAAATGTTTAACTTGGTGGCACAGAGTTCCTTTATATAATATCGTACGTCAACGCCCACTAAAGGGGGCGGGGTTCAAAAATAGACAAAATCATGTTTTCCACAGACGAACGTATGTGCATTGCTAGACCGTCTTAGACTTCATCACTAATCAAGAATATACATATTTACTTTATAGGGTCCAATTCTCTTTGGAGGGTATAAAAATTTTATTTTGGCGGGGTCGCTGTGGCAAGGGGTGTGGGGGAAACATTTCACCTTTGTCATAAAATTCTAAAAATAAATGCTTGGGATAATTATATACAAAATAAAATTTTTTATAGGGTCATTTAAGGGGCAAAGGGGGAGGAGGGGGTAGGGCATAAACAGGCAGCCATAAAACTCTAAAGCTAAATGCTTGGGATAATATTAAAAAAATTTAATTTTTTTATATTATTTTTTGGTAGGGTCATTTAGGTGGCAAAGGGGGAGGAGGTGCTAAGGCAGAAGTCGGCAGTCATAGAACTCTAAAAATAAATGCTTGGCATAATTGTATACAAAATTAAAAATTTTTTTTTTGGTAGGGTCATTTAGGGGGGGGGGCGGTAAGAGGGAGGAGGGGGTAGGGCAGACTAGTACCAGGTTTCATCTCAGCTTCGTCATTAAAGCTTAAAAATTTTAGTTTAAACGGAATGTAGGCTTAATTAAAACAATTTGTTAAATTTGTATGCTATTTTTGCATATATAAACGCCCACTATAGTGGGCGGGCTCCAAAAATAATTTTTCTTAATTTTATGGCTCCAGGTTTAAGGCGTTAGACCGTATTTGACATAAAAATATATCATTTGCTTAACAAAATAACCAAAAAACTTTTAAAATTATGTTGTTTTTTATGGGTTGGTTTAGTTCTTCTTAGGGGAACTTTTTTCCCCCTTGCCCGATTTACCCCATCTCCGAACTTAACCTGCTCTAAGCTTCAGAATATATCTATACGAAATTTCAAGGGTCTAGCTCTTTTCGTTTGGACTAGATCGTGATTTCCACAGACGGACGGACGGATGGACGGACATGCTCAAATCGTCTTAGATTTCATCACTGATCAAGAATATATATACTTTATGGGGTCTGAGATGGATATTTCGATGCGTTACAAACGGAATGACAAAGGGAATAGACCCTCCAAATTCTTTTTTGGATGGTATAAAAAGAATAATAATTTGCAGATTGCAGATTTGAACTAGAGTCTAATAAAAGAATTCTTATCTCAATAATAAAATTAAGTTAATTTTAAAATATTGCGGGTCGCGTACTTTCGATCAGTGTTTTTAAAGCTCATGCAGTCATCTTAAATCTATGTTTACGGTTTCAGCCATTTAGAATGTTTAGTTTCTTTCTGAAAGTGATAAAAATTAAAAGTATTGAATTAAGATTTATAGGCTAATTGTTCGAAATTTGTTCCTTAAATCTCAGAGAGACATGATAAATATTCCAAGGCACAAAATGTCCCATTTTTCATAAAGAAAATAATCAAACAGTAACACGGCTATTAAAACAATAATATGTTAACATCAGGTTGATACAGTTCTCGTATGCAATTTCCTAATAAAATTTTTTTAAATAAGAAATGTTATATTCAACTAAGCCACCTAGTAAGTGGTGACAAACACAATGCACATGAGCACTGATGATGAAAGTGTTGCGGCTTTCGAAAACAGCTGCTCTGCTCTGCTGTGTAAGTTGAATACCTAAAAAAACTTATGTTGACTTTCCTTTGTGCCTACATCATGTCTTTCTGAATTTAAAACAAAAAAATTTCGATCAATTTGCCTGTAAATCTTAATGAAAAAAAAAAAAGTGAATATACCCTCCAAATTCTTTTTTGGAGGGTATAAAAACATTTAAAAGCGGTAAAAATGTTTGAAAAAAGTTGGAGAATGTGTGAATATTGGCTCTTATTCTGGATGCCACGGCACATCAACAACCGATCAATGTGTTGAGAAAGTGAAGGAAATAGTTGTGGAGTATCTTTAAAACGCTGTTAGAGAAGTTGGTGAGCATTTCGGCATATTGGTTACCTCATGCCACGCAATTTTTTCGTAAGTTTTTGAGCAAAAAAAGTTTGTTCAAAAATTCCTGAATTAAAATATGTAAAAACGTCGCATGATGAATAAAACATCCTGATGGTGTCAGTGTTTTTTGTATTTCGCCCGTCACTCTGTATCGTTTTCCTGTTCCCAAGATTGAAGAAAGCTAGAGTTTGTTCTTTTTTTTTTCTTAGGAGCAGGACCAGCGTTCAGGGGATGTCCCTTACATACGGGTATGAAATGCATTAACCCATATCGTCCCAGAGATTTTTTGTAGTTAAATGGTAATTTGGGTCCAGAAGATACGAATCAGATGTCCGAATTTTTTTTTTAAATTTTCATTAAAAATTTTCTTAAAAATTTTCATTAAAAATTTTCTTAAACATTTTTTTTTTAAATTTTCATTGAAAATTTTTTTAAAAATTTTCTTTGAAAATTTTTTTAAAAATTCTTAATTAAAATTTTTTTAAAAATTTTCATTAACAATTTTTTTAAAAATTTTTATTAAAAAAGAAATGTTCTTAGTCTTTCTTAAACAGAGAAAAAAAATTTAAATGCTTGAAATTTAATGTTCGCAAATCGAACACTGGGACGAAATGGGTTAAGCCAGGACTCCAAAGGAGGATATAGTATTGAGGGGACAGATAAGAAAAGAAGAGAATATACAATAAATCAGGAGATAAAACCGAATCGCTGAAAGATCTGAAGGACATATCCAAAAGTATTGGAACTCCTTCGAGAATTTGCACATGTGTACTATAGTTCAAGGGGTCTAATATGATGGTAACAGAATAGCAAGAGATGAATAAATAAATATTTTTTGACAAAAAAAATTATAATTAAATAAAAAAAAATAAAATTAAATTTACCCTGTTTTTTGAACAGACCTCGCATACCCCAAATCTGTTTATATTCTGATCTGGACAGGTAGGTCTTAAGTATTTAATACAATTAAACTTCAATCTGTTGTTAAAATTTCAGTTGGTAAAATTTGAAAAAAAGTATTTCTATATCGTTTTAAAAAAAATGTATTTATAAAAATATGAGTATAAGTGGAATTTGTAAAATCTCATTTTCCGTCCCTGATACTGATTAAAAAGGCAGCGCAGTATAACAGTTCGTTTGAGATTTAGCACTTTCGTAGGATTAATCGTGCCTAAGGGAATATCCTCCATTACCTGCCCACGATTGATGTCCTTGCGGTCGATTGCCTGTTACATATAGTAAAAGGACTCGTATAGGGAAGAAGACAGCTTATTGTGCCCATTTTTTAATGGCATATCTTTCCGATAATTATATCAAATTTTTTCTAATTAACATTTATTTAATTGAATCTTCACACTCCCAGCAACAATTTTATTTCATTTGCTTGTAAGAACATCTTTTTTAATTACAATTTTTAAAGGCACACTCCCACATCTCTATTGTAGGCTGGAAGGTTGTTTTTAGCTTCAAATTGTGTTTAGTTTCAGCAAACTAATTAACTTTATTTTCTTTAAATGCCGCCCGCCTTCTCAATATTCTTCTAAGGTCAAAACCAATCGTAATTGTCAATGAAAACCCCCAGATTTTTTTTTGAAAAATTTTTTTTTTCATTTTGATGAATGAAACTACTTTTATTGAGTTTAATATATTTACTATTATTTTCGGTGTTTGAGAGTGGTGTGGTATTTTTCTTACAATAAATGGAAACAAGTTCTAAATGAAAACAAGCTTTGAATACACCAAGAAAACAAAATTAATTTTGACAAATAAACCACGCATGAAACCGCTTCAACCTACACTTGTAACAAATTACTCACTGCAAACAAATAAACAATTTATTACAACATTTTGTCAAACGAAAACCAACATGAACACAAATGTTTTGTAGAGACTAGAATACCAAAAAGTTTACCAGAGTTTTCGAATAACATCTTCCACAACAGTTGTTTTCTCATCAACATCAACATCATCTTCTATTTTCTGTTTTATTGAAAAACTCTTTCTAATACAAATTTCATATGTTTGCTATTTTTAGACAAAACTTTAACTACAGTTTTATTTGGCAGCACATGAGGGCGATCAGCATACTGGTGTAATCGGTTATTCGAATAAAGTTGTAATCGTTTAGAAATAGCTGGCTAATTAATAAAAAATGGTTACTCCGCTCATTCATTTAAAAACGATGGTTTTTTCTTTGGTCAACAATTTGAATAACCCACAGTTTTTTTAAACTATCGATTCTTATAACTTTAATCGATTGGCTAGCTAACTTTGTATTTACCAGCTATTTTTATCTCTTTGCTTGTGTATTTTTGTTTCTTTAAGACTTCAATTTTGTTTATTACTTTTTAAGTATTGCATTGGTGAGGTCTTCTTGGTTTTTCTTTTTCGTTAGTGGCTTAGGAAACATATTTGTTTCATTTTTATTTGTTGTCTTCATTTATCTTTGTGAAATATAGAGCAATAAACTACTGATACCACGCGCCATAATAAACAGAGCTAATAGTAACCAAATAATCAAATATTTTCATATGAAATATATATTTCTACAAGAAATCTCTTAAAAATTTGATTTGAGTCAAATGAAAGTCAGGGACGGGCTACATTTGGCAATGAGGTATTTTGTACGCCCTTCAGCAAGACTGATATTTCATGGTAGTTTATTTTTAGACAAAATCTAAACACATCAGTGCCGCAAGGTCTTAACTTTAGTTGGTTTTTCAAAAAAGACGGACACCGGCTAACCGCATACCATATTTTTTTTTTGCTTTGTTGTCAAATTATAAGTTATTTCCCATATTCAATATAAAAACATTACAATAAAGTATTGAAAATAAAACTTTAGGTATTAAAGTTAATATTAGCCTCAATTTCGAAATTTCGAAATTATGTTCGAAATTATGTTCGAAACTTCTAAATTTTGTTCGAAACTTCGAAATTTTGTTCGACATTTTATACATACAGCAGAAGTTGATATTTTTGCCTTGAACTTATTGTCTGTTCTTGTAAAGAGAACAAAAATGTTTGTTTGGCATTTGATATTGAAAGGAATAACAAATTTGCCATTATTTAGTTCGAATTTTCGCATATTTTAAATAAATTATAAACAAAAGGTAATACATTTAAATGCATATTAAGCTTAATTTCGAAAAATTATATTATTATATGTTCGAAGTTTCATTTAACTATAACATGAGTTTCGAACATGCTTATACTATTAGTCATAATAATATGAAATTTTAATGAAATAATAACTTTTTAAGTAAAAAATATTTGATAAAATTTCAATCAGTGTAAATATCAAGAATTAAGACTTAAGTTTACGTTTTGTTGTCGTGTAGAAATATTTATTTCGAATATTCGAATACTCAAAATAAAGGACGAATGGATATATTATATATGTATATTACATAATTGCTTTGAATGTGTATGAAATAATGTATTTCGAAATTTTACAATATCTCATTTTTTGGTACATATAATATATAAAATCTTATGTTAAATTTAGTTTTTTTGCTAGAGTCTGTTAGTTCGAATTTTCGAACATATTAAGCTTACATTCCAATTGTTCGAAATTTCATATGAAATACAAGAGGTGAGATATAAGAGTTTTAAATTACATATATAATAGCTATGAAAAAAAATTTTAAGAAAAAAGAATTTTCGAACTGACAAAAGTAAAAAAAATTGATTTTCGAAGTAGTATATAAATAACATATTATATAAGACTTCTTAATTTAATTAAATACATAACAAGAATAATATACTTATTTTTCTTTTGCTTTCTGGCCAAAGGCTTAAGTTCGAATTTTCGAACACTCAAAATATGGGGCATTTTTTAAGTTTAACATTGAAATCTTTAATGTGTTGAAATATATATGTATTAGATTTAAAATCGAATATTCGAAATTATTTTCGATCTATTGTTAAAGCTGCCAAAATTGAAACTATTGCATTTTGAACATCCTCATATAATGCATGACAAGTTAAATTTTCAATCAAGCAATTGTTTTAGGTTTTCCGACCAAATATATTTTGTTCGAATTTTCGAACATTCAAAATACGGGCAAATTTGCAATTTTCTTATGGAAAATAATATATTATTTTGCGTTAAAATTTATATTAGGCTTGTTATTGAAAGTTTGAAATGTTATCTTATAAAATGCAAAAAATTTTATTACCATTTTAAATACAGGAAAATTTGCAATTTGACTGTGGCAAATAATATTTTATACGTTAAAGTTCATATTAATCTTATTATCGAAATTTCGAAATTAAGTTATTATTTAAACCGCTGAATTTAAAATTCTTAACAGTTTCCCCTTAATTAATATTCTGCTATTACAAAAATTTCACATATGGAAATATCTGCAAAAAAATTTCTCATTTCATATACTATTGAAAACCGTTGAAAATGCATCAAGAATTTTGTGCAACTGGCAAATAACTTATAAGAGTTTGAAAAAAAAAAATATTAGTTTGTGTTTTATTCAAATTTAAATGTTCTAGAAAATAAAAGCTGTAAAATATCTCGCATTTAAATTAGTTCGTATGAAATGAGTTGGTGTTAACAATAAAAAGTTTATGTTGTCTTTAGATTTCTTTTGAAAATAAAATGCTTCTGTTGAAAATTCCCTGTCATTTAAATAAACACGAGCCATCATTTGTAACATAATTTTCATCGGAATAAAGGTGTTGGGTATAAGAGCAAAATATCTGTCCGTCTTTCGCTGTTGTATTTGAATGGTGTTTTTTTGTAGTCGAGTGTTTGTTTAACATGAAGTCCATCAATGTGTTTATTTTGTGTGATTTCTGTACCCCCCAAAAAAGAATTGGAAGTTATTATTCACCTTGTCATTCCGTGTGTAACGCAGCGAAATATCTGTCTGAGACCACCCCATAAAGTATATATATTCTTGATCAGTGATGAAATCTAAAACGACCTAGCCATGTCCGTCCGTCCGTCTGTGGAAAGCACGATTCAGTCCAATCGAAAAGAGCCAGGAGCCAGACTCTTGAAACTTGCTATAAATATATCTTGAAAGATGGCGCAAGTCAACTTCGTAATTGGGCTGAATCGGGCCAGAGGGGAAAAAGTTCCCCTAAGAAGAACTAAATCAATCTCTAAGCAACAACATTATTTTTACGTTTTTTTTTGTACTTTTGTTAAGCAAATGATATATTTTCATGTCAAAGAAGGTCCAATGTGTTAAACTTGGAGCCATAAAATTAAAAAAATTAATTAATTTTTGGATCCCGCCCATTTTAGTGGGCGTTATTATATGCAAAAATAAGTTAAAAATCTTGCAAATTGTATTACTTGAGCATACATTTCTTAAAAATTACATTTTTATGCTACGAGTACCAGGTCTGCCCTACCCCTCCCTCCCCCTGTGCCCCTCAAATGACCCTATAGCAAAAAAATAAATAAATAAAAGAAAAACTAAGTTTTACATTTAATTATCCCAAACATTTTTTTTAGAGTCTTATGGCAAAGGTGAAAGGTCTCCCCCACGGCCCTTGCCAGAGACACCCGACAAAATATAATTGTAATACATTCCAAAAAGAATTGGACCCCATAAAGTATATACATATATATTCTTGATCAGTAATGAAGTCTAAGACGTCCTAGCAATGCCCATACGTCCGCCTATGGAAAACATGATATAATCTATTTTTGGCCCCCGCCCCCTTTAGTGGGCGTTGACGTACGATATTATATAAAAAAATAATGTAAATATTGAAAAAAATGTATTCCTTAGGCCTATAAAAAGCTGAGATGTTCTCTGATCTTGCAGAGATTAAACGTCTGCCCCACGCCCCTTCCCGGAATGACTCTGTCAAAAAAGAGATTTAAAATTGGGTACAGAGATGTCTTAAAGGAAGTCTGTCCCACCAAGTTAAACATTTTAAATTTACTTACTAAATATTTGGAGGCTATTTAAGATACGACCCGGTCGAATATAACGTTTTTACTTGTTTTTTTTTTTAGGAAAAACCTTCTTTTTTTTTTTTTTTTTTTTTGTATCGCATAAGAGTTGCTCAAACAACTTTGGTATAGCGTTCAGTTTAGCTATACCTCTATAATTGGATATATCAGCTTTAGATCCAGATTTGAATAGCGGAATGATGAACGATTTCTTCCAAATTGGAGGAAAGTAACTCAATTTGAGTGATTTGTTGTATAAATAGGTCAATGGAGTGCTTAGTAAATGAGGACAGTATTTTAAAATACTACTAGGAATACCATCAGGACCGGGATCATACGAAAGTTTTAGATTTTTCATATAAGTCAAAACAGTTTGCTGCTCAATACGGGGTACATTAAAATTCACTGATTCAGGGATATGGTAAGAATACTGCTCTATATTGCTAAACGTAGACGAAGAATAGGTTGATGCAAAAAATTCAGCAAACATATTACTTATAACTTTATCATCTGACGACTCATAATCTTTAAACTTCATAACAGAAGGGAAATCTGACACACGCCTCTTCGAGTTGACAAACTTATAAAAAGATTTGGGATCATTTTTTAGGTTATTTTTTATCCTGTTTAAATAAGCACTATAAGCCAGTTGATTAGCAATGGTATATGCAGATCTTGCTGAGGAGTACATGGAATAATTTAGTTGAGATGCATTTTGCTTGTACTTTCTAAATAGTTTACTCTTGCGGTTTTTAAGTCTTGAAAGTTGTTTAGTGTTCCAAGGTGGACCATGGCAGGGGGCAGGTAGTACTCTAGGTATTGAAGATAGGAAGCATTTGTGTAGTATCTGGTAAAATTTTTCGATACTTTTGTCTAAATCATTGCCATAAGATAATTCATTTAACCAGTCGATTTGAGAGAGTTTATTTTATTGATTTCACTAAAAGTAACAGGCACGATCTATGGGTATCAATCAAAATATATATGCACGTGTGTAAGTGTGCATGTGTTTAATCATGTGCAGTATTTCCTTGAAATGATTTGTCTCATATCATCTATTCGGAAATATGTCATGTAACAATTGAAAAGTTTTAAATTTGTATTAATTTGTTATTGTGGCTGCCTACCGCAAGCATTACGATGCATCTTTCATTTAATGCTGCTGCTGCTGTTGTTGTTGTTTTGCTTTGAAAGATGCTGACAAGCAGGCGTTTGAAGAGGCTGTTTATTCATGATGTTGTAATCTGTGTTGTGTGGGGGGCTGGTATAAAACTTTAAAAGTTTTTGTTTCTCCAACTCAATTAAAAGATGCATAATTTACAACCAACGCGTGCCAATACACTTTTGTGTTTTGAATTAAAAAAACTGAAAACTTAAAACTAAAAAGTTTACGACACATTTTAACTAAAATTAATGTCAAACTACTTATTTTCATAACACAATTCGCTGGCTGCTATAATTGAATGTGACGCCAGTGGAAGAAGAGGCTGTTTAAGTACAGCCTAAGACTGCAACAGAGCCATTTGTAGGCATAAGTGTGCTAATCGGAAGGCGTAGGTTGGCTGTTTATTTATATATATATATATATATATATATATATATATTCTTCTTCTGCTTCTTTGTTTTAGTTTGTCAGCTTAAGTGCATTTTGTGTTGTTTACAGCTTTTATTAAATGAGTTTTACATTTATTACGGAAATTTCACAGACAATTGTATGATATAAAATTTTAAACATTAAAAAAGCAATTTTTTTTGCTTTTATGTTGCTAGCAATTTTTTAAGAGTTTTTTTATATTCAAATTAAAAATATTGCATCATTCTTTAATAATTTCTTGTAAGAAAATATAAGTGTTTTTAAGGCATTAAAAGTTAGAAAAGAAAATGACAAAATAAAATTCGTTTGCAGCAGTTGCGTCATAAGCTATTATTTATTTTAGCTGAAAGTATATTTGGCAAAAAGTGCAGATATTTTTCAATATATTGCACTTTTTTAGAAAAGAACACAAAACTGTTGTTAGGGCATATATCTAGTAAGACAAATATAAGAAAATTTTATTTGGATACTACCCATCAGCTGGTCTGAGTGAAAAATTCTAGCCACAGCGGCATGTAAAGAAAAAATTAAACAATTAAAAACAAATCCTGCTTTGCAATAAACACACCCTTTCTACTTAAGGGATTTAATTTATCTGGCTGTTGCCACACTTTTTCACACTTTCACTATTTTAATTTATTCATTTCTCTATTATATTTGCATTTCCCTTGCAGCTTTCTCCCTAATCCACTTTCCATGGAATTTAATTACAATTTTCTCATAATATCAACAAAAAGAAAACGTCTGCATTTCCTGACAGACATATTCTAGTAAATAATCAATTACAAGTACAAGACACAACTACTAAATAATTAACATACTTTTTATGTATCTACAACTAAAACATCATCAGCAATAACACTGATATATACTTAAACTAGATAATAAATTATAGAAACTGAAAATAACGAAAAATATTTACAACAAATTTACTGAATACAATAGACGTGACGAATGCATGTGGTGCTTTAAAGAATGGCAACATCAAATGCACTGAACTTTACAATTAAGACATTGAGAAAAACCTGAACAAAAGGGGAAAGTGTCGCATAAAACACTTTTCTGTTGTCACGTTATATTCACTCGTTTGTCTTTTTCGTTGGAAAAACTAGAAATAACATGTAGCAGTATGTATACGAGGGTGGTTAGATGACCAGCGATATGTAAAGGACTCGTACCAAAGGAATAAGGATCAGAAATCAAATTTTGTTCATCGTTATTTAATTACTTTGCATTTAATGTAGCTTATTTGACATATTGTGTAAGTTAATTTTGTAATTATTTGCCCTGGCTGTGGCCTTAATTGTCCATAAGCCAGGGTTTAATTTTCCTCATTGGTCCTGGCAATTGTAAGACCACACTCGTTAATGATTTAAATATTTTTTATTCATAAGCTATTCGTTCAGTGTCAAGTTTGTAAATAACAATAAGAGTAAATTAAACTTTCTTAATAAATTTATATACAGCACGATACTAAAGTGCAGCATATGCAAACAGACATGTAAACTGTGTCCCAGTAACATCTGAGAAAAGTGTGCATTGTCTGGTGACGTATCTGTGTATGTATGCCTGTATGTGTTATATGGTGTATGAACTTACAACTTTAAGGAACGCATGTAAGTATGTACTAGCATACAAAATACACGAATAGTGTCACTGTGATTTGTTGTTGTTGGTTGCTGAACAGAGAGCTCATGATATGGAATGTAAAACATTTTCATAAATAAAAATAAAATAAATCAGCAAGATAAATTTTACTTTTCTTTAAATCTGGCAGCAAGAATATTAAAGAAAAACTATGATAATTTCGTAATTGTGTAAGATGCTGTTAAAGTAAAGTGTGTGTAGATGTCCATATGAAAAAGTACAAAATCTTCAACGAGGTCAAAATTGATTTCTTTTTTTGGATTTTCCAAGTACAGAATGCATACTGCTGCACATTGCAGATATTTTCAAAAGTTGCTACAATTTATTGTTTGTAAGTAATAATTTTTGCAAGTTTTAAAGTATGAAAAAACCTAATTTTGGAGAAAAAGTAAGTTTAACTATAAAATCAGCTAAATAAAAAAATATTGTGGTAATATTTTTCGTATAGAAATAAGTCGCTCATATTATTCGCAGAAAAATTATTTTAATAAAATTATTCGAATAAAATATATTCGAATAATATATTCGATTGAAAAATGTTGAGTAAAATTATTCGAATGAATAATAAAAATACTCACTATAATTAGTGATAATCTAATGAAAATTATTCGAATAAAATCGGTTAAATAAGAGATATTTCAGTAATATTTTTCATATAGAAATAAGTCAAACATTTTATTTGCAGAACCACTACTTTAATAAAATTATTCGAATAAAATATATTTGAATAATATGTATATTCGATTAAAAAATATTCGAATAAAATTGTTCGAATGAAAAGTATAGTAAATAAAAAATATTCACTGTAATTAGTGATAATCTAATGAAAGTTATTCGAATAAAATCGGCTAAATGAAAAGTATTTCAGTAATAATTTTCATACAGAAATTAGTCACTCATTTTATTTGCAGAAACATTATTTTAATCAAATTATTCGAATAAAATATATTCGTTAAAAAAATATTTGAATGAAAGTGTTCGAATGAAAAGTATGCTAAATAAAAACTATTCACTATAATTAGTGATGCCCTAATATAAATTATTCGAATAAAATCAACTAAATAAAAAATATTCCGGCAATATTTTTCATATAGAAATAAGTCGCTCATATTATTCGCAGAAAAATTATATTAATAAAATTATTCGAATAAAACATATTCGAATAAAATATATTCTATTAAAAAATATTCGAACAAAATTATTCGCATAAAAGGTATGCTATATAAAAAATGTTCCGGTATTATTTTTCATATAGAAATAAGTCGCTCATATTATTCGCAGAAAAATTATTTTAATCAAATTATTCGAATAAAACATATTCGAATAAAATATATTCTATTAAAAAATATTCGAACAAAATTGTTCGAATGGTAAACATAATTGGTAAAAAAATATTCTGGCAATATTTTTGTTATAGCAATAAGTCGCTTATTTTACTTGCAGAAACATTATTTTAATAAAATTATTCAAATAAATTATATTCGAATAATATATATTCGATTAAAAAACATTCGACTAAAATTATTCGCATAAAAAGTATGCTAAATAAAAAATATTCTGGTAATATTTTTTATGTAGAAATAAGTCGCTCATATTATTCGCAGAAAAATTATTTTAGTAGAATAAAACATATTCGAATAAAATATAATCAATTAAAACATATTCGAATAAAATTATTCGAATGGTAAATATACTAATAATATTATTCATATATAAAGAGAAATCATTCCTTTCGAATAAATATGTATTATTCGAATGAAAATAGTGCCCAGGCTTGTCAGTTTTAATATTTTTAATCGTAGGGGATTGCATTGAAAACTATTTAACAGTTTGGCACTTTCGAAATTGACATTACAAATGGGTGTTTTAGTTTATCGTCAACCCCTAATGAAAATTAGCTTAATAAAAAATATTCCAGTAATATTTTTATATAGAGATATGTCGCTCATTTGATTCGAAAATATATTCCATTAAGAAATATTCGAATAAAATTATCCGAATGAAATACATAAATGCAAAATAAAAAATATTGAAGTAATATTTTTATATAGAAATAAATCGATAATTTTATTCGCAGAAACATTATATTAATAAAATCATTCGAATAAAATTTATTCGAATAAAATATACTCGATTAAAAAATATTCGAATAAAATTATTCGAATGAAAAGAATGCTAATAAAATTACTTAAATAAATATTTATTAAAAGAGAAGTCATTCGATTCGAATAAATAAGTATTATACGAATGAAACTAGTCACCAGGTTTGTCATTTTCGATATTCTTCATTGTGTGGCATTGCCCTGAAAACTATTTAAACATCTTATGCAGACGATTGTCACAATAGTTTGGCATTTTCGAAATTGACACTACAAATGTGTATGCAGCATTATATATGAGTTTATCGCCACAAATATATTCATTATTGAGACAAGTTTTATTTAACTACGAGTATATGCACAGAATATGTCAGTTTCATTATTTCATTTCATTTCATTTTCTTGACGTGCATTATGGCCAAAAAGGAATTCCAATAAGTGAAAACTTTTGTTTTGCGATAATAAATCATGAACTATTTCTCAAGAAAATGAGCTGGAAATACATGCCATGTACGAGTATGTACATATGTGCGATTGTATTTTGTAACCAAATCCCCAAACAATAATATCCAGCAGACAAAGATACATGCATATAGCCCCTTATTCAGCTCGCAATATACTAGTATTAGTATATTGCATATTAGTTCAGTTAGCTACTCCACCATAACGATAGAAGACATACATTTCTTGTACTCGCAATGATTAACTATCTTGTTTGAATGTTCATTTTATCAATGCGAATAAAGTTACACAGATAACAAACAGCAGATGAGAAATATGAAAATTGCATGTCATTTGAAAAAGTACACACAACCCAGCCATTTGAGCTATTTCGGAAATAGTTGGGCGTTGCAAAAGAAAGAAAACTGAACAATAAAACAATAAATAAATATGTGCTGAAAATGCGTTGCAGCAAAAGGAAAAGAAAAACAACATGAGTTGGATCATCTAATACTTTGATTTTGTTCATGGAAGTCTTAGAATAAAATGACATTTCTTGTTGCTTTTCTTTAGCGTTTTATTATTTAACTATGTGCAAGAAATGTCAATTTATGCAATTTGAAAAAAAATGGAATATTCGTTATTCATTTGAAACTTTTCTTTGTCATTCCATACATCACAGTCATGTGACAATATTGTGACTGTACTTTTATTTTGGGTTTCTTTGCAAGAATTTCTAATAATAAAATAAAAGTTAAATGTGCCACTAAAGTTAAAGAGTTGCCAAGTGCCCAATATACTGAAGGGAGGATGTGTGACTGTGAGGCCCTTTTAAAACAATTTCTCGAGAATATGCTGACTTCATAATGTATTTTGGCATAACAAATTTACTTTCCTTCAAGTCGTATTAGCATTGTTTTTTTATTCTGAGCAATAGGTTGGTAAATATTAACTCCCAAGGGGAAACTTTAACTTTTGTTTGTCAAATAGTAAAATAACAACGAAAACCGTTGTGAAGTATTTGAAAAATGTTTCACAAAAATATTTACAAGTGATAAAAGCTTTACGAAGAAAAATTTTAATAACGATCCAGCACATCAACAATCGATAAAATTGTTGCGAATGTTACAAAAATTATTGTGGAGAATAGTCGAATCCCTGTCGGAGAAGTTGCTGCGGATGCAATATTTTCGAAAATATTGGATGTGAATAGTGTGGCAGCAGTTCGTTCGGAAATTACTGAATCTTTGACAAAAAAAAAAAAAAAAAACGCATCGACTTTGTAGTCCCCGCCGTATTCACCTACAATTCACCCCGGCGACTTTTTTCTATTCCCCAAAATTAAAGACAACCATGCAAGAACGTCATTTTGCGGCGATTATGATTGTAAAACCGAATGGCGGGGAGAACTCCAGGATACACCAAAAACTGCATATCACAATTGTTGAATAAATAAAAAAATTTTTTTTGGGAAAATTGAAAATTTACCAAAAAATTTGGAACAGACCTCGTATCTAATAGATAGTTTTCTTCTTCTAATATAAAAGCATTTTGATACCAGTTTTAATTCCTATGGTATATGCTGCAGCTCATGTATTCTAAATTAAAAATTTGATTTTACACTGAAAAAAAATTCAGTTTTCATCTTGGACCCGAAGTTACTTGAACCAATTACATTTTGCTTTAGGTTGGACCCTACCAAGAAATCAATGAAATTAAAGGAAAATTATATAACAATCTATTGCCTTTTTTTCAATTAACAAATTACAGTAAAATTATGTTCCAAAATTTAGCAAAAAAAAAAAATCAAGTAAAAAATTTAGCAAAGTAGGTCAAATTTTTATCGTGATTTCCAATGGCAGGCGATTTACTTACACTCCTTTCAGCTTGTGCACGATCTTTCTATAACAAAACGTAGTGTGTGCTCTAAGTAAAAGTCAAATAGTAAAAGAAATTTTTTTTAAATAATTTTTTCTCTGTGTATAATTATTTTAGAAACATTCATTATTTCACATATTTTCAGAATTAGTATACAAAAATTACTTTATTTGCTGCGTGTTAAGTGACTGTATATTCCTTCATTGGTAACAAGCCACCTTATGCACAAAATTTCAAGAACTATTTGAGAATTGCAGCAGAAAAAGTACGTTATTTCTTTAATAATTTCAATTGATTTCTAAAAGACAGTCATTTAATCTCTATCTGAAATTTTATTATTGCTTCATCTGTAAACAATCGCTAGTTTTCGATCGATTAGAATAGTTGAAATTAATATGATAAAAAATTTAATTTAATAAAAAAAGAAAAGAATCTGTTTAAAAGCAAAAACTACGATAACAACTTAATTTCTTCAATATATTTCTCACATTACTCGCACATCTTTTAATAAATAGCTGCCCTGTCTTGGCAACAGTGAATTCGTTTTGAATTACCACAACAAAAGCCATCATGCCTAAACAACTGGCAGTCGTACAAAGTGCTTGGGGAAGTGCTTTACAATAAAATGTTGACATCTAATACCTTCTTTGGTCTTATGGGTGGGAATGTGACAGGTTCCTGCTGTGCTTCCCAAAAGGTAATCGGATGTCTGGGTATTAGATATGAAAGACGTTGACAGCACAACAACAAGAAATATGTTGAAGTCAAAATGAGTATTTTAGAAAATTAATAATAAATCTTTAAATTATGTTTCTAGGTTTTTAGAAATGTTGCACCAAATTGTGGCATGTAGCATGTGTTATTAAATGCAATACAAGATTTTCTATTAAAACTGTTACTCTCTTGCATTTCCTTGGTGTTAACGTGGCCATAATTTGAATATTTGTTTGTAATGATGGAATAATGTTGTCAACATTAAGCAGCCAAGTTTTTCTTTTGTGTTTTTTCTCACTTCTCTGTTTGTAAACCACAAGTATTTATGAGTGCATGTAAGTGTTTTTTCAAAGAAAGAAAACGTACCACAAATTAAATTATTAAATGTTGAAAATTTCTCATACCCATTTGATTTAATGCAAACATTTCTTGCAACACACACATACATATATAATATATCTGTTGTAAGTATAAACCTATATACCCAGCGAACATTTTATGAAGATCTGCCTGAAGTGTCTTCGGGGTTTTTTTAAATTCCTTAGAATATTTATTAAAATTTATAGGCTATTTTTTATAATATGTTTTATACCAAGAAAGACATTTTAAATATTCCAAGGCAAAAAGAAAATCCAATTTTAATTTGAATTAGCAGAACAGCTGTTTTCGCAAGTCGTGATATTATGCGATCAATATCACCCTTATCTGCACATTTCCTGAAGTAAACTTATTTTAAAATAATTATTTTATTCTGTTTACTGTCTGAAAGCCGTTGTGATTTTCTGATATTATTTTCCTTATAATTCTCATTTATTTTCTGAAAGACTTTTCACATATATTTAAGAATTTATATATATAAAATATATCTTAATATTTTTTTAATAACTTCTTATAAGCAGCAATGAAAATCATGACACGAAAAGTGCTGTACCTAAAAGGCTTTAAATATTTTTTTTATTTACTGTACTGTTTTCACACTAAGCGACTGACACCATCATGTACTAAATAGCAGAGTAACAGCACCCACCTTCGTCGGCCCTGTAGCAAAAATTAGCCGGCGAAGTAAAAAGGTTGAAATAGCTACAAAAAAACTGTCTATCTTCCCATCTTTCCTAAATCTGTCTCCTCAATACTATCCCCTCGTTTTCAGTTCCGGCGCAATGCATTGCATAGATAGGGTTCATCCCCTGAGTGCTGGTCCTACTCCTAAAAAAAAAAAAAAAAAAACATGGTTTTAATAAATTATAGTTTTAGCATTAAAACCAACTGTTAAAACCTCTTTTACCATACAAAATGATTTGGTTAAAAGCAACTTAAAACCGCTTTTGAATTGGTTGTAAGTAGGTTTTATGAAATGCAACCTTGTTTTAGTCTGTGCTAAGTTAAGTGCTGCCAAGTTGTATATGGGAAACAGCTGGTACTGTTTATGTTAATAAACAGAACTTCCAGAATCTGCTTACGTTTTTTATATAAAACAACTTGATGTACAAGAAGTTCTTCATTTTGTATAAAAAATTCTATAACTTTAAAATATTCATTCACAAAATAATTTGTATTTTAAAAAGCATTTTGAAACTTTTTCTTTTTTCCTTCAAACAAAAACTCTATTTTACACTTTTAATAATGACTTGCACTTTTCATAATGACTTGCATTTTTCATAATGGCTTGCACTTTTTCTAATGACTTGCAGTTTTTATAAAGACTTGCACTTTTATTAAAGATTTGCACTTTTTATGACGACTTGCACTTTTTATAATAACTTGGACTTTTTAGAATGATTTGCACTTTTTATAATGACTTGCGTTTTTTAGAATGAATTGTACTTTTTATAATGACGTGCACTTTAGTAATGACTTTCACTTTTTATAATGACTGGCACTTTTCATAATGACTTGCACTTTTTATAATGACTTGCACTTTTTATAATGACTTGCACTTTTTATAATGACTTGCACTTTTTATAACGACTTGCACTTTTCATAATAACTTGCATTTTTCATAATGACTTGCACTTTTTCTAATGACTTGCAGTTTTTATAAAGACTTGCACTTTTATTAAAGATTTGCACTTTTTATAATAACTTGGAATTTTTAGAATGATTTGCACTTTTTATAATGACTTGCACTTTTTAGAATGAATTGTACTTTTTATAATGACGTGCACTTTTTTAATGACTTTCACTTTTTATAATGACTTGCACTTTTTATAATGACTTTCACTTTTTAGAATGAATTGTATAATGACGTGCACTTTTTTAATGACTTTCACTTTTTATAATGACTTGCACTTTTCATAATGACTTGCACTTTTTATAATGACTTGCACTTTTCATTATGAGTTGCACTTTTTATAATGGTTTGCACTTTTTATAATAACTTGCACTTCTCGTAATGACTGGCAGTTTTCACTATGACTTGCACTTTTTATAATGACTTACACTTTTTATAATGACTTGCACTTATCATAATGACTTGCATTTTTTATAATGACTTGCATTTTTTATAATGACTTGCATTTTTTATAATGACTTATACTTTTAATGATGACTTGAATTTTTTATAATGACATGCATTTTTTATAATGACTTGCGCGTTTTATGATGACTTCCACTTTTTATAATGACTTGCAGTTTTTATAATGACTTGCACTTTTCATAACGACTAGCACTTTTCGTAATGCCTTGCACTTTCTATAATGACTTATACTTTTTATAATGACTTGCATATTTATAATGACTTGCACTTTTTATGATGACTTGCACTTTTTATAATGACTTGCACTTTTCTTCCTATTTTGTGTGATACATATTTCTGACAGTGTTTTCTCACAAAAAGAGATCGGTTTTCGTGTCAACTTTATTTTCTGGGCGACCTCGTTTATAAATTTGACAATTCTTAGAGTTAGTCATAACAATCGAGGCATAATATGATCGCTGGTTTATTAGGTGGCAAGTAGTCATCAAAAGTGTGTAGACAATGTTTGCCCATAAATGACTAACTTCACATAAGTTGTGTACAACAAACATTGTATTCAATGGAAAAATTTCTTTGACTTTAAATTTTCTTACAGCCACATTTATTTAAATATTATAAGTGAAACGAATCATCTGTGAACTCAATTGAATTGCTATGTGATTTTAATATGTGTCTTGTGTTTAAATAATTTTTTTTTTATTTATTTTTTGTAACCATCACTTTTATTTTAACCACACGTCAACGTACAACAACACCAAAGCTCAGTTTTATTCCACATGATATATCAAGCCACATGAATGTAAGCAAAAAGTTGGAAAATTTTTATAAATTTAATATAAACGGCATCAATAAAGGAAACTGCGGTGTTTTGATTTTTGATGTATGAAGAGACGCATACCCTACATCATCCGAGTGGGAATAGTATTATAGCATTTTAGTGATGTTTGTAAAAATGATCAGATTGTGCTTTCGGCTGCTTAATGTTCTGCTAAAATAAGTAGAATGTGTTGCTGTATTGTGGAATATTATGTTGCATGAGTATAAGTTTACTGGACATCAATCTCTTTAATATTGACAGAAATTAATATATTTAAAATTATTTTTGGGAGACTTTATGCAGTTCAGTTTGAATAATTCTGATATGAACAGTAATGAATTCGTTTTGCAAAACTAATTAATTACTCCAAAAATATAAAATTCCAAAAATAACTTTCCTGCCCAAAACAACTGTTTACTCTTAATTATGATTAAAATGTGAAGAGTGTAGGGTGTCCGTTTGGGCATGCGTACATGTTTCATATGAACTTTTGTACTTATTTCCTTGCAGTTAACTTTCCTACATTATGCTTAATAAAATGAAAGTATATTTTAGTGTGGGAATAACTTGATAGCATTTTATGGCAAATGTGTTTTATTTTTAAAGTGAGTTTGCCGATTAAATTAACGTGACATGAGTGCTATTTTGGAAAACGTAAGTGTTCTAAAGGAAAACGTTAACTTGAGGGATTAATAAAGAGATATAATTTAATAAAATCATGTAGTGGATATGATAAATACAAAAAAAAAATTTAAATTATGTGTTACTTTAAGTATTTGCTTAGCAGGATTGTTTCATAACTCCTTGAGTATTTGAATAAAAATTTGTTGTTTTATTTAAAATAAGGGTTTTATTTTTCAACATAATCTCCTTTAAGATTATCACTTCCAGTCACTTGTTTTTGTTTTAAGTTTTTATTATACCATCCAAATAATAGGTTGTCTGGGGGCCTTCAAATTAGTCGTTTGTTTCGGTTATGAGCTCTACATTCGACAAAAATCTCTTACCATCCAGCCAATTCTTTATGCTTGGAAAAAGAAAATAGTCACAGGAGACTAAATCTGGAAGGGGTAGCAATTTATGGCTTTTTAATATACTGACTACTCACAAACAGAACAATTATTGGTTTCCATCCAGGAGGCAAATGCGAACCCTGAACAATAGAGTACAGTGCACAGTGGGACTAAATCAAAATATGTTATTTCTAAGCCGATGGTTCTAACAAAATAAAATTTCATATAAAAACAAGTAAGAACGTTATATTCGACCGGGTCGAATCGTAAATACCCTCCAAATATTTAGTAAATAAAAACTCGTCGGGGTCACTCTGGGAGGGGTCGTGGGGGAGACGTCTCTCTCTCTCTCTCTTTTACTATAAAACTCTAAAAAATAAATTTTTGGGGTTATTAAGGGTAACAAATATTTTTTCTTATAGGGTCATTTAGGGAGCAAAGGTGGGGGAGGATAGGGCAGATCAGAGAATATTTTAGCTTCGTCATAAAAGCTTTAAAATTAAATTTTTAACGAATGTCGGCCCTGTAGCAAAAATTAGCCGGCGAAGTAAAAGGTTGAAATAGCTACAAAAACAACTGTCTGTCTTGTCATCTTTCCTATTCTGTACTCTCTATACTATCCCCTCGTTTTCACTTCTGGCACAATGCGTTGCACATATAGGGGTCATCCCCTGAGTGCTGGTCCTACTCCTAAAAAAAAAAAAAGTTATACAATTTGTTGAATATTTCCTCTATTTTTGCACATAATATCTTACGTCAACGCCCACTAAAGGGGGCGGGGTCCAAAAATTAATTTTCTGGCTGCAAGTTCAACATTTTGGCCCTTCTTTGACATAAAAATATATCATTTGCTTAAAATAATAATAATAAAATAGTTCCTTATATCCCTTATTCTCTCTGCCTTGAGTCCGCTTCTGTTGGAGTGCTTTACAAAAAACTACTTGAATATTTCCAAACCATTAAACAGTTTTATACGTCAACTATCACAGATGACGATATGTGCCGTTGCATGTGCTACTAACAAACAACTGCATTGAAAATAAGTTTTAATATTTTCAATTTTTTAAAAGGCTATAGAATCTGTTCTGTGCCGTGGGTGTCTGACATCCGTCACATACGTTTTTATTTTATGTTGCAAAATTAAATCAATAAGAAAATAAATTTACAAATCAACCACATTAATTTATTTACTTCATATATTCATTGTTGCAAAATTAAGCTGGCTGTTTGCTGTTTTTTCTTTTTGCCCATACTCGTATGTATTTACATGAGTTTATACGTCTGTATGTGTGTGGTATATTAAAATAATACAAATTAAATTGATATTGAAAATGTAGCTGATATTGAATGGCAAAAATTGAGTTTATATTTATAATTAAACAGGCGTTGTATATATAATGGGACAAAGTGTGCAGCGCTGAGCAGTCAGCGCTCTTTTTGACCAAACATGAATTATAGACAAAAGTTAACTGGACTGTTGTTTCATTAAATGAATTAAAATATGTAATCAATTTTGTTGTAAATTTGTAATGGCACTTGATAATTATCATGTACATGAAATGGAATGATATTTTTTTAAACTAAATTTAAACAATTTGAAGCTGTGCTGGTAGGCTAAAGTAATTAATGCGAGAATAAGAAGTCGAAAATCCTGATTTCCACTCCGCGCCTAGTCATAGATATTGGTGATCAGCACTAGTGCATGGTTGTGTGAATTTTTGTCGACCTATTTCAGTCACGAAGGTCTAACTGACAGCGATAGACGCTATCATGTACTAAGGATCAGAGAACAGCACCCTCCTTCATCGGCCCTGTAGCAAAGACTAAATAGATTAAATCAAGTAAAAACGTTATATTCGACCGGGTCGAATCTTAAATACCCTCCAAATATTTGGTAAGTAAATTTAAAATATTTAACTTGGTGGGACAGAGTTCCTTTATATAATATCGTACGTCAACGCCCCCTAAGGTGGGCGGGGTTCAAAAATACACAATATCATGTTTTCCACAGACGAACGTATGGGCATTGTTAGATCGTCTTAGACTTCATCTCTAATCAAGAATATACATATTTACTTTATAGGGTCCAACTCTCTTTGGAGAGTATAAAAACTGTATTTTGGCGGGCTCGCTGTGGCAAGGGCTGTGGGGGAAACATTTCACCTTTGTCATAAAACTCTAAAAATAAATGCTTGGGATGATCATGTACAAAATTAAAAATATATTTTTTATAGGGTCATTTAGGTGGCAAAGAAAGGGGAGGGGATAGGGCAGAAACTGGTAGTCATAAAAACAAATGCATGGGATAATTGCATACAAAATTAATAAATTAATTTTTTTTTGGTAGGGTCATTTAGGGGGCAAAGGGGGAGGAGGGGGTAGGGCAGAAATCGGCATGCATAAAACTCTAAAAATAAATGCTTGTGATAATTGTATGCAATATAACATTTTTATTAATTTTTTTTTGGTAGGGTCATTTAGGGGGCAAAGGGGGAGGAGGAGGTAGGTCAGAAATCGACAGTCATAAAACTCTAAAAATAAATGCTTGTGATAATTGTATGCAATATAACATTTTTATTTATTTATTTTTTGGTAGGGCCATTTGGGGGGTGAAGGGGGAGGAGGGGGCACGGCAGAGTAGTACCAGGTTTCGTCTCAGCTTCGTCATTAAAGCTTAAAAATTTAATTTTTAAGGAATGTAAGTTTAAGTAAAACAATTTGTTAAATTTTTGCGTATAATAACGCCCACTAAAGTGGGCGGGGTCCAACAATAATTTTCTTTTTATTTTATGGCTCCAACTTTAAGGCATTGGACCGTATTTGACATAAAAATATATGTAGTAAGAATTTTAACGAACATTTTTATATTGCTATATTAAATTGAATTAAGATTCTATAGGCTAATTGTTCGAAATTTTTAATTTAAATCTCAGAAAGACATGATAAATATTCCAAGGCACAAAGGCAAGTCAACATCAGTTTTTGTTATTCAACTTACACAGCAGAGCAGAACAGCTGTTTTCGAAAGACGCAACCCTTTCATCATCAGTGCTCATGTGTATTGTGTTTGTCACCACTTATTAGGTGGCTTAGTTGACTTAGGTATGATGGAACAAAAAATTCAGAAAAATGGGACATGAAGAAAAATAATCAAACGGTAACACGGGTATTATAACAATAACATGTTAACATCAGCTTGATACAGTTCTCGTATTCTTTTTCGCAATAAAATTTGTGTAAATAGGAACTGTTATCACATTCAAATTTGAAGAGTCTAGCTCTTTTCGTTTGGACTGAATCGTGATTTCCACAGACGGACGGACGGACGGATGGACATGCTCAGATCGTCTTGGATTTCATCACTGATCAAGAATATATATACTTTATGGGGTCTAAAATGGATATTTCGATGCGTTACAAACGGAATGACAAAGTGAATATACCCTACAAATTCTTTTTTGGAGGGTATAAGAATTCCCTATCTTCTCATGTTTGCTTGATCTTTCCTCTCAATAAGTAGCTCCTTCTTGGAACATGTGGTGGTCCTCCCGCGAGGACTGGTCGTACTTAAACAATATAAGACTGAAAACAACACTTAATGAGAAATCTCAAATCATATACTTGCTTTAAAAGAAATTCATATTAATTCGGTCGCTCTATTGTACAAATGTATATAAGTATTCCTTTTCTAACAGACCTCGTATATGAGTATTTTAAAAATGTCTGGTACATCTACAAGGAAATTAAAATAATTTATATCTCAACAGTAATGGACTTTGAAAAGACAATTAAAAGTGTACCACAAAAAAATGTATGCCGTGCTTATGTATAAGAAATTTTGTATCCCTCATGCGCTTGAATATTCCAACACACGAATATTTTAATTTTATTTAATTTGATAATTCGAATATTCGGAAATATAAGTGTGAATCATTTTTAACAAGATTTTATTTTTATTTTTGTAAAGGCGGCTTACATATAGAGTCACTGAGGCGATTTCAGCCCTGCGGTTAAAATTTCTATTATTTTATGCATTTTTTATATGCAGCCCAGCAAATTTGTTTAAAACTGTTCTAAAATATGACCAAAGAGCTATAAAATATTTGTTTTGCTTTAGCGACGACAATAAACCAAATATCTAATTGTCCAACCCAAAGGGCCTGTATGAATGATTTACTCAAGTTGTTCATAATTACATGAGGGTATGAACCAGTAGTCTATTAATTTCTAACTCCAGCGGAAATTATTATTAATTGCTTTGTGAGACTCTGGCGAATTTCGAGAAATAAAACACAAATAAAGTTGTAGACTACAATTTGTTAATATAAAACATATGCTGCCAACAAATAAATCGTCATCAAAAGATAAACTTCTGTTGTTTTTTCCACAAAACAGCAGCATCATCGTCATGACCATCAGCTTTAGCAATATGAGTATATATGTATTTCAACATCACGTATATATATATATTTTAAATTACTTGGAATATAAGCTGTTGCCACTAGCGCTGAAGTACGAGTATTAAAAGGAACAAGTAAATATGATGTCTTCCGTTTTGGGTTGGGTTCTCCGCAACCGCTGATTTAATACTTTTAACTCATAATTTTTAATTTTTTTTTTCAATGTATTTATTAGTGGTTTTATTTATACTTTTGTAAGATAATGTGTGTGTAATAGAAACTACTTAATATTCTAACACAGCAAATGAGTGGACATAAATATATGAGACTTTTTGAATTGCAAATTAAATAAATGGCCTTAATAAATATTTCAAGAATTTTTATTTATTTTACTTACATGGCATATTTATATGGTCAACTGTTTGGTTGATCTATGACAAGGGGAATGTAAATAGATTTACATAATTGAAATAAAAAACGATGTTTTTTCTAACGTTTTATGTGAAAGGGACAAGACTCTTTTACATACAACTTGCAGTAGTATTTTTTATAACTAAATAAATAGAAACTTTTTTTTTCCTAATGTGAACTCCTATAAAACAACTTAAAAAATTATCGTTAAACTTAATAATTAAACAAACGCTTGCTGAAATAGTAAATGCCTTGACTAAGCCAAGTCATGGCATCGAACTTTTCTGATATATGTTTGAATGTTGACCTATTCAAATGCCAGAGTTGTAATACCACAAACCATAAGTAGCGACAGTAGTTCACACAATCATGGACTAAAAACATTTTTCAAATTCCTCCTTCATCGCTAGTGTAACAAATACGAAATGAAAAATGGCTAAAACAAATTCATATGTGTTCATATAAATTTATATTAGCAAAGACAAAAACCGACAATGGTACAAAATCTATTCTGCAGTTAATAGAGCTCAGTTATAGTGTTTTCACACTGAAAGTTTAAAACTGGTTTTAGTGTTAAAACCATAAACAGCTAATATTGCGTTCACACTAAAAATTGTGGCTTTAACATATAGGCTTTTTATTAAATTGTTTTTAAAAGTAAATTAAATCGCTCATAGAAATGTGTGAATTTGTTGATGTACTTGTTCTCTATTTTTACTACACTTAATTGACAACCTCATGAAAAGTGCATTATAAAAAGTGCAAGTTATTCTAAAAAGTGCAAGTTATTCTAAAAAGTGCAAGTTATTCTAAAAAGTGCAAGTCATTATAAAAAGTGAAAGCCATTAAGAAAAGTGCAAGTCATTGTGAAAATTGCAAGTCATTATGAAAAGTGCATGCCATTATGAAAAGTGCAAGTCATTGTGAAAATTGCTAGTCATTATGAAAAGTGCATGTCATTATGAAAAGTGCAAGTCATTGTGAAAATTGCAAGTCATTATGAAAAGTGCAAGTCATTGTGAAAAGTGCAAGTCATTATAAAAAATGCAAGTCATTATTAAAAGTGCACGTCATTATGAAAAGTGCTCGTCATTGTGAAAATTGCAAGTCATTATGAAAAGTGCATGTCATTATGAAAAGTGCAAGTCATTGTGAAAATTGCAAGTCATTATGAAAAGTGCATGTCATTATGAAAAGTGCACGTCATTATGAAAAGTGCAACTCATTATGAAAAGTGCAAGTCATTGTGAAAAGTGCAAGTCATTGTGAAAAGTGCAAGTCATTATAAAAAGTGCAAGTCATTATTAAAAGTGCACGTCATTATGAAAAGTGCAAGTCGTTGCGAAAAGTGCACGTCATTATGAAAAGTGCATGTCATTGTGAAAAGTGCAAGTCATTGTGAAAAGTGCAAGTCATTATGAAAAGTGCAAGTCATTATGAAAAGTGCAAGTCATTATATAAAGTGCAAGTCATTATGAAAAGTCCAAGTCATTGTGAAAAGTGCAAGTCATTATGAAAAGTGCAAGTCATTGTAAAAAGTGCCAGTCATCATAAAAAGTGCAAGTCATTATAAAAAATGCAAGTCATTATAAAAAGTGCAAGTCATTATGAAAAGTGCAAGTCATTATGAAAAGTGCAAGTCATTATTAAAAGTGCACGTCATTATGAAAAGTGCAAGTCATTATAAAAAGTGCACGTCATTATGAAAATTGCAAGTCATTGTGAAAAGTGCAAGTCATCATAAAAAGTGCAAGTCATCATAAAAAGTAACAGTCATTATTAAAAGTGCAAAAGTGTACAGCAGAAGTTTTTGTTTGCAGGAAAAAAGAAAAAGTTTTAAAATGCGTTCTAAAATAGAAATTATTTAACATTCTGTGAATGAATATTTTAAAGTTATGGAATTTTTTATACAAAGTGAAGAACTTCTTGGAAATCAAGTTGTTTTATATAAAAAACGTAAGCGAATTCTGAAAGTTCTGTTTATTAACATAAACAATAACAGCTGTTTCCCATATATAACTTGGCAGCACTCAACTTAGCACAGCCAAAAATAGGCAAAAACAAGATTGTATTTTATAAAATGTACTTAAGACCAATTCAAAAGTGGTTTTAAGTTGCTATATTAAATTTGAATTAAGATTCTATAGGCTAATTGTTCGAAATTTTAATTTAAATCTCAGAAAGACATGATAAATATTCCAAGGCACAAAGGCAAGTCAACATCAGTTTTATTCAACTTACACAGCAGAGCAGAACAGCTGTTTTCGAAAGACGCAACCCTTTCATCATCAGTGCTCATGTGTATTGTGTTTGTCACCACTTATTAGGTGGCTTAGTTGAATGTGATAACAGTTCCTATTTACACAAATTTTATTGTGAAAAAGAATACGGGAACTGTATCAACCTGATGTTAACATGTTATTGTTATAATACCCGTGTTACCGTTTGATTATTTTTCTTCATGTCCCATTTTTCTGAATTTTTTTTCCATCACACCTAAGTCAAACTTTTTTGGTTTGAATTTTATACTTAAGTACATGTGAACGTTTTTCCAATTTTTATTATTGGGTAGCTCAAGCCATAGCTTAAATTTGTATGTAGTAATAATTTTAACGAACATTTTTATATTGCTATATTAAATTTGAATTAAGATTCTATAGGCTAATTGTTCGAAATTTTAATTTAAATCTCAGAAAGACATGATAAATATTCCAAGGCACAAAGGCAAGTCAACATCAGTTTTATTCAACTTACACAGCAGAGCAGAACAGCTGTTTTCGAAAGACGCAACCCTTTCATCATCAGTGCTCATGTGTATTGTGTTTGTCACCACTTATTAGGTGGCTTAGTTGAATGTGATAACAGTTCCTATTTACACAAATTTTATTGTGAAAAAATTCAGAAAAATGGGACATGAAGAAAAATAATCAAACGGTAACACGGGTATTATAACAATAACATGTTAACATCAGGTTGATACAGTTCCCGTATTCTTTTTCACAATAAAATTTGTGTAAATAGGAACTGTTATCACATTCAACTAAGCCACCTAATAAGTGGTGACAAACACAATACACATGAGCACTGATGATGAAAGGGTTGCGTCTTTCGAAAACAGCTGTTCTGCTCTGCTGTGTAAGTTGAATAAAACTGATGTTGACTTGCCTTTGTGCCTTGGAATATTTATCATGTCTTTCTGAGATTTAAATTAAAATTTCGAACAATTAGCCTATAGAATCTTAATTCAAATTTAATATAGCAATATAAAAATGTTCGTTAAAATTATTACTACATACGTGGTTTTAAGTAGTTTTTAACAAAATCATTTTGTATGGTAAAACCAGGTTTGAACAGTTGGTTTTAACTTTAAAAGTAGAATTTATTAAAACCGTGTAAGTGTGTAAACACTGTTAGCCTCAGTAAAACTTAATTCATTTGGAAACCAAAAGCTAGGAACTGGATCCAGTTCTACACGAATTAGTATATAGAAATTATGACCCAAGAGATACTTAATGCTATACTTACCAGATGTACTCATAATATACTATATAGTACAATTAGTGATCATTGTGGAAAAATAGAAATGGGTACTATACCACTATACAAAAATAGTACTTCAGGTAGCCCTTTATATAGTAAAAAAAAATTCTGATGTGTGAAACAAATTTAGAATTTTTTTGGCATTTTTGTTTGTGTAAATATTTTCCCAACCATTTTTGGTATCATGCAATGCTGTCACATTAAAAAGAAAATTTATCTAAATCATGGTACATACTGTACTTCATGCTATATTTTTTTTTTCTGCAAGAAATCATTAATTGTATATCATGAACGACTTCCTTCCGCACGCACTTAATATTGCTCTTTAGGAGTTAAAATATCTAAATAATTGCTCGTTGCAGTCCCACGTCTATAGTTTATATTTAAAACGATCCAGCTCGCATGTACTGGTTTGTAAAAACATGAAACGCATATAACGCAATTTCGATTACACTTGCATTCGTGCTCAACATAATGGCACTTTTCTCTAATTTTCAATTACGAAAATGTAACTTTCAATCTGAGATTGGAAACGAAAATTTTGTGTGCATCCAACATTGCAACCACGGCGAGAACAGCAGTAGCTCTAATATGAGTGCATATGAGTGGCATTATTGTGTTGTAAATACAACAAAATGATACACTTCCGGGATTCATATAAAAAACATTAGATATGAAATAGTTTGTCGCTATTTTTGTTTGTGCTTTGTTGTTTTTCACAGTAATATATATATGATTTACTAATGGAGCTGCATATCTAGTGGAGCTCTATTTTAGTTGTAAAATTTTCAAGCAAAGAATGATAATGTTGTTGGGTTGAGGGAAAGGTTATTCAAGGATAATTTTTTTTTATGTAGACGAATGCCATTGACAGATCTTTAAAAAGCGGTGCAGGAATATGGAGAAAATATGCGTGTCGAAGGGGCAATCTGCAACACTAATTTTCAACAACTAAAAAAATCTTCCATAAAGTGGAAAGACACAGCACCAGTTGCTGAGAACGACGACGAATTGATTGATTTGTATCATCTGCAATGCTTTCCTGTACAGCGACTATTGCTTCTTCAGTGCGTACTGTTCGGCAAATTAGCTGCTCTGAAGGACGATTATGTACTCTATAAAATGAAAGAAGTGCACGATGAGCTTGACGAATAGATTAAAAATTTCAACAATTTGCAAGCTTTAATTGCAAAAAAGCTTTAATTGCATAAAAATCAATTATTTTAACAAGTACTATTGAAAATAAAATTAAGAGTATTTGCAAAAATTTATCGTAATAACATTACTCGAATAAAAATTATTCGATTTAAATTAATCGATTAAAAATTAATCGACTAAAAATTAGTCGATTAAAAATTAATCGATTAAAAACTAATCGAATATAAACTATTTTAATAACTGTTACTCAATGTTAGTCGTACTAAAGTAGCACGTATAATATTATCTATTTATTCTAAATTGGGCAATCATTTTATAGCTTTAATCCAAATATGCTGCCCTTTCAATTTGCTACTAATGGTCAAGAGTCATTTATATACATGAAAGTTTATTATACTAGGAGTGTTCATGAAATCAAGTGGATTTTCTAAGTCCTCTCGCTTGACACAGTAAACAAACCGGTGGCCTTGCAGCCACTACATAGATGAGCCTTTTTTTTATTGAAAGTGTAGATATTAGGAAGGAAAATTTCGATCGATATCGAATGCTGTAATATGTTCTCTGATCAAAAGAAGTGGAGTTCTTATGTTTCTCAACAATTATTTCTTTGCTAATCAATTTCTATTTTGTGCCCTTTAAAGTAGTGTTTCTCAAATATCATACAATTGTGCCATCGTTTTTGTTGTCCTCGAAATAGATCTGATAAGCAATTTTTCGTATATCCTTGAGTGATCTCAGCCATTCAATTTTTATACCCTCAATCGTAACAGCACGTTGGCAGGTTAAATATGATGAATACAATAGCTGAAATGAAAACTCTGCGATTTCGGAATAAATTTCGCAGCCACATGATTCAAGACAAAAAAACTGCTTGCCATGAGCCCACTGTTATGCCGATATCGTCGTTACTTCTCTAGTAGAATAAAAATTTTTTATCCACATTCATAGCCTGTACTCCATTACTGGAAAAAAGCTTGTGTATTTGCCTGACTTAGACTACAATCACCGTATGCCGCTCTAAACTTTTCAAGTGCTTTTGAGCACATAGTTCCATATTTTCCTCCAACTGCGATACAAATTCTTTGAACCATTTTTCTCGGCACTAAACGAAAAAAATTGTCGAATACGAAAAAGACTTGTAACTTTTTTGACTCTAAACTAAACCTGCTAAAGTGTGAATAGGCTGGTGTATTATATTTATACTAGACATTAAACTTGAATTAGCGTTCTCTCCAACCCAATATATTCGTATGTATGTATGTATTCAACTGAAGTAAAATATTTTATAGCTTCCTATTTGAAGCTTATATGTCATTACATTTGAGACCACTGATTCTAAACGGAAATTATGCTGTGATGTGTTCGTCATTTATTTGTTATAAATATTGTAGCTTTTATTGCTTTTACTGCCGTTTATTCTATTATATAAAACATTAAAATATTAATGCATTTCACATGTAGAATAATATAAGCCCTTGTGTTATGTACAACGTATACAAAAATTCCGCAGGCAAACAATTTAATTAATATCCGGTAATAACGGAAGAGGATTAGAAATGTGTATGATTAATTTCGATATGTAGTACAAGAGATCTAAAGTTGTCATTAATGATCAGATTTAAGAGAAAATAAGTAAAAACGTTATATTCGACCGGGTGGAATCTTAAATACTCTCCAACTATTTAGTAAGTAAATTTAAAATGTTTAACTTGGTGGAACAGAGTTCCTTTAAGACATCTCTGTACCCAATTTTAAATCTCTATTTTGACAGAGTCATTCCGGGGAGGCCCGTGGGGGAGACATTTCACCTCTGCAAGATCACAGAGAACATCTCAGCTTCTTATAGGCTTAAGAAATAAGAATTGTTCAATATGCACTATTTTTATACCCTCCAAAAGAGAATTTGGAGGGTATATTCACTTTGTCATTCCGTTTGTAACGCCTCGAAATATCCATCTCAGACCCCATAAAGTATATATATTCTTGATCAGTGATAAAATCTAAGACGAACTGAGCATGTCCGTCCGTCTGTGGAAATCTCGATTCAGTCCAAACGAAAAAAGCTAGACTCTTGAAATTTGGCATAAACATATTTTGAAGCTTAGAGCAGGTCAAGTTAGGAGAAAAAAAGGGGGGAAAAAGTTCCCCTAAGAAGAACTAAACCAACCCAGAAAAAACAACATAATTTTTTAAGTTTTTTGGTTATTTTGTTAAGCAAATGATATATTTTTATGTCAAATACGGTCCAACGCCTTAAACTGGAGCCATAAAATAAAAAAAATTATTTTTGGACCCCACCCACTTTAGTGGGCGTTATTATATGCAAAAATAGCATAAAAATTTAACAAATTGTTTTACATAAGCCTACATTCCTTAAAAATAAAATTCTTAAGCTTTAATGACGAGGCTGAGACGATACCTGGTACTCCTCTGCCCTACCCCATCCTCCCCCTTCATCCCGTAAATGACCGTACCAAAAAAAAATTTTTTTTTTTTATTTAGTATATAATCATCCCAAGCATTTATTTTTAGAGTTTTATGACAAAGGTGAAATGTTTCCCCCACAGCCCTTGCTAGAGCGACCCCGCCAAAATACAGTTTTTATACCCTCCAAAGAGAATTGGACCCTATAAAGTAAATATGTATATTCTTGATTAGTGATGAAGTCTAAGACGGTGTAGCAATGCCCATACGTTCGTCTGTGGAAAACATAATATTGTCTATTTTTGAACCCCGCCCCCTTTAGTGGGCGTTGACGTACGATATTATATAAAGGAACTCTGTCCCACCAAGTTAAACATTTTAAATTCACTTACTAAATATTTGGAGGGTATTTAAGATTCGACCCGGTCGAATATAACATTTTTACTTGTTGCATATAATATCGTACGTCAACGCCCACTAAAGGAGGCGGTGTCCAAAAATTGACTATATCATGTTTTACACAGACGAACGTATGTGCATTGCAAGATCGTCTCAGACTTTATCACTGAACAATAATATATATATGTATATACTTTATGGGGTCCAATTTTTTTTGGAGGGTGTTAAAGCTGTATTTTGTCGGGGTCTCTCTGCAAGAGCCTTGGGGGACACCTTTCACCTTTGCCATGAAACTCTTAAAATAAATGTTTGGGATAATTAAATGTAAAATTAATTTTTAATATTTTTTTATAGGATCAATTAAGGGGCAAAAGAGGAGGAGGGTGTAAGACAGAGGAGCACCAAGTTAGGTCTCACCTTCGTCATTAAAGCTTAAAAATTTTATTTTTGAGGAGTGAAGGCTTAAGTAAAACAATTTGTTAAAACTTTACACTATTTTGGCATATAATGACGCCCATTAAAGGAGGCGAGGTTCAAAAACTAGTTTTTTGGATTTTAAGGCTTCAAGTTTAACACTTTCTAAAAAATATATCATTTGCTTAACAAAATTACGAAAAAAGACTTTAATAATATGTTGTTTTTCAGAGGTTGGTTTAGTTCTTCTTAGGGAAGTTATTTTCTTCTGGCCCGATTCAGCCGATTTACGAACTTGACCTGTGCTATCCTTCAAGATATACTTATACCAAATTTCAAGAGTTTAACTCTTTTCGTTTTGGCCGGAGTCGGGATTTCCACAGACGGATGGATGGACTTTATGGGGTCTCAGATGGATATTTAGCTGCGTTACAAACGGAATGACAAAGTGAATATACCCTCCAATTCTTTTTTGGAGGGTATAAACATATTGTTATGAACATCTACATAAAAAAACCTCTTAAACCATATATATTTTCTCAATATTGATGGACCATAAGATACTTCAAAGTGTACCACATTAACGTGTGTGCCGTATTTACTCGTATATATTCCATATGCAATGTCTCATAGAGATGACAAAACTCATAGATCTTTTACAAATTAAGTAAATTTTATTTAGTTATTGTATGCATGTATACGAACAAATCTAACTGTGTTAAATAAAATATTTTCATATATTTACCTACAGACTTGTTAAATGATCTAGTTAAATACAATATGCTTAAGGCTAAAATTACTTCAGCTTTTAACTTAATGTTTAGTGTCTCTTATTGAACATATTGCATAATTAAATATTCGGTAAGTAATGGGAAATGTTTTCCAGACAAATAATTAAATAAAACCAGGTCGCGCCTAAATAAGTAGGCCCATCTTGAATTTAAACAATAGATACAAATATGACTATTTTATTTAAGCAACTGTTTTTCAGCATCTTACATCAATATATTTAGATAATTCACATCAATGGTTTACTTTCAGATAAACAATTATATATAATGTCTAATAGTAGTATGACATAAATTTTTGTGTCAATATTATGAAATATTTATTATTTGAAGAAAGAAAAAGACTTGTGCCATATTTGACTTTGTAATTCCATTGGCTTTGGGGAAATAAGTACGAGTATATACAATTGTACTCAACCAAAAATACCAAAAATATTTGGATTTTCCAACCCTGGAATCGAACTTTTTACATTCTTAATTTTTCACACAAATCTAATTCTTCATGAAGTATAGAACACGTTTACTTCATGACAAAAAAACAAAATTAGGAACTTATGTGGCTACTTTTATGTACCAAAAAAATTTGGATTTTCCAACCCTGGAATCGAACTTTTTACATTCTTAATTTTTCACACAAATCTAGTTCTTCATGAAGTATAGAACACGTTTACTTCACGACAAAAAAACAAAATTAGGAACTTATACGGCTACTTTTATGTACCAAAAAATTTCGATTTTCCAACCCTGGAATCGAACTTTTTATATTTTTAATTTTTCACACAAATCTAATTCTTCATGAAATATAGAACACGTTTAATTCACAAAAAAAAAAACAAAATTAGGAACGTATATGACTAGTTTTATGTACCAAAAAATTTCGATTTTCCAACCCTGGAATCGAACTTTTTATATTTTTAATTTTTCACACAAATCTAATTCTTCATGGAGTATAGAACACGTTTAATTCCCAAAAAAAAAAAAAAACAAAATTAAGAACGTATATGACTACTTTTATGTACCAAAAAATTTCGATTTTCCAACCCTGGAATCGAATATATATTATATATGTAATTTTTCACACAAATCTAATTCTTCCTGAAGTATAAAACTCATTTAATTAAAAAAAACCAAAATTAGGAACTTATACGGCTACTTTTATGTAACAAAAAATTTCTATTTTCCAACCCTGGAACCGAATTTTTATTTTTAATTTTTATTTTATCCACGAATGTAATTCATTCTGAAGAATAAAAAAGTATTAATTCACCAAAAAACAAAAAAAAGGAGTGACTTTTCCGGTTCTCTACCCAGGATTCAAATTTTTATTTATTTATTTATTGTTTTGTGAATTTTTAATAGCAACTCAATTCTTATTGAAGTATAAAACAGTTTTACTTAAAAAAGCATCAAAGTTATTAACATCTTTGGTCACTTTTATGCAGCAAAAAACAATTGAATTGTCCAACCCTGGAATAGAAATTCCTGAGTTATAAAATAGTTTTAATTAGCAAAAAGAAACAACGTCAGTTGCCCTTTTATATACTTTTATGTATAAAAAACAATTTAATTTCCCAGCCCTGGAAGAGAAATTTAATTTTTGGTTTGTTTTTGTCTACTAATGCAACTCTTAATGAGGTATAAAATAGTTTTATTTAAGAAACACCTAAAATTGTTAACAATTTTGGTCATTGTAGAAAATATTGCAGTTGTCCAGCCCTGGCATCGAAATTTTGATTTTTTTAAGTTTAAATAAATATTTTATTTTTCCTAAATTCAAAACAAGCTTTAATTGGCAAAAAAAAAAAACCAAAAAATTTTTTTTTCAATTTACCATCCCTGAAAAAATTTTTTTGTTTTGTTTTTGGTTTTTAATAAAAATTTTATTTTTGCCAAAGTATCGAAAAAGAGATTTAATTAACAAAAGAATAAAATCTCTTTTCAGAAATCTCGCATTCTGAAATAGGGATAAGCTTCCCAGCTCTGGAACCGTATTTCGGATTTTACTGAATTTCAATACCACTCTATTTATGTTCATTTCCAAGCCGTTAGTCCAAGAACGAAGTATCTAGCTCTTCTGGAAGCTTGGGAAAACCACTTACAGACAGACGGACAGCCGAATATCACCCATTCATCATCGCCATTCGTAAGGATCCAGAATATATATATATATATATATATATATATATATATATATATATATATATACATATATATACTTTATGGAGTCCCATATAAATATCTGAATGACAAACCTATATGTGACGCGCAAAATAGAAAGGGACCTAAGGGTAAAAACCGGTTTTGTTCAGGAGAGCCATTTTAAAGATTTAAATACGTGTATCTTTGGTGTACCATCACCATCATAAAACGCGCATATCTCTGGGAGGGAACACTTTTGGGCTTTTGGGGCATGGGATCGGTCTCATGCGATGCTCAGATGTTGTCCACATCAAAAAAAAAAAAAGTGAAAATTGATTTTTTTTTTACCCTTAGGTCCCTTTTTCTATGCGCTGTCACATATATATCATTTCACTTTTTTGTGAAGGGTATAAAATTTTTTTTTACAGAAATATGATAAATTGAGAGAGGAATATTATACTTCCACATTCATCTGCAAGCTTAGCTAAAGCTTTTAATTTTAAAATTTCAAAATTAGAGAATCAGAATAATAATCGAAAGTCTTTTTGGCTTAATCCTATCAAAATTGCTTATACATATCGCATACCAAATAATTTATTATCAAAATTGTAACTCCGATCTCAATCGTGAATATTATGGAAAGCACTTGTATGGGAACAAATGAATATTCCCCTTCTCAACAAAGTGATGTGGTCAATATTGTTGGAAGTAATTTTCTTATGAGTGAGTGAACCCATTATCTGTTTTTCATATACATATGTATTTCTTTTTATATTAAATTAAATATTTAGAAGTAAAGATTCCATATTTATTGTTCTATTTAACCATTTGCATGCTGCAGCAATTTGAAATATGTAAATATTACCAAATAATAGGAGAATATCTTAAACAAATAGATAATATTATTTTTATAAATGTATTTAAACAGTTGTTCTACAAATTCTTCAAGTTATGTTTTCCTATAAAAAGCTTTGTTTTATTTCGAAATGTTATTATTGTTAGTTAATCAACGAAAACGTCAACTTGCTTATAAAAAAGTTTGAAATGCATTTATCGTTTTGGTGCATTTGCCTGGTAGTGCTGTGCGACAGCCTGTTGGTGAATAGTTTTTTATTCCATGGCATGGGCAATAGGAACTTTGGTCTGATGCAGAAATTGTGTCCCACTAATACGCGTAGGCCACAGCGCAGACGTCCAACAAGAGCACCAAGCATAACCGAAATTTTTATGCCATCGTTGGGATCATTGACAGCAAACACTCAACCAACAACCACATCTAGTACTACTGTTGCCCCTGCTGCTGGTGGTGGCGGTGCTGCCCCTGCTGGCGGTGCCCCTGCTGGCGGTGCCCCTGCTGTCCCTGCTGGTGGTGGTGGTGACCCTGCTGTCCCTCCTGTCCCTGCTGGCGGTGGTGGTTAATAGGCTTCATAAATGAAGTTTTCAAAAATTTTCCTGATTGACAACAATATTTTACGTTTTTGGCTTTGCTTTATGAATTTCATTAACAATTTTATATATTTTTATACTTTTTTTTAAAAAAAAATTTTAATGTTAAAATTAGAACATAAAATGTCTAAAGAAAATTTTTTATAAAGAAATGATAATAAATAATATATCTCTTTTCATCAAACTTTATTGCAATATATCATTGTTACCCAACAAACCAAAAATCTAAATGCTTCGGAAGAGTCTCCTAAATTTTGATACAATTATTCGTACTTGAATTCCAAAAATCTGGGCGACAAACCAAATTTATTAATTTCTTGTGTAATCCCAAAATTTCTATTTGATAATTTCAAACTCATCAAACATATAAATCGCTACTCTTTCTGTCCTCAGTTTGCTTTATGAAAATTTTTCGCTTACAAAATATTTATTTAATCACCAATTTGTATATATAATTCTGAAGCAAATCTATCAGCGATACGGTTTTTATATGTATATACCCTGCAAAAAACAATTGGAGGCTATATTCACTTTGTCATTCCATATGTACCGCAGCGAAATATCCTTTTAAGACACCATAAAGTATATATATTCTTGATCTGTGGAAATCCCGATTCAGTCCAAACGAAAACAATTAGACTCTTGAAATTATAAATATGTATATCTTGAAGGATAGCACAGGTCAAGTTCGTAAATGGGCTGAATCGGGCCGGAGGGGAAAAAGTTCCCCAAAGTTGCTTAATTTTGTTAAGCAAATGATATATTTTTATTGTATTAAGATTTATAGGCTAATTGTTCGAATTTTTTTGTTTTAAATTCAAAAAGACATGGATAAATATTTCAAGGCACAAAGGAAAGTCAGCATCAGTTTTTAGTTATTCAACTTGTACAGAAGAGCAGAACAGCTATTTTCGAAGGCCGCAACACTTTCATCATCAGTGCTCTTGTGTTTTGTGTTTGTCCCCACTTATTAACAGTTCTTATTTAAACAAATTTTTATTAGGAAATTGCATACGAGAAGTGTATCAACCTGATGTCAACACATTTTTGTTGTACTCGTAATACCCGTGTTACCGTTTGATTATTTTCTTCATGTCTTTATGTCAAATAAAGTCCAATGTTCTTAACTTAAAGCCATAAAATAAAAAAAAATTAGTTTTTGGGCCCCGCCCTCTTTAGTAGGCGTTATTATATGCAACAAATTTAACAAATTTTATTATTTAAGCCTACATTCTTTATAAATAATTGGGGTATTCACACTTCGTACTATTTGGTCATATTGTCATAATGTGGTACTATTTTAGACCAGTTTAAAAAAGTTGTTGTTGTGCTGCATACAAAATAGTCATAAAATAATAGCACTCTTTCAGGTATGTTTTTGTTTTGTCATAAAATAGATCTAGAGATCTGAGTCGAACGGTTGAAAATCTTTAGGTGAAAATTTTATGAAATTTATGTTTAAATATGATTTCTGTCATGTGACAGCCACAGCTGGCGCGTAGAAAACGCAATCTGGAACATAAATGTTCAGCTAAAAAAATCGTGCATACAGTGGATGGACGCAACCCCAGTTGCTGAGAACGGCCATGAATTAATTGATTAGCAGCATCTTCAATGCTTTCCTGTACAGCGGCTACAGCTGCTTCAGTGCGCACTGTTCGGCGTCTCACGGGATGCTCGTTATCACTAACAGTAAATGTGGTCCGAAAATGATCTATTGTTCTTCGAAGGAGCCCCCGGGGGTGCCGTTGAGGAGCTTGGCTATGATGTCAGGCCTTGCTCCAGCACAGATCCGGGGAAAGGGTTATGCAGTTTTTACAGACGGTGCTTTTGCTGATAACCCATAAAACTCATATGTTACCAGCCCAATCCCTGAAGTTGCAGTGCAACGGGAGGGCATATAAGAATATAAAAAGTAGTAGGTGCATCTTTTGCTGAAAAGTACATCGTCCTAGGACGATCACTCTAGTAGGAGCCGCAACCACTCCGAAACACATCCGAAGAGACGCATTGAAATTTGGCAAAGGATTGTTCCTATGTAAGTCTGTTGTAAGAAAAGAGGTTAAGGACGCCTGGTACCGTAAGAGGGCCGAAGTCAATAGAAAGTTGAAAACCTTGACTTGTTTTTCTCTGGGGGGTTACACAATTTTTTCAACCAGAACTTTTGTTGGTAAACCATAGAACTTATAAGTTCCTGCGCGTTACCGAATGGGACGTTAGGGACAGGTCTCAGTAGGGAAACATGCTGGCTACTGTAAGAAGAATTAAAGTAGTAGGGGATTGCCTTGACCCCTACGTAAGTTTGAAATAAGAAAGGAGGTCCAAGGACGTCTCGATCTAATTAAGAGTTCAAAAGTCAATTGGAAGTTGAAACCTATAAAGGTTGGCTTTCGAGGGGTTACGATGTTTTTCAGGCAGTACTTTTGCATGTACCCCCGTAAAACTTATATGCTACTGCCCAACCTCTGTTACAGTGTAACGGATGTGCATATAAGAATATGAAAGTAGTAGATTCGCCTACGTGCCTGAGTAAGAACCAATAGGTGAAGCGACACCTAGGTTTGGATAAAAAAGAAACCGAAGTCGATAGAAAGTTTATAGAACCTCCACTGGTTTGACTTTCGAAGCTTCACCAGGTCTCCTTCGGGAGTACACCAATTATTGGAAAATTTGTCAGATAAGGAGTGATGAGCGATCTTTACGGTTGGACTTCGGTCCGGCTGATAGTAGCAAAATCGATGTGTTGTTGTGAATCAGCAAAAGAGCTTCTTCTTATGGTACATTCAAGCAGAGATCTCCTAGATAGGATCAAACGCTTTAACAAGGTGTTGGTGCATGGAATATTACCCTACCATGTGCTCGAAATTGCCACCTGGACGATCAAGGGTCGCTTAGTTGGGACACCTGAGTCGTAATAGGGGTGATGGTGAACACCGAATTTCTCACAATATTAAGAGCATCGTCGGATGAGGTCCTCTGTACAGGAGAGCTGACGTTAAACTTATGCATAGTTTTTTTTTTATATTGGACCAGCACTCAGGGGATGACCCCTACATAAGCAGTGCATTGCGCCGGAACTAGAAACGGTGGAATAGTATTAAGGGGACAGATGAAGAAAGATGAGAAGTTAGAGAATTTTTGTAGCTATTTCAACCTTTTTACTTCGCCGGCTAATATTTGCTACAGTACCGACGATGGAGGATGCTGCTGTTACACTGCTTTTTAGTACATGACCGTGTCAGTTGCTGCCAATTACGTTCAGTGACAAGTGCTATGCCTTCATCATTGAAGACAAGCTGGCAACAACTAACACAATCATGCCCTAATGCTGATCAGAAGAATTCAACACAATATTTCATGACTCAGCGCGGGGTTGAACTCAGTACCCTCCGTTTCATAGTCTCGTCTTCTACTACTTCAGCCAACAGCACCCACAGAAATATGGAAAATTAATGATGGTATTGAGAAGAGAGATGGTGAGCAGAGAGAAAAAATTAGGTTGCCATATATTTTATTTATTATATAACAATCTGGCAGCAATTTACAGCATTACACACGAATGCTGATCAGAGAACTGCGATGCCAAATGCAAACATGGCTGAGTACAGGATCTCGTACCCACAGCCAACACTTTCGTCGTCCACGAGTTGACTAATTCAGCCAGCAGCATATCTGCAATAAATGTCACAATATTTCAAAAGTTTTGTGCAAGTGTGAATGTGATCTTGTCGTAATAATAAAACACCAAATGATTACATGTTATCAAAAAATTTATTTAAAAATATTAATTTATTTAAAAGCTTCTCTGAGTTTTTTTAGAGTGTCTTACTAACCCACAACAAATAATATCTACTTAGAATATTAATCAATGAAATATTTCTAATGAATTTTACAAGGAAAAAAAATATTCTATGACATAAAATATTTACCATTCGCTACTCGGCACACGGATTATTCTGAGTACATATTGAAATTGTTTACGAGCGACGTCGTATAACTATGCGGCGAAGTCCACGCCGATTTTTCCCCATTACGTTACGTGGTATAATTCTACGAATGCGACGAGCTCGGGCGCCAGTGTTTTCGATTGGATCATCAGATGTACGATTTTGTAGTTCGTCATTTGCAACGGCATCGCTAACGGGAGTGTTGACGTCAGTATTAACATCGGTGTTGAAGTTATTATTATTGTTGTTGTTGTTGTTATTATTACCATTGTTAGGTAGCGTCGGCGATGCTACATTTGTATTTGTTAGAGTGTCTAGAGGAGTATTAATATTGGTATTAAGATCTGGTAATCGTTGTGAACACAACTTGTGAAATAAAATACAATCAACGGAAAAACTTGATCCCAACAAAAGGAGACTAAGAAAAAGCGATGGAAATTTCATAGCTAAACTTTTTATGCGATCTTTTCCCTATAAACAGCAATTGAAAAAAGTACTCCAAAAAGCTCAATTATATGCTTTTATATAAAAAATACAAGCATGAAAACAGTTGTTTTAGTAAAATATTTACATCACTTTATTGATTTTAGCACGACCCATATACGATATTTTAAATATTTGTTATTTATATTTTTTTTATTAAAAAGTGTTTTAGTTAATATTTGTTAGCTACAAACATTACAAAACTTATTTTCAGCTACGCATTAGCTAATGACCCACATTGTATTTTATGGAATGTTGTCATAATAGGTCATGTTGGGTTTAAGGGGCCAGCGAGAGAATCCACTTGCGTTCAGTGGTTTCCTGCCTTTGCTGAGGGAAGATCAGAGAACATATTGTCTTCATCGTAAAAGCTTATAAATTAAAAGAATGTAGGCTTAAGGAATACAATTTGTTAAATATTTACACTATTTTTCCATAAAATATGTAACTTCAAAGCCCACTTAAGGGGGAGAATATATTTACTTTATGGTGTCCAATTCTCTTTGGAGGGTAAAAAACTGTATTTTGGTGGGGTCGCTCTGGCAAGGGCTGTGGGGGAAACATTTCACCTTTGTCATAAAACTCTAAAAATAGATGCTTGGGATAATTATGTACAAAATTATAATTTTTTTTTTTATAGGGTCATTTAGAAGGCAAAGGGGGAGAGGGGGAAGGGCAGAAACAGGTAGACATAAAACTCTAAAGATAAATGCTTAGGATGATTATATAAAAAATTAAATTTTTTTTTTATTTGTAGGGTCATTTAGGGGGCAAAGGAAGAGGGGCGGGGTAGGGCAGAAATCGGCAGTCATAAAACTCTAAAGATAAATGCTTGGGATGATTATATACAAAATTAAAAAAAAAATTTTTTTTTTTTGGAAGGGTCATTTAGGGGGCGAATGACCCCCCTAAAGGGGAAGGAGGGGGTAGGGCAGAGAAGTACCAGGTTTCGTCTCAGCTTCGTCATTAAAGCTTAAAAATGTTATTTTTAAGGAATGTAGGCTTAAGTAAAACAATTTGTTAAATTTTTATGAAATTTTTGCCCATAAAAACGCCCACTAAAGTGGGCGGGGTCAAAAAATATTTTTATTTTATTTGGCTCCAAGTTTAAGGCTTTGGACCGTATTTGACATAAAAATATATCATTTGCTTAACAAAATAACAAAAAAACTTTAAAAATTATGTTGTTTTTTCTGGGTTGGTTTAGTTCTTCTTAGGGGAACTTTTTTCCCTCTTGCCCGATTTAGCCCATCTTCGAACTTAACCTGCTCTAAGCTTCAAAATATATTTATGCCAAATTTCAAGAGTCTAGCTTATTTCGTTTGGACTGAATCGAGATTTCCACAGACGGACGGACGGACATGCTCAGTTCGTCTTAGATTTCATCTCTGATCAAGAATATATATACTTTATGGGGACTCAGATGGATATTTCGCTGCGTTACACACAGAATGACAAAGTGAATATACTCTCCAATTCTTTTTTGGAGGGTATGAAAAAAAAATCGGGTTGGGATTTTATATTGAAAACAGAAACCAACTTGAGTTTTTATACCCTTCACCCAATTTCCGACGGAAAATCGGTTTCCCGAAGACTCAAGCTAGAGAATTCTTTCATGGATTGATGTATTAGAAATAGTCTTAAGCAGATTGCTATTGAAAATCAGCAAAATTCAAAATACTGCTTCCAGAGCTGGAAAATTTCAACTTATTTTTTATATAAAAGTAACCAAATAAAAACAATTTTTTGTTGTTGATTTAACCTATTTTATACTTCTGGAAAAACGAAATTTATATTAAAGATCAAACACAATTAAACTGACGATTGCAGGGTTGGAAAACTGCAATCGTGCGGGGTTGGAAGCCTGATTTTTTTATATAAAATTAATCAACTCAAACAAATATATCCTTTTTCCTCTATATATTAAATATTTTTCATATTTTCGAAAATTAATTGATATTAGAAATCTATATATGGAAAATCCAGACCTGGAAAATTCAACATATTTTAAGGAATATTAAAGTAACTAAAAACAAATAATTTTTTCTTCTGTAACCAAACATATTTTACATTTCAAGCCCCCTCAAGCCAATTTTTTGAAAAATTTGTTCTATAATCTCAAAAAAAAAAATTGGAGGGTATATTCAATTTGCCGTTTGTAGCGAAATATCCATCTGAGACCCCATAAAGTATATATATTCTTGATCAGTGATGAAATTAAGACGATCTGAGCATGTCCGTCCGTCCGTCTGTGGAAATCACGATTCAGTCCAAACGACAAGAGCCACACACTTGAAAATTGGTACAAATATATCTTGAAAGATAGCACAGGCCATGTTCGGAAATGGGCTGAATCGGGCCAGAGGGAAAAAAGTTCCCCTAAGAAGAGCTAAACAAACCCAGAAAAAACAACATAATTTTTAAAGTTTTTCTTTGTAATTTTGTTAATCAAATGATATATTTTTATGTCAAATACGGTCTAACGCCTTAAACTTGGAGCCATAAAATTAAAAAGATTTATTTTTGGACCCCGCCCCTTTTAGTGGTCGGTATTATATACAAAAATAGTGTAAAAATTTACCAATTTTTTTACTTAAGCCTAAATTCCTTAAAAATAAAATTTTTAAGCTTTAATGACGTAGCTGAGACGTAACCTGGTACTCCTCTGCCCCACGCCCTCCTCCCCTTTTCTCACCTAAATTACCCTATAAATAATGTTTTTTTTTTTAATTTTTACATATAATTATGCCAAACATTTATTTTTAGAGTTTTAGAGCAAAGGGGAAATGTCTCCCCCACAGTCCTTTCCAGAGAGACCCCAACAAAATACAGTTTTAATACCCTTCAAAGAGAATTGGACCCCATAAAGCATATATGTGACCTGCACCTTTGATATTGAACTTTTTTTAAAATTCAAATATTATATATAAAGGGTGTTTTTTTATGAAGTTTTTTTTTATATGAATCACTCTGTTGTCTGACAGCTGTTTTGACAGTTTAAAGTGATGTCTCTACTCAGTATTGTTTGGCAAATCATCATGAACAGGTTAACTCCAGAACAACGCTTCCGAATCGTGGAAATTTATTTTCAAAAACAGTGTTCAATTAAAAATGTTTATACGCTTTTTTACCGCAAAATTCTCTTCAGTGATGAGGCGCATTTTTGGTTGAATGGATACGTCAACAAGCCAAATTGCCGTATTTGGAGCAAAGATAATCCACACGCCGTTCAAGAATTACCAATGCATCCCGATAAATGTACTGTTTGGTGCGGTCTATGGGCTGGTGGAATCATCGGTCCTTATTTCTTTAAAAATGAGGAAGGACGACGCGTTACCGTGAATGGAAATCGATACAGAATCATGATCAATGAATTTTTGGTGCCAAAACTTCAAGATATGGATGTAAACGAAATGTGGTTTCAACAGGATGGTTGCGAAACACTGGACTTATTGAAAGAACATTTCAACGACAACATTATTTCGAGAAATGGACCGGGGAATTGGCCTCCGCGTTCGTGTGATTTGACGCCACTCGATTATTTTTTGTGGGGATACCTGAAATCATTGGTTTACTTGAGTAAACCAGCAACGATTGACGCTTTGCAAACCAGTATTCAACGTGTCATTGCTGAATTACGCCCTCAAATGCTTGAAAAGGTGGTCGAAAATTGGACCTTCAGAATGACCTTTGTGCAAAATAGTCGTGGTGGCCATATGCCCGAAATTATATTTAAATGTTAAATGACAAGAAATTATCTACCAAATAGAAAAAATTTTTTGGCCATTTCATAATTTGGCATGTGTTTTATTTAAATTTCAAATCAGCAAGCTCTTATAAAAACACCCTTTATTATCTGTTTATATCACATTCTTCATTAATTATGTTCATCGTTACAGGTGATTTGTAAAAAATGCCGGTTTGCGGCATTTGAAAGAGCGTTTTTTTCCTATAAGAATCACTCAAAAAGGGGTCTCCGCCCCCTTTAGTAGGCGTTTACGTACGATATTATATGCATAAATTGTGTAAATATTGAAAAATTTGTATTCCTTAAGCCTATAAGAAGCTGAGATGTTCTCTAAACTTGCAGAGAAGAAACGTCATGGGTCTTCCCGGAATGACTCTGTCAAATAAGAGATTTAAAATTGGGTATAGAGATGTCTGTCCCACCAAGATTCGAACCGGTCGAATATAACGTGTTTACTTGTTTATAAAGTGCTTCCTGGGCCACCTGGCAGTGGCATATGTGTACCCATCCTAATTTTTTTTATTATAAGCAAATTATGACCACTAATCCTCTTTTAGAGAAATTAGAGAAATTTGAAATTTCATTAAAATCCAAATTTCTCTATTGAAAATCCAATTGTTAAGGGTTATAGCCATTGGACGTTATGGAGGATCACAAGAACTACAAAATAAAAGAATTTTTAGTCGCCCACATATTCCCGTTTTTCCAAAATCCTGGCAATTTTTGTGTAAGAAAAATCAAAAGTTTATCGGCATAGCTATACCCAAGTATTAATATATTATGAAAGCTATGGATCTGGTTGTCTATTTCGTTAATTTCTTTCAAGGTTGGTCCACAAATGTGGCGAGTATTTCATGTGGAATACATGCTTAACAGTGCTATGTTAACATGCTAACAGAGCTCTGTTAAGGTAATTGTTTTGTGTCTAGGGTTATAAATTCCGAAATTTAACTTCACACACTAAAAAATTTTTTTGTCGAAAAAAATATTAGTCTCTAAGTCTTTAATAAACGTAAACTATTTTTAATGTAAAGTTCAATATTTTTTTAAATAAAATAAAACAATTAAATAAAACAAACGAACTAGTACTTTTTAAACCAAACAGTTTAGAAAATAATAGTAGATATTCTGCCATATTATTTTATTATAATGAAGCATTGCAACAACAATTTCAAAACTTTTGTGAAAATTATTAATTTACAATTCTTAGAATGACCAACTACTTTAGTTTTTATAAACTTAGTTAATTTATCATATTTGGTTTGACATACACTTATGGATTATAAACTATTGAGAAATTTCTGCCTAGAGCAAGTACAGCGAATTCCATTCCCATTACAATTTAAACTTTTATTAGTTGGCCTTGGGACTTGTGTCCTGAGTATTTGCGATCATGTGTGTGAATGCTTTTAACTTTGCCTGCGATCCATTGAAGTAGAATTTATTCGTTTTAGGGCTATAATTTTTGGAAACATTCCTTGTTGCGCTGAGTCGGTAATAGTTTTCGCGGTGAAAGTTTTTGTTGTTGTAGAAATAATTTGAATTTGTGGCTGTTATATCTCTGGTAAGGTTTTTTTGGTGCAATAAAATAATGAGTTTTTTAGTGGAGCCTTAAAGTTGTGGCTGTTCAAATTATTCTTTTAATAAATTATTATATTCTTTATTTCTTTATTATCTGTTGTACTACAAAATTTTAGCTGACAATTTTTCGTTTAAAACATCATGCACAAAACTTTAGAAAGAACATATTTTTAAAATTTTATAACCGTCTTTCAATTTTCAACTTTTCTCCACAACCATTAAATTACATTTGAAACCTAATATTTAGAATTCAATTCATTTTATATCAAATACCACAGTCGCTGTTTAGTTCTTAAGTTAAGTGTTAAACTGTTTGTTGTTGTTTGAGTTTAAAACATCATTTAAGTGAGTATTATGTCAATACAAACATCATCGACCGGGTCGAATTTTAAATACCCTCCAAATATTTAGTAAGTGAATTTGAAATGTTTAACTTGGTGGGACAGAGTTCCCTTAATACATTTCCGTATCCAATTTTAAATCTCTATTTTGAGAGAGTCATTCCGGGAAGGGCCGTAGGGGAGACGTTTCATCTCTGCAAGATCACAGAACATGAAAGCTTCTTATAGGCTTAAGGAATACAAATTGTTCAATATTTACACTACTTTTGCATATAATATTGTACGTCAACGCCCACTACAGGGGGCGGGGTCTAAAAATAAGCAATATCAGGTTTTCCACAGACGAACGTATGGGCATTGCTAGACCGTCTTAGACTTCAACACTGATCAGGAATATATATATATATATTAATTCTTTTTGGAGGGTATTAAAACTGTATTTTGGCGGGGTCTCTCTGGAAAGGGCCGTGGGGGAGACATTTCACCTTTGCTATAAAACTCTGAAAATAACTGTTTGGGATAATTAAATGTAAAATTTATTTTTAATAATTTTTTTTTTTGGATAGGGTCATTTAGGGTGGCAAAGGGTAAGGAGGAGGGGTAGGGGCAGATGAGGTTACGTCTCAGTTTCGTCATTAAAGTTTAAAAATTTTATTTTTAACTAGTACAAGCTTAAGTAATAAAATTTTTTAATATTTTTTGCATATAATAACGCCCACTAAAGAGGGCGGGGTTCAAAAATTAATTTTTTTGATCTTATGGATTCAAGTTAAACACGTTGGACTTTCTTTGACATAAAAATATATCTGAAATATAGGACTTGAAGAAAATAATCAAACGTTGAAACGTGTGTTAAGACAAAAATGCCTTAACATCAGATTGATACAGTTCTCGTATGCAATTTCCTCATAAATTTTGTTTAAATAAGAACTGTTATCGTATTCAACGAAGCCAGCTAATAAGTGGTGACAGACACAATACACAAGAGCACTGATGGTGAAAACGTTGCGGCCTTCGAAAACAGCTGTTCTGCTCTGTTGTATAAGTTGATTAACTAAAAACTTATGTTGAGTTTCCTTTGTGCCTTGGAATATTTATCATGTCTTTCTCAATTTAAAACAAAATATTTTCGAACAATTAGTCTCTAAATCTTAATTCAATAAAAATATATCATTTGCTTAACAAAATTACAAAAAAAAAAAAATTTTAAAATTGTATTGTTTTTTAGAGGTTGGTTTAGTTCTTCTTAGGGGAACTTTTTTCCTTCTTGCCTGATTGAGCCCATTTACGAACTTGACCTGTGCTATTCTTCAAGATATATTTATACCAAATTTCAAGAGTCTAATTCTTTTCGTTTGGTCTGAATCGGGATTTGCACAGACGGAAGGACGGACATGGCTAGATCGTCTTAGATTTCATGACTGATCAAGAATATATATATACCTTATGTGGTCTGAGGTGGATATTTCGCTACGTAACGAGCGATATGACAAAATGAATATACCCTCCAATTCGTTTTTGGTGGGCATAATATATTCAATTTAAATAAACAATTTGTTCATTAAGCAATTGTTTAATACATGAATTGGTATTGCTTAACCAATCGATTTCAAATGCTGTCTTTCTTTAAATCAACAGCTTATTTAACATTTACCATTTGCTCTCATTGGCGCCATAATATTATTTCTAAATAAATAAACATTATAAAAATGTTACATCTTTAAAGAAAAACAACAAAAAATATTTTGGCACAATTTATTTTATATTAAAACATGTTATTCCATCACTTCATCACATATGACGCTGTGACGTACACTATCTTCAAGCCTGCCCAATTTGATTTCCTTTTAGCCTTTCGATATGAAAACTAAAACTAGTATTTATTTTTAAAAACTATCAAACCAAAACAATCAAATCAAGCCAGCCTTTACAAAATTCTACACATTCCAAAACTACCAGTCAAAAACCTCAAAGCCATCACTATGGGAAATAAATTTTATTTAAACCAATACAATCACAATCGTTCAGCCAAGTGGAGAAAACAAAAAAAGAAAGACGACACATTGATTATATTGGATCAATTGAATAAAACAAGACGTTGTCGATTTGTCCGTACAAACCACACTACACACATGATTTCACGGATTTGACCACATTGTAAATGAACTGGTCGTGACATCGACACCGGATTTGCTTTATGGTTACAAAGAAAAAAAAATCAAGATAAAACACAGGCAAACTCACAGGCATTGAATTGCTGGAAAGCAATGCCAACTTTCAATTACTTAAAAATACATAAAATATAACACCATTTTGCGGAAAAAGTACACACAATAAAACTTTAATAAGAGGCATAATCACTGTATTAATACGAAGCCCTTTAAAAAATAATATTGCATTTTTAAATAATTTTTAAAATCATAGAAAAAGTTATTAAAACTTAAGCACTTCCTTAAAATTTTTTTTTTAACTTACATGTCTTGATTTTCACATAAGAATCGTATCCGTACACTCCTAATCCTAAAAATTAATCTATAAAGTTAAATTAAATATAATAAAAGAGTGCTTTAATAAAGAACAAACAACTTTTTTCTTTACTCTTGCTATACTAATAGTTACATTGATATTATCTCTGGCGGTTTACGAAAACTTTCTGTTAACTTTATGCCGCAAATAATTGCACAAATTGATTGAAGTTATCCGTAAAAAGAACTTTTGTCTCTTGCTTTTATTTTGCAATTCTTGCTATTTTATCATTATGCCATCCGTTCTCGTAAGTCAGTCTTTCTTTCAATAATGGCAGTTATTTAAGACAAGAAACTTTAGTACTCGTTGCATTCCACATTCATTAAAATGTGACCTAAAACCAGGAAATTGCTAAATATTGATCTTATTCTCATGAAATATTCAATCGATTCTCGTTAACCAAAAAGTTTTGAATGGTGGATAGTTTAAAAATAAAAGAAAAATTAACTATAAAACTAGAAAACAATTTAGTCAGCAAAATTTTTTATAGAAATATAATAAAAACTTTTTCTATACTTTTTGTCAGATCAAATTTTGTCAGTGATAAATATTTTTCTATAGAAAAATTTTTGTCAGTGATAAATATTTTTCTATAGAAAAATTTTTGTCAGTGATAAATATTTTTCTATAGAAAAATTTTTGTCAGTGATAAATATTTTTCTATAACAAAATTTTTGTCAGTGATAAACAATTTTCTATAAAAAACTTTTTGTCAGTGATAAATATTTTTCTATAGAAAAATTTTTGTCAGTGATAAATATTTTTCTATAGAAAAATTTTTGTCAGTGATTAATATTTTTCTATAGAAAAATTTTTGTCAGTGATAAATATTTTTCTATAGAAAAATTTTTTTTAGAAAAAAAATTTTGCTATAGAAACAATTTTGCCAGTGATGAAAATTTTTCTGTAAAAAAAACTTTTTCAGTGATAAAAATTTTTCTATACAAAAATTTTTATTGAAAAAAATTTGATAAAAATTATAAAAAAATGAAAAAATGTTGCCAGTGATAAACATTTTTCTACAGAAAACATTTTTTCTGCACTTTTTGTCAGACGCAATTTCGTTAGTGAATGATAGAAAAATGAACAAATTTTGCCAGTGATAAAAATTTTGCTATAGATAAAATTTTTTTAGAAAAAAAATTTTGCTATAGAAATAATTTTGCCAGTGATACAAATTTTTCTGTAGAAAAAACCTTTTTAGTGATAAAAATTTTTCTATAGAATAAATTTTTATGTAGAAAAACTTTTATAAAAATTATAAAAAAATTAAAAAATGTTGCCAGTGATAAAAATTTTTCTATAGAAAAAATTTTGTCAGTGATATAAATTTTTCTATAGAAAAATATTTGTCAGTGATAAAAATTTTTCTATTGAAAAAAATTTTGTCAGTGATAAATACTTTTCTATAGAAAAATTTTTGCCAGTGATAAAAATTTTTCTGTAGAAAAATATTTGTCTATGATAAAAATTCTTCTATATAAAAATATTTGTCTCTGATAAAAACTCTTTTATACAAAAATGTTTGTCAATGATATAAATATTTCTACAGAAATTTGTATTATTGATTTTTAAAAGAATCTTTTATAGAATTGTTTTTGTTATTTCTTACTATATTCCTTGATATATTCTTCGAAATCTGCTGCAGAAAAAACTAATTTTACTGATTCTTTGTTTACATAACATCTAGAGAAAATTTTTTTTAAAACTTTAGACAATGCAAAAGTCATTCTAGCACCATCTAAACGTTCATGTGACAAAACAATGCGAATATCATCGACTTAGAAAAGTGGAAGAAAAAACAGGAAATTGGCAATTGTTCAATTGCGTGTGAAAGTGCACATTAGCAATGACAAGTTTACAACGTGTACGAGTACACACTTATTTACTCAATGCAACACGAAATACTACTCATGTTTCTGTTTGAGACTTTATGTATGACAAACACAACAGTCAGGCAGGTTCTTAGGTGACTTGACAATAAGTTAGAATATATTCTTTAAAGTGTTGGGAAACAGAAAAAACACAAACATGAAGTGCTGCATTGAATGAAGTGAAATAAATATTGAGAAGAAAATATGCAATTGATTAGTACTTACACTTTTGAGAAATTTATAAACATAAAATACAGGTAATTACCTGTATATAATTATAATTTGCTGTGTGAAAAATATAGGAGGAGTGTTTGCTAAGTTAAATTCGAGAAGGTAGACGGGTATACTTGAGTTAATTGTTCATCGCCGGCTTGGAAAAGGCAGTCCATTATATTTGCGAAATCTGATATCATTAAGTATAGATATCATGATATCATTTGCTATAGAAAAATTTTTATCACTTACAAAATATTTTCTATAGAAACATTTTTATCACTCAGAAAATATTTTGTATAAAAAAATTTTTATCACTCAAAATTTTTTCTATAGAAAAATGTTCATTACTCACAAAAATTTTTCCATAGAAAAATTTTGACCACTCTCAAAATGTTTTCTATAGAAAAATTTTTATCATTCACAAAATATATTCTATAGAAATATATTTTTCACTCACAAAATTTTTTCTAAAGAAAAATTTTTATCACACACAAACATTTTTCTATAGAAAAATGTTTATCACTCACAAAATTCTTTCTAAAGACAAATTTTGATCACTTACAAAATTTTTTCTATAGAAAAATGTTTATAACTCACAAAATTTTTTCTATAGAAAAATGTTTATCACTCACAAAATGTTTTCTATAGAAAAATGTTTATCACTCACAAAATTTTTTCTATAGAAAAATGTTTATCACTCACAAAATGTTTTCTATAGAAAAATTTTATCGTTCACAAAATATTTTCTATAGAAATATTTTTTTCACTCACAAAATTTTTTCTATAGAAAATTTTTTATCACACACAAAAATTTTTGTATAGAAAAATGTTTATCACTCACAAAATTTTTTCTATAGAAAAATTTTATCACTTACAAAATTCTTTCTATAGAAAAATTTTGATCACTCACAAAATTTTTTCTATAGAAAAATGTTTATCACTCACAAAATTTTTTCTATAGAAAAATGTTTATCACTCACAAAATGTTTTCTATAGAAAAATTTTATCGTTCACAAAATATTTTCTATAGAAAAATGTTTATCACTCACAAAATGTTTTCTATAGAAATATTTTTTTCACTCACAAAATTTTTCAATAGAATAATTTTTTTGACTCACAAAATTTTTTCTATAGAAAAATTTTTATCACTCACCAAACTTTTCAATAGAAAAAGTTTCTATACAAACATTTGTATCCCTGACAAATTTGTTTTTATAGACAAATTTTTGTCAATCACAAAATTTTTGTTACTGATAATTTAATGATTGTGCTGTTTATGTTTGAGCCCTAAGAATATTTTTTTATTAAAACAAATGAATTTAAACTGGCCACTAACTTCACATACCATCCTCGTCTTGCTTATAATAAAGACTTGACAACAAAGAAATATTTTTCATGGTACTACTTACGGAAAGGATGTTCTCATTTGTTTGTATTATATAACTTCGTGTGTGCACTTGCAATTGTTGAAGTAAATTCTTCCTGTCTTTTATTAGCAGCAGCAATGGTTGTTAGTGGCACCGCACTACCAATCGAAAATATTACTTAAATTTGTTTTGTGGAGGTTTGACGTAGACCTGCAATTAATTAATTAATGGATGGTAGCCATTGAGATGTTTTTTTAAATATATTTTGCTTTCTCTTCCTTTCTTATTATAACATTTTCCCATAATGAAATTGATACGAGGATTAAATTAAGAAATTAAGGGATTAAATAACTTGTAGGCGTTAAATTATACTATTAAACATGTGCATACGCAGATACATGCGAGTATGATGGTGTAAGGGTGTCAAGAGCACACACATGTTATATGTGTGGTGTCAAGAATAAATTGCCTTGTATTAATTTTTCTTGTGTAATAAATAACTCTCTGACCACAGTATTGAGATTAAAGAGATTATTTGAGCATGGAATAGTTAATTATGTCTTTGGATTTTAATCTGGGTGGTCTTTTCCTTTAGCTATACATCCAAACAGGCATACGTTTTATATTTCTGCTTTTGTTAAAGTAGTCTGATACAAATTAGTATAGACTAATATATATATATATATATACTTATATAATTGGTTATTGATAAAAACTATAAATACAATAGCGAACAAGTCCTTAGAATAAAGAGATAGTTTTTAAAGAATTCTAGTATATAAAATTTCGAATAAAATACAATCTTCTTAATTGATCAAAAAATGCTGTTGAAAATAAATGTATATAATTTTGCAACTTTTTATAAAATAGTACTTTCTCCAAAAAGTCCTTTTTACTTAATTCAAAAAGAAAAAAAGTACTTTTTTCGAAAAGTGCCTCTTATCCAAAAATTATTTTTTGTGTAATTAGCTTTCCTTAAAAGTATTTTCTCCAAGAACTATATTTCACGAAAGTAAAGCACCTTTTTAAACATAATACCTTCCGGTGAAGGTGTTTCTGAAAATATTTCTTTTAAATTTAATATATTGTTTTAAAGCACAATTCTTAAAAAAGTAGTTTTCCCACAAAGTACCTACTTAAATACATGCCTCTTTAAATAACTAACTTTTTTATTTTTTAAGAGTACCTTTTTTCAGAAAGTACCATTCTAAAAAATGTATATCTCTGAGAAACTAAAATTTTACAAATGTAGTTTACCAAAAAAAGTATATTTTAAAAAATTATATCTTAAAAAATTAGTCTCAAAAAGGTATCATTTTCAAAAATACCATTTCTTAACAGTATAATTTACCGAAAAATAGTGTTTCCGAAATGAAAGCAATATTCTTTTTAAAGTAAATTTTCCGAGAAGTACCGTTTCCGAAATGTATATTTTTCTAAAAGTACCTTTTTCAAAAAGTGCATATTTTAAAAAGTACCTTTTTCAATAACTACCTTTTTAACAAAATACCTTATTCAAAGAGTACCTTTTTCAAAAAGTTTTTTTTTTTTAAAAGTACCTATTTCAAAAACTACATTTTTCAAAAGTACCTCTTCCAAGAAGTACTTTCTTCAAAAAGTAAATTTTTCTAAAAGTACCTTTTTCAAAAAGTACATTTTTCAAAAAGTACCTCATTCAAAAAGTACTTTCTCCAAAAAGAAAATTTTCCAAAAAGTAAATTTTCCAAAAAGTAAATTTTCCAAAAAGTAAATTTTTCAAAAAGTACCTTTTCCAAAAAGCATTTTTTTTAAAGTACCTTTTCCAAAAAGTAATTTTTTTTAAAGTACCTCTTTCAAAAAGTACTTTTTTCAAAAAGTACCTATTTCAAAAAGTACCTTTTTCAAAAAGTACCTTTTTCAAAAAGTACCTTTTTCAAAAAGTACCTTTTTCAAAAAGTTCTTTTTTCAAAAAGTACCTTTTTCAAAAAGTACCTCTTTCAAAAATTACCTTTTTCAAAATGTACCTTTGAAAAAACCTTTTTTTTAAGTAACAAATTAATCTATAAGGAACCTTTTAAGAATGTACTATATCAATTAATAATATACGTTATCATTAACAAAAAGTACCGAAAATGGGTACGATTTTAACCCTTAGAATTGTGAAAAACTTAGAAAATTCTTTAAGATATTAGGGACTGTTCCCGTTAAAAAGAACGCGTCAAAAAGCTTTCTGCTATGTTCTATAGTTAAAAAAAAATTGTGCAGTGCAACATTTAGGTTTTACCCTCTTTTAATACCTAAAAGTACATAAATATGTCGAAAAAGTACCAGTTGACTTAGTTTGTTCCAGAATTTTTATAACTTAAACTCAGAAACTTACAGTTTGTATACGAGAAATATAAGACAATGACAAAAGATGCCAATGATACACACTATTGTGTTCACTTGCAATGCCACAAAATGCTTTTTAGTGTGTTCACATAATATGTTTTTAGATTTTTGTAGAATATATTTTTTTACAGACGGATATCGATTAACATTGTGGGCCAGGCTGTATCTGTTTTTCCTTTGCCTTGAGATTCTATCATGCAAGTATGACGTGTTCATATCGAATAATTACTTCAATTAAATAATCAGTCACAGCTCATGCATTATTTTATTGGGGATAAAAGTTTGGCTGTGGTTCTTCTGCATTTTTTAATACACACATTCATTTCCTACAGTCTATCAACATTTAATAGGATTGAGGCATGTTATTTACATCCGATATAAATTTAAACAAAAAAACATTTCTTCCTTTGCAAACTCTTCTATTAAATTCATTCATTATGTTGTAAAAAGGCATTAATTGAACCAGTCAATTGTCGTCCCGTCTAGGCGGCACAAGCATTGTGTCAATCAATTGACAGGAAGAGACCACAAGTTAAATATGAAATGTCAATGTGTTATTTAATGATGGATGCTTGAAGGCATGATGATGGAAATGCAACTAAAGGGAAAAATTTTCAGATTTTGCAATTTTCAACTGAATTTTATGATTCTTACCACAACGGCAGAGATGATGCAGTTCGAACAGGATGAGATGAGTAAATATGATTGTGTAATAAAAACTAGAAAATATTTATATATTTTGCTATAGTATATGTAGAATACTTGTATATCGTTATCTAAAATGTAAAAGACCGTAATGTGAAAAACAAATTTTAATTTTTTAAAATGTAAATTAACTAAAATATATCAGAAAAAATAAAATATTTATGTTACTTTTTGTTAGTTACTGCCCCGTGGAGTGTTTAAATGATTTTTTTCCTGAAATTAGGACACTCGAAATTTAAGACACAAAACAAATGGCTCTTCGCAGTGCTGTTTATTCGTTATACAACAACAAATTTAAAAAGAACAACAACAAATTTAAAAAGAAATACTAAAAAAGAATTTGATTTATTTTTTCCTCCAGTCAATAAAAGCAAATTACACAAAATCAATAAAAGAAAATTAAAAACCACAAAATATGTATAGAAACTTTATTCTGACTGAACAAGGGTTTACATTTTTAGTCTACAAGTTTTTTGCAAACAATTTTGAAAATAATATTTCTATTGTGCATATTTACACAAAAATACCTTTGAAATAATGTCGCTTGCATTAATATTAGAAAACGATAACCTATTTAAAAGAGTACCACAAAAAAATTTTTACTTAAAATTAAAATATTTTTCTTTTCTATTTCAGTTAAAATTTCTTCGTTTCTCCAGTCAAAAACTCATGTCAAATGTAAGTAAAAATATATATCTATGCTTAATATGCCGACTATGATCTATACCCTTGAAATTAACCATTCAAATCATTTAGAAATATTTTTTAAAATTCATTGATTTGTCTACGTCATGTTGATCTCTTCTCACGCAGCCAGGTGTCGTATAAAGCGCTGTTGAATCTCTACTCTTTTAATAATGAACTATTTTGCAATAAAAGTAAAACAAACAAAAACTCTTTATGTGGCAAGTGGAATAAAAAACAAGTAAAAATGTTATATTCGACCGGGTCGAATCTTAAATACCCTCCAAATACTTAGTAAGTAAATTTTAAATGTTTAACTTGGCGGGACAGAGTTCCTTTATATAATATCATACGTCAACGCCCACTAAAGGGGGCGGGGTTAAAAAATAGACAATATCATGTTTTTCACAGACGAACGTATGGGCATTGCTAGACCATCTTAGACTTCATCACTAATCAAGAATATTTTTAATTTATGGTGTCCAATTCTCTTTTGAGAGTATTAAAACTGTATTTTGGCGGGGGCGCTCTGGCAAGGGCTGTGGGGGAGACATTTCACCTTTGTCCTAAAACTCTAAAAATAAATGCTTGTGATAATTATATACAAAATAAATTTTTTTATTGTATTTTGGTAGGGTCATTTAGGGGCCAAAGGGGGAGGAGGGGGTAGGGCAGAAACAGGCAGTCATAAAACTCTAAAAATAAATGCTTGGGATGATTACATACAAAATTAAAACATTTTTTTTTTGGTAGGGTCATTTAGGGGGTCAAGAGTTTGTTAAATTTTTACATAATTTTTGCATATAATAACGCCCACTAAAGAGGGCGGGGTCAAAAATTTTTATTTTTATTTTATGGATCCAAGTTTAACGCATTGGAGCTTCTTTAATATAAAAATATATTATTTGTTTAGCAAAATTACAAAAAAAATTTAAAAATTATGTTGTTTTTTCTGGGTTGGTTTAGTTCTTCTTAGGGGAACTTTTTCCCTTCTGGCCCGATTTATCCCATCTGCGAACTTAACCTGTGCTATGCTTCAAATCACTGAATCGTGAGTTCTACTGACGGACGGACGGACATGCTCAGATCGTCTTAGATTTCATCACTTTGCCCCAAGAAGTTATTATTATGTTGCCACGTGACGATCAGATAATTTTAATAGAATCGACTTACCCAATTAAATCAAAGAAAATTTTGTACTATAGTAATGCCACGCTGCTTGGTATTAAAACAGGAGACATTATTATCCAATTAGATGGAACCGATATAGAAAATACTAATGATTTTCAAAAACAAGCTGATCAAGAATATACATACTTTATGGGGTCTTAGATGGATATCTCGCTGCGTTACAAATGGAATGACAAATATTCCATATTCTTTTTTTGGAGGTTATACTAAAAACCAAGTGCAAATTTATTTCACATATACTCGTACTATTCATTTACAAAAAAACACAGTAACGCACACGAAACTATTTTTTTCATGTTAAAAATTTAATAGACAATAAATTGTCTACCATTTACTAAAAGGTAGAGTAACACAACAACTCATACATATTGTATTAACAACGTTACTTTTTGACAGTGTGAAAAACATTGTATCATTATGACTGGAATTCAAAAGCCAAAAACCGGACAACCAACACAAAACACACGTACGCACACTGCAGCATAAACTCTTGACAGGAATGAAGTTTTTTTTTTTTTTTAATTCCCTAGAGAGTGATAAAAACTAAAGTCAAAAGAACAAACGACGAAAATATCATTGAGAGTAACTGAAGAATTATTTACTTTTTGTTAAACATTTTTATATATTTTGTTACATCGTTTTTGTTGTGCCACATAAATAAGAGTATTTAAATTGTTAACAAAAAGTAGGTATGCATGTATGTTTGACTATAAGCTATATATGATACTAGAAGAAAATAATAAAATGCCCAACCATAAGGATTTATTGCTTCAATACAACTCAACAATATCCCAATAAATTTTGCATGATTTGCACCCACGACAAACAAAAGAGACACTAAACTGTAAGACAATGTAAATGAAAGACAATGAACTTCAGGTGTTATGCTGTAAGGATGTCTTAAAGAGTTTCCAATAATAGTAAAATATATTGGAATCCAAAGACAAAAACAAAAAAACTCATTGAAGTCAAGATATTTCGGTATGAATGAATATAAAAGTAAAGGAAATTTTAAGTATACAAACTCTCAAAACACTAGAACAGAGCATTTCCGTGATGGCCACATGTGGCGAAAGGAAGAGTAGGTGGAAATTAAAGAAGGCAAGTCAAGCAGTCTTTTCAAATATCTTAAGAGAAAACTAGAAGTGGAATATAAACTTAAAAATTAGCAAATTTTTAAAGGATTATTATATATTTTAAAAGATCGGAAAAAGTTGCCTTTATTATTTATGAATTCAAAAAATTATAGATCCGTTTTAGCTCCAGTAGTTTCAAATCCGCTTCATATGAAATTATTTTTATAAATTCATATGCAAATATATTTATAAATTTCTTGCTGTAAGATTTGAATTATTACGAAAAATTTTACTATATACAAAATATTTTTCAGCTCTCTCTCCCATGACTACGTATCAATCTAATGCCATTGAATTTGAAATATAGAAAAGCTCTTAATCTGTATTGTAATGCTGCTCTAGAACAATGACTGACATGTTAGTTCGAAAAACAACTATTTGCAAGTCATGACTAAAAGTTCATTGTTTTACTACAGGAAAATTTCTATTTGCTGCACGTTTTTAAGCAAATAAAAATTGTTTTTCTTTCAATCTGTTATCTTATGATAAGATTCTATTTTTAAATCAATTGCTATATTTATTTTTGCTATATGGTTTTTTTGTTGATAAAAGAAGAATTTGTATCGGCTTGATATGTACAAGATTTACAAAATTGAACATACAGAATTTACTTAAATAATCTCTAAATAAATAAAAATATATTGAAAAGTTGAAATAAGAAGTAAAGGAAATAAGTTACAAAAGCAGCTATGAAATGAAGCTTTTTGTTTAATTTACATATGTGTAGCAAATGTACGAGGCCATTCATGAAAGTAGAATAAGATATTTAGCGAAAATGAAACACAAAATACCTCCAGACAAGCAATGGGAAGTGTAGCAACAATATTGTCATACGATCCAAAACATTATTATTCAAACCTCTGGGAAACAGATGAATTACATCAGCTTAACCCAAAAATCAGCAAAAAATGTACGAGAATTATTACAATAATACAAAATAAATAAATTGGATTTCATTCCTGGAACCACGTTTTTGCTCTTTCTGATTGTCAATACAAATTTATTTCTTCCTAAATATAAAATATGTTTGCTTAAGAAAAGATAAAAATTAGTTTCATTTAGTTACTTTATTAGAAAAATGTTCCAGCTCTGGAGCTGTCTCTTTGGTTTGTCTGCTTTATAATACTAATGAATTTTTTACAAAAATATAAAATTTGTTTGACATAATAAAACTTGTTTTCAATGTTTACTTTTATGTACAAAAAACAATCAACTGTCCAACCCTGGCATCGTCTTCCTGATGTTGTTTAATTGTTAATACTAATTCAATTCCTTCGGAAGTATAAAATCGCTTTCATTACCTAAACGCAGATATAAAAATAAAAATTAGTTTTATTTAGTTACTTTTATTGGTAAAATACATATAAATTAAAAATATAAAATCGGTTTAATTACTTAAACAAAAAAAAAACAAAAAATCAAAATATAGTTTTATCTAGTTACTTTTATTGGTAAAATACATTTAGATTTTCCAGCTCTGGAATCGTATTTCGCTGATTTTCTATAGCAATCTAATTAGGATTATTTCTAATACATAATCCCAGACTGAAGCCTCTATCTCTTCAAGGGGCTTGGGAAAATCTATTCCACTTACCGGGGGTCAGGCGGATATCGACTTCCTTATTCATAGGGATAGCCAATATATATACTCTATGGGGTCGGATATTAATATGTTTTAAATAAAATATAAACACTTTTGAATGGCACTTGCATGCGCTGTAGCGTTTGTTACGGAAAGTATGTTTATTTTTTATGGTATGAGCTGAAGGGTTTTTATTCAAAGTTTTAGCAATTAGAAATATTTTAATTCTAGAATAAAAAGTAAGTAAAAATTTTCGTAAAGGACTTCTGTAGCGTGTGTCACGTTTTTAATTCTCCCAAAATTTGCACTGTTAGCAATCGCAAGTTTTGTTTTATTTTCATTCTTTTTCGTTTCTTAAGGATTTCTGTCGCGCGCGTCACGATTTTAATTATCCCAAATTTGCACTATTAGCAATTTCAGTTTTCATTTCATTTTTATAAATTTTCTTAAAAATTTTTGTAGCGTGCGTCAATTGCTCGTTTCGTCTTATTTTCATAAATTTTACGTTTCTAAAGGATATCTGTCGCGTGCGTCACGATGTTAATTCACCCATAATATGCTCTACTATCAATTCAAAATCTATCGTTTTGTTTTCATAAATTTTCGTTTCTTAAAAGTGTTTGTAGCGTGCGTCACGAAGTTCACTATTAACAATTGCTCGTTTCGTTTTATTTTCATAACATTTCTTAAGGATTTCTGTAGCGTGCGTTATGATTTTAACTCTCCCAAATTTGCACTATTAACAATGAAATAAAATGCGTTTTATTTCTATAAATTTTCGTTTATTAAGAGTTTTTGTAGCGTGCGTCACGATTACCACTATTAACAATAGCTTGTTTCGCTTTATTTTCATAAAATTTCGTTTCTAAAGGATTTCTGTAGCGTGCGTCACGTTTTTAATTCTCCCAAAATTTGCACTATTAATAATTGCTCGTTTCATTTTACTTTCACAAAATATCGTTTCTAAAGGATTTCTGTAGCGTGCGTTACGATTTTAACTCTCCCAAATTTGCACTATTAACAATGAAATAAAATGCATTTTATTTCTATAAATTTTCGTTTATTAAGAGTTTTTGTAGCGTGCGTCACGATTACCACTATTAACAATAGCTCGTTTCGCTTTATTTTCATAAAATTTCGTTTCTAAAGTATTTCTGTAGCGTGCGTCACGTTTTTAATTCTCCCAAAATTTGCACTATTAATAATTGCTCGTTTCATTCTACTTTCATAAAATATCGTCTCTAAAGGATTTCTGTAGCGTGCGTCACGTTTTTAATTCTCCCAAAATTTGCACTATTAATAATTGCTCGTTTCATTTTACTTTCATAAAATATCGTTTCTAAAGGATTTCTGTAGCGTGTGTCACGTTTTTAATTCTCCAAAAATTTGCGCTATTAATAATTGCTCGTTTCATTTTACTTTCATAAAATATCGTTTCTAAAGGATTTCTGTAGCGTGCGTCACGCTATGGCAGCTTTCGTTTTATTTTCATAAATTTTCATTTCTTAAAAAATGTTGTAACGTGCGTCACGATTTTCACTATTAACAATTGCTCGTTTCGTTTAATTTTCATAAAATTTCGTTTCCTAAAGACTTCTGTAGCGTGCGTCACTGTTTGCGCTGTTAACAATTGCTCGTTTCGCTTTATTTTCATAAAATTTCGATTCTAAAGGATTTCTGTAGCGTGCGTTACGTTTTCAATTCTCCCAAAATTTGCGGTATTAATAATTGCGCGTTTCATTTTACTTTCATAAAATATCGTTTTCTAAGGATTTCTGTAGCGTGCGTCACGATTTCAATTCTTCTAAAATTTGCATTTTTTTCATACATTTTCGTTGCTTAAAGTTCATACCTAAGAATTAACAAATATAACACTGCATCTTGTCAAATGCTTGTAAAATTATATAAAAAGCTTAAAGAAATTACTTCGTATATAGATTTAAATTTTAATCCGGTATATTTTCCAGCGCAGTTTGTTTGAATTGCAAACGATTTTCCCTTATCCCAAGTGAAATTCGGCTTGTAAACAAACCGGTTTCGGCTATATACCATTTCCAGAGTGTAAAAGAGAAAGGCGGCCTCTTTGCAAACTAAAATTTTACATACAACGACGTAATATTGTTTGTAAGTAAAATAAAATTTTTACTTGCAGAGCGTTAACTGTAAATACAATAAAATTATTTTTTTCCGTGTATAAGTATTGATTAGCAATATATTTAATCTAAGCGGATGGTAGTTGTGATTTTATATAAATGATTGCAAGAGCAGTTTTAATTTGAGCTATAATTAAATTAAACGTAAAAAAGCACCCACAAGGATTTTAGTTTTATAATAAAAATAAACAATTTTTTTTTTTACAAATTGCTCACTTAATTCTGCTATTATCTGCGCTTAATATGCGCATAATTATATAACAAATAATCTGTTTTCCATCTTTTTGGAAAATATTTCTTTTATTTTATTATTATTAGAAGCCGTTCACAAGCAATTTGACTTGGAATATGACCACATTTTATTGCAAATATGTTAAAATGCCATAACAAAAAAAAAAATTAATGCTAAACGACACTTTGTCAGGCGATCCATATAAACAAACAAACAAACAAACTACACTCTTCATATCACAAGGCAAATAATAACTTAAATAAATAATCAACATTAAACAGGAAATGTAAAATGAAAAGAGAAGGAGTACAATAACAGTGATTGTTGAATTTAAGTTATGGAATTATGTTTGTGGTTTTCGGCATATTTTTGTTGTTGTTGTTGTTGTCAACCTACAAACCAGCCCCTTTTCCAATTTAACCCCTTACAAAATAGATAAATTCGTTTGTCTTTAGCATAGCAGCCAGTTAAGCTCCACTATAATTAACCGAATAGTTTTGAGCTCATTGATTACAATTGGCCGATATTATACAGCAGTCCTGGGCTGTGGCAAATTCTATGACATCTCGTAAATTATTAATTATACTTGTTTTCCATTTCTATAATGCTAATAATTATTTTCTCATAATTAAAAATTTCAAATCGGTTCTAAGTGAAGAAATTCAATTGTACTCTTAATGCTAAAGTAGCTTCAGCATAATTCTTAAAGCATTCATTTATTAATCAATCTTAATTAATAATTCATTAGCTCGTTTCATTGATATTAAAACTACATTTCCTTGTTTTATTATGATTTGAACTTGTGTCACTCTATAAACAACACCCTTTACAAAAGACTAGTGTTTAGAAGCAAATACTTCCTCAGCGCTTTTAAAAATATGCCTAAATTGTTGTTAATATTCTATAATCTTTTTCACTATGGAGTGTTGCAAATCCTTAACGTGTGGCATGTCCTTGTTTACGAAAACATTTGAAAGTGTGTTTGTGTGCATTTTCCTTAGAAATTTTGTTTTGTCAGCCTGACTGGATAATTAAGCTAGTCATTGTTTTATTATTTTCTACAAGTTTATCTCAATATAAATTTAATCGCATTAGTATGTATGTACGAGGTCTGTTAAAAAAAGGTAATGCCTACGTGCCTTCAATTAAATTTTAGTTTATTTTGCTACAATTTTCTCGATTATATTTTCACTGTTTTGCCTGTTTCGTTTAGTTCGTTTGTGAGAGTCTTAAAAATTTAAAAAAGAAACAAGTAAGAACGTTATATTCGACCAGGTCGAATCTTAAATACCCTCCAAATATTTAATTAATAAAATCACTCTTTTGTAGGGGTCACTTCGGAAGGGGTCTAGGGGGGCCATCTCACCTTTGTCATAAAACAATAAAAAGTACATTTTTGGGATTATTAAGTGTAAAAAACAAAATTTTTCCAGTAGAGTAATTTTGACGGCAAAGGGAAAGGGGTCGGGGGAAGGGGCTAAAGGAAGAAGAATATAAACTAAGAATTTAATTTTTAAGGGATATAGGCTTAAAGAATACAAATTTGTTGAACAGTTACACTATTTTTGCATATATTATCTTATGTCAATGCCCACTAAGGAGGGCGGGGTCCAAAAATTGATTTTTCTGATTTTGTGACTCCAAGTTTAACTCCATGGACCTTCTTTAACATAAAATTATTTCATCTGCTTAACAACATTTCAAAAAAAAAAAAAAAACTTTAAAAATGATGTTGTTTTTTGGATGTTGGTTTGATTCTTCTTAGGCCAACTTTTTTCCCTCTGGCCCTATTCAGCCTATTTACGAGCTTGTGCTTTTCTTCAAGATTTATCTATACCAAATTTATAGGATCTGGCTCTTTGCGTTTGGACTGAATTGTGATTTCCACAGACGAACGGACATGGCTAGATCGTCTTAGATTTTATCACTGATCAAGAATATATATATTTTATGGGTTCTTAGAGGGATATTTCACTGCGTTACATACGGAATGACAAAGTGAATATACCCACCCTTTTCTTTTTGCCACACACTCACATACATGCAGACATAGTGACACCCTCTGAAAACGTCGAAATCTGATCAAAGCTAGATTTTTTTCCAAAACGGAGTAAAACGAATAGTTTCACGGTTTTTTTTAATTTGCTGTGTTCTTAGAGCGAAGTTAAAAGAAAACATGGAAATCAGGTTTTAACCAAAGTATTCAACATATTTGGCCCTCTTTGACTTTTTTCCTATTCTCCACATTGAGGAGATCCATGAGATGACGACGTTTTGTGATGATTGAAGAGATACAAATTGAATTGTAGAGAGAGAGAGAGAGAGAGAGAGACACTTCTGGCACATATTCACCCCAATCGTGAATAACAAGGGGAATTTTTGTTCATGTGAAACTTTACTCCACTCGAAGGGAAAAATTGTATCGTGAATCTCCCGTGTGAAATTATTCCCGCTATCAGTTCTCAGTGAATGTAGAAAAGAGAAGAAACTGAAAATAACAACATGAAACATCAAAGAAATTTGTGTTGAAAAATTTACATTTAAAAAAATTATGGCTAATATTTCGTAGTAAAATATTTTGGGATACATTTTGGAAGCCGTACAAAACAAATTAAAAATATTTTTAATAGTGATCTGGAATTATCAAATAAATTTGTGTTGAAAAATTTTACATTTAGGTAATAATATAAAAATAATTTAAAAATGTATAACTAAATATTTAATAGTAAAATAATTTGGGATACATTTTGGAAGCTGAACAAAACAAATTAAAAATATTCTTAATATTTAGAATTGGAGCAACAAGTTTTGCAAAGACGCAGGCAATTGATTTGTTGCAAAAACATCAGTTTGTGTCTTATTAACGGGTCTTGCCCCTAAAATAAAATTTTTGAACTCTAATATTCGAATTGAAACTACTTACATTTTCTACTCTATTCCCCACCAAAAACTAAGCGAATAAATTCAAGGGAAAAGTGAAAAAAACTCGCGGGAAAGAATCATCCGCAATAAGGGGAATTTAATTTTAACATGAAATCATTGACGGGGAATTTTTTCGTGATTGCAATTTTTAGGGAAAAGTGAAAAATTTCAAGAGAAAAATTATTCATGGTAGGCGTGATTAAAAAGTGCATATTGAAACTGCTTCGGGGATTTGAAGAAACGCCAGCACAAGGGAGATAAAATTGAAATTGATGAATTAATAAACATTTTTTTTGGGAAATATTAAAATTTCACCTTATATGTTGAACACACCTCGTACACATACATCAAATAAACTCTCACGTTTTTCAATCATAATTGTTAGCAGGAATTTGTTCTGCACGTGAAAAGTTATTCATAACACAGGTCAACACGATTTTTGAGTCTGAGTTCTGTACCTCTGATTTTGATTACTTATGCCAAACTAAAGATACCAGAACGAAATTTCAACATTTATGGAAAAGGTCTATTTTTCAATGTTAATCATATTTAAAATTAAAACAAGTTATGAATTATATATTTTAATTAATTTTTATTATAAAAGACAGCACAAATAAACATAAGAATACAAAAAAATGATACAAAAGAAGCTTTAAAAATGAATACTTTTAGTATTTCTAGTGTAATCGTCAGAACTTTATCGTATGAGCATCCAAATGTAGTCACCCAATCATGTTCTCATTATATTGTCCTTGAGCAAATTCCACTGTTTTAGCCGTGAAGCTAATATTTCTGCTTTAATTTTAGGAAGGTTTAAAGTCATTAAACTCTTCTGCATCCAGCACGACGCTTACGTGGATTAACAACACAAAAATAGCAATCATTGATGTGATCAGTTGGCTCTCTCCATATTCTTGGTACTGCAAACTTCATCTTTTTCTTTCTCCTCGGTACCAGGCTGGAAAGGAAATTAATATCATTCATTAACAAATGACGCATTTAATGTATATTTTAAAAATATGTAAATAGGTATACAAATGTACTTTAAATATAATGCTAGGAACACAACTGCGACGAACGACGAATTTTTGGTCGCGCGAATATTCGTCGCCAAAAATAAAACACGTTGGAGTATATGAAAATGCACACAATCGTGGCGTTGGGCGAAATTCGTCATACTCAGCTAAAGTTGAAATACATTTATTTCTAATTGTTTCGTCAACGAACGACGAACAAATCAATATAAAGTGACCAGGTTTCATATACTCAAACTAGCTTTTTTGTATAAAAACATAATTCTCTACTATATTGTTGCATCTAGAAGGAAAATTTTCCTAAAAATGCATTCACTAATTCACAAAAATGTATCATTCGGACGACTTTTTATTAATTTTGAACACTTTTTATAATAAAGTTTTTCTTTCTATTTCTCACTTTTTCATATGGTCACCCCATCAGCTGTTAAATGAAAATAATAATTTATTTACAGACAAAAAATTTTTCAGAAAATATTTACAAAAAGGAATTTGTTCTGAAAAAAATGGACAACACCGGGATAATTATTGAGTGTCTAAACAATCTGACTGGCATCAGAGGATTACAAGGATTTAAAAAACAAATATTAAAATTTTGTTTGCTTATTATTTTAATTTATTCGTCGTTATTGTGTTTCATACGACGAATTTATAGAGCGATTTTTTTATCAACGAATTCGTCGTACTAAGCGAAATTCGTCGTTCGTCCCAGTTGTGTTTCTACTAGCATAAGGTGTATTTTCTTACCTTCTAAAGTGTTTTTGCAGTTATTACACAAGAAGTGAGGCGCCCATATTTTACCCTGACTTCGTACGAGCATGTTAAAATAAGCTTCATAGGCTTCACAAAGTTTCTTATTTGATGATAAATTAAATTTTTTTGGCTCTCACTTTAATAAACTCACCACAAACCTAGCAAAAAGAGTCCACGTCGTTTTTACAGATTTTCGATGACATTTTTAGGCCTCGCGACAGATAAAATATGTTATTCCTCTAGAAAGCGCACTCGCATACTGCCATGACACTCTGCTACCTCTCACTGCACACCCACAGTCCCTCTCACCCCTCTCTTGCATCATAAATGCAACGGCTTTTAAAAAAATGTGCAAAACCACCGTATATTTACTTTTCATTATATTAAGTACAAAAGCAAACTTTATTTATTATTAATGGAGTTCCTGTTTACTTTTCCATTTATATAATCAGAAAATAATCACTAAATTAAAGACTCAAAAAAAAATTTTTTTTTGTTGACCTGTGTAATTAATTTATACCAGATTATTAACCAAATAAGTTTCTGTAACACAAACTTTAAACAATTTTAAATTGAGGCACGTGACATTGTTTTTAATATTTTTTAATTAACCATAAAATATTATTGTTATTAAATATTTCGTTAAATGCAAACAACAAAGACAAAATTTTTCAAAGATGATGCAACACAAAGATTTAGTTCAACGTAATTATTAGTCTATAGTTATGAAACATTTATGAAATGGAATATTAAATAAATGCTCATCAGTATTTATATTAATGCTATGATTTTTCCTGTTCAGTTTTGAGCCTCACTGTTGGTAAGAGAGAAAAATTCTATTGCTGTATACAGCTTCTTGTGGCACTTATTCTATAAGAGAAATGCTCGATATTTATGCTGATCCTTGAGGCTTCAAGGACAAATTAATTGCTGTTTTTTTTTTCAAATATTTATAACTATTTACTAAATATCTTTTTGTACTTGATTGTTTTTATACCCTCCAAAAAAGAATTTGGAGGGTATATTCACTTTGTCATTCCGTTTGTAACGCATCGAAATATCCATCTCAGACCCCATAAAGTATATATATTCTTGATCAGTGATGAAATCTAAGACGATCTGAGCATGTCCGTCCGTCCGTCTGTGGAAATCACGATTCAGTCCAAACGAAAATAGGTACTCTCTTGAAATTTGGTATAAATTTATTTTAAAGCTTAGAGCAGGTTAAGTTCGGAGATGGGCTAAATCGGGGAAGGGGAAAAAAGTTCCCCTAAGAAGAACTAAACCAACCCAGAAAATACAACATAATTTTTAAAGTTTTTTGGTTATTTTGTTAAGCAAATGATATATTTTTATGTCAAATACGGTCTAATGCCTTAAACTGGAGCCATAAAATAAAATAAAAATTTTTGTGGACACCGCCCACTTCAGTGGGCGTTATTATAGGCAAAAATAGCACAAAAATTTAACAAATTGTTTTACTTAAGCCTACATTCCTTAAAAATAACACTTTTAAGCTTTAATGGCGAAGCTGACACGAAACCTGGTACTACTCTGCCCTACCCCCACCTTCCCCTTCGCCCCTAAATGACCCTACCAAAAAAAAATTTTTTTTTTGAAATTTTGTATATAATCATCCCAAGCATTTATCTTTAGAGTTTTATGACAGCCGATTTCTGCCCTACCCCCCCCCCCTCACCTCTTCCTTTGCCACCTAAATGACCCTACCAAAAAAAAAATTTTTTTTTAAATTTTGTATATAATCATCCCAAGTATTAATCTTTCGAGTTTTATGACTGCCTGTTGCTGCCCTACCCCCTCCTCCCCCTTTGCCCGCTAAATGACCCTATCAAAAAAAAGAAATTTTAATTTTGTATATAATTATCCCAAGCATTTATTTTTAGAGTTTAATGACAAAGGTGAAATGTTTCCCCCACAGCCCTTGTCAGAGCGACCCCGCCAAAATACAGTTTTTATACCCTCCAAAGAGAATTGTGATGAAGTCTAAGACGGTCTAGCAATGCCCATACGTTCGTCTGTGGAAAACATGATATTGTATATTTTTGAACCCCGCCCCCTTTAGTGGGCGTTGACGTACGATATTATATAAAGGAACTCTGTCCCACCAAGTTAAACATTTCAAATTCACTTACTAAATATTTGGAGGGTATTTAAGATTCGACCCGGTCGAATATAACGTTTTTACTTGTTTTTTTTTAAATATTTAAAACTATTTACTAAATATCTTTTTGTACTTGATGGTCTTTTTATTTGTGCAGAGACCAGCAAAAAAAATGTAATTTAGTGCTTCCCAAGAATTTGAAGCACTGAACTTATTTTTAGTTTTCATCAATATCTATTTTCAATTGTGTATTGTTTATCTCTTTGGTTTTCATTCTTCCAACAACTGCAAGTTAACTTTATTGATGATGCACCAGAAATAGAATTCTCCCAGGATTCTACTAAAGAAATCATATTTGATGAGAAATGAAGGAAAATCATTTTCAATTCAAATATGCCTGAACAACTTCTTCCCCACCCCTAGAGAAAATTTTTGCTCAATATCAAACTTTTTACGTAAATTGAGCTGCATAAAAATTTATTCATGTCAATTATGGTATAAACATTTTTTAAATTATGCTAATAAAAATTTTAATGATCATCAATAATTCCAAGCACAAAAAGCAAAATTTTGCTTGTCATCCACAACATTGTCAAGTATTCGTACATAATAAAAACATAACTTTTGATTAGGTTTTAATTTATGACTTCTGGTGGGCCGGGAAAAAAAACTTTATAAAGCTTTTTGGTAATTGAAATGCTGGCTAAAGTCAAGACATTTTGTTTTTGTTTGCCTTGTTGAAGAAACACTTTTTATACACCCCGTACAAGTTAAGAGTTTTCAGCTAAATGATTTGGCATAAAATTAAATATTTGGCCTTAACACTTAATAATATGCAGATAAGACATCGCAAGTCGACATTTTAAATCCTTAAATTTTATTTAGAAGGAAGTGTGTGCAGTTGAAACGGATGGTAAAGCTGGTGATTGATTAATGGCAGGTATTAGAAGTAAATCCTGAAAAATTTTAAATTAAATCATTAATATTATTTTAATTAAAATTTCATGCACGCAATTTGTAAAATTATTTTTAAATGTGGGTGTTTCGCTCTATAATACATAAATTGATAATGAAGGATTTCTCTCTCTCTCTCTCTCTCTCACACACTTTTTTTAATTTTAAAATAGAAACCCAACTTGCCTTTGTGCCTTGGAATATTTATCATGTCTTTCTGAGATTTAAATTAAAAATTTCGAACAATTAGCCTATAGAATCTTAATTCAATTTAATATAAAAACCCATATTTTTTGAATGGTTTGTGATTTTTTTATTTGACTATAAAGAAGCATTCATCCGACTAAGTGTGAAATAAAATAACAGATCAGGGTCTGATGACGGGCCATTAACCTTTTTATGAAATTTTCCACTACTTTTTCTCAAAGAGGTGGCCATATCTCGACGATAAAATCGACAATTTTGTGTATTGACAAAACCATTCACATTTCCACCTGCGCTTCATCAAAGATCAATTTTTCCTAAAAATTTCCATTGACTTCACTTTGTGCCATTAGTGATAGTACATGGTACACTGATTTCTTTAGCAAAACGTTCCATTTTTAATAATCGGAATAGTTATATATCACAGATGCGAAATTTCAGAGCTGCTACTTTCTTTAAACAAAAATTAATAATAATAGTAACAAGTAATTGTGCTATATTCGGCTGTGCCAAATCTTAAATATCCTACACAGATGTAATTCTTCTTTCTTTCTTGCTAAAACAGGAAGTAGGTTTAATTAAAAGATGTAACATAGTTTTACTTGACAAAAAATTTTAATTTTTAAACTTTTTGGTCACTTTCATGTACCATAAAATATATCATTTGTCCAACCCTGGAGTCGAAATTTAGATTTTTTTAAGATTTTAATACCAATTTTGTTCTTTTTGAATTATAAAATAGTTTTAATTAGCAAAAACAACAACCTCAATTGCCTATTTGGTTACTTTTATATATTTCAATTTCCCAACCCTGGAAACGAAATTTAAATTTTTTTACCAATGCAACTCTGAATGAGGCATGAAATAATTTTATTTAAGAAAAACTTAATATTTGTAACCATTTTGGTCACTTCCATGTACTACAAAATATTGCAGTTATCCAACTCTGGAATCTAAATTTTGATTTTTTTTTTAATTTTTGATACCAATTTTGTTTTTCCTGAACTAAAAAATAGTTTTAATTAGTAAAAAAATAACGTCAATTGCCTTTCTGGTTACTTTTATATGTAAAAAAATTTTCAATTTCCCAACCCTGGAAGTGAAATTAAAATTTTTTAAAATCTTCCTTATCAATGCAAATCTTCATGAGGTATAAAGTAGTTTTGTTTAAGAAAAACTTGAATTTTGCAACCATTTTGGTTATTACATGTACTACAAAATATTGCATGTACCAAAAAAAATTAAATTTTTCCAACCCTGGAAACGAAATTAAAATTTTTTTTGTTCATTTTTTTATCAGTGCAATGCTTCTTGATGTATAAAGTAGTTTTATTTACGAAAAATTGCAAATTTTTTACCATTTTGGTAACTTTCATGTACCATAAAATATTGCACTTGTCCATCCCTGGGTTCGAAATTTTATTTTTTATTTTGGAATTTTTGATACCGATTTTGTTCTTCCTAAATTATAAGACAGTTTTAGTTAGCAGAAAACAAAAAAAAAACAACATCAGTTGCCTGTTTGATTACTTTCATGTATAAAAAAAATTCAATTTCCCACCCCTGGAAGCAAAATTTGAATTTAAAAAAAAATATTTTTTTGGGCAATGCAAATCTTCATGACGTATAAAGTGGTTTTGTTAAAGAAAAACTTGAAATTTTTAACAATTTTAGTTACTAATTTTTAATTTCCCATCCCTGGAAAATTTTTTTTATTTATTTTAGTTTTTAATAGACCATTGAGGCTCCCCAAAGCACGAAGTAGGTTTAATTTACAAACATTAAAAAAAATAATTGATTTTTGGTATAAATTTTGCGTCGAGAAATAGGTGCAAGCTTCCCAGCTCTGGAACCATAGTTCGGATCTACCTGAATTTTAATACAACTCTAGTTAAGTTTATTTCCAACCCAACGGTCCAAGAATGAAGTCTCTATCTCTTCTGGGGGCTTGGCAAGACCTGTTTGATTACTTTCACTTATAAAAAAATTCAATTTCCCACCCCTGGAAGCAAAATTTGAATTTAAAAAAGTTTTTTTTTGGCCAATGCAAATCTTCATGACGTATAAAGTGGTTTTAATAAAGAAAAACTTGAAATTTTTAACAATTTTAGTTACTACATGTACTAGTACTACAAAATACGGGATAGGCCGAAGAAAAATTTTTAATTTCCCATCCCTGGAAAAAAAATTTTATTTTTTTAGTTTTTAATAGACCATTGAGGCTCCCCAAAGCACGAAGTAGGTTTAATTTACAAACATTAAAAAAAATAATTGATTTTTGGTATAAATTTTGCGTCGAGCAATAGGTGTAAGCTTCCCAGCTCTGGAACCATACTTTGGATCTTTCTGAATTTCAATAGCACCCTATTTAAGTTCATTTCCCATCCAACGGTTCAAGAACGAAGTATCTATCTCTTCTGGGGGCTTGGCAAGACCTGTTTGATTACTTTCACTTATAAAAACAATGCAATTTCCCACCCCTGGAAGCAAAATTTGAATTTAAAAAAGTTTTTTTTTTGGCCAATGCAAATCTTCATAACGTACAAAGTGGTTTTAATAAAGAAAAACTTAAAATTTTTAACAGTTTTAGTTACTACATGTACTACAAAATACGGAATAGGCCAAAAAAAATTTTTAATTTCCCATCCCTGGAAAAAAAATTATATTTTTTTAGTTTTTAATAGACCATTTAGGCTCCCCAAAGCACGAAGTAGGTTTAATTTACAAACATTAAAAAAAAAATTGATTTTTGGTATAAATTTTGCGTCGAGAAATAGGTGTAAGCTTCCCAGCTCTGTAACCATACTTTGGATCTTTCTGAATTTCAATAGCAGCCTTTTTAAGTTCATTTCCAATCCAACGGTCCAAGAACGAAGTCTCTAGCTCTTCTGGGGGCTCGGGAAAAGCGATTTAACGTACAGACGGACGGACAGACGGACATCGCTCAATCGTCATGGCTATTCATAAGGATCCAGAATATATATACTTTATGGGGTCCCATGTGCATATCGAAAAAATTACACACGGAATGACAAACCTATATATGCCCTTTCACTTTTTTGTGAAGGGTATAAAAATTTCTTTTCAAAAATAACTAGTTTTATATACCAAAAATAAGTTTAAATTTTCCAGCTCTGCAACTGTATTTTGGATTTTGCTGATTTTCAATAGCAATCTATTTAGGACTATTTCCAAGACATCAATGCAATAGAGAAGTCTCTTGCTTTTCTGTAGTTTTCAAAAAATCGATTTTACGTGAAGACAGTCAGACATCGTTTATTTGACTTCCAAATTCATAAGGACCCAGAATATATTTACTTTATGGCGTCGCATATTAATATTGTGGAAAGTACACACGAACTGACAAACCTTTTCATTATTTTTGCTGAACGGTGTAAAAACACTTATTTATGAGGGCCGCTAAAATTTGGAAATTACTTTTATTTATTGCGAAATTTTAAAAATTGTAAATACGAAAATTAGCCCTCCACAAATCCTTTCTTGAGTTCAGTGCTCAGTGAAACCATATTTATTACATATTTACGAAACTTTGGACACCACAGTGACGTGAGTGTAGTCGACAAGACACAAAGTAGCTCAATTTTCAAATAACTCGTTTGTAATGACTGTGATTTTTTTTGCAATTCAAGTGTGATATTCTGCTCACCTCTTCCGGCTTCCTTTTCTTTCCTTTTTTTGTGTTTGTTAAGCAGCCAGCATTTCATGGCAAAAGTTGAAAAACCCCATTTAAATTTTATGTACATTTTCTGCTTACTATCATGTATTGGCACAAGTCACTTTGAAATGGTTGAGAGTACAAATTCTCATTGTTTCACGCTTCAAAGGACGAATGAATGAATGCTTTTCTTTTTTTTCAAATTTAGTATCGCATTTTTTTATTAAAATATCTTTGTATGCATGTAAGTACGAGTATATGTCGCTTTTCTTTTTGTCTCAGCATATTACGTTTGGGGTCTAATGAAATTCTATCGACCGTTACTTTTATGCGATTTAAATCGGAAGAGAAAAGTGCCGTAAAAAAGCTATAAAAAAAGTTTTAAAAATAATATTTAATAACACGGTGCAACAAAGAAATGTTTGCATGTTATTTGCGATAATCTCAAGAAGTTTTATTTCACGAATATTTATTTGATGGGTGGTGAACTAATCTAGAGAGCTGCAGTTTGGCCGAAGTACCAGGTGGACCAAAAGAAGTCAGCCGATGTTGTTTTTCTCTAATTTTTTTCTAAATGAAAAACTTCGATTCTGTTTTTTGATTTTGTTTATTTGATCCTTTGGATGTATTTTTTGCTCAAGTCGAGAAGATGATATCGGCCAAATGGACGGCGTGCCGTCACAATTGATTGCTATACGGGCTGGTTTTATGGCATTTTTCCTCACTTCGGCGAGAACTTCGAGCGACAGATTCTCGCACTCGTGTCGAACGTTGTCCTTGAGAGCTTCCAGGGTCTTGGGCTTGTTCACGTAACCACAGGACTTCAAAAAAAAATCTGGAACAGTTAAATCGGGCAATCTTGCGTGCCAGTGTAAATCACCAAAATGAGAGATGAGGCGACCCGGAAGCACCGCCTTCAGAATATCGGTTGTGGCTCGTGTAGTGTGTACCGTTGCTCCGTCCTGTTGAAACCACATGTCCTCCAGCCCTAATTCGTTCAATTGCGACAGAAAAAAAAACTTGGCTAACATCGCCTTATAGCGCGCACCGTCTACTGTTGTCGTTTGAAGAGCGGCATCCTCGAAAAAGAATGGCCCGATGACTTCTCCAGCGTGAACAGTGCACCATGCAGTCACTTTGAACGGTTGTAATGGTTCCTCGTGCATCACTCGTGGATTTTCGGTGCCCCAGAAGCGATAGTTTTGCTTGTTCACGTAACCGCTGAGGTGGAAACGAGCCTAATCGCTCATAATGATTTTGGTCGACAAATCGTCCACTTCGTCCTTGCGATTAAGGATGGCTTGGGCGAAGGTTACACGCTTTTGGCAATCGACAAGCAGCAGCTGATGCACGGACTGGACTTTGTACGGGAACATGCGCAGGTCTTTGACCAAAATGCGCCTTAGGGACGACCGGTTGATGGCTAATTGTGAAGCACGGCTTCTGGTCGATGTTTCTGGTGACAGGTCGACATCCACGGCGATACTCTCGGCAGAACGGGAGCTCCGGGCCGATTAGTCTTGGCAGCGTCTCGTGTGGTCCCATACTCTTCAAGGTTGATGGTCAACCGGCGCAGTGTTTGCGCAGTCGGTGCCGGACGCCTGCAGAATCGGCGACGGAATTCGTGCTGCGCCAACACCACAGACGAATTGTTATGCAAAAAAGTAGATACGATTATTTCGCGTTCTTGGGAAGAGTGACGCTCCATTACTTGTTCACTTGCATTCTACATGTGGCTAGTCCACAAATGTCAAAACAGATTTGACAGTGGCCGCCATTTGCAAAAATAAGAGTATCTTCCAATAGGGTGATTTCTTTTGGCCCACCTTGTAATTAACACGAGACTAGTGCATTAAACACATTCAGGACATCAGACTAGCGACTATACGACTACAGAAATAGATCACTTGTGCTTAAATGGTTGTTGTCCGTGCTAATTTTATCGCATAAACTACAGATGAGCAAATGTAGTGATTTTTTCATTTCACGCGGAATTTAAACGTAAATCGTGACCGTAAGTTATTAAAATTACGCGTGTGTGAGAGAGCGTGATTAAAAAATTTAGAAACGTGCGTGATAGTGCGTGATTTTTATTATAAATAATATTCACGCACTCAAAACAGGAGAGAGTTTTTATACCCTCCAAAAAAGAATTTGGAGGGTATATTCACTTTGTCATTCCGTTTGTAACGCATCGAAATATCCATCTCAGACCCCATAAATTATATATATTCTTGATCAGTGATGAAATCTAAGACGATCTGAGCATGTCCGTCCGTCCGTTCGTCCGTCTGTGGAAATCACGATTCAGTCCAAACGAAAAGACCTAGACTCTTCAAATTTGGTATAAATATATTTTAAAGCTTAGAGCAGATTAAGTTCGGAGATGGGCTTAGTCGGGCAAGAGGGAAAAAAGTTCCCATAAGAAGAACTAAAACAACCCAGAAAAAACAATATAATATTTAAAGTTTTTTGAATATTTTGTTAAGCAAATGATATATTTTTACGTCAAATACGGTCCAACACCTTGGAGCCACAAAATTAAGAAAAATTATTTTTGGACCCCGCCCACTGTAGTGGGCGTAATTATATGCAAAAAGAGGATAAAAAGTTAACAAATAGTTTTACTTAAGCCTACATTCCTTAAAACTAAAATTTTTAAGCATTAACGTCGAAGCTGAGACGATACCTGGTACTACTCTGTCCTACCCCCTCCTCCCCCTTCACCCCCTAAATGACCCTATAAAAAGAAAAATTCTTTAAATTTTGTATATAGTCATCCCAAGCATTTATTTTTAGAGTTATATGATTGCCTGTTTCTGCCCTATCCCCTCCTCCCCCTTCACCCCTAAATGACCCTAACAAAAAAAAATTTTTTAATTTTGTATACAATTATCCCCAGCAGTTATTTTTAGAGCTATATGACTGCCGGTTTCTGCCCTACCCCCTCCCCCCCCCTTTGCCCCTTAAATGACCCTATCAAAAAAAAAAATTAAAAATTTCATTTTATTTATAATTATCCCAAGCATTTATTTTTAGAGTTTTATGACAAAGGTGAAATGAGTCCCCCATAGATCTTGCCAGAGCGACCCTGCCAAAATACAGTTTTAATACCCTCAAAAGAGAATTGGACCCTATAAGGTAAATATGTATTTTCTTGATTAGTGATGAAGTTTAAGACGGTCTAGCAACGCCCATACGTTCGTCTGTGGAAAACATGATATTGTATATTTTTTGAACCCCGCCCCCTTTAGTGGGCGTTGACGTACCATATTATATGAAGGAACTCTGTCCCACCAAGTTAAACATTTTAAATTCACTTACTAAATATTTGGAGGGTATTTAAGATTCGACCCGGTCGAATACAATATTTTTACTTGTTTTCTTTCATTCGCATCCTGCTGGATACTCTTCGAGTATTTGTTGCACAGTGTTACGAAATGGTATGACAAGAAATTTTTTGTCTTATTATTTCTGTCGATTTTATTACAACGTTTTATTGTTGTAAATATTATTTTCCAGAGATTTTTATGTGCTTGCAAAGTTTGTTGTAAATAAATTATTGAGCCTAAAATTTAGAAGCCATTTACGATTATACAGCTACTGAATGAAGCTGCCATGAATGAATAATAAATTTGACACAAGCAAGTGAGTGGATATCATAAGTACTCATTATGATTATTATATAATCATCATTTAGTTGAATTTAAGTCTTGAAGCTTTTGCTTTGCAGTGTCTTTAGCTGTAATTAACATAAAAAGTTTTCTCTGAGGCCATAATTATTTTTGGCCATAAACTAGAAAAATGTTATAACCGAATGGAAATCAGTGGAGCAGAATACCACAAATATTATTTTATTATCAAATAAGTGAGTTTGTTGGATTATGATCATAAAAAAAAGTTGCTATAAAAACATATTTTTATAGCTTAACACGAGTATCTTGCTAAATTCAGTTGACATGTAGAAGTTTCTAGTGGCTAAATTGTTTTTTATTTTTTTAGGTCTTAGTAAAAAAATATTATATGAAAATTTCTTGTGTCTTAAAAAAATTATAACACGAATCACATTTTGAGTTAAATTAGAATATTTTTTTTTATTAAAAACGAGAAAAGCTTTTAAGCCACGTATTCATTTAAATCTTGTAGTCTCAAAATTATTTTTAATATCCCCAAGATTTGTATTTATAGAATTGCTTTCAAACTCATAAATCGTTTATGCATTTTTCTCAAAAGTCATAAATAAAGTTTTGTTGCCTTCTTGAAATTTGAGTACGTTTTGCTGACCGCTTTAATATGAATTTATAATTTAATAAATTCTTTTGAATTCATTTAAATCCAGTTTCTTTGTTTTTCTTTTATTATTATTTTTTTTTATATATAAAATTTGGCAATTTTATTTAAATAAATATAAACAAGGAACACAAATAAAATGTAAAACAAAGAACTACTCGAGAACAAAAAAATAAAATAAAAATAAAAAGATAACAAGCGTTAAATAACCAGCAAAATATCACTACCGCAGCGATTCTGGGTAAAATGAAATAAGAAAAAAATAAAAAAATATATAAAATGGGAATTATTTAAAATATATGGAATTTAAAATGCTCTACATGTGCAATTATAGTGGGAAATTTCAAAAACGCCCGAGTCGAAACTTTTATGTTTTAAAGCATCGAGCCTCCTGTGATCAAAAAGCTCTAAATGAAAAAGCTTAGAGAACAAAATTTTATTAATTAATAAAACAATAGAAATTTTACTTGTTATATGTCAGCTACAAATTACTAATATACCAGGTCTGTTAAAAAAAATAAGTAGCATTACAAATTGTCCCGAAAAATATATATATTTATTCATAAATTTTTATTCGATCCCCTTGATGGAAGTCCCAGTCAAATAAAATATACTTGTGCCATTATATTATCCAATCCTTGAAGCATTAAATATGTCCTTGAGCTTTTTAAGTGATTCAAATGCCGATCTTTACGGACAGGTCTCTTTAATCTTGGGAACAGAATAAAGTAAAAGTCGATGGAAAAATCTCAAAATTAAGCCTCACACTTCATGCCAATAATTTTTGTGACTGTTGTTGGCTTAACACGAGACTATGCAGGCGAAAGTTCCGAGTTTGACTCCATGCTGAATTATGAATATGATGTCGACTTTTTCTGCTCGGAATTAGTGCATGGTTCTGTTAATTTTTGGCGGACCAACGTAGAAATAAAAATTAACGGAACAGGCAATGAGATCTATAGCTTTCATACTATAATAACACTTTGGTACAGCTATGCCGATATGCTTTGATCTTTTTTTAAAAAATTTTTAAATTTTAGAAAGTATAAGCCAGGATTCTAGGTAAACAGGTATTTGTGGGCGACTAAATTATATATTATTTTTTAGCTTTTATAACCCTCTACTACGTCCGCTTCCGCTTTTTAAAATGAGTTGCACTTTTTATAATAACTTGCACTTTTCATAATGACTAGCACTTTTCATAATAATTTGCACTTTTTATATTCACTTGCACTTTTTATAAGGACTTGCATCTTTCACAATGACTTGCACTTTTCAGAATAACTTGCACTTTTCATAATGACTTGCACTTTTCAGAATAATTTGCACTTTTTGTGATGACTTGCGTTTTTCATAATGACTTGCACTTTCATAATGACTTGCACTTCTTATAATGACTTGCACTTTACATAATGACTTTCACTTTTCAGAATGGCTTGCACTTTTTATGATGACTTGCGTTTTTCATAATGACTTGCACTTTTCATAATGACTTGCACTTCTTATAATGACTTGCACTTTTCATAATAACTTGCACTTTTCATAATGACTTGCACTTTTCATAATAACTTGCACTTTGCATAATGACTTGCACTTTTCATTATGACTTGCACTTTTTATAATGACTTGCACTTTTTATAATGACTTGCACTTTTCATAATTACTTGCACTTCTCATAATGACTTGCACTTTTTGTAATGACTTGCACTTTTTATAATGACTTGCACTTTTTATGATGACTTGCACTTTTTATGATGGCTTGCATATTTTGTAATGACTTGCACTTCTCATAATGACTTGCACTTTTTATAATGATTTGCACTTTTCAAAATGACTTGCACTTTTTATGATGACTTGCACTTTTCACAATGACTTGCCCTTTTTTTAATGACTTGCACTTTTTATGATGACTTACACTTTTTATAATGCCAGCACTTTTTTCCTTACTATTATAATAAATATGAAAGCAACTCTGTTTGTCTGTCTTGTACCTTTTCACTTTCAAACCGCTGAACAGATTTTGATGAAACTTGGCACATAGATGTTTTGAGATGCGAGGAATAACATAGAATGGTTTTGTTTTTGGAAATGACGCTATTAATTGGTCAAGGGTTTTTGAAAATTTGTATAGACATGAAATTATTAAACTGATAATTATAAACATTTTAGACTTTTATGCAGTTGACTTAAAAGTGTATTTGTTTAAAATGACTTTATGAAGGGTCAAATGTGATCTAAAGTTTATAGGGGGATATATGAAATAATTGACATCATATACATATTCGCTAAAGTTTCACATATCCTTCCTTTGGGTTAAAAGCTAGTTGTAAATAAAAGTGTTAGTGATATCATATAAAAACTTAATGGAATATTTCTCGATGTCTAATACGTGATCCCGTATTTTTTAGTACATATTTTTAAAATGCGAATCATTTTCCTATATCTGTTAGTCACACTTCAAGGTAAGACCTATTTTAAATAATTTAGTTCTCAATCTCATGTAGATTTGAACTTAAAGTTCCCGCTCTCGTATTAATGTCAAATATTTAGTGTGCATGAGAACTAAATCACAACTCGCATTAATGTCACAACAATTCATTTATTCGGTTTCGTTAAATTATAATTAATGGTTAACAGTTTTTAATTGTCATGTACTCATTGAATTCGATACCTTTAAAGGCACTTTGTATTCGATATGCGTTCGCAGTCAAAAACTTTTTTTACCCACATAAATTATATGCTGGCGTTACCAACATCATGGTTAATTAAGTCTGCCTTAGATTTTGTATTGGCGGCAAATCTAAAATGAAACAAAAACCCTTAAATAAATCACCAGCGAGAATGATGATGAAAAGTAAAACTGAATAAATAAGAAAAGAACTGAGCAGCACATTTTATAAACAACATGCGCTGAAAAACAGAAAGAAAAATGTTGTTCGTTTTTTTTTTCTGTAAAAATACAAAAGAATTAAGAAATATTTAATGGCCATAAAACAGAAGACTTAAATTTTGGCCGCTTATTTTTTTACATTAATTTTTTTTTTTACTTCTTTCTAACAATGAATATTTGCAAGTGATCTTTAAGTGGAAAAAAATCGGATTATGTGTTGTATTCAGATTTGACTTCGATCAGAAATTGTTATTTTCGTTTTTTTTGAGAGAAATACCTATCAGCGAATCAGTGTAATTTAAATGGTTTTCGATCAAGGGTTTTTGTCTAAGACGAGCGATTTAAAACATTGGATCCAAATCTAGTGCAACAAAACCTCCATTTTGGTTTTTCTTTTAGGCTTGTGTTGAACTCATTCATTCGCTCGTTTTTTACAGGAAAATATGATCAGTCCCATTTAAGTTACATTGGTTTGATTATAGGTCCTGTTCAAAAAGGAGCGAGTGGTCGTGTTTGATACAAGTCTATTTTCTTTGTCATAACCGATAATGAAAAATTTACTTCACTAGGCAGGCTGTAAGGTAAGACAATTTTATGTTCAACAGCTTTATGTGACAATATTGTCAGGCAACCTTTTTTAGACCACTTGGTTGTCAAGCGGCTTGGCTTGGCTAATATTTTTTATTCATTATTGTTAATAAAACTAAAAATGTAACAAATGTTCGTAATCATAAGTTAATCATTTTTATGCTCGAAATATGACTCGTTTTGCAATCATATTTAAGTCACCCTAACGATAAACAATTTTTATACCCTCCAAAAAAAAAAATAAATTGGAGGTTATACTTCACTTTGTCATTCCCCGTATAATGCAGCGAAATATCCACCTAAAACCCCATAAAGTATATATACTCGTATTATTGATCAGTGATTAAATCTAATGGGAATTTCTTTTCTGGAAAATATGTAACATTTTGCCACTTTTTATTCTAAAAAACCGCAATTAGGAGCAATTTTAAAATAAAACACATTTTCATAAGAGATGGTACAACAATTTCCAATAAATTCACTATTTTCAAATGCCATAATGTTAGCATTTTTCATTGAAAAGTGCAAAAAATGTAGCATTATTTTTTAGAAAAGAAAACAACATAACACGATCTAGCCACGTCCGTCCGCCTGTAGAAATCACGATTCAGTGCAAATGAAAATAGCCAGACTATTGAAATTTGGTATAGAAGAATTTTGATAGATGCCATAAGACCCTAAATGGCTGAATCGGGCCAGAGGGAAAAAATTTATCCTAAGAATAAATAAACCAACCTCTAAAACAACAATATAATCTTTAAAGTTTTTTTTTGTAATTTTGTTAAGCAAATGATATATTTTTTTTATGTCAAAGATGCATTGAAAATCATATTTTGGACCCCGCCCTTTTTAGTGGGAGTTTAGGTAACCCTGCAGGAGGATAAGCGTTAATTGTCTTTAAGCTACTGGTACGATTACTAGTATAGCAAGCACTAGTTCAAAAGGTGATTGAACATATACAGAAAAGTACTAGTACTTCAAATAGTTCATTTGTAGATTGATTTGACTTGTAGAATTGCATATTACTTTTTGATGATGTTTTAACGCGAATCGCTAACTCGCATTTTCATTTATTTTATTTTTAATTGTTACAACAATTTTTACGCAAATTCAAATTTGGAACAAAGAACAGTATGTTGTATACTTTTTCCCTGTACCGCCGCTGAAAATTATTATCAGACTTTGCCACCTGCATATCAGTTTATTTATTCGAACATTTATATAAGTAAGCCGCGGTTTTTGTGTGTGTTCATTTTAAAAAATAAATAAAATTAAAAGGTAATTTTAAAATTTTTTAAACGTGTTTTTTGTGTAATATTGATGTTTATATGTAAAATCAGCGATCTTATTTTTAAATAATAAAAACTGATATATATAATATATGTTCATTAGTGATTTTAAAGATCAGTTATGTTAATGGAATTTTTCGATATTGAGTGAAGTAATAATTTTGTGTAATTTTTCAAGAACTTTGCATTTTCTTCTTACGGAAAAGGAATTGTTTAGTATATGGTGAAGTATCAAAACACATTTCTTAAATTAAAGGATTTTGGTATATGGTGGTAGCAAACATAAATCAAGTTGTACAAAGGTGCTAGTGGATGGAGTGTGCCCTGAAGGAACTTTCCATTTCCTTTTATAAACTAAGAATTGATGAATCAAAAATTGCTTGTGAAGACAAAGACTTAACTTAATTTCATTGTGTTTAAAAAACCAATAATTTTTGGAATTTTTTTTTATATATAAATCAGTTCTCAATGCAGAACTAATTGTACTAGTATCCGACTAGAAGAAATTATACTAGTGCTCATCTAGTACTAATGGTACTAGTATCCGCCTAGTATCCATCTAGTACCAATTGTACTAACAATTTTCCAAACACACTCAATGTTAATTTCAGTATAAATATGGTATTGGAAAGTTTACAGTTGGGAACTAGTACTGATGATTTTTGTACTAGTACAATACTAGTTTGATACTAGTTCGATCTCCTGCAGGGTAACATATTACATGGAAATATGGTGTAAATATTTAACAAATTGTATTCTTCAAGCCTTAAAAATTAAATTTTTAAGCTTTTATGATGAATCTTCTTACCGCCACCAACCTTTGCTCCTTAAATGACCCTATCAAAAAAAAAATATTTTGCCACTTAATAACCCAAAAATTTATTTATTTTTAAGTTTTAACGAGAAAGGTGAAATGTCCCCCGTATGACCATTCCCGGAGTGACTCAGTCAAGGTATAGTTTTAAAATTGAGCACAGAAATATCTTAAAGAAACTTTCACCCAGCAGCTTAAAGATTTGACCCGTTCGAATATGACGTTCTTAATTGTTTGGCTCTCAAAAAAATAAATATAAAAAATTCTTTATCAAAAATCATAGGCGATTATTACGAAAAAGTCGTGGTTCGGACCTCTTTTTCTCCCGATAAAATTCGATTCGACTCGAAAGAATGTAATAGATGAAATAAAAATACAAGATTTTTCTTTAATCTATTACAAACACTCGAGTCGATTCGAGAACTGTAATAAGGCAGAATCACTTTCAAAAAGAATCGAATAAATATTGACTTGAATTGAATTTAGATTTACACAATTCTAGTCATTTTGATTCGATATTATCATTTATGAGATTTGTTAAAAAAAAAAATAATAGGAATTTCCGTTTTTCTCAAAAAATATTTATTTATTCAACAATTTTTATTTTTTTCCCTTCAGAGTAGTAACCCTCAGGTATAATTTATTTGTACCACAGTCTTTTTCTCATCCACGAAGCTGTTCTCATTTACACTTTTTTCTATGTCCTTGAATTGTTATCTCCTCAATTCTTAACGAAACTTTGTCTTTCCCTGCACAAATCTGCTGAATACGATGGCATGACTATTGTGTTGTTTTGGGGCCAAAATATTACGAAAAGGCGTCCCATCTTTTTTTTAAATAAACTTTAGAAGGAACTTCACTGCCGCATCAAATTTAGCAAGAAGTTGTAATGTTCCCAAAAAAATTTACATATTGAGGATTTTCAATTCTCTTAAATGTCTTGTAAACGGTGACTCTGTTATTGTGAATGATTTAATAATCACAATTATTTGTTGTAAAATTTTTTCCGGTACAAAATTTTATTTAATACACATTTTCATTGCATATTTTGGATTTTAAAATTTTATAGTTTGCCGCCCTCCATACCCTAGGCCCGGCCCCCACGGGCCTTGACCTATGTCCGCCACTGGTTGTAGAAAGAAAATCGTTAAATAAGACACTTATAACTTTTTATCCTTAGACTCATTTCTACCAAATTTATATGAAAAGTAGTTAAATGTTAGAACGCTTGTCTAGACGAATTTATTTTCACTTTGTGATTTAAATAGCCTAATCACGGATACATGTTATTTTGTATAAATTGCTAAGCCGGCGCATACACCCAACAATAGTCAATATCCAAACCCTTCCATATGTCTGCAAACACTGTCTACAATATGCTTATAACACTAAATTGGGCTGTAATTGGATATATGCCGACAAACATTTGAATATTTCTGCATGAAAGGAGAAAATGTAATTGAATAAGATGATACGCTTATTGGATTGTTTTGTTTGTTAGAAAGTGATTACATTTTAATTGCCAGAACTCCTAATTATGATGGTAATTTTACCGAAAATGAGTTGTAATAATGATTATCACGACGCCTACGTTGCATTACACCGCGCATCAGTGTTCATGACTTCTAATACATTTTCCTTTATTGTCATGACAATCTTGTCAGTTGTAAACGAATGCTGGATAGAGAAATACAAAAATGCTCTGACCTCATATCGCGTAACATTCTTTCATGCTATAGATTTGTAATGATACACAATCTTATTTTTATTTTCCATTCACACTTGCCCATAGTCTGGGTAATGAAAAGATTGTTTTTAATGGCCGTATTTGAGTGTAGTTTTGTTTTAAGAATGTAAAGAAAAAGGTCAGCAAATTATTGGCCCAATTAAAGAAACAATTATATACATTTTAATGGCTAAAATCTTGTTTTATTTTTCCTTTCTTTTGTTTATTTATTTCGTTTTCAATATGAAATTATTGTTGTTAGTGCAACGCACTAAAATATATAGAAAAACTTTGTTGCTTAACAACAAACAAAATAAGCCATGGCGGGAACTAAATGAATTTATGAGCTTCACGTCATTCTAGTGTCATTAAGTAAAGGGTTCGTTACCTAAGACTGTCTATATTTCATGGTAATCTTATAACCGGTCTTGTTGTTTTTAGTACAGATACGAAGTAATAGGAGCAGGTTGTTAATAAACTCCGTGTAAATTAATATACAAAAATTTCTTTTACTGTTGCGTGATAACATTCTTTCGTTTTTTCAAAGAATTTCTAACCTGCTCCTACCCAAACATCTTAATCTACTCACTGCCGCCAATTGTACATTAACTGTCACTTGATGCTAGTTGTGTCTGGCTGGTTGCATCACTACCAGTCACTTGGCCCTGCCTCTCTTGACACCTAACCCGTTCGTTTGTCTGTCCGTTGTTTGTTTGTTTGTTTGTTTTTTTGTGTGATTTATTAGGGCAGGTAGCGCCAGTGAGTATATCTTGCTTCATTTAGTTGCTTAATGACAGTAGCTGTCATCTTATATGTAGTCGTATTTGAATAATGTGTGTTTCTTTGTAATAAAATACTTGTACACGTTGGAATTTCCCAGCAGGAAATGTCAATAGTTGAAGTGTACTGACTTACTATTGACACAGTCACCAATACTAGTGTCATGTAATACTCCAGATAATGCCATTTAAAATCCACTACAGACATTGACACCATTGACTAGTTCTTTTGGGGCCATATGTAGACATTGGAACCAGTGATACACTAGTACATTTTTGTAGTACTAGTCTACACTTCCAAATAATTTTCTAAAATAGACGAAATTAATAGTTTATTAATTTTTGGACTTTTATTTAAAAAAAAAATAATAATAATGATAATAATAATAAAAGACTAAAAGACACTAGTTCGTAAAAACCGTGTTTTTTTAATAGTAAAACAAAAATAGGGTACTAATTCATTCTACAATATATTCCATGTACCAAAAAATTTTCAATTTCCCAACCCTGGAAGCGAAATTTAAATTTTTTAAAATTTTCTTTATCAATGCAAATCTTTATGGGGTATAAAGTAGTTTTGTTTAAGAAAAAATAAAATTTTGTAACCATTTTGGTTATTACATGTATTACAATATATTGAAGGATAAAAAAAAACTTAAATTTTCCCAACCCTGGATGTGAAATTTTAATTTTTTTGTTTTTTTGTTTATCAGTTCAATGCTTCATGAGGTATAAAGTAATATTTTTTAAGAAAAATTTAAAATTTTTAACCATTTTGGTCACTTTCATGTACTATAATATATTGCACTTGTCCAACCCTGGATTCAAAATTTTATTTTTTATTTTTGAATTTTTGATACCAATTTTGTTCTTCCTAATATATAAAAAATCTTTAATTAGCAAAAAAAAACAACGTCAATTGCCTAATTGGTTACTTTTACGTATAAAAAAAAGTTCAATTTCCCACCCCTAGAAGCAAAATTTGAATTTAAAAAATTTTTTTTGGCCAATGCAAATCTTCATGACGTATAAAGAGGTTTTGTTAAAGAAAAACTTAAAATTTTTAACAATTTTAGTTACTACATGTACTACAAACTACGGAATGGGCAGCAAAAAAATTTTTAATTTTCCATCCCTGGAAAAAAAAATTTATATTTTTAGTTTTTGATAGACCATTGAGGGTTCCGAAAGCACGAAGTAGGTTTAATTTACAAACATAAAAAAAATAATTGATTTTTGGTATAAATTTTGCGTCGAGAAATAGGTGTAAGATTCCCAGCTCTGAAACCATACTTCGGATCTTTCTAAATTTCAATAGCACTCTACTTAAGTTCATTTCCAATCCAACGGTTCAAGAACGAAGTGTCTAGCTCTTCTGGGGGCTTGGGAAAATCGATTTCACGTACAGACGGACGGACAGACGGACATCGCTCAATCGTCATCGCAATCATGAGGACCCAGAATATATATACTTTATGGGGTCCCATGTGAATATCGAAGAAATTACACACGGAATGACAAACCTATATATACCATTTCACTTTTTTGTGAAGGGTATAAAAACTTTAAAAATTAGCTCGTTTTTTAGAGGCCGGTTTAGTTCTTCTTAGGCAAACTTTTTTCCATCTGGTTCGATTCAGCCCATTTACGAATGTGACCTCTGGAAACTTTAGCTATACCGAATTTCAAGGGTATGGGTGTTTTCGTTTGGACTGAATGGTGATTTCCACAGAAGGACGGCCGGAAATGGCTAGATCGTGTTAGATTTCATCACTGATCAAGAATATATATACTTTATGGGTTCTTACAGGGATATTTCGCTGCGTTACACACGGACTGACAAAGTGAATGTACCAAATCCTATTTTAGAGGGTATAAAATTGTACACGCTTTATGGACAAACAGTCGCTAAACAGTCACGAAAATAAATAGTAGACAAAAGTGTTGACTTGGGAACATTTGTCTCCAGATTTCCTTCAGGGTTGTTTTTATCCTCTTGCAGTGTTTGTATGTAAAAAAGGGGGTGTTTTATTTTCTATAATTTTGTGTTGCTTTCTTCAATATATTTTTATATATTCAATTTTCTAAATATTACTCCCTCTTGCTTTCATAATTCTTTGCATTTCAAAGGTTGATTTATGATACAATATTATACACCTTTTTGTGTAGGTGACATTTTCTTAATATATATTTTTAAAGATATTTTCATATGGAAAAAACTTAGTGCCAAGGAATGCAGTTCATTAAAATTTTTTTTAATACAAAGAAATCGTTCAATAAATTTGTTTTTGTTTCTAAGAATATCTAAGAATGTTTTATGTAAGAAATTTGATTAATTACCCCGTAAATATTGACGCCTTTATCAGCTTTTAATAATTTTATACTACTGAGTGCTGGTGACAGAACTTTAGGGCTTTTTCACACTTTAAGTTTGATATTATTTTTTTCACCTATTTGGGGGACCAGAATAAGGTGGTATACAATTATATTTTCATATTCTACGAGAGGGCGATAAGATAACGTCGCATAAAAGCTTCGTCAGCAAATCTTAAATAAGTAATTTTTATGGAATGTAGGCTTAAGTAATACAATTGCTTAAAGTTTTATACCCTTCACAAAAAAGTGAAAGAGGAAATATATAGGTTTATCATTCCGTTTGTAATTTCGTCAATATTAATATGGGACCCCATAAAGTATATATATTCTGGATCTTTATGAATAGCAAAATCGGTTTTCCCTAGCCCCCAAAAGAACTAAAATGAACTTAAATAGAGTTGTATTGAAATTCAGAAAAATCCGAAATACGGTTCCTGAGCTGGGAAGCTTACACCTATTTCTCGATGCAAAATTAACTAGCGAAAACAAATTATTATTTTGTTTTGTTGTTAATTAAACTTATTTCATACTTTGGGAATAATGAAATTTGTATTAAAAAGTAAAAAAAAATAAAATTTTTTTTCCAGGGATGAGAAATTGCAAATTTTTTTTTGGTACATGCAATATTTTGTAGTACATGAAAGTGACCAAAATGGTTACAAATTTTGAGTTTTTCTTAAATAAAACTATTTTATTCTTCATTAAGAGTTGCATTGGTAAAAAAAACAAAAAAAAATTATAAAATTTCGTTTCCAGGGTTTGGAAATTGAAATTTGTTTTTTAATACATAAAAATAACCAAAAAGGCAACTGACGTTGTTTATTTTCTAATTAAAACTATTTTATAATTTAGAAACAACAAAATTGGTAAAAAAATTAAAAAATATCAAAATTTCGTTTCCAGGGTTGGACCACTACAATATTTTGTAGTACAAGAAAGTGACCAAAATGTTTACCAATTTTAAGTTTTTCTTAAATAAAACTTCTTTACACCTCGGAAGAGTTGCATTGGTGAAAAGAAAACAAAAACAAATTAAAATTTCGCTTTCAGGGTTCGGAAATTGAAATATTTTTAGTATATAATTAAGGCAGCCATATAGGTTCATAATTTTGGTTTTTTCACAGAATTAAATTTACTAACTAACTTTTTTTTAGGAGTAGGACCAGCACTCAGGGGATAACCCCTACATATGCAGTGCATTGCGCTGGAACTAGGAAAATAGATTTTGGTAAGGAGGATAAAGGGAGTAGTGTCTGTGGATATTCGACTTGAACCCCCTCAAATTGTAAGTGGCGGGGAAGACATCTGCGGGTAGTTTGTTCCACATACGGACTGTTAGGCCAAAAAACTAATTTTTTCTGTAATGCGTATTGCGATTCGTTGGAATATCGACCACAAACGCATGCGCTCTTGATGAAAAACGCGTTGAGCGTAAGAAAGAATGTTTTTCAGGAACAAGTTCCCTAATTTCACCAGACCACCTGCCATTATAGTAACGATAGAACAACGATACGCACCCCACATTGCGACGATGTTCAAGAGAGTCAATAGAGTTGGCTACCCTACTGTCTCCGATGAGTTTCATCGCCCTCTCCTGTACGCGGTCGAGTAACTTCAAAATAGACTTTGAAGCGCCGGCCCAAACATGAGAGTTGTATTCCATCTTCGGTCGGATGTCAGTGGTGTAAATATTAAGAAGATCAGAAGGGGTGAAGTATCTCTTGCACCGTCTTAAGAAGCCAAGGCACTTGAATGCTTCTTTTGCGACCTGAAAGACATGTTCCGTCCATCTGACACTGCACTTTCATGCCCAGAACATCAAGAGCCCCTGACTCCATAATACTTACACCACCCATAGAAACAGATGAAGCAGCATGGTCATACGTACGTCGATGCGTAAGCATACAACACTGGGTCTTACGGGCACTAAAATCGACCCTGTTCGCCTGACCCCATTCGGAAATCTTCGCGAGGTCACTATCCAGAACGTCATTCATAAACTGTCTTCTTGTCTCGATTTCAGACATTGACGGCCTGCAGTTAAATGAATAAGAATGCGAAAGGCTGCTATCATCTGCGAAAGAGTAAATAGGACAGGAAGTTTGGGAAAGTAGATCGTTGAGAAAAATTATAAATAGAGTAGGAGAAAGAACGGAGCCCTGCGGTACCCCTGAGTTGACTCTGAACTCATCGGATGAGATCCCATCTATAACAACTCGTATAGAGCGATCCCTGAGGAAGCTCGATATAAACCGAGAGAAGGTGTCTCCGACACCAAATGCAATAAGTTTGGACAGGAGTGCTCCATGCCACACTCTATCGAATGCCTTAGAAATATCTAGAGCCACCACTTTACTTTCGCCAAAACGGTGTATGGAACCACACCAGTTTTCCGTTTTAGTTTTATACTTTAGGAAGAATTATATTCATGTAATATATAAATAAAATAAAAAATTCTATTCCAGGGTATAAAAATCGATATTGTATGTTTGTAATATAAAAATGGCCAAATAAGTTCTTAATTTAGTTCATTTTTGTTTTTGAACTAAACCTATTTTATACTTCAGTAAGAATTAAATTGCTACTAAAAACCAGCCTTTTTACAATCTCGGCTTGTGCTATTCTTCGTAATTTATCTTCACCAAATTTCAAGACTTCTGGCTCTTCTCGTTTTGCAAAAATAACCTGATTTCCATAGATCCAATTTTTTTTTTAAGGCTATACAAATTTATGAAACAGCCCTCGTGTAATCATATTACATACGCGCATGTACTCTAAATCCAGCTGTGCTTTAAATAATTATAATGAAGGATAGAGTTTTGTAAAACTATTAACACAATATAATACAGAGTCATAAAATCGGGATCATAAAAAGAAACAAAATATATTAATTTAATATTAAAAAAAAAGTTTATAATAGTACTGGTGTTGATGACCAGCCATAAAAACCCTAATGGCTTGCTTTAACATAAGACTTTATTACTTGTATTTATTTTAATGTCAGGATGGATTTGCAATTTTTATATTAAAAATTACGATAGAGTATTTTAACTATTGCACGAGCAGTTCATGGAAACATATTAAACGTGTAAATAATAATGTGAAGACAAACATAGACAAATTATGCAAACATTTTTAAATACATAAAAAATAAGAAATTTCTTAACCACGATTTACTAACGCCGGCATAATATCTAATGCAACTCAAATCAAGTTAATGTGGTACAGCTATCAGCTGGAACTGAACAATTGTAATTAACGACAATTAAAGGATAGTTGTTACAAACATTTACCAATTTAATATGATGGCGCTACATTGTGAGGATAGTAATTTGACAGTTGCTTAGTGGTTAGTTAGCATTGCCATATTATAATAATTAAAATGATGCACAGTGGGGAATTTTGAGAAAAGAACAATAGACATATTGCAATTTCTAAACGGTTAATCCGATTTAAATACAATTCCATAGAGTATATGTGTTTTAGGCAGAATAATGAAACATCATAATAAGGGGCATAAAAAGAAGATTCTCGACATAAATGAGGCAAAAAAAGGGGAATTTCTAAGAATAAAAGGGGTAACTTTAAAATTGAGATAGAAACAAGTAAAAGTGCTATATTCGACTGTGCCGAATCTTAAATACCCTTCACAGATGTAATTCTTCTTTCTTTCTTGCTAAAACAGGAATTACGTTTAATTAAAAGATTTAACATAGTTTTACTTGACAAAAAAATTTAAACTTTTAAACTCTTTGGTCACTTTCAAGTACCATAAAATATTTTATTTGTTCAACCCTGGAATTGAAATTTTGATTTTCTTAAGATTTCAATACCAATTTTGTTCTTCTTGAATTATAAAATAGTTTTAATTATCAAAAACAACAACGTCAATTGCCTATTTTGTTACTTTTATATATTTCAATTTCCCAACCCTGGAAACGAAATTTTCATTTTTTACCAATGCAACTCTTAATGAGGCATGAAATAGTTTTATTTAAAAAAAACTTAATATTTGTAACCATTTTGGTCACTTTCATGTACTACAAAATATTGCAGTTATCCAACTCTGGAATCAAAATTTTAATTTTTTTTCTTAATTTTTGATACCAATTATGTTTTTCCTGGACTGAAAAATAGTTTTAATTAGTAAAAAAAAACGCAACTTAGTTTTTGGTTACTTTTATGTATAAAAAATATTTCAATTTCCCATCCCTGGAAGCGAAATTAAATTGTTTTTTTTACCAATCCTAGTCTTCATTAGGCATAAAGTCGTTTTATTTTAAGAAAAACTTGAAATTTGCAACCATTTTGGTCATTTTCATGTACTACATTATAGTGCATGTACCAAAAAAACTTTAAACTTCCCAACCCTGGAAGTGAAATTTTAATTTTTTTTGTTTTATTTGTAACCAATGTAACTCTTCATGAGGAATAAAGTTGTATTATTTAAGAAAAATTTAAAATTTTCAACCATTTTAGTCACCTTCATGAACTATTAAATATTGCACTTGTCCATCCTTGGATTCGAAATTTAGATTTTTTTTTTGGAAATTTTTGATACCAATTTTGTTCTTCCTAAAATATAAAATAGTTTTAGATAGCAAAAAAACAACGTCAATTGCATATTTGCTTACTTTTATGTATACAAAAAATTTTCAATTTCCCAACCCTGGAAGCGAAATTTTAATTTTTCAAATTTTTTTCAATGCAAATCTTCATGAGGTATAAAGAGGTTTTGTAAAAGAAAAACTTAAAATTTTTAACAATTTTAGTTACTACATGTATTACAAAATACGGAATGGGCCGAAAAAAAAATTTTAATATCCCATCCCTGGAAATTTTTTTTTAACTTTTTTAGTTTTTAATAGACCATTGAGACTTCCCAAACCACGAAATAGGTTTAATTTACAAACATAAAAAAAAAAATAATTGATTTTTGGTATAAATTTTGCGTCGAGAAATAGGTGTAAACTTCCCAGCTCTGGAACCATAATTCGGATCTTTCTGAATTTCAATAGCACTCTATTTAAGTTCATTTTCAATCCAAAGGTCCAAGAATGAAGTCTCTGTCTCTTCTGGGGGCTTCGCACGACCTGTTTCATTACTTTCACTTATGAAAACAATGCAATTTCCCAACCCTGGAAGCAAAATTTGAATTTAAAAAAAAAATTTTTTTTGCCAATGCAAATCTCTATGACGTATAAAGTGGTTTTGTTAAATAAAAACTTAAAATTTTGAACAATTTTAGTTACTACATGTACTACAAAATACGGAATAGGCCGAAAAAAAAAATTTTTAATATCCCATCCCTGGAAAAATTTTTTTATTTTTTTAGTTTTTAATAGACCATTAAGGCTCCCTAAAGCACGAAATAGGTTTAATTTACAAACATTAAAAAAAATAATTGATTTTTGGTATAATTTTTGCGTCGAGAAATAGGTGTAAGCTTCTCAGCTCTGGAACCATACTTTGGATCTTTCTGAATTTCAATAGCAGCCTGTTTAAGTTCATTTCCAATCCACCCAACCCTTTCACTTTTTTGTGGTGGGTATAAAAAATAAGAGAAAACCCTTTCAGAATTGCTCCTAATTTTTCCAAGTTTCAAGCTATTTTTCTATAAATTGTGCGCGTATAGTGTTCTTCCACCAATTGTGTCAAATGATTGCTTGATTGCAGCCATTCTTTCGTAAAAACCCATGTTCTGGCACTTAACGCATTTTTGCAATTGTTTGAAATCAAACTGCCTTTTTGTGCTGTTAACAGTTTAAATTGTTTTCAAACAGTAAAATATTATTTATTAAAGAAAAAAAAAAACAAAAGAAGCACAGAATAATTAAAATCGATGCATAAAAGGATTAACAAAAGGTGCACATAAATTTGTCAAAAAAGGGCAAAATGCTAGTTTAACCGTTTAGCGATTAGGTTACATTTCATATTTTTAGAGTTTATTTTAAACTTTTTAATGCTTATGTATGGGACTTTATCATATTTTTCGGTAATTTTTATGTTTATAAAAAAAGTATTAAAAATCGTGATAGAAACTGTTAATTTTTTTTTATAAATGCACAAGACTCAGTTTTGTTACACCTTTTATGCCCGCCTCATATAACTGATTGGAACGAAATGTACTTCCTTTTAATGACAATTGATTGTAGATGTGTACAATGTAAATATAAATTTATTCTTATCCAGGAAGGCTAAGCCAACTCTGGTCAAATATAGTGATCCGTCCAGAAGATAATTTCGTTAAAATATTGTGTGAAAATGTAATAAATAGCATTTTATATTCTTTATAGTGTAGATTGCATAGAAATAACCCAAATTTAGGTACATAAAAAAATTTTTGAACGATTATACAAAATTTCAAGGAGTTCGAAAATTTAAGTTATTTTTTAACTAACCTCGTATGGAAATATATCAATGCAGCTAACATCGCTAACTCAGTTTTTTTTTAGTTCACCAACGCTATTAAATGAAACTGCGGAAACCCCCCATATATTTAAAATTTTATTTATAACACTAAACTTCGCATATCTTCAACAAGTACTTCCTGTGGGTTGTACGTAAATAATCTCACGCACTTAAAAAAGAAAATACTCTAATCTGTAAATAACTTTCATAACTAATTTATTTGACGGCCACTCAACTGTAGTGAAACTTTTCAAAAGGAAATCTTTTAAAAGGTTTAATATTTCACTCTATTGTTCAGCGTCTAACAAGTGCCTCAGTTTATACGAGTATAAATTAAGAAAAGCTGATAAGAAATTTGGACGGAAAAGTATTAAATTTATTTACTTGTTCTATTATTTTAATTTTATATAAAATGAAGAAAAACAAATACTTATAAACAAATAAAAATTCAATAGCACAGGTTCTTTCGATGACTTTGAAACTGAGACAATTAACCCTAGAATGGTAAACATCGATTGTGAGGCGAAAGAATATATTTTTTTACGATATTTTCTGATCGCTTAATAATATCAATTAACATTAATATCAATTTAAAAAAAATTGGCTTGAGAGGATTAGTTGTAAAACGATGTTTACCATTCTAGGGTTAAAAGACAAATTATGACTGATTTAATACAACAATAGTTTTAGGTTTCCACACCAAAAAAAAACAAAAAAAACAATAGCGTACGAGTACAACTAAAAAAAAATTGTTGCGAAACTGATGATATGGAAAGGCACGTGTGTATTTGCACCATAAAATGTGGCAAAATAATTGATGAAGACGGTCGGTGTTACGTTTTACTGAGCAAAACTTTTAATTAATTTTTCAATTAAAATATTTTCTTGATGAAATATGAAATTTTTTAATAAAGAGAAACTTTCTAGTGCATATTCGCATACTGCACAGATTGTCATAAATATATTTGCTTGGCTCTATGACCTTTTAAAGCAATTATTGTTCATGTTCAAGTTCATGGCATTTTAATAATTGACGGATGCTAAGGATTAACTTTTACATCGATAACTCTGTACAGCACAAAAAAAAACTTATGAATAAATAAAATAAAACAAGTAAAAACGTTATATTCGACCGGGTCGAATCTTAAATACCCTCCAAATATTCAGTAAGTGAATTTAAAATGTTTAACTTGGGTGGGACAGAATTCCTTTATATAATATCGTACGTCAACGCCCACTAAAGGGAGCGGGGTTCAAAAATAGACAATATCATGTTTTTCACAGGCGAACGTATGGGCATTGCTAGACCGTCTTAGACTTCATCACTAATCAAGAATATACGAGTACATATTTACCTTATAGGGTCCAAATCTCTTTGGAGGGTATAAAAACTGTATTTTGGTAGGGTCGCTATGGCAAGGGCTGTGGGGGAGACATTTCACCTTTGTCCTAAAACTCTAAAAATAAATGCTTGGGATAATTATATACAATATAAAATTTTTCATTTTATTTTATAGGGCCATTTACGGGGAAAAGGGGGTAGGGCAGAAATAGGCAGTCATAAAACTCTAAAAATAAATGCTTGGGATGATAAATACAAAATTAAAAATTTTTATTTTTTTTTGGTAGGGTCATTTAGGGGACAAAGGGGGAGGAGAGGGTAGGACAGAAACAGGCAGTCATAAAACTCTAAAAATAAATGATTGGGATGATTATTTACAAAATTAAAAAAAAAATGTTTATAGGGTCATTTAGGGGGCAAAGGGGGAGGAGGGGTAGGGCAGAAACAGGCAGTCATTAAACTCTAAAAATAAATGCTTGGGATGATTACATACAAAGTTAAAAAAATTTTTTTTTTTGAAGGGTCATTTAGGGGGTGAAAGGGGAGGATGGGGTAGAGCAGAAGAGTACCAGGTTTCGTCTCAGCTTCGTCATTGAAGCTTAAAAATTTTATTTTTAAGGCTTAAGTAAGTAAGTAGGCTTAAGTAAAACAATTTGTTAAATTTTTATGCTATTTTTGCATATAATAACGCCCACAAAAGTGGGCGGGGTCCACAAATAATTTTTTTTATTTTATGGCTCCAGTTTAAGGCGTTGGACCGTATTTGACAAAATAACCAAAAAACTTTAAAAATCATGTTGTTTTTTTTCTGGGTTGGTTTAGCTCTTCTTAGGGGAACTTTTTCCCCCTTGCCCGATTTAGCCCATCTCCGATTTTAACCTGCTCTAAGCTTCAAAATATATCTATACGAAATTTTAAGGGTCTAGCTCTTTTCGTTTGGACTAAATCGTGATTTCCACAGACGGACGGATGGACGGACATGCTCAGATCGTCTTAGATTTCATCACTGATCAAGAATATATATACCTTATGGGGTCTGAGATGGATATTTCGATGCGCTACAAACGGAATCACAAAGTGAATATACCCTCCAAATTCTTTTTTGGAGGGTATAAAAATACATGGTAACCAGAATTGATTCCATATTTTTAGATCCTCGGAAAACGACAACAAAATATTCTTCGAAATGAAATCATTTGTAATATCATGAACGCAATCAGTTAGCGAAATTAAAAAAATTTCAATTCGAAAAATTGCTTCCTCTTTGTTTTCTGCGGAATCAAAATACTTAGTCAATTCCGTTTTCGGGTTCATTTGTACCAGTGGGTGGGTGGGAAAATTTGAGGTTAGGAAGTAACCTGCGTGTCAAAATAATGAAATGCCAAGAATTGAGCTATCGTCCATTTATTTAGTAAAAGGTTGAGAAATTTTAATAATGGAACGTCGCACCCTTAAACAAACAATTTTAATAGTAAAAATTTACTGTTTGAAAAAATGAACGAAAACCTCGCTTTTTTCAACAAAATCATTTTTAATGATGAGTGCCATTTTAAATTAGGCTGTTATGCAAACAAACAAAATTGTCGCATATGGGGCACACAAAATCCACAATCTGTCCTCGAAAAACCTTTACATCCAAGGTAAGTGACCGTAAGGTGCGGTTTGTGATCAGGTGGCATCATCGTCCCATATTTTTTTAAAAATTACTTAGGAAGCCCCGTCACAGTGCATTCTCTGCGCTACTAAACCTTGATAACCAATTTTTTTGTGGCCACAATTGGCTAATGTTGACATCACTGATCTTTTGGTTTCAGCAAGAGGGCGCCACAAGCCACACAGACGGCCAAACACTTATTCACTTATTGCAGGAGAAATTTCCAGGTCGCGTAATTTTTCGATTTGATGATCTTGTGATTTAACGCCGCTGGAGGCCATTTGAAGGACCGGGTTTACGTGAACAATCCACAAACAACTGGCGCTCTGAAAGATGAAATTCGGCGTTGCATTGAGGAAATAAGCGAAGGTTTGGTAAAAAAAAAGTGGTTGAAATTTTTGTGAAAAGAGCGGGCATCTGCTAAGGTGCCAGAAGTGGACAATTTTATTATAACATATTTTATTATTAATTACCATTTTTTCAACTTTATTTTGGTATCAATAAAGGTGAATTTGTCGAAAAAAGGTGTGGTTTTAAGACAATTTATTTCCTAACCTCAAATTTGCCCACCCTTTATAATTTGTATAGATTGTCTTTATAATTGTCCCTTTATAATTGTAACAGATTCGAGACACAAATTACCGCATTCGATATGGAGCGAAATTTTCCTGCAATTCAAATACAAAATTTCGTTCGATATCGAGGGCCGTAATCTGCCCCCCTGGGTGTTTAATGGCGTTTTCTTTTCTAGAAAACGGGTAACATTTTTTCACTTCTATTGCAAAAATTTGCATTTAAGCGGATTTCTGAAATAATAATATATTTGCCTAAACAATGGTAGATTAATTTGTAATAGATTTACTATTTCGAAATGGCATGGTGGTGCAGTTTTTCCAGAAAAGAAATCAACATAATTTGAAATTTAAATAAAACACATGCCAAATTATGAAATGGCCAAAACAAATTTTTTATTTGGTAGATAATTTCTTGTCATTTAACATTTAAATATAACTATTTAAATAAACTATTTTGCACAAAGGTCATTCTGGAGGTCCAATTTTCGACCACCTTTTCAAGCATTTGAGGGCATATTTCAGCAATGACACGTTGAATACTGGTTTCCAAAGCGTCAATCGTTGCTGGTTTATCCACTTAAACCAATGATTTCAGGTATCCCCACAAAAAATAATCGAGTGGCGTCAAATCACATGAACGCGGAGGCCAATTCACCGGTCCATTTCTCGAAATAATGTTGTCGTTGAAATGTTCTTTCATTGTTTCGCCCGCAGTATGACAAGTGGCACCATCCTGTTGAAACCACATTTCGTTTACATCCATATCTTGAAGTTTTGGCAACAAAAAATTCATTGATCATGATTCTGTATCCATTCACGCTAACGCGTCGTCCTTCCTCATTTTTAAAGAAATAAGAACCGATGATTCCACCAGCCCATAGACCGCACCAAACAGTACATTTATCGGGATGCATTGGTAATTCTTGAACGGCGTGTGGATTATCTTTGCTCCAAATACGGCAATTTCGCTTGTTGACATATCCATTCAACCAAAAATGCGCCTCATCACTGAAGAGAATTTTGCGGTAAAAAAGCGGATAAACATTTTTAATTGAACACTGTTTTTGAAAATAAATTTCCACGATTTGGAAGCGTTGTTCTGGAGTTAACCTGTTCATGATGATTTGCCAAACAATACTGAGCAGAGACGTCACTTTAAACTGTCAAAACAGCTGTCAGACAACAGAGTGATTCGTATAAAAAAAAAACTTCATAAAAAACACCCTTTATTATCGAAAACCTATTGATGCCATTATGTGTGGAATATAATATCGTTCAAACGTCCGCCATGGCTTTTTTATTCGAAATGTTAAATTTTTTATGACTCCAGCGCATCAATGAATTTGACCCATGGCATACATAACGTTGTCTTTGAGGACCGTTGAGGTTTATGGCTTAGTCGCTGCAACTTGAAGACACCCTGTGGCAAGTTCACAGCAGTTTTGCGAAAGAGAAAAAAAGTTGCTAAAAAATCACTCAAAACAAAAATTATGTTGCCGCTTACGTTTCTTCACCTAAAATACTCGCATGTAAAAACTCATTTTGTAACTAAACATTTTTTTTAATTAAACAAATTTTATCTGAATCTACAGTTGAGTTGCTGTTCAGCACAATCACAAACATATTTTTCTCTCAGCATTCATTATCATTACATAGAACTCTGTCTCCCTTAATCCGGTGGCCATTATATCAACGCAATTTTCCAACAACAGTTTAGATACCAAATCGTTCCTTTTGTTTTGTGATTACAAGCGTTGTCCCTTTTGTTTGTTGCCATCCTTATCGTTACAGCAGGATTTAATGTTGAATAAATTAAAGGCATAGCGCACACCTACTAGACAATATTAACAAAAACATAAACAATCGTTTGTTATTGCTTGTGGCTAAATATTTGTTTTTTGTCTTCCGTTTATATCTTGACGAATTCCAAGTAAAAATAAAATCAACTTTATCAGTTTCAGACATCTAGTGATGGTCAGCAAAAATGTATGTTTGTATTTTCAGTAACAAATTAAAACAACAGTAACAGCAACATATTTAAAAAAAAAAAATGAAGAAGAAAAAAAACTAACTAACCGTAACCAAGAAACCGATATTCCCCAACACTTTTTTTGTTAGCATTTTTTTTATTAAGTGTGGAAAGCTACGAAGAGAATTTGAAAGAAGAAAAATGAAATATTCAAGTTGGTATGAATTTGCGGATGACTTGCCAGCCTCCGCTATAGAAAACCGCTATTGCCAGCAACTTTTTATACCCTCTCCAAAAGAGAACTGGTGGGTATATTCACTTTGTCATTCCGTGTGTAATGCAGCGAAATATCCCCCCCATGAAGTATATATATATTCTTGATTCAGTGATGAAATCTAACGCGATCTAGCCACGTCCTTTCGTCTGTGGACATCACGATGCAGTCTAAAAGAAAAGAGTCACAGCCTGGAAAATTGGTATAGATACATTTTGAAGGACATCTCACGTCAAGTTCGTAAATGGGCTGAATTGAACCAGAGGGAAAAAAGTTCCCCTAAGAAGAACTACATTAACCTATAAAAAACAACATAATTTCTAAAGTGTTTTTTTTTTAAATTGTTAATTTTTTAAACGGGCTTAAGTTCGAATCTGCATGACTGCAAATAATTTTGTTATTATTTTATTAATAAATTATTTATTTATTATCCAAAAAACAATTTGGAGGGTATATTCACTTTGTCATTCCATTTGTAATGCATCGAAATATCCATCTCAGACCCCATAAAGTATATATATTCTTGATCAGTGATGAAATCTAAGACGATCTGAGCATGTCCGTCCGTCCGTCCGCCTGTGGAAATCACGATTCAGTCCAAACGAAAAGATCTAGACTCTTGAAATTTGGTATAAATATATTCTAAAGCTTTGAGCAGGTTAAGATCGGAGATGGGCTAAATCGGGCAAGGGGAAAAAAGTTCCCTTAAGAAGAACTAAACCAACCCAGAAAAAAACAACATGATTTTTAAAGTTTTTTGGTTATTTTGTCAAATACGGTCCAACGCCTTAAACTGGAGCCATAATATAAAAAAAATTATTTGTGGGCCCCGCCCACTTTAGTGGGCGTTATTATATGCAAAAATAGAATAAAAATTTAACAAATTGTTTTACTTAAGCCTACATTCCTTAAAAATAAAATTGTTAAGCCTTAATGACGAAGCGGAGACGCCTCTGCCCTACCCCCTCCTCCCCCTTCACCCCCTATATGACCCTACCAAAATAAAAATTAAATTTTTTAATTTTGTATGTAATCATCCCAAGCATTTATTTTTAGAGTTTTATGACTGCCTGTTTCTGCCCTACCCCCTCCTCCCCCTTTGCCCCCTAAATGGCCCTATAAAAAAAGTTTTTTCTAATTTTGTATATAATCATCCCAATCATTTATTTTTAGAGTTTTATGACTGCCTGTTTCTGCTCTACCCCTCCTCCCCCTTTGCCCCCTAAATGACCATACCAAAAAAAAAAAATTAAAATTTTTAATTTTGTATATAATCATCCCAAGCATTTATTTTTAGAGTTTTATGACAAAGGTCAAATGTTTTCCCCACAACCCTTGCCAGAGCGACCCCGCCAAAATACAGTTTTTATACCCTCCAAAGAGAATTGGACCCTATAAAGTAAATATATTCTTGATCAGTGATGAAGTCTAAGACGGTCTAGCAATGGCCATACGTTCGCCTGTGGAAAACATGATACTGTATATTTTTGAACCCCGCCCCCCTTTAGCGGGCGTTGACGTTTGATATTATATAAAGGAACTCTGTCGCACCAAGATAAACATTTTAAATTCACTTACAAAATATTTGCAGGGTATTTAAGATTCGATCCGCTCGAATATAACGTTTTTACTTGTTTTTTTTTTGTAATTTTTATTGCATCTTCTATTTCCATGCTGATGCTGGTATTCAATTTTTATTCCACTGCAAATAGTTGTGCTCTATATTTGGAAGCAATCGCCTCCATTTCATTTGAAAACGCGCGTGCCTTTTTTTCAATACTTTGAGTTTGTTGTTTTGCCTTGTTGATGTGTATTGCATCAAATTGCCGAATAGCTTAAAGTGGAATTGTTTACAAATTGTGGCCACTGGTATTGAGAATTGTATTCTCTACTGCCACAATGCATGATGAATGATTTGTGTCGGGTAGCCAAGTTGTAAAAGGGATACAACGAATTTTCGTGATGCTCTATACAAGGTGAAAAATTAGGGCATTTGCCAAAATGCTAAGTGTAATATTTCTGTTCTATTCTCCATTTTACAGTAGCCTCTTCGAATATATATAACTTTTAGTTTTTTTCACGAATATTTCTGCTGTTATACAGAAATCGTAAATAGCTTAAAGAGATTCTTGAAATATCTTTTATTTAAAAAAGAATTTAAAAAATTTATTTAGTTTTAAATATTTAGAGCATATTAAACAGCTACTGAATGTACAGAGCAACTTGCCTTTAAGCCACCACATCGTAACTTTCTTCATTATCACTTGATATTCGTTGGTAATTTTTAAATTTTTAAGTAGTCATCATCATATCCCCACTAATATGGAATTTTTAATATTATTTTTTTATACAAAATTAACTACACTCTTCTGTTACTGTAACCACTGCAGTTGCTTAGTCTGGTTTCGTTTAAACACACAATTTTTTCTTCTGCACATTTTTATACCCTTCACAAAAAAGTGAAAGGGTATATATAGGTTTGTCATTCCGTGTGTAATTTCTTCGATATGCACATGGGACCCCATAAAGTATATATATTCTGGATCCTTATGAATAGCGATGACGATTGAGCGATGTCCGTCTGTCCGTCTGTCCGTCCGTCTGTACGTGAAATCGGTTTTCCCAAGCTCCCAGAAGAGCTAGAGACTTCGTTCTTGGACCGTTGGATTGGAAATGAACTTAAAGAGGCTGCTATTGAAATTCAGAAAGATCCGAAGTATGGTTCCAGAGCTGGGAAGCTTACACCTATTTCTCGACGCAAAATTTTTACCAAAAATCAATTATTTTTTTTAATGTTTGTAAATTAAACCTATTTCGTGCTTTAGGGAGCCTCAATGGTCTATTAAAAACTAAAAAAATAAAAAATTTTTTCCAGGGATGGGAAATAAAAAAATTTTTTTCGGCTTATTCCGTATTTTGTAGTACATGTAGTATCTAAAATTGTTAAAAATTTTAAGTTTTTCTTTAACAAAACCACTTTATACGTCATGAAGATTTGCATTGGCAAAAAAAATTTTTGTTTTTAAATTCAAATTTTACTTCCAGGGTTGGGAAATTGCATTGTTTTTATAAGTGAAAATAATGAAACAGGTCTAGCCAAGCCCCCAGAAGAGATAGAGACTTCATTCTTGGACCGTTGGATTGGAAATGAACTTAAATAGAGTGGTGTTAAAATTCAGATAGATCCGAACTATGGTTCCAGAGCTGGGAAGCTTGCACCTATTTCTCGACGCTAAATTTATACCAAAAATAATTGATTTTTTTTAATGTTTGCAAACTAAACCTATTTCGTGCTTTGGGAAGTCTCAATGGTGTATTAAAAACTAAAAATATAAAAAAAAATGTTCAGGGATGGGAAATAAAAAAACCACTTTATACGTCATGAAGATTTGCATTGGCAAAAAGAAAAGAAAATTTTAGATTCAAATTTTGCTTCCAGGGGTGGGAAATTGATTTTTTTATACATGCAAGTAATCAAACAGGCAATCGATGTTGTTGTTTTTTGTTTTTTGCCAACTAAAACAGTCGTATAATTTAGGAAGAACAAAATTGGTATCAAAAATTCAAAAATAAAAAATAAAATTTCGAATCCAGGGATGGACAAGTGCAATATTTTATGGTACATGAAAGTTACCAAAATGGTAAAAAATTTGCAATTTTTTGTAAATAAAACTACTTTATACTTCAAGAAGCATTGCACTGATAAAAAAAAACAAACAAAAAAAATTTAAATTTCGTTTCCAGGGTTAGAAAAATTAAATTTTTTTTGGTACATGCAATATTTTGTAGTACATGTAATAACCAAAATGGTTGCAAAATTCGACTTTTTCTTAAACAAAACTACTTTATACCTCATGAAGATTTGCATTGATAAAGAAAATTTTAAAAAATTTAAATTTCGCTTCCAGGGTTAGGAAATTGAAATTTTTTTAAACATAAATGTAACCAAAAAGGCAATTGACGTTGTTTTTTTTTGCTAATTAGAGCTGTTTTATAATTCAGGAAGAACAAATTTGGTATTAAAATCTTAAAAATCAAAATTTCGACTCCAGGTTTGGACATATGATATATTTTATGGTACGTGAAAGTGACCAAAAAGTTTAAAAATAGTATTTTTTTTGTCAACTAAAGCTATGTTACGCCTCACTAAGAATTGCATTGGTAAAAAAATAAAAATTCGCTTCCAGAGTTGGAAAATCGAAATACTTTTCGTACATAATAGTACATACATAAATTAAAAATTTTGTGTTTTTAGTGAATTAAAGCTATTTTATATATCAGAAAAAATTAGATTAGTATTAAAAAATTAAGAATTCGGTTCCAGGGTTAGGAAGTTGACATTTTCTGATTCATAAAATCAGCCATTTTATTTGTTATTTTTGATTTTTATGATGAATTATACATACTTTATTTATCAGAAAGAAGTAATCTGGTATTAAAAACCAACAACATTAAAAACCAAAGACGATTCTACGGTTGGACAATTAGAACTTTTTGGGGTACATGAAACGGATTTTTTGTTTTGTTTGTAAATTAAATATATATAATATTTTCGAAAGACGTTCATAGGTATTAGATATAAGAGAAGCCAAAAATTTAGCTTCCTAGCCGAAAAATTTAAACGTTTTCTTAAATATAAAAGTAACCGATAACATTATTTTGATATTTTAATTAAACCTACTTTCTGTTTTGGCAAGAAAGAAAGAAAGAAGAATTACATCTGTGAAGGGTATATAAGATTCGGCACAGCCGAATATAGCGCTTTTACTTGTTTTATTCCTCTTCGTTTCCTTCCTCTTTTTGCATAGTTTTCCTGCTAGTGCTTTTAAGTATTTGCTGTTTCAGTGGCGATATCATCTTCTCTGCTTGGTCATTATATGTGCATTCTTGCAACAGGCATCTTGCATAATCCACATTTTTGAAATCTTGTATTTAATATGATGCCAGACCGACCACCACTAAACATACACTTGGCAAAAAAAAGTAAATAAAATTGAAATAAAAATAAAAAATAAGACAAAAATGCCTTAAAACTAGAGAGTCATCGACAAAGAGCCAGGCAGACATATTGACGGATGGTCAGACTGTCGTAGAAAGGCGGATAAATGGACCATGTGCAATCATTAAAGGGTTCCGCAACATCAAGTGGAAAATAATTTTCTTTTAACGTTTTTTTTGTCTGTTTTTTAGTTGTTGTGGATTCTTATTCAACTTAAATATTGTATGAGATATGCAATCAAGCACATACACACATGCATACGAGTACATATCAAATAGTTTACTTTATTAAATGCTGAATTTGTGTTTCTTGTTTTTGAAATTGAAGAGCACATGTTTTATGCACGAGTTTCGAAAAAAACTACTATAAACAAATTGTTGGCATGTCATGTGTAAAAGGGCTGCTCATTTGTTTGTTACATTTGCTGCAACCTGCTCAAGTGGATTTTCTGTTTTTTTTTTTTTTTTGTAATATTGTTGTTGCACTGCCTGCCGTCATGGCGAGCACATTGTGCTTTAAATTATTCATATAGAATGCAAATGCACTACAGATTGGTCAAGTTATTTTTAATGAATTGTTTAATTTAAATCATTTGCAACGTATTGTTGTGTAAAAGTTTACAAAATGAGCACATACGAGTATTACAACAGTTTAGGACTGAAGGGGTAGTGGGTTATAGTCCACCAATCTGCCAGTTGTGAATTTCATTACAGCGCTCCAATTAATATGTATATGGAAAAAAATTACAGTAAATTTTTCTGGCAAGTAGGATATTTCAATTCTTTATAACAAGGTTAGCAAATTTTTCGCCCCCCACAAGGGCCCTTACAGACGCGTTCAAGAATTAGTTCAGCGCCAGGCATTACGTGGAAGCCACTCCAGTGCTACTTCTCATGCAGGGGGACCCGCAAAATTTATGCTCAAACACGTTTCTGAGATATTCTGACAAAATTAAAATTATTAATTAAATAAATATATTTTAATATATATGAAAATTCACCACAGTTTTTGAACAGACCTCGTAATTGCACTTTTCATAATGTCTTGCACTTTTTACAATGACTTGCATTTTTTATAATGATTTGCAATTTTTATATTGACTTGCACTTTTGATATTGACGTGCACTTTTTATAATGACTTGTAGTTTTTATAATGACTTGCACTTTTTATAATGACTTGCTTTTTTTATATTGACTTGCACTTTTTATATTGACTTGCACTTTTTATAATGACTTGCAGTTTTTATAATGACGTGCACTTTTTATAATGACTTGCACTTTCTATAATGTTTTGCACTTTTCACAATGACTTGAATTTTTCGTGATGACTTGCACTCTTTATGATGATTTGCACTTCTCATAGTGAGATGCGCTTTTCAGAATGACTTGCACTTTTCATTAGGACTTGCACTTTTTACAATGACTTGCACATTTTATAATGACTTGCATTTTTTATAATGACTTGCACTTTTTATAATGACTTGCACTTTTTATTATATTGACTTGCACTTTTTATAAAAACTTGCACTTTTCATAATGACTTGCAATTTTCTTAATGACTTGCACTTTTTATAATGACTTGCACTTTTTATAACGACTTGCACTTTTCATAATGACTTCCAATTTTCTTAATGACTTGCACTTTTTATAATGACTTGCACTTTTTATAATGACTTGCACTTTTTATAATGACATGCACTTTCTATAATGTTTTGCACTTTTCACAACGACTTGCATTTTTCATAATGACTTGCACTTTTTATAATGACTTGCACTTCTTATATTGACTTGCACTTGTTATAAAAACTTGCACTTCTCATAATGACTTGCGATTTTCTTAATAACTTGCACTTTTTATAATGACTTGCACTTTTTATAACGACTTGCACTTTTCATAATGACTTCCAATTTTCTTAATGACTTGCACTTTTTATAATGACTTGCACTTTTTATAATGACTTGCAGTTTTTATAATGACTTGCACTTTCTATAATGTCTTGCACTTTTTTCAATGACTTGCATTTTTCATAATGACTTTTTATGATGACTTGAACTTTTAATAATGACTTGCACTTTTTATAATGACTTGCGCTATTTATAATGTCTTGCACCTTTTATGGTGACTTGCGCTTTTTATAATGACTTGCATTTATCATAATGACATGCACTTTTCATAATGACTTGCACTTTTTATAATGACTTGCATTTTTTATAATGACAAATTTTTTATAGTGACTTGCACTTTTCATAATGACTTGCATTTTTCATAATGACTTGCACTTTTTGCAATAACTTGACTTTTCGTAATAACATGCACTTTCTATAAGGACTTGCACTTTTTATAATGCACTTTTTTCCTTACTATTATAATATATATGAAAGTAAACCTGTCTGTCTGTTACTTTTTCACGCTCGAAGCGCTAAACCGATTTAAATGAAATTTGGCACACCGGTATTTTGAGATCCGGGTAATAACAAGGGTGGATTTTGTATTTGTAAATGATCCCTTAAGTGGTCAAGTGTGATCGAAAATTTACATAACATACATATTAGCTGAAATTTCACACATTCTTCGCGGACATAGTCGCTGGTAAATAATAAATTTAATGTCAATTTTTTAACTACTAAATGCGTCGACACATTTTGTTTAGGTTTGGTTTTTGCTCTTTTCACATATTTGGTGCTCGAATAACTTTGTTCAGTGAGTTGCATGTTGCTCACTAAACATACCTTTAACAGTGCTGCATTTGTAATTTTACTGGATTTTAAAGCAATTAAGTGTTAATTAAGCATTAAGTGATTGCATAATTTGTTAATTGATCTCAATAAAGGGATTAACTGCGATAAGTTAAATTAAGGTGTATGTCTGAATACCGTATTATTACTTACTTTTGCTGTTATCAGTGAAAATTAAATTAATTTTCAGCCTCTTAATGGCACTCGATGTTGTTCTGTCAAACAAATAGGCTTAGTCGGCAGTCGATATTGATCGAAATTTGTACATAAATTGTACTGAAATTTCGAACGATATCGAATGCGGTAATATGAATAAAGGACATTGTGGGTCACGCAATAATATTCATTTTCAATAAATTTTAATATTGAAATAGCATTAAATTTTAACAATAACATTTGTTGTATTCTGTTTTAAAATAAAATGTTTTTTTTTTTTACTTTAAATGTTAAATAAAATTTAGATCAGTTATTCATCTAATTAATATCCAAAATATATCCAAAATATATCGAAAATTTGTAGGAAATTAAAATAACTTCATATCGAACAAATATATATTTATTTTATTATTTTATAGCATCGAAAAATGTTTGCTTGAGCTAAGAAGAGGCTTTGGGATTTTTTTTTTAAATGTGTTTGGCGTCTATTGACAATTTGATATAAGTGCCAGTGATTTGCCTACAACGAATACAATTTGTTTGAATGACTTTTTGTTTGCTTAATTCAACTTGAAATAAATAGTCGTTTGTTATATTTCAATAAATGGAAATCATTGTTATTTTGTTTTTATCAAATATATTTTCTAATGTTTCTTAAGTGGTTTGTATGTTGTGAAAAGTACTTTAATTACATATTTACTTTGTGATTAGTCTATTTTAAGTGTCGACAAGAAGTGTTTGCGGTTTGAAAGATATTTTATTTTAAATATTTATAAATAAAAAAAAAAGATGTCATACCAAGAAAATATTTGATTGATTTCATTGTAAATAAAGTGATCTATTGATTCGGTGGGTCACAAATAACCAATTTGGCCCCGCTCATTTAGAAGAAAACGTAAGGCGTGTTTTTTTTAGGGTGTCACAAATTATTGAAATTTTTAATCAAAATAATTGTTGTATTGTTTTACTTCGCCGGCTAATTTTTGCTACAGGGCCGACGTACGTAGTCCTATTTCAGAGCGGCTAATTCAACGAACAATAGATCGTTTTCGGACCACATTTCGTGTTACTGATAACGAGCATCTCGTGAGACCCCGAACTGTTGGTTGTAGTAGTAGAACACGAGACTATGAAGCGGATGGTCCTGAACTCAGGAGCCCGCGCTGAGTCATGAAATATTGTGTTGAATTTCTTCTGATTAGTGCATTAGTGCGTGGTTGTGTTAGTTGTTGCCAGCCTGTTTCAATGATGAAGGCATAGTCACTGGTCAGTGAACATAATTGGCAGCGACTGACACTATCATGTACTAAAAGCAGAGTAACAGCATCCACCTTCGTCGGCCCTGTAGCAAAAATCAGCCGTAGATGTAAAAAAAGAAGGTTGAAATAGCTAAAAAAAAAAAATTGTCTATCTTTTCATCTTTCCTAATCTGTCCCCTCAATACTATCCCCCCGTTTTCAGTTCCGGCGCAATGTATTGCATATATAGGGGTCATCTCCTGAGTGCTGGTTCAAGATAAAAAAAGTGGGCACTGAAGAAGCTGTAGTTGCTGTACAGGAAAGCATTGATGATGCTGCTAATCAATTAATTTGTGGCCTTTCTCAGCAAGTGGGGGGTTGTGTCCACTTCCTCTTAATGGACGATTTTTTTAGTTGTTAAAAATTGGTGTTGCAGATTGCTCCTTCTACGCGGCGCCACTGGCAGAAATCATTTAATATTAATTTCAATAATTTCATAGAATTTCCTTTCCATTAAAGCCCGTTTCATTGATATTAAAAATATATTAACTTATTTTATTATGATTTAAACTTGTGACACTCTATAAAAAACACCCTTTGCAAGTAATTAACTGCACTATTTCTTAAACAATTTCTTCTCCTTTAAGTTTGGCTCATTTCCCAATTGTGTTTAAAAAAGTAATTGATTGTTATAATATAGTTTGTCGATTACTATTTGATTTAAATTCGCCTGAAAATTATTTTTACAGTTTTATTTTTATGGCTGGGAATTTTTTTTATCGAAATTTCTTTTCTTACATAAATTGTTTGACTCAATTTATGAAACAATTAACTACTAATTGCTCAATTTATTAATTGAGGTGCATATAGATTTATGAGCTCCGGTCAATCATTTTTTTTTGGCATAAATTTCTTAAATGCTCAACCAAGAAGCATTACATCGTTTTAATGTGGTGAAAATTCTTTATTTAGGAAATTTATAACGCAAAAAAATTTGTATTCCTACAGGGTGTTTAATAATACCCTTTCGTATATATTTTAAGCCCCACTGTGTGGCTGTAGAACATTTTAAAGGACTTATTCTGCTATAAAAGTCACAATTTCCCCTTTTTTTGTAATTAAAGTTTAACTTTGTGCGACCCCATAAACTTTTTTTGTTTGAATTCAATCAAATAATTTAGTGGACATAAAAAATTTATATCAATTAAAACGTTTCCATTAAACATATTTTAATAATAATTAAACAAGCCTTTTGTCATAAATTTTTTTTAGAAAAAAAAAATTTTTTTAAAAATATAAAAAGAAATTGAAGATAAAATATAAAACATTCATACACATGTTTATATCTAGATTTTAAATTGTCGACTGGAATTGTTAATAAATTCAATGAGCGTATCTTATGCACATCTACTCACTTAATAAATAAATAATGAAACAATAATAATGCGGTGGAAATTATGAGGCACTTAGAAGTACATAATTATGACTCCCTCAAAATATCTGCATATAAATATAATGGCATGCATACACATGCATACATATGCATATGTATGTATTTGTATGTATCTATATGAAATGGGTGCTTTTTTAGCCGCATGGGAACTTTTTAAAATTATAATACAACACAAAGATATTGTTGGAATGAATTTGTTTCTTATAATTTGCTAAATAATTTTATTGCATTCATTTTTTTTTGTTTTCGTCCAGGCCGTAAAATGAACGTCCAGGCACTGTAAACTTCGCGAAAGGCTTTTTCAAAGTAAATTTTCACTATTTTTTGATAATTCATTATGACTTGCTAAGTCACATGTAACAGAAATGTCAACACATTTTGTCCAGCTTTCAAATCATAGTTATTAATATGTATAGTTCCCAAGCACCTAAAAAACACCCTATAAACACACACATTTCTTTTCTATACATATAGAACTGCACACATGCATACGATCAAAGCCAAAAAGCCACATGAACTGCCTGCATAATAATTATTTGGATAACAACTGCCAATGAACAGCTCCCCCGATTTAATTATTGTTGCTGCTTTTTATTATTAATTTTTGTTGTTGTTGTTTCGTTTTAGATGATTTTCTTTCATTTTATGGCTTATCATTTTTACTAAAAACAATTGTTTTTCAGTGACATGTACCAGTGCCACATGCAATTTGTTTCATTTGAACTATTCGAAAAAAGAGAAGAAAACACTTGCTTGCAATTGCATATTGTGGGCTGGCGTTTCAACAGATAATTAAAGGAATGAAATACAAGTTCGAAACGATTAATTTTTTTTTTTGTAATCCTATCGATAATAGTACGAGAGATAAAGGCCGAGACACATAGAGTCCGTCATACGTTATATGTCGCCTTTTTCCGACAACCGGCAAACTGAGTTGAAAAAATACTTGTGCGTCAACGCAAAGTTCGAAAGTTGGCCCAATTTAGACGTACGTTGAATACTTTAACAGACATCCGAACGTTTTTCAAATTGTTTTGATTAATTTTTTTGTTATTATATGTTCAGGACAAATTAAATAGTATATAAAAAATTATGTATGAATTTTTTATTAGTCGAACTTTTTCTTATGTAAATTGTTAATTTTTATCGGGCTTAAGTTCGAATCTTGCATGACTGCAAATTATTTTTTTTTTTTGTTATTTTTTATTAATAAATGAATTTGTTTAAATTCTATTTATTATTTTATATTAAGATTGGAATATTAAGAATATTTTTTTTTATTTTTTTTTAATAATCATCAAACCAGCAGAACGGATCAGTACTGATTTCGAGGCCGCTACGCCATCTCATCAGCGTTCTTTGTTCAATTTTTCCCACTTTTGTAAGTGGTGCTAGTTAGTAGGAATATCAACTATTTAACCAATATTTTAACGAAAATTGAATATGAGAAGTTATCACATTCATATTATTTAAGTTATTACATTTTGGTTAGTACGAAATTCCCCAACCCTGACGATTAATATTCCAAATATTCCAATATCTCTTTTGCTTTTTCCAGAGCCATCGGCTGCTGATAGGTAAAGCTTCTTTGTTATTTATGTTCAAGTAATTGAATTTAGTTGTCAATTTACTTTGAACAAGTGCGCGTGCCCCCGCAATGTTTTAAATTATGTATGAATTTTTTATTTTTTATAAAAATTAGCAATTTACATAAGAAAAAGTTCGACTAATAAAAAATTCATACATAATTTAAAACATTGCGGGGGCACGCGCACTTGTTCAAAGTAAATTGACAACTAAATTCAATTACTTGAACATAAATAACAAAGAAGCTTTACCTATCAGCAGCCGATGGCTCTGGAAAAAGCAAAAGAGATATTGGAATATTTGGAATATTAATCGTCAGGGTTGGGGAATTTCGTACTAACCAAAATGTAATAACTTAAATAATATGAATGTGATAACTTCTCATATTCAATTTTCGTTAAAATATTGGTTAAATAGTTGATATTCCTACTAACTAGCACCACTTACAAAAGTGGGAAAAATTGAACAAAGAACGCTGATGAGATGGCGTAGCGGCCTCGAAATCAGTACTGATCCGTTCTGCTGGTTTGATGATTATTAAAAAAAAATAAAAAAAAATATTCTTAATATTCCAATCTTAATATAAAATAATAAATAGAATTTAAACAAATTCATTTATTAATAAAAAATAACAAAAAAAAAAAAAATAATAATTTGCAGTCATGCAAGATTTGAACTTAAGTATATAAAAAATTTTATAAAATAAATAAATTTAAATTGAATTAAGATTCTATAGGCAAATTGTTCGAAATTTTAATTTTAAATCTCAAAAAGACATGATAAATATTCCAAGGCACAAAGGCAAGTCAACATCAGTTTTTTGGTATTCAACTTACACAGCAGAGCAGAACAGCTGTTTTCGAAAGGCACAACCCTTTCATCATCAGTGCCCATGTGTATTGTGCTTGTCACCAATTATTAGGTGGCTTAGTTGAATATGATAACAGTTATTATTTAAAAAAAATTTTATTAGGAAAATGGATACGAGAACTGTATCAACCTGATGTTAACATGTTATTGTTATAATACCCGTGTATATACACAAATACATGGCTTGAGCTACCAATATAAATTGGAAAAACGTTCACATGTACTTAAGTATAAAAATTCAAACCAAAAAAGTTTGACTTAGATATGATGGAACAACAAATTCAGAAAAATGGGACATGTAGAAAAATAATCAAACGGTAACACGGGTATTAAAACAATAACATGTTAACATCAGGTTGATACAGTTCTCGGATTCTTTTTCACAATAAAATTTGTGTAAATAGGAACTGTTATCACATTCAACTAAGCCACCTAATAAGTGGTGACAAACACAATACACATGAGTACTGATGATGAAAGGGTTGCGTCTTTCGGAAACAGCTGTTCTGCTCTGCTGTGTAAGTTGAATAACAAAAAACTGATATTGACTTGCCTTTGTGCCTTGAAATATTTATCATGTCTTTCTGAGATTTAAATTAAAATTTCGAACAATTAGCACATAAAATCTTAATTCAATTTAATATAGCAATATAAAATGTTCGTTAAAATGCTTACTACATTTCTTATTCTATTTGAAATTATTGATATTGCAAATTTAGCTGATTGAAATACAAGTACGTATGTATATGTATGTAATTTAGTCTGATCATAGCTATAGATCACTTTCAGACCATTTTAATAAATAATTAATTTGTGAAGTCATTCTCTTAAGTTCTGCTTAATTTATATACTTTTAAACAGACATACTAAACTGTGCGTTATCGTTTGAAAAATTTCAAAGAAATTGAACCAACATGACTGCAATGCACAAATGTGCGTTTGTAAACAACATTAAACTTGGAATGAATGTGTATTTAAGAGCTTCAATAGAAAAGAAAATTTAAAAAAAAAACAAAACTATTGATTCATGTAGCAAACAAGTGTTTTGAAATGAAATAAATTTACTATTTAACTATAGACTATATGAAATTATATAAAAAATTTTTATGGTGACCTTTAATAAACTTGACTTTGGGTTTCGTAGAAAAGTTATTATAACCAAGAAATGCCCGACTGAAAATTGATATATTGTCGCTAATCTTGAATAGTTTTGTCAATTCTAGAATATCACTTTTGGTTTGTGCATTCACTTAAATTTTCGGCAAGTCAATGCTGCAGACTTCCTTTCATAGTTATTAAAATTTGGCAAGTGGTTTTCCACCCCATCACAAATCAGCTGTCATGCATATAAATTCTGTTACCTCGAGATCATTAGCAAGTTTTGCAACTTGCACAACATATTCAATATAAGTCCATCGAAAATATCAGTCTTCTTAACTATTGCACTGTAGTGCTGTTTCTCTGTTCTCTATATTTGCCAGACACTAAATTACAACTACTATTGCATTCACTATTCGCTTTTAAAAGAACAGCAATATTGTTCACTTATTAATATCTCGTGCACGGCTCTATTAAAAACATAAAACCTGAAAAGTATTGCAATAAGTTTATTTGACTTAAAATATGTTGCCTCAACATGTTGCTGTACTCAAAGTAAAACGTTATACCCTCCACCAGTCTGCATTCCAACAAACATGTTTTATTTTAAAACAACCTTAACCATGTGCGTGGCTAGAGTTTGAAAACTGGTTCAAAAAGGTTTTGAAATAAGTGTGTGAATGCACTGTATAAGTTTGTAAGCGGACAAGCCTTAAGAGGATATTGCTACCTACAGGCCAACACATGCACATGTGCACACCCATGTTTTCACACACACACAAATTTATGCATATTAGAGATGGGCAGCGTTTAAGTGATTAAATCGCGTGATTCCGCATGATTGTATGTTTTTATTATACCCTCCAAAAAATAATTTGGAGGGTATATTCACTTTGTCATTCCGTTTGTAACGCATCGAAATATCCATCTCAGACCCCATAAAGTATATATATTCTTGATCAGTGATGAAATCTAAGACGAACTGAGCATGTCCGTCCGTCCGTCTGTGGAAATCACGATTCAGTCCAAACGAAAAGAGCTAGACTCTTGAAATTTGGCATAAATGCTTAGAGCAGGTTAAGTTCGAAGATGGGCTAAATCGGGCAAGAGGGGAAAAAGTTCCCCTAAGAAGAACTAAACCAACCCAGAAAAAACAACATAATTTTTAAAGTTTTTTGGTTATTTTGTTAAGCAAATGATAACTTTTTATGTCAAATACGGTCCAACGCCTTAAACTTGGGGCCATTAAATAAAATAAAAATATTTTTTGACCCCGCCCACTTCAGTGGGCGTTATTATAGGCAAAAATAGCTTAAAAATTTAACAAATTGTTTTACTTAAGCCTACATTTCTTAAAAATAACACTTTTAAGCTTTAATGACGAAGCTGAGACGAAACCTGGTACTACTCTGCCCTACCCCCTCCTTCCCCTTCGTCCCCTAAATGACCCTACCAAAAAAAATTTTTTTTGTTTTAAATTTTGTATATAATCATCCCAAGCATTTATCTTTAGAATTTTATAACTGCCGATTTCTGCCCTACCCCCCCCCCCCCTTCTTCTTTTGCCCCCTAAATGACCCTACCAAAAAAAAATTTTTTTTTTTAAATTTTGTATATAATCATCCCAAGCATTTATTTTTACAGTTTTATGTGTATCTGTTTCTGCCCTACCCCCTCTCCCCCTTTGCCCTCTAAATGACCCCATCAAAACAAAGACATTTTAATTTTGTATATAATTATCCCAAGCATTTATTTTTAGAGTTTTATGACAAAGGTGAAATGTTTCCCCCAAAGCCCTTGCCAGAGCGACCCCGCCAAAATACAGTTTTTATAGCCTCCAAAGAGAATTGTGATGAAGTCTAAGACGGTCTAGCAATGCCCATACGTTCGTCTGTGGAAAACACGATATTGTATAATTTTGAACCCCGCCCCCTTTAGTGGGCGTTGACGTACGATATTATATAAAGGAACTCTGTCCCACCAAGTTAAACATTTCAAATTCACTTATTAAATATTTGGAGGGTATTTAAGATTCGACCCGGTCGAATATAACGTTTTTACTTGTTTATTACTTATTTCCATCACTGCAGCGTTCATAAATGGTCGTAAGTATAAAATTATTTGGAGTGCCTCGCGAGTACACAAGAAAAAATTCTTTCAATACTAATCTATTTATTTCTTAAATATATTATATGTTTGATTACAAAAAAAATGATTTGTATTATGTTGCTTTAATATTAAAAAAATCCAAATATGTCCAGCTCTGGAGCTGTCTTTTTTTTACTTTTCTGTCATCTAATACCAATGAATTTAATTCAAAACTATCAAATACGTTTGATTTATTGATAAAAAGAAAGGATATTTTTCAGTTGGTTACTTTTATGTAACAAAAGCTGCTTCAATTGTCCAACCCTGGAATCGTCTTTTTAGATTTTGTTTAATTTTTGAAATCAATTTAATTATTTGTGAAGTATAAAATAGTCCTTCCGGGGAGTAAGGACTGGATGGAAAACTCCGCGACCTATAATAATCCAACTTTGGTTTTACGGACGGCTCGAAGATGGACACTGGCTCTGGTTCGGGGGTATTTTCCTGTGATTTCGGCTTTTAGGCATCGTTTAGGCTACCCGATACCTCGACAGTTTTCCAGGCAGAGATTTATGCCATTACCGACGCAGCATTAAGGATTGATGGGCTCAGTTTGGAGGCAAGAAATATTGAGATTTATGTGGATAGTCTGGCAGCAATTAGAGCCCTGGACTCGGGGAAAGTGAAGTCGAAATGTGTGCTGGCATGCATTCAATCTCTGGCTCGACTTAAAGGACATGACGTTAATATAATTTGGTTTCCGGGCCATGAAGGCATTCAGGGGAATTAAATGGCGGACGAATGCGCAAGAGCGGGTTTGGCCTTGGATGAAGCAGTGTCACGTAGGGATATTGACATTTCCTCAGTTGAGCTGCTGGACAAAATTCAGGAGTGGGCAGAGAGGGAGGTGACAGGCAGGTGGTTAAGCAGTACCATCTGTAGGGGGTCTCCAAAACTCTATGGCCCTCGCTTAGCAGAGTTAGAACAATACAGCTTCTGACTTTTGGGAAAAAGCCGTTGGCACTCCTGGTAGAGCTCTTGACGGGGCACTGTGCAATTGGGCACATGTCACAGCATTTGGGCTTTTCCCATGATGGTCGCTGCAGGAGCTGTTTCGATGAAGAAGAAAAGGAGTCAGTTCCGCATTTCCTTTGTGACTGTCCGGCCCTGCAGAAACGTAGGCTTAGACATACAGGTTCTCGTTTCCTGCAAAATCTGGACTGCCTCAGGGATGCACCGCTGGCTACCCTGGTGGGCTTTGTGAGAAGTTCTAGATGGTTCTCAGGAACCAGTACTTCGTCTTGAGGAGATTGTGTGGGGTATAGTCCTCTGGGCATCAAAGTGGGCCTTTTATGGCCTCCGAGTATTTTTCTCGCTTACTACGGGTAGCCCTTCTAACCTAAACTAACCAAAAAAATAAACTAAAAATGAAACAAATCCAAATTATGGTTGAATTTTCCAGCTCTGGAACCGTATTTTGGACTTTGTAGATTTTTAATCTAATTAGCACTATTTTCTAGACATAAATGCAAGACCAAAGTCTGTAGGTCTTCAGGGGCCTCGGCAAACCGAATTCACGTATAGACACACAGACATCGATTGTTCGACTGCCCTGCTCATAAGGGCCCAGCATGAGTGTACTTTTTGGGATCGAACATTAATATTGGAGAAATTACATTCGGGATGATAAACCTATACCCGCCTTTATCATTTTTGATGAAGGGTATAAAAGAGAAACAATTCGAAACTGATTCCCTTAATATTATTGCGAGCACGACTCTCTAGGACCGTGAGTAAATTTCTTTACATCCTCTAACTACAACTCTATTACAGTGAGTGTAAAATTAATCACTCTGCCATCTCTAAGTCCCATTGACAAACTTCCCCCGATATATGAATAACAAAAAATAAAATAATAATTTACAAAAAAACCGACATAAAATTTCTGTTGTTTCTGTTGTTTGAGCACTTAAACGGTCGATGAACAAATTGTATGATTTGTTATTACATTGTTGTTGTACTTTATTGATTAGGTGAGTTAGTAAAACGTAAAGAGAAGGAGTATCTGGCATATTTGAGGAATATTTGAGTTTTAAAGCTTGAGATTTTTAGCAATTCGCAAAGAGAAATATGCCGCTTTGTTGTGCATTTGGGCAAAATACAAGGCATTGGAATGCATCAATCAGGGATGTAAAATGCAATACATAGAATAGGTTGAATATATTTTAATTGTTAGTTAAATCTCTGAATAAAAGTTAATTAATTGTTTTTAATGGGTGAAATAACATAATTGATTAAAATTTAGTCAATGCAAATAGATTAATTAAAATATTGCAAATACATTAATTAAAATAGTTATAAAAATGGTTAATACTTCTGAATGAAGTCTTTTAAATTGTGACAGTTGCATACTATATTTTGATCTTACAGATAATATTTAAAAAAAAATCAAATGATAACTTGCGAGATCGTTAAACAAGCAATAAGTTTTTAATTAAATTTTCAAAAAGTTTTCGATGCAATTTTTAGTTAAATAAATTAAGATGTTTTATTTGGTTGATATACTCTCTTTTATTACATGAATTAAAGTAGTTCGTCAACAATTAATTGATTGATATAGTTTTGTTGAATCAATTAATTTTTTTTAAATAAGTATAAAAATACTTAATATAGAATTATAAGCCAACTTTTGAGTCACATCTCTAAAAATATGTCAATGAAACTTTGATTTGAATATCAAAAATTATGACGTGTTTAATTAGTTCAATTAATGAAATTAGTCAAAAGTTAATTGATTGAAACAGTTTAAGCAATAATGAAATTTTTGTTTATTTTATATATTTGGGAATCTAAAACCCCTTAAAAATAAATTTTTAATTTTTTTTCTTTTTTGTAAATTTCGGAAAAGAATCAGGCCGAATAAAATTAAAAATTTAGTGTTAAATAATGTCCTACGGCTCTATGGCGTAAATTAATAATAATTAATTAATATTAAGTTGTTGAACAAAAAAATAAAATAGTTTAATAGAAACAATTATTATTTTAATAAAAATCAAGCACTAAATTTCAATTACAGTTTTTTAATAAAATATTCAAAAATATTTGAGCCAAATTGTTTATTAAATTTCTTAAAATGCGGTAATTGCTTGATATAAAATTTTTTTAATTGGTTTAATTAATATAGTTAATCGTCAGTAAATTGATTGAAATAGTTTAATTGAAATAATTATTTTTCTTTTTAAAACTAAGCACTCAATAGTTTTTATTGAACAATAAAATTTTCAAGTTACCTTTTTATTAAATCTTCAAAGCATTTCAATGAAATTTTTAATTGCATCTGTAAATAATATCAATTAATTTGTTAATTTATTAAAGTAATGTGATTAAAATTATATCTAATAATATATTAAGTTTAATTAAAATTCAAATGAGAGTTGGTAAGAAATAAATAATATTTTAATTGAACCAAAAAATATTTTTTATAGAATTGAGTGAGTGTTTATTTATTTTTGGTATGTAAGAAAAATTTACTTCCTGTCAAACGATGTCACCAGATAGCGTTTTGACGTACAGTTTTATTTAAAGCGAGTTGATGCATTAAACACATTCACGACAGCAGGCTATCGACAACAACCTGTCAGAAATAGAATACATGTATTTATATGGGAATAATTATTTTCACGGCTACACGGCAGGTTGTTGTCCGTGCTACTTTTGTGGTTGTAGTCAAAATAAACTAATTTCTATTTTCATAGGCCACAATAAATAAATTAGTGATGCCAATACAGTGAAACATCTTAAATAAATAAGCGTTTAAAAATATTTTCAAACTGGTCAAAATAAAAAGTTGTTAACAATTTACATAAGAAAGTTCTACTAATAAAAATTCATACATAATTTAAAAAAATAAAAAATGTAATAGCCCTTTCAAGAATAAAAATTATTTTGTAATATTTATTTATTATTTTTTTTTTTGCCATCTTTCTCGGCTTTTATTTTTTATTTTATTTATTTATATGTTTTTTATTTTTGGTTATAACTCCTGGAATTTAAGACGCATATAAACGATATGGGTATCATTTCAAAGTACTGCAAAATGTCTTTCTATTGTTAGACATATTTTTCATATTTAACCACCTATTGCAATTATTATTTAATTTTGAAATTTTGTACCTGACTTTTCAATTAAAAATTCAATTATCTTGCAGAAAATCTCGATGCAACGACATTTGAACGCTAATTTTGTATATTCTTGAAGCCGTTATCGATAAACGACGTGAGTTAGGTCACAAACGAATTAACTCATAACCTCATTTTCATAGTGCCATAACAAAAAAAGGACATCAAAATGTATTTATTACAAATGCAAAAACAATAAAGAGCTATAAACAAATAAAGTGTTTTTATTATTAATTTTGTTTCGATCTATAAATGGATTTAGAATAAGCGGTTTTTTTTATATGAAAGTGGCACCACTAAAATGAGATGTTGACATTGTAGCTGCCGCGTTCAAAATAATTAAGTAGCTGACTATACGGCGACAAGTGTTGCTAGCGGCACATGTAGACATGTAGTCGGTAGAATGCTGTCGTGAATTTGTTTAAAGCATGAATTGTAAAATGTACTTTTTTTTTGGTTTTCAGTCTAATTATTCAACAGAAAGGTATTTAGTGGCTTACGTAGTTAACTTATAAGATAATCACCCTTATCGTGGTTGGCGTTTTTCGCCATCAAATTCGACAAATTGCAATAGAATAGAGGAAAATTTAGCTTTTTGTCCTTAAGCTATTACAAATTGCAGAATTTGAAGGCGAAAAACGTCGAACACGATAAGGCTGAATTATATGCCATAGAACTATGAAATTCAGAGTCAGTAATTTTTTTAAATGGACTCTGCACGCTTAAAATAATTAAATAAAATAATTTTCATGAAGAAACTTTTACACAAATAGTAGTTTGAGTCATGGATTTGGAAAACTAAGATAGTCCAAAAAAATTTTAAATAAATTTTAGTAGGCAGTTTTGTTTTTAATTTCATATACTTAAAGGAGTTTTATTATCAATAATTATTTTGGCGAAAAAATTTAGTGATTTATTATCTAGTTAAAAATATATACAGTCGACTCTTGATAATTTGAAATTTGAAGGGACCAGAGAAAAAGTTCAAATACTCGAGTTTTCATTTTAACGAGACTTCAAAATATCGAAAGAGAGACAGAAAAAATTCAAATTAACATGAGTTTTCATAAAAAAAAGCAAAACCATTTGCACGCACTAAATTCCGCAAAAGCAAAGCAAAGAAATTTAATTTTTTATGTTAACAACTGTCGATGTAGTGGTGTATACTAAAATCGTGGCAAAGAAACTAATGCAAACGATTTAAATTTCTTAAAAAAAACAGAAACAAAATCACATTAGGAGTTCAAATTAAAGATTGTAGAATAACCGAACTTCAAATTATAAAGGGTGTTTTTATAAGAGCTTGCTGATTTGAAATTTAAATAAAACACATGCCAAATTATGAAATGGCCAAAACAAATTTTTTATTTGGTAGATCATTTCTTGTCATTTAACATTTAAATATAATTTCGGGCATATGGCCACCACGACTATTTAGCACAAAGGTCATTCTGGAGGTCCAATTTTCGACCACCTTTTCAAGCATTTGAGGGCGTATTTCAGCAATGACACGTTGAATAATGGTTTCCAAAGCGTCAAACGTTGCTGGTTTATCCACGCAAACCAATGATTTCAGGTATCCCCACAAAAAATAATCGAGTGGCGTCAAATCACACGAACGCGGAGGCCAATTCCCCGGTCCATTTCTCGAAATAATGTTGTCGTTGAAAAGTTCTTTCAATAAGTCCATTGTTTCGCCCGCAGTATGACAAGTGGCACCATCCTGTTGAAACCACATTTCGTTTACATCCATATCTTGAAGTTTTGGCACCAAAAATTCATTGATCATGATTCTGTATCGATTTCCATTCACGGTAACGCGTCGTCCTTCTTCATTTTGAAAGAAATAAGGACCGATGATTCCACCAGCCCATAGATCGCACCAAACAGTACATTTATCGGGATGCATTGGTAATTCTTGAACGGCGTGTGGATTATCTTTGCTCCAAATATGGCAATTTTGCTTGTTGACATATCCATTCAACCAAAAATGCGCCTCATCACTGAAGAGAATTTTGCGGTAAAAAAGCGGATAAACATTTTTAATTGAACACTGTTTTTGAAAATAAATTTACACGATTTGGAAGCGTTATTCTGGAGTTAACCTGTTCATGATGATTTGCCAAACAATACTGAGTAGAGACGTCACTTTAAACTGTCAAAACAGCTGTCAGACAACAGAGTGATTCGTATAAAAAAAAAATTCATAAAAAACACCCTTTAGAACGTTGGCGAGCAGATGTCATTTTTGTAGCACATCGCAAAAAAACGAAAATAAATGGTTGTTTTATTTATTTTATATTTTGCATAAAACACAGCAATTAAAATAATTCAAATTATAGAGCGTAGAGACAAAAAATTCAAATTGTAGCGAGTCGGCCATTCAAATAATTTCAAATTATTGAGGGAACCAAATTACATAGATATTTTTCAATTTATTGAGTGTTTTTCAAGAGACTTGGAAAACAATTCAAATTACCGCGAGCTTTAAATTAACGAGTTTCAAATTATCAAGAGTCGATTGTATCTATCATATAGTGCCTCAGATGTACTTTCTGTGCATTGCAACATTCACAGCCAGCAACCATTTCTTGTTTATAAACCACTTGATGTTTATAAACATTTTGAGTGTTTTTATTTTGAGTGTTAATGATTTGAGCAGACATTAAAGAGAGAGCTGGTGGCTTGTTGTTTATGTTTTGTTTAGGTCTGGTATAGATCTTTTCCAGTATAGTCTAATTTAGTAGCTAACTGATGGATTAACGAAACGGTTTATAAGAAACGGCTGGAATTTAAAATGAAATTTTTTTTGCCGAAAAAAATTCATGTGTTTTAAATATAAAAAAGCAATTGCTAGCAAAAATTTCATAAATATATGTTGTGCATAAATATTTTTTGAAGGAATAAATGAAAAATAAACAAAATTTTAACTATAAAAAAATATATAGCAAAATAATTGTAAAAGTTGCTTTAGTGCTTATAAACCAGTTAATGTTGGTTTTAAGTGATTTTTCTTACACTTTATTAACCATTATGCATGACTAACTTACCAAATGTCAATTGGATTTACTGCTAAAACATATCATCTCTTGGCCATGCAGAATTAAGAAACTAAAAGAAAATTCTTGAAAAAGAAGATATTGAAAAAGAAAAAAAAAACGAGTACAATATTGCAAATTTCCACTTTAAACACAACACCTGGGCAGTGAAGCTCAACCGATGCTTGTTGCTTCTCCGCATGAAAATAACTGAGTGCCAGTGCCAGTGCCTGTGCATTTTTGCAACAATTTTGCGTTTAAGTCAACAAAACTTTTAAGCCATAAATACAAAGCATAACTGGGTATTAAAAACCCGTGTATACAATACGCACTATAGTGGAAAAAAGAAAATTTTGAAAAAAAAATTCGCAAATAATGTTCAACAAATTGATCACAATTAAACGAAAATTACGTGTTTAAAAAGCATTTTTTCTTGTAAACTTAAAACAACAAACGACCTTGTATGAAAAATCATTAAAGATTTTCTAAAAATAGTTGAATTATGTTTTAAACAAATAATATTCAAAATCTAATGAATACACACGGTTTGAAAACTCAACAATTAAAAGTTTCACTACCACGAATATGTACCGCAAATTAAATAAAAATTAATTTGCTATTTAAACAAAACTATGTACATGAGCCACTAACACGTCATTTAATGCCTAAGCTGGAGAAGATAAAAAATTTAAAAAAATATAAAAAAATATATATATTCAACACAAGATTTTTAGCCAATTTATTACACATACTCGTACATCTTGCTGGGGATTACATGCATACACTTATATGATTTTCAATTAAACCAACTTGTATGAAAAAAAACTATAAACCACTAAATTTGGATTTTTAAATAATATCATCAGTTTTTGCGGCTCACTTTGTTATCTTTAAAAAATCAACTAACCTACTCTTTGGCCAAAGGAAAACTTTATAACATAAATCGTCAAGGTAAGCCATTAAAATAACATAATTTGTAATAAAGCTTAAAAAAGTATTTGAACGAAATAAATTAAAATATTCAAGAGAAATTTTGATTATGCGATTTAAAACTTTGTGCATAAGCGGATTTGGAGAGATAATAATGTCTTGATATAAATTTAACGACTCTATTTTTTTTTTTTATAGCCCTTATTACAATTTTTGTAGGAATTAATGTCAATATCTTTTTTATGAATCACTTCCTAAGTTACTTAATTAAAGATAAAAATAAAATTTCAAACTTAGAAACCACACAAATGCCATGGCAGCTTATTTAATGTTATAGCTTAAGTGAAACATAAAATATTGCTACAGTAACCATTCTATTATGGTAATGCCTCAGTTGTCTCTACCGCAAACAAATGGTATGCCAAAAATAATTGTTTAAAACAAATCCGCCAGTTAATAACATCTCCGGCAATGCTAAGCAAAAGTATGCCTTTATTACTTAATTTTAGATGTTGTAAAGCACATGCCACAACCACATTGATAACAAACGATAAGCTTAAGTTATATTTTACAAAAATGTGGCACTCATTATAAAATGTGGTACAGTTTTTAGTATTGTAATGTTTACCAAAAATTTGATGGTATATAAATACATATGTGATTTGAGAGGCATTTTTAGGTAGATATGCGAATGCAATGCATGTTTTTCAATTCATACATACATAAAAATTAATTTAAATCAATATGAAATACACACTTTGAAAAAGTGATTATTTTCCTTTCTTTCAGCAGACGATTTGTTTAAAAACCAAGCGTTTCTTTAAAAACTACTTGCGAAAAAAGTTGTTATTAAAAACTTAATATTCCAAAAGTGTCCTGAAAAATATATTTTTTAAGTCTCTTAAAAATTACTATACAAAAATATACTATAATTGAAGTTTACTGCTGATTTGGTAAAGCACCAATGAAATGCATCTGCTTAACCATCAACAAATAAATTTCTTTCAAAAAATACTATTTGAATAGTTAATTTTATATATTTGGGTATTTGTTGTTTTTTTGTAAATTTGAGAAAAGAATCAGCACGAATAATATTAAAAAATTTTGTGAAAAATACTATTTGAAATTGTACTGTCGAAAACGGCGATGTTATCAAGCAATAATTTTTTAAAAATTTATATTCTGTATAAATATTTTGTTTCAAGTACTTTTAAGAGAAGATACTTTAAAAAACAGTACTTTTCGGAGAAAGTACTTTAAAAAAAAATTTTTTTTTTTAAGAAAGTACTTTTTAGAGGAATTGTATTCAAGATAGTTTTTTTTTAGAAAAAGTACTTTTTGTTAAAAGTACTTTTCATAAATAGTACTTTTCGTAAAAAGTTTTCTTAGTAAATAGTAATTTTCGTAAATAGTAATTTTCGTAAAAAGTACTTTTCGTAAAAAGTACTTTTTGTAAAAATTACTTTTCGTAAAAAGTTTTTTTTTCGTAAATAATAATTTTCGTAAAAAGTACTTTTCATAATAAGTACATTTCGTAAAAGGCATTTTTCGTAAAAATTACTTTTCGTAAAAAGTTTTTTTTCGTAAACAATAATTTTCGTAAAAAGTACTTTTAATAAAAAGTACATTTCGTAAAAGGTACTTTTCGTAAAAAGAACTATTCGTAATAAGTACTTTTCGTAGAAGTACTTTTCGTAAAAAGTGCTTTTCGTAAAAAGTGCTTTTCGTAAAAAGTGCTTTTCGTAAAAAGTGCTTTTCGTAAAAAGTACTTTTCGTAAAAAGTACTTTGGGTAAAAAGTACTTTTCGTAAAAAGTTTTTTTTTCGTAAAAAGTTTTTTTTTTCGTAAATAATAATTTTCGTAAAAAGTACTTTTCATAATAAGTACATTTCGTAAAAGGTACTTTTGGTAAAAATTACTTTTCGTAAAATTTTTTTTTTTCGTAAACAATAATTTTCTTAAAAAGTACTTTTAATAAAAAGTACATTTCGTAAAAGGTAATTTTCGTAAAAAGAACTATTCGTAATAAGTACTTTTCGTAGAAGTACTTTTCGTAAAAAGTGCTTTTCGTAAAAAGTGCTTTTCGTAAAAAGTGCTTTTCGTAAAAAGTGCTTTTCGTAAAAAGTGCTTTTCGTAAAAAGTACTTTTCGTAAAAAGTACTTTTCGTGAGAAGCATTTTTCATACATTTGTACTAAAGTACAAAAAGTCTATTTGGAAAAAAGTTCCTTTGATTTGAAAAAGTACTTTTCAGGAATATCAGTTTTTTTTGAGAAAGTTGTGTTTACGTAGAGTCGTTTTAGAATAAGTATCTCTTTTATTAAGTACTTTTCGTAAAAAGTACTTTTCGTAAATAGTATCTACTTTTCGTAAAAAATACTTTTCGAAAAAAGTACTTTTCGTAAAAAGTACTTTTCATACTTTTATACTAAAGTACAAAAATTCCATTTGGAAAAAGTACCTTTGATTTGAAAAGTACCTTTCAGGAATATTAGTTTTTTTGAGAAAGTACTTTTTACGTAGAACTATTTTAGAATAAGTATCTTTGTTATAAAGTATTTTTGGAAAAAAGTTCTTATTTGTAAAAAAGTACGTTTGGAAAAAAGTACTTTGCAAAAGAGTACTTTTAGAAAAAAGTTGTGTTTGGAAAAGGTACTTTTGGAAAAACTACTTTTAGAAAAAGGCACTTTAAAAAAAATACTTTTGGAAACAAGTACTTTTGGGAAAAACTACTTTTGGAAAAAGTACGTTTGGAAAAAATACTTGTGGTAAAAAAGAACTTTTGTAAAAAAATACTTTTGAAAAAAGTACTGCCTAAAAGTATTTTTCTGTATCGTATTTGTTTTCGAAAAATATATCTTTTGAAATAAAGTACCCTGAATATGATAAAAAAAGCCCATTAATCATATATGTGTGCGGTGCAGTTGTGTTTCTTCGGCTACAAAATGGTGTTATATTTCTTTGCAAATTAATATTTTGACCTGTTTGCCAAAATACTGTACTTTCTTCAGCACTATGCAAACTCGAAAAGTCCTATGGTACACCAAAAGCTAGTTCATTACAATCAATAGATTTCACTAGTTTTAGTAATTTCGTATGGCAGCAAAAATTTAAATTCATAGCGGTAGACTCTGACTTGAAGCCGGCTAGAAGGAATCAGCTTTACTTACCTCGGATTAGACCAATTTTGTGTTGTATGATTGTGTTTTTTAGTATTCCCAATTTAATATATGTATATATATATATATATATATATATATATATATATATATATATATATATATATATATACATCGAATTCAGTAGCAATTAATTTTATTTCTCCTGAAATAATCTTCCATGGAGATTTGCTGGGAATTTTGCGCCGTATACAACTTGATTGCCATTAATAAAATTACTTACTTTAAATGATGAGAAACACTGCATAATGTTTCATTTGTGATAAATTTCATAATCTTCTTTTTAGCCAATAATAATTTTAATATTCCACGTACTTCTAGGAGGCACTTATATCTCAATGAATGCCAGTCTTTCGAACAAGTTATACTAAGCAGAATATATATTTTTGTTACTGTAATATATTCTTAATTCTTATTCTTTGTTACTGCAACATCCTCATGTCATTAAACATTTTATGACCAACATTTAAATATGTTACATAATTATTTTCCTCATATTGGTCGCATTAATTAATAAGTTTATTTGAATATATTTTTTTAATAACTCTTGTGTTGAAACTATTTTAAAATAATAAACACATATATGTTTTTATGACAGTAATTAATACAATTAACAAATACTAATCACTTTTAAAGACATAGTAAATTTTATTCATGTTAATTAAGCTAATCACGTTGAATCAATAAATCAAATTAGAAAATTTTTTCATTAATATCTTTCATTTTTCGGAACAATATTTAAGCATGAAGTTATTTTAATTTCGAACTTAATTTCTCCACCAAACATTATGTAATATTTATATGTTACAAAACAAATTATTATTAATGAGATTTAAATAAAATATGTAAATATATATTGAAATATATTAATGAAGTAATGGAAACTGAATGAAAATTTTATCATTTCTAATTTTTTAAATAGTAATAGTAATTATTCACGCAATGAAATTAAAATATCTTGTTTTTTATATAAAAGTCCAAAAATTTCCCACATTAAGGGAATATATGTATATTCATTTTAAGATTTTCATATAATAAAATGTCGCAATTAAATAAATTTGTTTATATCCAATTAATGAAGCTTAAAGCTAATTAATAAAGTACGATATCTCTTCACAACAGTCAATATGTTAATGAAATTACATATAGACATCAATAGTATACAAAAAGCTTTTCTTATAAATTTCCTGCAGGCAGTTTTATATGATTATTCTTTTTTGTTTATGTATTTTCTTTAAGCCATAAATATAAATAGTTTTTACAGCCAAAACTAAATGACAAGATTTGTTATAGTTACAGCGCTTGGACTTTGTAATTAATCATTAAGTTTTTTATTTAGATAAAATTTCATTTTTTAAGGAAGCCAATACGGCCTTCAACACAACAAACAAGCCGCTAAAGTAATAAATAATCTAGGAATTGTTTTTGTTTATGTAGAACTGTGTTAATGGCTGTTTCTTGTTTTTCAGAAACTTTGAAAAAGAAAACAAAGTTTTTTTTTTTGCCAGAGATGATGAAAAAAAGATCTCAGTTAGACTTATCTGTATCACTACCAAAATTTGAAGTGGTTTGTATGTGTTTAGTGAACAGAAAGTTGAGATTGTGGGCTATCAGACTAAACGTGGGTATTAGTTACGCTAATAGCGGCACTCAGGGGTTGACTACTGCTCTTGCAATGCATTGGGGTCTTGCGTCTTTATGTTACCAAAGAAAGCCTAACCCACCGCGACTTGTAGTGATAACAATACATACTAGTTATGTTTGAAGATTTTGTTTAATTTGTTTTCATACATAAATAATAAAATAATTAAATTTTTTTTTCAAAAAGTACTTTTTAAAAAATTTTTTTTTTCAAAAAGTACTTAAAAAAAAGTCCCTTTTTCAAAATTTTATTAAAAGTACCTTATTTAAAAAAAAAATTTTTTCTAAAAGTACCTTTTTCCAAAAAAAATATTTTTTATTAAAAGTACCTTTTTCCAAAAAAAAAAATTTTTTTCTAAAAGTACCTTTTTCCAAACAAAATTACTTACTAAATCTAAAAAAAGTACTTATCTAAAAAATTTTTTTTAAAGTCCCTTTTAAAAAAAAAAAATTTATTAAAAGTACCTTTTTTAAAAAAATTTTTTTTTTTTCTAAAAGTACCTTTTTCCAAAAAATTTTTTTTTATTAAAAGTATCTTTAACCAAAAATTTTTTTTTTTTAAAAGTACCTTTTTCCAAACAAATTTTTTTATTAAAAGTACTTTTTCCAAAAAAAATTTTTTTTTCTAAAAGTACCTTTTTTAAAACAAAATATTTTTAAGTACTTCTTTTAAAAATTTTTTTTCTAAAAGTACTTTTTTCCAAAAAAAAAATTTTTTCATTAAAAGTACCTTTTTCCAAAAAAATTTTTTTTTCTAAAAGTACCTTTTCCTAGAAAATTTTTTTTTTTTAAGTACATCTTTTATATACACTTTTTAACTTAGTAATTTAAGAAAGTACCTTTAAAAAACTTCTTGTAAAGAGTAATTTTTTTTATTTAGAAGTACTTTTACCAAAATGAACCTTTTCAAAAACCACGTTTCTAAGTAAACTTCTTTTCTAAAAATACTTTGTAGCACTTTTTTCGTGATTGTTTTTTTCAAAAAGTACTATTTACGAAAAGTATTACTTTTTAAAACAAATTGTTTTCTTTATGTGAAAACAGTACTCTCTTCCTAAAGTACCATTCTTCTTTCCAAAATACTTTTTCCGAAAGTTTTCATGTGTTAAAAGTATATTTTCCTACCTAAAAAGTATAATTTCCAAAAATAACATTTCCTGTAAGATATTTTTTTTTGAAAAGTACCTTTTCTGGGAAGTATTTTTTCACAAAAGTCAAAGTTAAGGCGCCATTTTCCCTACTTATGAAAAAAGTACCAAACTTATTTTCTGGCAACATTCGTATGATATTGCAATTTTTGGTCCAGCCGTCGTTGTTTCCGAAAATCCCTTCTTAGGGGATCTATTCATCGGCAGGGGGACCTACAGATAACTTAAATGTTGTCTCTAGCCATATTCGTTACGCCAGGCAGTCAGTAATATTATGTAAATTTATACATAAACTAAAATTATCTAAATGTAAAAGCCTTGCAGCTTGTAGCTTATTGTTTCAACTAAACTCAATATCATTTATTAAATTATTTATTTAAATTCAAATTTTCTTTTGAAGTTAATTGCTGCTGCTCAAGATAATGCAATTACATATATTTTCTATGAAATGAGGTAATTTTAAATACAAAAGTGTTGTCTTGCTTTTATAATATCTAAATTATTATATTATCTAATTGCTTATTAAGAGCAATCAAGTGGCTCTAGCGTAAGGAGAGAAAAGCAGACATGAAAATCTATTCTGTAGGTAGACTCAAGTAAATAAAAGCAATAAATTTGTATTGTTTTCAATGCATTTGTTGAGTTTTCGTTTCAAAAGTATTTGAAGAAACTGTTTCGTAATGCAAATGTTAAACTTATTGGATTTTTAGAAGAAATTTAAAAGTACATATCTTTAAATAATTCATTTTTACGAAGCAAAAGATGAAATAATGTGATAATATATTGAAGTTGAAGATTCTACTTATTATACTTTCTGATATAATGTAAATGTTTGGCAGTAAAATATTACCGAATAGGCAAATACTGAATTTAATAATTATTTTTCTTTCTTATAGAAATCAATCAAAAGAGGGTTTTAGTATAAAATTAATAACTCTGCTGATTACTTAAGCAGCTGTTTGTTATGAACATGTCGTATATATAAAATACGTTCTGTTATTTATGCTGCCGGTGGTAAATAGTTTTTCCAGCTTTCCTTTTTTAAGCAAAAAGTCTTGGGAAATTATTATAAAATTTTAGCATCGAGTTTGAACCTCAAAAATAAAGTAAAACTTATGTATTCTTTATATTTTCATAGTCAAAACTAAATTCGAAATGTGAAATAGTTCTTTTTTAAAGTTTATTACATGTCCAAATTTAATTTTTTTATCCAGCAATTGTAGAATATGCATTTTTTGCCATGTTCGAATTTTCGAAAATAATTTCGAAAATTCGATATTGGGTAAAATATAAATTTTTAAGCCTTAATTTTATGTATTCTCATTTTACATGCAAAATATTAAAAAGTTTAGCAGTGAATTGTTATCTTAAATTCGAACATGGTTTCGAAATTGCATGAAAAGTTATAAATTTTTTGCAAATATATCTGCTAAAATGAAGATATACTATTTTGAGTTGTATTCGATAACACCAGGTTTATTTAAACGTTTTAAGAACTGATTTCGAAATACATATTCCAAATACAGTCGAACTTCTCTAATTTGAACTTCTATTACTTGAATTTTCCATAAGTTGAAGCAAATTCCGTGGCAACAGCATCTAGGAGAGAAATTCCACTAGACTTTACTTCTATAACTTGAACTTCTATAACATGAATTCCTCCATAAGTTGAAGAAAAATAGGAGCACAAAGCTTCCGTAATTTGAATTTTTTTTAGAAAATTTCTCTCTTTTGCTTACAAAAGTTACAAATTAGTCGCTAATTGTGAATAAAGATTGTCTTGATTGTCTTGATCTTGATTTGATGCTTGAAAGTTCATTATAGAACTAGAATTTTAAAAGAAGCTGTAGTTCGTATTGAAAAAAATTGTAAACACGATATTAATGTGCTAGAATGCATTCACCATTTATCAAGAGCTTTGGATATCGATGTTACTAGCCAGACAATATCGAACTGCTTTACAAAGTGTGGATTTGGTCAACATTCAATGTGGGACGAAGAGGATGACATTCCTTTAGCATTATTAAATGATTTTGATGGCAACGCATACATATGTTTTAAATGATAATTATGAAGTTTGGCTAAACTTAAATGGCATAGAATCCAAAAGTTGTACTGTTCAAGAGTTTCTGGACATTGATAGTGAGTTGATAACTTCTGAGTTTCCTTCTGATGAAAATATTATTGAAGAATGTACCGCCGAATCTGAAACGCAGTCTGGAGAAATAATAGATAGCGATGAGGACGACGTTGAGAAGACAATTAAGCAACTATCCAAACAAGTTATAAAAGAATCATTTGAAAATTTCAAATTCATTCTTAAACACAAATGAAAAAGCATGAGATGACCACTATAAAGCACTGCACAAATTAGAATCACTTTTTGCTCAAAGTAAAAGTAAAAAAAAAACAGTCAAAATTCAATATTTTAGTATATAGTATCTTAATCCATTAAAAATTGCTGCTGTTAAACCTAAAAATGAATTGCTGTTAAAAATAATTGTTTTTTCTTACTATTTGGAACGTTTTTAAAACTGATTCTCAAAGTTGAAGTCTCCGTAAATTGAAGTTTTTTTCGGGATAATGGTGATTCAATTTATAGAAGTTCGACTGTACATTTTAATATTATGACCAGTGTTGCCACAAAGACAATAAATTTTTGGTATCTAAAAAATACATTAACAGAAATGAGAAAAAATTTTAAATTTCTATCGATATCCGAAAAACCGAAATGATATTGTCTAAAAACAATATTTAATTTTTTGTATATTATTCGACCTTATTTTTGACTAAAATTTTTAATTCTTATCTTCAGGCTCTAAGTCTAAGAATTGAAAATAAAACTCCGTTTTTTTGTATATTATTTTCGCATTCATTTAATTTGTTTTCCAGTTTTTCCTGAAGAAGAACACCGAAGGTGTTTGAAATATTTAAAGAAAATATATAAATGAATACGAAAATAAAATATAAAAAAACAGAGTTTTATTTTCAATTCTTAGACCTAGAGCCTGAAGATAAGAATTAAGAATTGTCTAAAAACTTTTTCTATTTCTGCTAGGTAAATTATTTCTTGAAAACGAAGTTCTGATGGTTTCGCTTCAAGTTTTTCTTTTATATAAAAATATATTCATATCTTTATACTGAAATTTCTTAGCCGTTTCTTACTATTAAATTTCATAATTTCGGCTGGTTAATAAATTTAATTTTATACAACTTTTTATGTTGTGATAAAAGACCGAGCTGACAAGACAATTTATTTGTGTTTTACGAAATATGATGTTATTCAAACTATTCTTAAAGTTCGATTTTAATAATTATTAAAAGAATTTCGCCGTTCAAAATTTAAGAAAATTTTAATATATAAAACATTTTTTAAAAATTACATATGTATCAAAATACCCATATAAGAAAAACAAGCAACATGAACAAAATTAAAATTTTAAAGTTAAACAAAAATTCACAAGAAATTATTATTCTTTCAATTTTACTTTAACACAATCCAACGCTTGATTAATAAGTTTTACACAGCGAAAATAATCATCTGGATGACAACAAACTACCGTGAAAAATTTAATTATTTAATTTATTTGTCAGCATGATGGCAAACTCTTAAGTCCTTAATTTCAAGCTATCGAAAAGTTTTCAAGCATTCCTTAATTCTTGTCTTAGTGTCAAATAATAAAACAATTTTCTTACTTCAAGGCCATTCCTTGCTTATTTTCATCACATAAACGATAGCCAATAAATGTTGGAAATAAATCCTCCTAAAACTTAATTTTATAATCTTTGCCAGACATGTCCGGCATATTAATTTAACGAAATGCGTCTTTTGTATTAATACAGATTTTTCTTTAAGACACCATGCATTTTATCTCAACAACGAAGTCCGGAGTAATTGTGTATCAAATAATAAATGCACCACATTTCACTGTCAATAGGCGCTAACTGCCATAAGCACGTATTCTGTTACAAATCTTTAAAATCTTAACAACAACAAAATTAGTAATACACCTGTATTTAAAGCAAAAACCTTTTAACAGCACGTATTTAGCAATTTTAAAGTATTAAAAGACAAGTATTAACGTATTTGTGATCATTGAAAAAAGAAACAACAAAAATAAACAAATAAACAAGAAAAAACCAAGAACAACAACAAGCAATCGACATAAAAATCAAATAATTTTTATGGTTTTTGTCTGTTCCATTCATTGTTAAGTATCCGGCCAAGTATCTGAAACTGAAATACCTGTTAACAAAATAACTAGACGTTTATTGGTTTTTTACCTTAAGTTTGAGTGTAAAATTAAAGCAACAAAATATTACAAGCAAATAGAACGTGATTGGCATAGATAGTACTTTTGTTTTCTTAGTTCAATAAAGTAATATTTACAATAAATCAATAGACAGGAAACAACAATAATTAATAAGGGAATTTAAGAAAAATTTTATAGTGTTTTTTTTTTAATTTAATTGCAACACATTATTTCTTGGGAAAAAATATTCTTAAAGAACTATTCGAAGTATTCGAAGGCTTTTTTCTAAGAAACATGTTTTCAAATTTAATTAGCAAAACTATAAAAATATAGAAATTTAAATATCACATAAGAATTTTATAGAACTTTTTTTCTGATTTAGCACTTAATTCTTTTACAGTGGCTTTTTTTGAGTTAGGCTATCATGATGTAAATGAATTACAGCTGCTTCATAATGTCGCTGGGTTATCTATTTATCTACTTATTATGCACAAAATTATGTTAACATCATTTATCACTATAGTTTTAACAAACAAAAAAAGTTATTAAAGCAACATATTGCTGGCCCATAAATCTTACATAATAAAATCATAACTACAAAATTGTTGTTGATCAATCAGTCATGTATTGGTGAAAAGGTGTGTCACGTTTTTGTCAAACTAAGTCATTGAGCTTTAATGTTGGCTTAAATACTTTCCATTTCATTTAATTAAAACGGATTTGTAGCAGCCACACAATTTATTGGCGTGCATACATTTTGCAAAACTTATATGGCCATAAGAATTTAAGCTAGAAAAATGTAAAATAGCACAAATTCTTTGCAGCAATTTTTTTTTGTGGCAGGCATATCAATATAATAGTAAAGGGTGTTTTTATAAGAGCTTGCTGATTTGAAATTTAAATAAAACACATGCCAAATTATGAAATGGCCAAAAAAAATTTTTTATTTGGTAGATAATTTCTTGTCATTTAACATTTAAATATAATTTCGGGCATATGGCCACCACGACTATTTTGCCAAAAAGGTCATTCTGGAGGTCCAATTTTCGACCACCTTTTCCAGCATTTGAGGGCGTATTTCAGCAATGACACGTTGAATACTGGTCAATCGTTGCTGGTTTATCCACGTAAACCAATGATTTCAGGAACGCGGAGGCCAATTCACCGGTCCATTTCTCGAAATAATGCTGTCGTTGAAATGTTCTTTCAATAAGTCCATTGTTTCGCCTGCAGTATGACAAGTGGCACCATCCTGTTGAAACCACATTTCGTTTACATCCATATCTTGAAGTTTTGGCACCAAAAATTCATTGATCATGATTCTGTATCGATTTCCATTCACGGTAACGCTTCGTTCTTCCTCATTTTTAAAGAAATAACGACCGATGATTCCACCAGCCCATAGACCGCACCAAACAGTACATTTATAGGGATGCATTGGTAATTCTTGAACGGCGTGTGGATCATCTTTGCTCCAAATACGGCAATTTTGCTTGTTGACATATCCATTCAACCAAAAATGCGCCTCATCACTGAAGAGAATTTTGCGGTAAAAAAGCGGACCTTCGTCTAATTGATTAAGCGACCAATTACTGAATTCACGGCGCTTATGATGATCGTGTGGCTTTAATTCTTGCACCAATTGAATTTTGTATGGCACCAAACCCAAATCCTTACGCAAAATTTTCTGTAAAGTCGATGGACGAAGTCCAACTGCCGTTTTCTTCGACACTGGCCTCATCGACAGCAATATTTTCTTCTGTACGCACTCTTTTCATTCTTTTCGGTGGCTTGGCATCCAAAAGAGTGAATGTAAACCGAAATTTGGTAATTACGTTTTTTTGGTGGTCTCAGACGGACGATTATGTGCCCCATAAAATTCTCGAAGTGCTCTATAAACATTTTTAATTGAACACAGTTTTTGAAAATAAATTTCAACGATTTGGAAGCGTTGTTCTGGAGTTAACCTGTTCATGATGATTTGCCAAACAATACTGAGCAGAGACGTCATTTTAAACTGTCAAAACAGCTGTCAGACAACAGAGTGATTCGTATAAAAAAAACTGCATAAAAAAACACACTTTAAAACAAGTAAAAACGTTATATTCGACCGGGCCGAATCTTAAATCTCTCCAAATATTTAGTAAGTAAATTTAAAATGTGTAACTTGGTGGGACAGACTTGCCTTAAGAAATCTCTGTACCCCATTTAAAATCTCTATTCTGACAGAGTCATTCCGGGAAGAACCGTGGACGATACGTTTCACCTCTGCAAGATCAGAGAATATCTCAGATTCTTATAGGCTTAAGGAATAAAAATTGTTCAATATTTACACTATTTTTGTGGGTGCTGTTGGCTGAAGTAGTAGAACACGAGACTATGAAGCAGAGGGTCGTGAGTTCGAGGCCGCGCTGAGTCATGAAATATTGTGTTGCATTCTTCTGAACAACATTAGTGCATGGTTGTGTTAGCTGTTGCCACCCAGTTTCAATGATGTAAGCAAAGCACTGGCCACTGCACATAATTGGCAGCGACTGACACTGTCATATATGTACTAAAAGCAGAGTAAGAGCACCCTCCTTCGCCGGCCCTGTAGCAAAAATTAGCCGGCGAAGTAAAAGGTTGAAATAGCTACAAAAACAACTGTCTATCTTCTCGTCTTTCCTAATCTGTCCCCTCAATACTATCCCCTCGTTTTCAGTTCCGGCGCAATGCATTGCATATATGGGGGTCATCCTCTGAGTGCTGGTTCGAGATAAAAAAAATATATATAATATCGTACGTCAACGCCCACTAAAGGGGACGGGGTCCAAAAATAGACTATATCATGTTTTCCACAGGCGAACGTATGGACATTGCTAGATCGTCTCAGACTTCATAACTGATCAAGAATGTATACACTTTATGCGGTCCAATTCTTTTTTAGAGGATATTAAAACTATATTTTGTGGGGGTTTCTCTGGAAAAGGCCGTGGGGGAGACATTTCACCTTTGCCATAAGACTCTAAAAATAAATATACAAATGGGATAATTAAATTTAATGTAAAAAAATTTATTTTTTTATAGGGTCATTTAGGGGGCAAAGGGGGAGGAGCGTGGGTCAGAGGAATAACAGGTTACGTCTCAGCTTCGTCATTAAAGCTTAAACATTTTATTTTTAAGGAATGTAGGCTTAAGTAAAACAATTTGTTAAATTTTTACACTATTTTTGCATACAATAACGCCTACTAAAGGGGCGTAGTAAAAAAAAAATTTTTTTTATTAGTTTCTTCGACATAAACATATATCATTTGCCTAACAAAATTACAAAAAAAAAACTTTACAAAATATGTTGCTGTTTAGAGGTTGGTTTAGTTTTTCTTAGGGAACCTTTTTTCCCTTTGGCCGGATTCAGCCCATTTACAAATTTCACCTGTGCTATCCCTCAGAATTTATCTATACCAAAATTTTAAAGGCCTGGCTCTTTTCGCTTGGACTGTAACGTGATTTCCACAGGCGGACGAACGTGGCTAGAACGTCTTAGATTTCATCATTGATCAAGAATATATTTACTTTATGGAGTCTTAAGAATAAGAAAGAGAATATGACCTCCAATTCTTTTTTGGAGAGTATAATAGTATATTTTTAGTGTTTGGTACACCATTTCCAATTGGAAAAAAAGATTGTCTAATAAAATTTGTTCTAATATATTAAAAATAAATTTTATTATTATATAAAAAAAAATACATAAAACCGTGAATAGCAATTCGATATATATAATATATCCTCTTAAGAAAATTTTAGCATAAGTGTTTCATGCATTTTTTAACCAATTTTTTTTTTTAAACACAAACTGCAAATTGAATTGATAAAAACTGGGATGGATAACATTCGATCAGTTTTACCGAAAAGTTAAAAAACAACTTACAACAAACTGCTATAATTATAGGTAACGTTCGACTCAATTTTTATATTTAATTGTTAATATATATATATATATATATATATATATATATATATTTTTTTTTTATTTTTTTTTCAGTGTAGTGAAATGCAATAAAATCACTAGACTTTTATAAATATATTATAATATAAATTTATAAATACAATTGAATTGATAAAATCAGGAAGGGGTAACATTCGGTCAAAAACTTAAAAAAAAAATGCAACAAATTTTTAAAGGTAACGTTCGATTCAATTAATAATTATTAATAATTGTGTTTAGTGTAGTGAAATGCAATAAAATTGTAAGAATTTTGTATAACAAGAATATTAAAATTATTATATATTATTGAACTGTAGATAACGTTCAATACACTCTTTAGTATACAAACTGTAATAAATCAATAAATTTTTTCCAGTGTAGTAATATACCAAAAATTTACCAAGATTTCAATTGAATTACAATAATTTAAGCACTAAAAATGATTCATCACGCATTCCCAGAAACAATAACATTCAATACAAAACCACCGATCAATTGAAAATACTATGATTTCTACCGCTCTTGCTATTTAAAATATTTAAAATATGTATGTTTACTAATCAAGGTAAACTTTATTAATATATTCATATATTTATTAAGTTGCTTTTGTTAAATTTATTAGGTTTTAATGTGCAAAAGCACAGCAGTCAATTTCTCTAAAACAAATTTGTCATACAATTTTAATGTCATGCAGAAAGAAGCCATTGGATATGTTACCTTCTCTTTTGGGTTTAGCTTTTAGAGTTTGTCTTTTCAATGAATTTTTTTTTTAATTTATTGCAATAGATATATTTGAAGTTATTATTTTCATACTAAATAATTTATGCAGAAATATAAGTTCCCATACATTTCACTTTCTTTCACTTTAAGCTGCGCTTAAAAATTCAGATATGAGCTATTGTTTTAGTTTAATTTCCCTTTCGGTCTTGTTAATATGTTTTTTTTTCCAAAAAAAAAACATTTTCTCTTTATTAATATTAAAATCTAAAGCTATAAAGAAAAAAAGTAATAATAGCAAGTTCACATAAAAATAAAATGCCATAAATCTAGTTTAAGATCATTTGCAAAAGTGAAACAGAAAATGAAATGACAGAAATTAAGATCATCTTCATATCCGTGAGATATTTCAACTCAACACAATTCATAAGCAAAGAGAGAGAGAGAGAGAGAGAGAGAGAGAGAGCGGTAATTAGAGTTTGCATTTAACCAACAAAAAAGAGTGACTATTAAAATAAAATTTTGATTTAAGTTTTAAACGAATTTAAAATTCTAAAACTAAAACACTGAACGTACAAAAATGCTTCTACTTGTCAATTTAATTTCTGCCTTAGCTCAGCACACTTTTCACTACAATTACCAAGTTTATATCCATCCGCCTGACTAAATCCTTCTTGTAACTAAAATGAAATTGTGAAATGTGTTAATTTCTATCATAACATGTTAAGGCTTAAGAGCCAACACCCCCTTTTTCGTAACAGCTGACTTTACATATATTTTGCTTGCACCTTAATTTATAAATTAAAATATTTAATTTAAAAATTTTAACATTCACTTTTTACCACTTCTTAACTTAAGCTAAACATGACACAATGTTGGTAACCTTTTTTAATCTTTACATCAGAGAACGGCATTAGGTGATTACAAAATTTTTTTCAATCTTAATTGAATATTATTTTGCCTTCATACAATTAAATCATTGCTTTTAAATCATTCAATTATTGAAAAAATTTTTGACTCTGCAATTTTAAGGCCCGTTGAAATTCAGGGACGAAATACTGAATCATTTCTTCTTAAAACAATTAATTTTTTTTATTTTAATATAAACAAGTAAAAACTTTATATTCGACCGGGTCGAATCTTAAATACCCTCCCAATATGGAGTAAGTAAATTTTTTTTTTTTATCTTGGACCAGCACTCAGGGGATGACCCGTATATATGCGATGCATTGCGCCGGAACTGAAAACGAGGGGATAGTATTGAGGGAACAGATTAGGAAAGATGAGAAGATAGACAGTTGTTTTTGTAGCTATTTCAACCTTTTACATCGCCGGCTAATTTTTGCTACAGGGCCGACGAAGGTGGGTGCTGTTACTTTGCTTTTAGTACATGATAGTGTCAGTCGCTGCCAATTATGTTCAGTGACCAGTGACTGTGCGTTCATCATTGAAACAGGCTTGGCAACAACTAATACAACCACGCACTAATGCTGATCAGAAGAATTCAACACAATATTTCTTGACTCAGCGCGGGCTCGAACTCACGACCCTCCGCTTCATAGTCCTGTGTTCTACTACTTCAGCCAACAGCACCAGCGATGCTGGTGAATTCTTTTCGCATTGGTTTCATTTAACATGGGAAGAGAAAGCCGAGAAAAATCTGCTTCAATTGTCATAGAATTAGAAGTCACTATGGAGGAAATTTACAATGGGAATGTGTCCAAAATAGTATAGTATAAAAGGACATCATATTGCCAGCACTGCAATGGGGAAGGTGGGCCAAAAGACGTCCAAGAAAAATGTGGGGCTTGTAACGGTATGGGTCGCACTACTGGATACGTATTTATGGGCTTGACACCAGTGGAGACTATCTGCTTATCCTGTGAAGGTAATGGTAATATAATTCCCGAAAACCTGCGCTGTACATCGTGCCAAGGTAAAGGTCTAGTGGAAGAGAACGTGAAACGTGATATTGTCGTCGAGAAGGGCGCACCCAATATGCTAAAAATAACATTCCCTTCTGAGGGTAACCAAGTAAATTTAAAGTGTTTAACTTGGTGGGACAGAGTTCCTTTATATAATATCCTACGTCAACGTCCACTAAAAGGGGCGGGGTCCCAAAATAAACTATATCATGTTTTCCACAGACGAACATATGGGCATTGCTAGACCGTCTTAGACTTCATTACTGATCAAGAATATATATACCTTATGGGGTCCAATTCTCTTTGGCGGGGTCGCTCTGGCAAGGGCTGTGGGGGAGACATTTCACAAGTCAGAAAACTCTAAAAATAGATGTTTGGGATAATTACAAAATTTAAAAAATTTATTTTTTTTATAGGGTCACTTAGGTGGTAAAGGGGAGGAGGGGGTAGGGCAGAGGGGTACCAGGCTACATCTCAGCTTCGTCATTAAAGCTTAAAAATGTTATTTTTAACGAATGTAGGCTTAAGTAATAAAATTTTATAAATTTTTACACTATTTTTGCATATAATAACGCCCACTAAAGGGGGCGTGGTCTAAAAAAAATTTTTGGCTCCAAGTTTAACGCGTTGGACCTTCTTTAATAGAAAAATATATCATTTGCTTAACAAAATTACAAAAAAAAAATCTTTAAAAATTATGTTGTTTTTAGAGGTTTGTTTAGTTCTTCTTAGAGGAACTTTTTTCCCTCTTGCCCGATTTAGGCCATCTCCGAACTTAACCTGCTCTAAGCTTCAAAATATATTAATAATAAATTTCAAGAGTCTAGCTCTTTTCGTTTGGACTGAATCGTGGTTACCACAGATGGACGAACCGACATGCTCAGATCGTCTTAGATTTCATCACTGATCAAGAGTATATATACTTTATGGGGTCTCAGATGGATATTTCACTGCGTTACAAACGGAATGACAAAGTGAATATATCCTTCATATTCTTTTTTGCAGAGTATATAAACTGCATTTTTACTACGAAGTAACAACAACTATGATGATGATTTCAATTCAAAACAAAAACTCTGGAGGCAAATTACGGCATTCGATATCGATGGAAATTCCCATTAAAATTGTATTGAAATTTTGATCGATATCGAGAGCTGTAATATGGTTTCCAATCTATTGAAACCCGGGAATATTTAAAATATTTACTAAACGATATTCATATTAACCCATATCGTCCCAGGGATTTTTTTTCGAATCAGTTTATAAGACTTCGTAGTTAAATGGTAATCCGAAATGGTGTCCGAAATTTTTTAAAAATGTTTATTAAAAATTTTTTTTTAAATTTTCATTAGCATTTTTTTTTAATTTTCATTAAAATTTTTTTTCAAAATTGTCTTTAAAATTTTTTTTAACATATTCATTAAAATTTTTTTTTAATTATCATTAAAAAATTGTTTAAAAATTTTCATCAAAAATTTTTTTTTTAATTTTCATTAAAAATTTTTTTAAGAGTCTTTATTAAAAATTTTTTTAAAAACTTTCCTCAACAGATAAAAAAATGCTTGAAATGTACTGTTCGAAAAATCGAACACTGGGACGAAATGGGTTAAGCAACGTTGAGGTTTGTTATATGAAAAAATTTTAATAAAAATTTGAGTGTATGATTGATTCAAGCAAAGGAATGATGTTTGCAGTTCTCTGTTTAACATCTTTACACAACTGCACGTTCATATTAGAAACAACATGTCGTATTGAGCTATAATTGCAATATATTATTTCTATTAAATAACTAGTCTCACAGATAATTGGAAAAGTTGTATGAAAAGGAATTTTATTATAAATATTGCGGCTTTTGTTCATATCCACTACAAGGCTGCCACTGCCAACTCTGTGGGGTGTAATCAATAACTTTGACCCTAAAGACAAAGAAAGTGTGTTTCTAACCATTCTTTGGTTTTATTTCCTTTTTTGTTTTCTTATCTCTAGTTTTTCACTTTGTTTGTATTTATTTATTTATTTTTTTATATTTTGTAACGTATTGTTTTTTATGGTGGCTTACCGCATCATTAACGAACAAATTTATTTGTGAAATAAACATATAAATAGTTAATTGAAGTTTAAGAAACTATTAACTTCTTTCATTTAATTGAACTGCGGAAAAAAATAATAAACTTTGTAGCTAAAGCTCTTAATTTATCTATGATTTACAACAATAACTGCTAAAGGTATTAATAGTTTCTTTTTTTTTAGAAAAAGCCGTTTTATAAAATTCAATTTAATTATTTAGAAAAGTAGAGCAACCGTAGTTTTTAGTAATTTTTTTTTTCAATCTCATTAAGTTATTTTTTTTTTCACTAGAATTGGCTGAATTTTATTATATGATTGGATTTATTATGTCAATATTTTAAATACTTAGTATTTCAATTAGTCAGCTTACGTTTTATTATTTAGTTTTCTTAGAATTGTTTTTGCTGTACAACAGTGTGAAAACCCCAAGTCAATATTGATGGAATGTTAATAATTGCTGCTACCGACAGGTGCCAAGAAACCGCAAAAAATATATATTTAAATTAATAAATAAATAATGTTCATTCAGAATTGTGAAAATATGCACCAAAACCTTTACCTGTTTTCGTTTACAGATGATTTCATTATAAAAATACTCAGTGAGTCAGCATGATGACACACAAAAATGCTTTCTTTTATTGAGTAAAAATTGCATTAAGTAAAAAGGAATAACATTGAAAATGACTGGATTACATACCAAATTTCAAATGAAGTGCCTTAAAATCAGCCAAACATCAACACGTGTTTGATGGAATTTCTTTAGATATCATTAAGTCCTTTTGACTACTAAAAGAATTTTAAATACGTAGGCAGTTTGTTAACTCCTTGGATATTTATATACAATTTTTATTCCGCTAATAAGTATTTTAATTTTGAAAATAATATTGCTTTAGATCAATACATTTAGTCTGGTCCTTCCAAATAATTGGTTTTTTCAATGGCCACAAAATCGGTGTCTGTTTCGGTTGTGACCTTTTAAATCGACTCATTCCTTCCAGCCATTTCTTTAGATTTGGCAAAGAAAATAGGCTTAATTTGGAGAATATTCTCCATAGCAGAGTACAGTCAAATCCGCTTTAGCGCAACACGCTTTACTGAAAAAATCGGATAACTGAAAGCGATACAAATCCCCGCACTGATTTTAAACGCAGCTAGTCGTATACACTTCGCTTTAGCGAAACATCGCTTTACTGAAAATATCGTATTACTGAAAACCAAAAGCAAACCCACAACTTTTGTATGAAACTTACTTCGCTTTAGTGAAAAAATAAACGATGACAAATTTCGTTATTAGAAATCGATTGCATAACTTACGGCTGAAAAAATTGTGCATGTTTTGTCCGTTAAAAAATTAAATGGCAAAATATGTATATTTGTCCTTTTCGCTCTTACGTATTTTATTGTATTTTGCTATTATATTGTCAATGCAAGTGGCTAGACATTTTCGAGGAATTCATGAAAAATTTCAACAACAAAATGAATAATTCTATGAATATATTTTTTTAAAATAAAATTCTTACGTTAAATTGACGTAAGAAAATATATAGATTTGATATAAAAAATATTGTTCTACTGATTTTAAGCGGTACGCTTAACTGTAAAAAATTTCAGTATTACGAACTGAAAAAAAATTGGGTTTTGGTTATTTCCAGTAAAGCGGAGTCGAATGTACTTCCTAGCCCAATTTATGGATTTTTGAAGAGTTCACACAGTTAAGCTTGTGATCGAGTGTGACCAATCGCGGTAACTATTTCGCGGATAGCTCTTCTTCTTGGCCAAATATTCTTGTAAAATGTGCTGTAGTCGATCAGTTGAGATGCCTAAAATCTCAGACACCTCATATATTTTCATCCTCCGAGACCTCAATATTATTGCATAATTGTTATGGGCGACTTCTGTCGTTATGACCTCTTTTGAACTCAATATTATTGCATAATTTTTATGGACGACTTCTGTCGTTATGACCTCTTTTGGGCGACCTGAACGTACGGCGTCACTTGTGCTGGTGCGACCACAACCGAATTAATTAAATCACTTTTTAAGCATTGAAATCAATAGTGCAAAGTTCCCATTTATCAATTCTTTTCTTAATTGCGGTGTTGATTTGTTTATACAAAAATAATGCTTAATCAACATTGCGAAATTTGATGGCTGCCAGATACACATTAAATTATGCAGCTTGCTCAAAGTTTAACAACGTCAGTCAGCTGTCTTGAATTTAAATTTTCTGTATGGGGAACTCAAAAAGTCACGGCGTTATAAAACAGACTTCGTATAAATGCTGCACACATATTTTTTTGTGGTGCACTTTCAAATATGTTATCTTCCAGCAGTAGTGATGAAACTAAAAAATTATAAAAGACTATGCAAAATATAAATAATTATATATAGAAAAATAACACAATTTTTTGTACTACCTTTTTAGCCATCTTATCTTCCATCAATATTAATGAAACAAAAGAATTTTTATGTAGAAGTGCAAACTACAAATAATCGCATTTATCAAAACAACACCATTTTTTGTGGTACCTTTTTAGCCATCTTATCGTCCATCAATTTTAATGAAATAAAAGAAATATAAAAGGTATTTTTATGTAGATGTGCAAAATATATATATAATTGTATATAAAAAGAAACGCCACACGGTTTGTTGTAGTACATTTTTAGGCATCTTATCAATGCAGCAACTGAAATATTAAAGATATTTTTATGTAGATGTGCAAACTACAAATAATTGTATATATCAAAATAACACATATTTTTGTGGTACCTTTTTAGACATTTTATTATCCATTAATATTGATGAAACAAAGAAAATATAAAAGGTATTTTTATGTAGATATGCAAACTACAAATAATCGTATACATTAAAACAACACCATTTTTTGTGGTACCTTTTTAGGCGTCTTATTGTCCATTAATACTAATGAAAAAAATATATAGAAAGGGTATTTTAATGTACATATGCTAAATGTAAAAAGTTGTATTTACCACAACCCCACACATATTTTTGTGGTACCTTTTTAAGCATCTTATCCTTCATTAATATTGATGAAACAAAGGAAATATAAAGGGAATTTTTGTTAAGATATGCAAAATATAAATAAGGCTATATATCAACACTGCAGGCATATTTTTGTGGTACCTTTATAGGTGTCTTCTCGTCCTTGAATACTAATAAAGCTGGTAAGTTTAAAAGCTATTTTTGTGTAGATACGCATATTATATAGGATCCGCAATCTAACGGGGTTATTTTTTAACTAGTGCTTATTTCGTGAATGGTAACACTTAGCTCATGTCTGATTTGACAGATAATTACTTTTATCCTTCCGCTGAACGAATATGGTTGACCATCCAATACGTTTTAGCTTCGCTAAGTGGCCCTGCGATCGACTTACAGAATATGCCGATTTTGCCATAAAAATCATCTTTTCACATGAAGCTCATTTTGATCTTGGCGGGTATGTAAACAAGCAAAATTGTCGCATTTGGGGCACAGAAAACCCGCACGCATACATTGAAAAGCCGACGCATCCAAAACGAGTCACTGTTTGGTGCGGATTTTGGTCCAGAGGCATAATTGGGCCATTTTTCTTCGAAAATGAGGAAGCAGTGGCCGTTACAGTCAATGGCGATCGTTATCGGGCTATGCAGCCATTTGAATGAAATTATTTTCCCTTATTAACCGGAAGGATTGTATTTTCAAATAAAAAAATAAATTTGAGAAAATACTCAGCAGTTTTTTTTTATAGCATTTAAAAAAAAAGTTATTTGGCGGACCCTATAAATACTTTTTGTAAACTTGTAGCATAACGCTTAGGCGTTAATTATTTTCAATATATACTTGGTGAAGAAACAAGGTATTGCTGGTAACAGGGGATTTACTGTATCAAAGTTGGAATGTATTATAAAAATGGCTTAAAGTTCACTTATTTTCAGTTTTATATAAATATTTTGCTTTCTTTATAAATTTTAAATTTGCATAATAGTTGAAAAATCGAGGGCCTTTGACTGTGTCTGATATAAAACTCAAAAACAGTATTTTAATCTTAAATTAACATATTCCCACAACTTGAATTCTGTTTTTTTTCTCATATAATTTTATTTTTAAGTGAAACATACTTTTGTAATTAAATGTGAAAGTTTGAGCCATTTATTCAGTGTTAATGATGCAATTACTGGAATAATGCAGTATTTAATGTGGAATGAATAAAAAACTTTATCATTTACATTATTCGTTCTTGTAGTACAAATTGCTGGATATTTTTTTTTAAATATATTTTTTTTTACTGTTTAATACAATTTTCTGGTAAACTTTTGTGCAGTTGCTTTAGTTACTAACTGAAGTGTCAGTGATTGCCGGCTACTCAAGTGTCAACATGAAGGATATTGCTTCTGGCAGCAAACAATACTAAAATACTGATTACAAAAGTTCCAGCAAACTAAATTCAGTAAAAATTAAACAGTTTGAAAGCAAACAATATGAAAGGAAGCCTGAACGAACTATTCTTTATTAAAGTAAATTACTTTAAAAAAAATCAGAAGGATATTCTCACAGTTTAACAACAGTTTTTTTTTTTTTTTTGCTTTTCTCAGACATAAGCTCAATTAAACTTGCACGTACACTGGACTATTATACGCTTTGATATGAAGTGAAGAGAAAAAGAAATTAACAAAAAAAAAAATAAAAGTACTTAATGAGCTTTTTTATTCTGCCCCTATTCAATGGAAAGCATAAACGTCTGACACACAAGAATGCAAAAGCTAAAGTATTGCAAGCAAAACAGAAATGAGTTCAAAAGTTAAGTACAAAAAAAAAAAATAAATTAAATTTAAGAATACTTTCAATTAATTACACTTATATGGCAACAGAGAAAAGTACAGTAGCAGCATAAAGAAAAAATAAATAAAATAAAAACTTTAACAATGTCAACTCAATATTAAAAGCTTCCGTTCTGAGGCGGTTCTTTTGCAAAACTTCACAACAAAAGTATCAATTTCAAACCAGATATATATTCCTACTGTAGTATATCTGGTGAGAACATAAAGCCCAGATGTGAAAAATTAAATATCACACGTTTTTATGGTTTTATTTATTTACTGAAAGGTAGTAAACAAATCAAAGTAGTTCAAAACAAAATTGAAATTGTTTACCTATAGCAAACAATTTGTAAACATGTCATCCTAAGTAAATAAATTTATTGAAGAAGACAACAATTGTGTTAAATGTCAAGGTATGAAAGTCAGATTTCTTAATTTGAAAATAAAAAATTTATGGAAAATTTATATTTATATGAAAATCAAATTCAAATGAAATTTTTATCAACATTCATACAAAGATAAAACCTCTAGTAATAAAAATATATACATACTATATAATAATATATATATTTATTTATAAGAGATTTGGCCCGCCTGAAAAATTTTTTTCTTATAATCGCATATGAATAAAAACTTTAAAAAATATGTTTGATATAATAGAATTAATATATAAAAATATTTATGCATGTATATACAAAAGAAACTTGGCCCGCCAGAAATAATTTTGCCATATATTCGCATATGATTAGGAACCTTAAAAATATATATATATATATATATATATATATATATATATATATATATATTTTTTTTTTTTTTTTTTAATTAATATATAACAATATTTATGCATGTGTACATAAAACAAGCTTGGCCCGCCTGAAAACTTCTGGCTACATATTCAGAATGAACGATCAATTACAAAATTTTATATACCAAAGACCGCATGAAGATAACTTTAGCAAAATATTAAAAAAACGTTTAAGGAAAAATGGTGGCATGGCCCGCCAGCAAACTCTTTTCAATACTTACATATTGTTTGCTTAGATACCGTAAAATAAATATTTATAAAATAAACAAACATAAGCGTAAAATATACATATAATAAGGCCCGCCTAAGACTTTATGTTTATAATCCTGAAAAATTAATGAACATTCCTACAAAGAACAATAATACAATATTTTCAAAATATATACATATTTTAATATATATATATATATATATATATATATATATATATATATATATATATATATATATATATATAGATATATATATATATATATATATATATATATATATACAGATATATATATATATAGATATATATATATATATATATATATATATATATATATATATATATATATATATATATATTTATAAGAAACTTGGCCCGCCTGAAAAATTTTTGCCTTATAATCGCCTATGAATATCAGCCTTAAAAAAATATTTTTTTTTAATAGAATTAATATATAAAAGCATTTATGAATGTGTATGTAGAAAAAACTTGGCCCGCCTGAAAACATGTCACTACATATTCAGAATGCACGATCAATTAACAAATTTTATATACCAAAGTCCGTATTAAGATAACCTTAGCAAAATACAAAAAAAAATCTTTAAAGAAAAAAACTGACATGGCCCGCCTGCAAACTCTTTTCATTACATACATTATGATTGCCTTGATACTCTAAAATAAATATTTATAAAATAATCAATTGTATAAAGTGTTTAACATGATATAAAAATTTTTTGCTAAAGAATATAACAAAAATTTTTATAATATCAATGTGGCCCGCCAGAAAACTACTTGAAATATGTTAATAACACTTAACAGGCAATAGGTAATAGAATTACTATTTGGGAATATAAATAAGGAAAATATTATTTAGGAAAATAAACAAAAAATAAGAAAATATATTACAAAAAAATAATAATAATAAAAAATTTTAGATTAGTTCTTGCTAAAAGTTTATTTTTTCACCGTATGAACTAAAATATTTATTTAGGACAAAACTTGTTTTAAATAGTTATTTAATATAAAGTTTTCTTTTTTAATTTGTAAAGGCCATGTTTGTCTGTGTTGTCAAAACATATTTCTGGCGGGCCATATAATTTTTAGCAACAAAATCGCAAAATTGGTGTACGCTAAGCTTATTATAATAAATAAATAATAATAAATAATAATAAATGAAATATGTCCTTATACTTCTTAGTTCTTAATAAGATTTCTAGCGGGCCATATTTAAAAAAAAAATTTTAATACCTTTCTGCCATAAAAAAAAGTTTAATAAATTTTAATTGCATTTTAAAGTAAAATTTTCACATAAATTTTCCTTAGTAGATACTATTTAAAAGCCAAATTTTTTTATGAGTGCGACAGTAAAAATGTTTTGAGAATTTATAATCCTCTAAACCTATTATTCTAAAAAGAACTAAACATATTTAATACAACGTGCTAATACTTTACAATGTAGGAAGTTACTTTTAAAATCAATTAAAAAGAAAAACAACAATATGAAAATTTAAATAAAGATTGACAGCTATTTCTTGTAAAATGATTTCCAAGTGTTGACCACATTTTGTACATCTGCTGTTTCCTTAAAAAAAAATTCATGAATTCACTTACAACTGCCGCAGCAACGAACGTTTCTACAGAAATAAAAGTAAATTTAGATTATGTAAACCGGAAATATTTTTACTATCTAGTCTATTTTCATGTTAGCGTTCTAAATATTGATCTCGTTTAGTTGATTTGAAAAGCTATTTTGTTGTTGTTGTTTTTGTGTTAATAAAATTTTTATTACAAAAAACACTTTCCTTTTAAATAATCCACCAAATGAAAATCTAAATGAAATAAATATTCTCAGATGGCATGAAACTGATTTCACTACCTGCATTAATTTAAAATAAACACAAGCACATGTGTGTGAATGTGTGTGTGTGCGCGTGTGCGTCTGTATGTGTGTTCTGTTACTCAGAACCCAACATATTTGTTGAGACTCTTTTACAACTGCATTCCAATGGTGAATGTGATGTACAGCTTGTATTTTTATATGTAGTCCGTATTTCTTCCCTGTTTTATTTTATTTTGTTTTTTTTCAGTTTCAAGTGCAAATGTAAAATAAATTTTGTATGAAATAAATATTCCCACACTTGTACAGATTGAATGCAGTTTTATTTTATTTTATGTTTTTTCCTTTTTCGTTTTTGTTGCAGTCTTGTGTTAAAAAAGGACTACATTTATGTTGGTAGTGGTGCTTTATAAATTATCACTGTCTGAATGCCAAGTAGCTAGTTTGTTTTTGTTGTTGCTGTGATTTTATACATGCTCGTCATATGTTTAACTGGCGGTTGTATATACGCCACACAGATCTAGTTGGAAGTTGTAGGCATCTGCTATTAGTGAAATTCGTAATTGCATTTCACGTATGCAGACATTTATTTGTGCTGCAAAATGTGTTAAATATTTTCTTATTTGGCAGATTTTGTATTGAATTTCGAGTGTAAATTAAAATTAAGATTTTGTGTGTGTGCGTGCGTGTGTGTGTTACAGCTGTTGTGCACTTGAGCTGAGGCGTTTTTTTTTTTGTTAATTTAAGCATTTGCAACAGATGGATTTAGAAAAGCATTTAAGAATTATTATCCTGAGAATTTTTTGTGAAAAATTTGTTTTGCATTTCTGAAACAATATCTCTGGGGTGCAATACATGTATGGCATTTATTATTATGATTTTTAAAAAATTTAGTGTTTGTGTTGCCAGCATTTTATTGGTACAGACCATCACGAAATCTTAGCCATATTCCATAAAAAAGACGTCTTCAAATTTTATTTAGGAGAAAATATTTTAAAAAATTCGCAAAATAAGATTTTTAGTTTTTGGACTATTTTAATTGTTATTTGTTGTTGGCAAATGAGCGCTTTATTTTTTAACATATTTTTTTTCTTTTCAACGGGCTCTAAGTTCAAATCTGCGAAACTGCAAATTATTTTTTATTTTTATTTAATAAATGAATTTGTTCAAATTATATTTATTTATATTAAGAGTAGAATTTGGACAAATTCATTTATTAAATAAAAATCAAACATAATTTGTAGTTTCGCAGATTTGAACTTATAGCCCGTTGAAAAAATTAACATACTGTAATATAATTTACAAAAGAAAGTTCAATTAATAAAATAGAAATTTATACATATTTTTTTAGAGCAGTGTTTTTCTAGGTTTTTTATTCCTTCCCAATAATAGGTGTGTTCAAGGCTCTCCAAATAGTCTTGAAATTTGGTACAAATAAGGTCAAGTTCGCAAATGTGCTAAATCGGGCTAAATTAAATTTTTTTTTTGTTATATTTTTTAAGCCAATGAAAAATCCATTTTTGGACCCCGCCTCCTTTAGTGGGCGTTGAAGTAACATATATGGAAAAATTGTATGGTTTAAGCCTATATTCATTAGGACTTAAATCTCTCTGCTTTTACCCGAAGTTAAGATGTTTTCTGATCTTCCAATGCCCTAGTCTTCCATCCACCACCTTTGGCCCTCTAAATGACCTTATCAAAAAAAAATTTTTTTTCTACACTTAATTACCACAGAAATATACTTTTCAAATTTTTACGACAGAGGAGAGATGTCTCCCCCCACGATCCTTTCCGGAGTGAGGCTGTCCAAATAGAGTTTGAAAATTTGGGGGCACAAATGTCTTAAAAGAGGTCTGACCCAGCAGGCTAAACATTTTTAATTTATTTCGTAAATATTTGGAGGGTATTTAAGGTTCGACCCAGTCGAATATAACATTCCCACCTGTTTCTATTAATATAATATATTTATATTAGCGCAGTGCATCGTGTGCTTCCGAGTATAATTTTACGAATATCCGGCTAACAATCTTAATTAAAAACAAAGTTAGTTAATTATCATTAACCTTCCCTTTAAGTCAATTTAAATCAAGCCACACGTACAACTTATTTATTTGAGAAACCATAAACAAACAAAACATATTAACCATCTTTAAAAGCAAAAGCCTTTGGCATGTTTCTAATATGTTTTATTTTCATTAATTTTCTTGCAAACATTAAAATCAATACCGCAATGATATCCAAATTTAACTGATTAACAGTTTGTTGTATTATTAAACCACAATCCCTTTATAATTTGTAACATTTAAAATGCCATTATTCATAAATCATTTGCCTAAAACTTCCATAGACCATGGCAAAAGGAAACACTTTTTCGGGTCTTATGATTTAACAATTTAAATTTTTATTTACTGGCAATACACCAGAGAAATAGATATAATAAATATAATTTGAAAGCATTTAAATGATAAAAGTTTTAGTGCCCCAAAGCTTAATAGCATAAAGAATTTAACCCTACAATATTTAGAGAGTGTAAATTAGCAAGACATCTAATAAAGATTTTATTTTTCGTTTTTAATAAAAAGTTTTAAGTGTTTTGCTTAAAGCAAAGAACATGCGAAATCTCTTTCTTATAACACGGCCAAGAGGAACAATTGCACAAATATAATTAACTTGGTGGCTAGAAGATACTTAAAATATTATAATAAATGAAATAGAAAAAAATGAAAAGAATTTGTTAGAAGGATGGCAATCCAACACACTCGACGTTGAATGAAACTGAACTCGAACTTTTCAATTCGAACTAGACAATTGAAACATCCATTTTTATAATTTAGAAATTGTTATATCCTTCACAAAAAAAGTGAAAGGTTCGTCATTCCGTGTGTGATTTCTCTAATAAAAAATATGCGAACTCGAAAGTATATATATTTTGTATCCTTATAAATAGGCACGACGAATAAGGCGATGTCCGTCTGTCTGTTTGTACGTGAAATCCAGACTTCATACCTGGACTGATGGATAAAAAAGGAACCTAAATAGAGTGCTATTGAAATTTAGAAAAATCGGTTTCAGAGCTGGAAAGCTTAAACCTATTTGTGTCCAAGAAATTAACTGACAAAAACTAATTATTTTTTGTTTTATTATTTTCAAAGTATAAAATAGGGTTATTTTATACTTTGAAAATAATTAAGTTTGTAATATAAATTAAAAAATTTTATTCCAGGTTTCGAAAAGCGAGATTTTTTTTGTACACAAAAGAAACCAAATGGGCTACTAAGTTTGGTTTTTTGTGAACTAAATCCATTTCATGATTCAGGAAGAATAAAATTGTTAGTAAAAAAAGTAAACAAAAAAAATTTTGATTTCAGGGTTCGAAAATCGAAATTTTTTTGATACACAAAAGAAACCAAATGAGTTACTAATTTTGGTTTTGTTTAGTGAATTAAATCTTTTTTATGTTATAAAAAAAAAGAAATAAAAAAATTTATTTCAGGGTTCGAAAATCTAAATTTTTTTGATATACAAAAAAAACCAAATGAGCTACTAATATTGATTTAAATTTAATTAAACCTATTTTATAGTTTGATAAGAAATAAATTTGTAATAAAAATTAAAAAAAGAAAAGATTTTATTCCAGAATTCGAAAATAATACACTAATTTTGATATTTTCTGAATTAAATCTATTTTATGATTCAGGCAGAATAAAATTGTTATTAAAAAAAGAAAATAAAAAATATGATTTCAGGGTTCGAAAATCGAATTTTTTTATACACAAAAGAAACCAAATGAGTTACTAATATTGATTTAAATTTTTTAAATTTAATTAAACCTATTTTATACTTTGATAAGAAATAAGTTTGTAAAAAAAATTAAAAAAAAATTTATTCCAGGGTTCGAAAAGTTAGTTTTTTGTTTTGGTACATACAAGCAACCAAATAAGGCGCCAACTTAGGTTTTTTTGTGAATTAAATTTCTGTTATGATTCAGGAAGAAAATAAAAAAATTTGATTTCAGGGTTCGAAAATCGAAACTTTGTTGATACACAAAAAAACCAAATAAGTTACTAATTTTGGTTTTGTTTTGTGAATTAAATTTATTTTATGTTCTAGGAAGAATAACATTGATATAAAAAAATCTAAAACTCGATGCCAGGGTTAGGCAATAAAATATTTTTTGGTACACATGAGTAACCAAATAAGTTACTAATTTTGGTTTTTTGTGAATTAATTATCTTTTATATCTCAGGAAGAATTAAGTTGGTATTAAAAACCGGACAAAATCTAAAATTTGATTCCAGGGCTCTAAAATCTGACTTTTTTTTTTTGGTACACATAAGTAACCTAATAAGTTACTAGTTTTGTTTTCTTGCGAATTCTCTTATACTTCAGGCAGAATTAAGTTTGTATTACAATTAAAAAAAAACAATAAAAAATTCCAGGGTTCGAAAATTTATATATATTGGTACATAAAAATAACCAAATATGATGTGTGTGAAGATAAATATGCCGAGAAAAATATGTTTTGATGTATGCGGTTAGGAAATAACGTATTTAGCTGTGAAGTTAAATATGTTAAGACGTAACGAAATGGAAGACAGTGAAGTTTTTTTTTATGAAAATCCATATATAATAAATTTGTTGAGCATTTTGTGAAAATATTTACAGGCCTGTAAATTGACCTTTCATAGCCTGTAAATATTTTCACAAACTCAATTCTGCTATTCCAATTGTTGTGTGAGATAGAATACACTCCCATAACCACTTTTTATTTACTGTCAATGCATGCCAACTCCTTAATTAGGCCACTTGTGCCAAAATCCTTCCAAGATCATATACACTCTCATGGCCTGTAAATTGACTTTTCATGGCCTGTAAATATTTTCACAAAATGCTCAAAAAATTTTATTAAATATGGATTTTTATAAAAAAAAAACTTCTCTGTTGGCCATTTCGTTACGTCATAACATATTTATCTTCACAGCTTAATACGTTGCTTCGTAACTGCTTACGTCTAAACATGTTTAACTCGGCATATTTATCTTCACTCACATCCAAATATTTTGCAATTTAAAATTTTTTTTTTTTGGAAAGTTAAACTTATATTTTGCTTCCGAAAGACTTAAATAGTATTAAAAATCAAAAACTCGATTCAGGGTTCGAAAATCGTAACCAGATAAGTTACTAGTTTTATTTTTTATTTTTTTTTGGTGAATTAATCTATTTCATATATCAGGAAAAATAAAATCTTCGATTTTCTTAGCGGGAAATTAAACAAAACAATTAATATTAAAAGGTTAATTGTTCAAAATTTTTTTAAATTCAATAAGATAAATGTTCCCAGTCACAAAGGAAGTCAACATCAATTTGAATTATCCAATTTACACAGTAGCTCAGAAAAGCTGTTATAGAAAGCCGCTACGCTTTCACCATCACCCGCTATATTTTCTTAAATAATCTTATTTAATATTTCCATATATTAAAAATTCTAAATTTTCTAATCTTGCTTTCCTTAGTCTCTCTTATACACTTTAATTTATTACTTTAATGTCATTTCAGCTATTTGCAAATAATTTAAAGTTTCGTCTTATGGCCAAAACCTACAGCATAAGAAAGTTTCATACAAAAGTTGTTTATTATATATTTTTTTCTTTTGCATGCACCAACAAAACTGGTTTGGCCACTCTTTCTTAAGAAATTCCTTAACAAACATTTTCATCCCAAGGAATTTCAATTTCTACTCCCCTTTTTCTTTAAACTATTCACTTCGATTCCCTCTTGATTACTTAACATTGTCACGGCGACTTTTTACTGGTTTGAAATTAACCAAGAAGACCAACAAACCAATGGTATGTTGACATAATGGCCAAGAAGTTGTTGGTAATAATGACGATGATGATGATGATGCTCATCATCATGGTACTCGCATAGATGATTACTTAAGATATGGGTGCTGTTGTCAAACAAATGTGGTCAGTGGAAAGAAGTTGTCAGTTAATGTTGTTGTTGTTGTTGTTGGTTTTACATAGTAATTTTTTACTACCAAAGTTGTTAAAGTAACAGATCATAAAAAGTGTTTTGACAGAAACAAAAAGAATAACTTGATTTTTCCCTGTTTGTGTTTGCTTTTCTTGCACGAGAATATTTGTTTAGCTTTTTTTTAAGATCTATGAGATTCTTTCCTTCTTATTTTTTATTTTGATTTTTTTTTTGTTGCTGTTTCTGTACATATCCGTTGCTCTCATGTCTTAATGGAATTACAGTTTTGTGTTATGGTTGTTTGTTGTGTTGTTGTCGTATCATTTAACAGTAGACCTTTTTTTGTGTGGATTTTTTTTTCGATGAGAATTTAAGCTCCAAAGTTAGAGTGGACTTTAAACGGATGCTTAATGACCACAAAATAAGGAGCAAACAAGAACGAAATAAGTTGTTGCGTTGTTTTCTATGTCATTATTAATGTTTTAAAAGTGTTTAAGTTATACTATTGATAATATGAATTTGGTTATGACATGAATACTTCTCGCATTTCTTTTAAACAACACTTGTAACATATTCATGATGATAAATATATAAACATATTTAAATGTTTTGTTATTAATTGTTGATGGCAAATCATCGGAGTATTTCAATGAATAAAATTACACCACAAATAAAATTTTTATAATTGGCAGGCAGAATTTCTTATAATAATGGTATGTCTTTATTCATACTAAGAACACAATGTACGACGAATTTCGCCCAACATGACGAATTATTTGATAGAAATTCGTTCAGTAAATTCGTTGTGAAAAACACAATAATGAAGAAAAAATAACAACAGTCATAATAAGATATTTAGGATATGTGAAATAGAATGGTAATTTCAAATAAAAAAAAAAAATAAAAAAAAAAAAAAATATATATATATATATATATATATATATATATATATATATATATATAACAATAAATAAAATTAATTAAAATATTAAAAATTGACAAGATCAATCTGCGATCAAATTATTGCCTTCGATATAGAATCGAAATTTCAATACAATTCAAATAGAAATTTCGAACTATCGAATATCGCAATTTGCCCCCTGTGTATTTATTCTAAAAATTAAGCAAAAAAAAAACACTGTATATTAAAGTAAAAAATAACTTTATCCATTAAAACATTTTAAAACGGAAACGAAACATGGCCACACGTCCACCAATAATTTGCCGTTTAGCGTCATAAGAGAGGAAAAAAAATCTATTGCATAGTTTACGGCATATGGCGTATTTCGGTGCCGCTATGCTTGTTTTTATTTTATATTTTTATACATATAATAATAAATATGTCATCGTTTATTTTTCCACTAAAGCGAAGTAAGTTTCATACAAAACGTAGTTGTGGACTTTCAGTAATACGATATTTCCAGTAAAGCGATGTTTCGCTAAAGCAAAGTGAATAATACTAGCTGCGTTTAAAATCAGTGCGGGGGTTTGTATCGCTTTCAGTAATCCGTTTTTTTCCAGTAAAGCGTGTTGCGCTAAAGCGGATTCGAGTGTACTTACATATTAATATAAGAAGTTGTCATATTCTATATCATTAAAAAAAAAATTATGGTTAAATAGTTGTTATTCCTAATGACTAGTACCACCGTGAAAAGTGGAAACAGTTTAACAAGGAAATCTGAAATCTGTACTGATGCCTTCTGCTAGTTTGATGATTATGAAAATATTCTAATACCCCACTCCTTATAAAAATAACTCGAATTAAATTAAAAAAAAAAAAAAGAATTTGCTGATTGGAATTCGAACCTGAATAAAAAAATTCGTATCCTAATAATAATTATTATTTTGTATAATTTGAATTTTATGAGGATTTTCTGATACGCACCCAAATTTTTTACGTTAGACTAGAATAAATAATCACAAAATTTCCATAATACTGAATTGTAGAATTTAGCATTGGATTTGTAAGAAATCATTTAAATAACGGAAGTTATTTCTTTCAAATGCTGTACACAGTCGATCTTGTGAATTGTGTATACCTTTAAGGAACATTATTTTTAATATTAAATTTCAAAGCAAAATTATTTAACGCAAAAACAAACTTAAACTCATATTATATTTATTTTATGTCTTTTTATTTGCAGGTATGTATGCCAACTATTGAATATAACATCTACAAACACACACATTTTTGGGTAAATATTCTTTTAAATGAGAAAATATATCAAACAACCCCTCAAGTGAGTACCACCAGTCATTTACACAAGACATTCTTGTGAAGGATTTGTAATTTAATCTTTGAAAAAACAGTAGTTCTTACATAAACTTTTTTGTGTACAGACACTTCAAATATTTGAAGAAATTTCTGAGAAATAATTAAGAAAAAAAAAACTTTTCAAGTAAACGGCAAATAATAAAATCTTAATTATTATTTAATGGTGTGTGAGGCTTCTTATGTAAATATTGATATGGGCATGGGGAAATGTTTGTTTTGTACTTGTATAACCCGTTGAGGAGGCGACAAGAAGCCTTTAAGCAAATAGATAAATGAGTTTAGCGATAAAGTAAGTGTTTGCTTTTCTTTAATAGCTGCTTGTGTTGTAAAAGGTTTTCAAAATTCTCAACAGCTACTGCAAAACTACTGCGTAGGGCTCACTAGTTTTCCGTTGCCGTTTTGCCGAGTATTGGGAGGGATTAAAAAGAAAGGAAGAAGAAATTAAACAATTTTTCATATTCACATGAACCTACATGTTATTGTATCAAAATAAAATTTTTGATACAAACTCTGATCTAGAAAAAATGTTACTTTCAAAACAAGTTAAAGTGCTATATTCGGCTGTGCCGAATCTTAAATACCCTTCACAGATGTAATTCTTCTTTCTTTTTTGCTAAAACAGGAAGTAGATTTAATTAAAAGATGTAACATAGTTTTACTTGACAAAAAAATTTAAATTTTTAAACTTTTTGGTCACTTTCATGTACCATAAAATATATTATTTGTTCAACCCTGGAATTGAAATTTTGATTTTTTTAAGATTTTAATACCAATTTTGTTCTTCTTGAATTATAAGATAGTTTTAATTAGCAAAAACAACAACGTCAATTGCCTATTTGGTTACTTTTATATATTTCAATTTCCCAACCCTGGAAACGAAATTAAAATTTTTTTACCAATGCAACTCTTAATGAGGCATGAAATAGTTTTATTTAAGAAAAAATTAATATTTGTAACCATTTTGGTCACTTCCATGTACTACAAAATATTGCAGTTATCCAACTCTGGAATCTAAATTTTGATTTTTTTTTTTAATTTTTGATACCAATTTTGTTTTTCCTGAACTAAAAAATAGTTTTAATTAGTAAAAAACCGACTTTAGTTGCCTTTTTGGCTACGTTTATGTATAAAAAAAATTTCAATTTCCCATCCCTGGAAGCGAAATAAAATTTTTTTTTTACCAACTCCAGTCTTCATTATGTATAAAGTCGTTTTATTTAAGAAAAACTTAAAATTTGCAACAATTTTGGTCCTTTTCATGTACTACACTATATTGCATGTACCAGAAAAACTTTAAATTTCCCAACCCTGGAAGTGCAATTTTAATTTTGTTTGTTTTATTTTTAACCAATGCAACTCTTCATGGGGAATAAAGAAGTATTATTTAGGAATAATTTACAATTTTCAACCATTTCGGTCAGCTTCATGAACTATAAAATATTGCAGTTGTCCATCCCTGGATTCGAAATTTTTTTTTTTTTTGGAAATTTTTAATACCAATTTTTTTCTTCCTAAAATATAAAATAGTTTTAGTTAGCAAAAAAAAAACAACATCAGTTGCCTGTTTGATTACTTTCACGTATAGAATAAATGCAATTTCCCACCCCTGGTAGCAAAATTTGAATTAACTAAATTTTTTTGTCCAATGCAAATCTTCATGACGTATAGAGAGGTTTTTTTTAAAGAAAAACTTAAAATGTTTAACAATTTTAGTTACTACATGTACTACAAAATACGGAATAGGCCGAAAAAAAATTTTTAATTTTCCAACCCTGGAAATTTTTTTTTATTTTTTAGCTTTTAATAGACCATTGAGGCTCCCCAAGGCACGAAAAAGGTTTAATTTACAGACATTAAAAAAAATTGAATTTTGGTATAAATTTTGCGTTGAGAAATAGGTGTAAGCTTCCCAGCTCTGGAACCATACTTCGGATCTTTCTGAATTTCAATAGCAGCCTAGTTAAGTTGATTTCCAATCCAACGGTCTAAGAACGAAGTGCCTAGCTCTTCTGGGGGCTTGGGAAAACCGATTTCACGTACAGACGGACGGACAGACGGACATCGCTCAATCGTCATCGTCATTCATAAGGATCCAGAATATATATACTTTATGGGGTCCCATGTGCATATCGAAGAAATTACACACGGAATGACAAACCTTTCACTTTTTTGTGAAGGGCATAAAAAATATATTAAATTAAAAACAAATTCAATTCACTAAAATATTTATTGAAATTAACAATAATTTTAGAATAGATAAAAAAATACACAAAAACAAGTAAAGACGTTATATACGACTTGGTCGAATCTTAAATACCCTCCAAATATTTAGTAAGTAAATTTAAAATGTTTACCTGGATGGAACACAGTTCCTTTAAGACATCACTGTACCCAATTTTAAATCTCTATTTTGACATAGTCATTCCGGGAAGGGCCGTGGGAGAGACATTTCAGCTCTGCAAGATCAGAGTACATCTCAGCTTCTTATAGGCTTAAGGAATACAAAGTGTTCCACATTTTAACAATTTTTGCATATAATATTATACATCAACGCCCACTAAAGGGGGCGGGATCCGAAAATAGACTATATCATGTTTTCCACAGACGAACGTATGGGCATTGCCAGATCGTCTTAGACTCCATGACTGATCAAAAATATATATACTTTATGGGATCCAATTCTCTTTGGAGGGTATTAAAACTGTATTTTGGTGGGGTCGCTCTGGCAAGGGCTGGTGGGGGCGACATTTCACCTTTACCATAAAACTCTAAAAATAAATGTTTGGGATAATTAAATGTAAAATTTATTTAAATTTTTGTTTATAGGGTCATTTAGGTGGCAAAGGAGGAGGAGGAGGTAGGGCCGAGTAGTACCAGGTTACGTCTCAGCTTTGTCATTAAGGCTTACAAATTTTATTTTTAAGGAATGTAGGCTTAAGTAAAACAATTTGTTAAATTTTTACACTATTTTTGCATATAATAACGCCTACTAAAGAGGGCGGGGTCCAAAAATTGATTTTATTTAAATTTTATGGCTCCAAGTTTAACGCGTTGGATCTTCTTTGACATAAAAATATATCATTTGCTTAACAAAATTACAAAACTTAAAAAATTATGTTGTTTTTTCTGGGTTGGTTTAGTTCTTCTTAGGGGAACTTTTTTCTCTCTGGCCCTATTCAGCCCATTTACGAATTTGACCTGTGCTATACTTCAAAATGTATTTATAATAAATTTCAAGAGTCTGGCTCTTTTCATTTGGGCTGAATCGTGATTTCCACAGACGGACGGATGGACGGAGATGCTCAGTTCGTCTTAGATTTCATCACTGGGGCCAAATTACCGCACTCTATATCGATCGAAATTTCCATACAATTCAAATGGAAATTTCGATCGATATAGAATGCCGTAATTTGCCCCCTGAGCACGAATATTTATATTTTATGGGGTCTCAGATGCATATTTCGCTGCGTTACAAACAGAATGACAAAGTGACTATATATTCTGGAGGGTATAAAATTATATATCCAACATAATTATTTTAATATATTGAATATTAAAATAAATAACTTGGACGAAAAAATTAATTGAGAAATATTAATTATAATTTTTTCTGTATAGAAATAGATATTTTGAATAAAATATTTTACTATTTAACTATGCAGACAGGATGCCCTGTCATTAATTGCCTCTTAATCGTGCCTTAACTAAATATGGTTGTTCTTCGAATGCTTTTCATTATTACCATTTTCTTATCTTTCTAAATAAATTACTGCTTTTCCATGAAAATTCTTCAATTCAACAATTCTTAAGCATAGATTTAACTTCCGTTGCAATAGAGAAATTCTTTAAAACCAGCTTGCCGAAGTCTTTAACAAATATAGACTACAAGTGTCATTAAAACTTAAGCCAAGACATGAAATATTTAATATAATAAGATATTAAAAGAGCAGGAGGAGGGGAGGCAAGGAAATAGACAAGATAATATAAAACACGCAAACACGCAGGAAATCTTAAAGACAAGAGCAAAACAGACATAAGACTTCCTTGCTGCCAGCATCATTGTAATTATGAAGATATTTAACACTTGAATAAAAACAACCTTCTCATAGAAATCTAAAAAGGAAAGAACACAACAAGAGATACATTCTTTGTTTTTTTTTTCTATTATAAATTAATGCTGCATTTGTATGCGCAATTTTATAGGTCTTTGAAAAGTACTTAGGCATCTCTAACAACTACTTCCGCCAACTTCCGTTTTCGAAACGCCACCAATAACAATTATTTATTATTTTAATTATAAAATTTGTTGGCATGCAAATGCTGCCAACTAGTTTGTGCTTGAAATTAACTTTAATAAGAAACCACATTCTTTAAATAAATTCTGTGCTTTATTTTTTATTCTTCTACTGCGTTTTGTTTTTTCATTATTTTCGGCTTAAACTTATTTATACATGGCTTGTTAAATCATTGAGGCTTGAACAGCGGAGATAAAACGACAACTGGCGTGTTACAGCCAACCGGTTACAGTATCCATCCGGTGGTATGCGATACTCGTATTGTAACAACAGAATAAAAAATTCATTTCAATTTTAGTTTTTTAATTTAATATTTTAATTGTATAAGATGATTTTTGAAAAGATTGATTTGTGTAAAACAAAATATGATAAAAAAGATTAAAAAAATATTAATAATAATAAAAAAGCGCAGTGACAGTCGGGTGTACCAAATATTTGCCTGCAATTGTAGAAATTATTTTAAAGAAAAAAATGTACTAAAAAATATATAAATTAAAAAAAAAACAAGTACAAGTGCTACAGTCGGCTGACCCGAATCTTATACATGTACCCTACACCGACGTTCATCTGGAGACTATAATTACATCATCCCTACATTCATCCCTGGAACTATTTGTTTGATTTCTCTGATTTTCAAAACTAATTTATTGCTTTCGAAAATATAAAATATGTTTGATTGCCAAACAAAATAAACATAAAAAATTAATTTTTATTTAATTACTTTCATATTCCCAAAAGAAAAATTTAAAATGTTCCAGCTCTGGAGCTGTCTTTTGAGCTATTCTAGTTTCTAATATCAATAAATTTATTTTAATATATAAGATATATATTTAATTTGTAAAAAAAACAAAAATTTATTATAATTAGCTGCTTTTATGTGCCGAAAAAAAGTTTCAATTGTCCAGCCCTGGCATCGTCTTTGTGATTTTGTTAGATTTTTAATGCCAATTTATTTCCTTCAAAATATAAAGTAGGTTTGATTGCCAAAGAAAAACGTTTTATTTAATTATTTACTTTAATGTTGGAAAAAACTTTCAATTTCCTGGCTTTTCTGATTTCTAATATCAATAAATTTGTTTTAAAACATCAAATATATATAATTTAAAAAGAAAAAGAAAAAATGATTATAAATTATTTGCTATTATGTGGGAAAAAAATTTTAATTGTCCAGCCATGGAAACGTGTTTTTGATTTTGTATGATTTTTTATGCCAATTTATTTCTTTCTAATATATAAAATAGGTTTGATTGCCAGAGAAAAAAAGTTTTATTTAATTATTTACTTTAATGTTGAAAAAACTTTCAATTTCCCAGCTCTGGAGCTGGCTTTTTGGGCTTTTCTGATTACTAATACATATCAATAAATTTGTTTTAAAAATATCAAATATATATAATTTATAAATTAAAAGAAAAAATTATTTTAATTAGTTGCTTTTATATGGCGAAAAGAAATTTCAATTGTCCAGCCCTGGAAACGTCTTTTTTGATTTTGTATGATTTTTTATGCCAATTTATTTCCTTCTAATATATAAAATAGGTTTGATTGCCAAAGAAAAAAAGTTTTACTTAATTATTTACTTTAAAGTTTGAAAAAACTTTCAATTTCCCAGCTCTGGAGCTGGCTTTTCTGATTTCTAATATCAATAAATTTCGTTTAAAAATATCAAATATATTTAATTTATAAAGAAAAAGAATAAATTATTTTAATTAGTTGCTTTTTTGTGCCGAAAAAAAGTTTCAATTGTCCAGCCCTGGAATCGTCTTTGTGATTTTCTTTGATTTTTAATGCCAATTTATTTCCTTCAAAATATAAAGTAGGTTTGATTGCCAAAGAAAACAAGTTTTATTTAATTATTTACTTTAATGTTGGAAAAACTTTAAATTTCTCAGCTCTGGAGCTGGCTTTTCTGATTTCTAATATCAATAAATTGGTTTTAAAAATATCAAATATATTTAATTTATAAAGAAAAAGAAAAAAATATTTTAATTAGTTGCTTTTATGTGGCGAAAAGAAATTTCAATTGCCCAGCCCTGGAAACGTCTTTTTTGATTTTGTATGATTTTTTATGCCAATTTATTTCCTTCTAATACATAAAATAGGTTTGATTGCCAAAGAAAAAAAGTTTTACTTAATTATTTACTTTAATGTTTGAAAAAATTTTTAATTTTCCAGCTCTGGAGCTTTCTTTATGGCTCCTCTGATATCTAATATCAATAAATTTGTTTTAAAAACATCAAATATATACAATTTAAAAAGAAAAAGAAAAAATTATTTTAATTAGTTGCTTTTTTGTGCCGAAAAAAAGTTACAACTGTCCAGCCCTGGAAACGTCTTTTTTGATTTTGTGTGATTTTTTATGCTAATTTCTTTCTTTCTAATATATAAAATAGTTTTGATTGCCAAAGAAAAAAAGTTTTATTTAATTATTTACTTTAAAGTTTGAAAAAACGTTTAATTTTCCATCTCTGGAGCTGTCTTTTTGGGCTTTTCTGATTACTAATATCAATGAATTGGTTTAAAACTGAAAATATGTTTCATTTATAAGGGAAAAGAATAAAATTGTTTTAATTGGTTGCTTTTATGTGCCAAAAAAAAAAATCAATTGTCCAACCATGGAATTGTGTTTAGAATTTTGTTTGATTTTTAATACCAATTAAATTCTTCCCGAAGTATAAAATAGTTTTAATTAGGAAAAACACAAAATTTACTTTTAACGAGTTACTTTTATATACAAAAAATAAGTTTCAGTTTTCCAGCTCTGCAATCGTGTTTTTGATATTTTTAATGCTTGTTTAATTCTTTCTACAATATAAAATGGGTTTTATTACCAAAGAAAAACAAATAATTTTTTTTAATTACTCTAATATTCCAAAAAAAAGTAAAAAATTTCCAGTTCTGGAGCTGTCTTTTTGGCTTTTGTGATTTTTAATAGCAATTAATTTCTTTTAAAAACATCAAATATGTTTTATTCATAAAGAAACAAAAAATCTTTTAGCTGCTTACTTTTAGTTACCAAAAAAGTTTCAATTGTCCAACCCTGGAATCGTGTTTTTAATTTTATATGATTTTTAATACCTCCAAATACTTCCCGATGTATAAAATAGTTTTAATTAACAAAAACACAAAATTTACTTTTAACGAGTTACTTTTATATACAAAAAATAAGTTTCAGTTTTCCAGCTCTGGAATCGTATTTTTGATTTTGTTTGATTTTCAATGCCAATTCATATCTTTGTACAATATAAAATGGGTTTTATTACCAAAGAAATTAGTTCTATGTAGTTCCTTTAATATTCCAAATAAATTTAAATTTCCCAGCTCTGGATTTGTCTTTTTGGATTTTGTGATTTTTAATAGCTATTAATTCTTCCAAAAACATCAAATTTGTTTAGTTTATAAAGAAAAACTAGACTATTCTTAAAGGTGCTTACTTTTATGTACCAAAAAAGTTTCAATTGTCCAACCCTGGAATCTTCTTTTTAATTTTGTTTGATCTTTGATACCAAATTCAATTCTTTCCGGAGTATGAAAGAGTTTTAATTAAGAAAAAAACCAAATTTACTTTCAATGAGTTACTTTTATATACAAAAAATAAGTTTCAGTTTTCCAGCTCTGAAACCGTTTTTTAAATGCTGCTGATTTTCAATAGCAGTCTATTTAAAATAATCTTTTTTTTTTTAATTTGCTAATTAATAATAATTTTAATGTCCATAATTTAACTTTAAAATGGCACGACGTATTTTGTTTGTGGTTTTTTTCGCTGTTCCCACAATTTAGGTGCTAAATCTCGACTAAATTTGTTTAATAGGTTGTGTTTTGCTCACTAAACACACTTCTCAGCAGTGCTGCATTTGTAATTGTACTCAATATTTTAATAAATTCCATATTTATTGAACAAAAATTAATTGAAATTTTATATGGATAATTGAGTTCAATAATGCTATTTATTGCGATAAGCTCATTTAACAATAAACTCATGTAGTTTTGAAACGGCGTAATTTTTCTCTATATTGTAAACATTTCATAAATTGTTACGCTCTATTGCTTTACAATTCGATTAACAAATTCCTAGTGCGTTTTTTAAATGGTTTTAATACAAATGACGTTTGCCTTTCAACACACAAACATGAAATTAATAAAAGCCCTTCTACCGTTTATTACAATTGATAAGAGACACTCCCATACATGAATAATAATTTCCATTTATATTATTTTCTTATATAAAATAATCCTGTATACAAGGTAAACCTTTTACATGAGGGTATTTTTCGATTTTATTGTAAAGTATGAGTCAAAAATAAATAAATAAGAATTAATGCAGCACCTAAAAGCGCTCCATAACCTTTTTCCCACTTTTTTTTTTTTGTAACAACATCTTTATTGCTTCTCAGTGTTGCTGGGTCACAGGATTCATTAAGTTTTAAAAAGATATTTATTTAATACAAATTTCATTTATTTTTATTTGCCTTAAGTAATTGGTTGTAATCGTTTAAGTATTTTGAAACCTTTAACTTAATCATATCAGCTTTTATGTTCTTTATTCGATTAAGTATTTAGAAAAAGTGGAGTATACTTTTAGGGTTTTTAATGGAAATTAATTTATTTAATGTTTTTTAATGATTGCAGTTAAGTTTAGTCTTTGGCTAAATTTTATTGCATAATAAAATTGTTGTTTCATTTTTTACCAGCCACATGCCACACAATTTGCTAAAGCAAACTTTGACACAAATGCTTATAATTGCTTTCTATACATTTACAAACTCGTACGTGTATGCTTGATGAAACCATAATAATATAATCTGCAATTTAAAATTATGCTTTGTTTGCAGAATGTTTTTTTGTAGCAGAAACAATGATATAAATAGCTTTTGCAGCAAGAGTGTAATAACTCTTAAAAAAACTTGTTTTGCGTAAAAAAATTTTTTAATTGGGTTTAACTAAATCATGAAGTAAATTAATTGCCTAATTCACGTCTCTAAAGTGAAACTCATAGAAAAAGTAATTACCTTCTGTACGTACTCTGTTGGCTGTGAAGCACTCGCTCTCTCGGACTGTAAGCACCCTCCCTTCGTTCCGCCGTAGAAATTACACTATATGTCAGTAGCATTAAGTATTTGAAATATAAAGCGAGTTTTATTTAGAGTGTCACAATACCAGAACAACGCGAGCAAATTGTTGAAATATTTAATCAAAATAATTCGTTAAATTCATTGTGGATTTCTTCCATTTTATGGCCTGTCCATAATCGTCCATCAGAACGTCTAATGCGAAGAACAATAGATCGTTTTCGGACCACATTTACTGGTACTGATTATGGTGCATCCCGTGAGATGCCGAACAGTGCACACTGAAAAAGCTGTAGCCGCTGTACAGGAAAGCATCGAAGATGATTCTAATCAATAAATTTGCCGCCGTTCTCAGCAATTGATGCAGATTGCGCCTTGTATGTGCCAGCCGTGGCGGCCACATGTCAGAAATCACATTTAAACATTAATTTGATAAAATTTTCTTTCCAAAAAAGCCCATTTCATTCATCTTAAGAATATATTTCCTTGTTTTATTATGATATAAAATTGTATCACTCTATAAAAAACACCCCTTATATGAATCAAATACTGCGGACAAAACCAGGGTATTGTTGAGCGAGAAAAGTCGGCGCTACATATTGTATAAAAAAAATAAAATATATAAAAAAAAAATTTAAACCTTCGTCGGCTCTGTAGCAAAAATTAGCCGGCGAAGTAAAAAAAGTTTAAATAGCTACAAAAAAAATTTTCTATCTTTTCATCTTTCCTAATCTGTCCCCTCATTACTATCCCCTCGTTTTCAGTTCCGGCGCAATGCATTGCATATATAGGGGTCATCCCCTGAGTGCTGGTCCAAGATAAAAAAACCAAATTATAAAAAATTTTTTTTTATTTTTTTTTTATGTTGGACCAGCACTCAGGGGATGACCCCTATATATGCAATGCACTGCGCCGGAACTGAAAACGAGGGGATATTATTGAGGGGACAGATTAGGAAAGATGAGAAGATAGACAGTTGTTTTTTTTTTGTAGCTATTTCAACCGTTTACTTCGCCGGCTAATTTTTGCTACAGGGCCGACGAAGGTGGGTGCTGTTACTCTACTCTGCTTTTTTAGTACATGATAGTGTCAGTCGCTGCCAATTATGTTCAGTGATCAGTGACTATGCCTTCATCATTGAAACAGGCTGGCAGTAACTAACACAACCACGCATTAATGATGATCAGAAGAATTCAACACAATATTTCATGACTCAGCGCGGACTCGAACTCACGACCCTCCGCTTTAGTATCGTTTTCCACTACTTCAGCCAACAGCACCCACTTAGTTCACAAATATGTGTTAATTTCTTTCCCTTTCGCGCCGTGAAGTATGCAATTAAGTTTTAAATGTTGCTTTCAAAACAAAATTTGTACACAATATCGACCGCAAGCTGGCGGTATAATCGGCATTATTTATTTAAAAATATAATATATATTTTCGAGTTATGACTCTCTGGCAGCAAGTGCTAAATTTCTATTTAAATTAAATCATAATTTTAGCTCTTATACAATTAATATGATTTTATGAATGTATACAAAATCAAACATTTATTTCCATTTTGCCACCTCAAATTTTGTATGTTAACACACCGGTTGCATTCCAAATGCAAGTGAACCCTGTAGGGAATAGAAGTACAATCCATTTAAAATAGACAAGTTTTCATGTAAAAACCATATAGAATTTTGCTAACCCTGGCACATTTTTCAAACCACAAAAAAAAAACAGACAATTCATATAGTGTCACCAGCAATTTGGGATCAAAAATTAAGCATGTAAAAAATTAAAAAAAAAGTTTTATTTTTTTATACGAAATGCAATTTTGTGAAATTATTTTAGGATGATGCATTTAGTTTGGTTTGCAAATGACATGTTACATGTCGTTAGTACAACCACTAAAATTAACAAAAACACTCATGCAATATGTACAAACGGCTACATGCAATATTTCATACCCCTTAAAGTATGCAGCATGGAATTTTCAAACTGCATCATAAAAATATGCTAACTGTTTAAATAATCTCCAACTGTGCCCTAATGACTAGAATGCATCATTAAAAATGGGAAAAGCCGTAAAAGAGTATGAAACGGCTTGTATTTGACATTCTAACAAACTGGTATTCTACATATTTAAAATTTCCATACACATATTTCACATTGAAATTTTTGCTGTTATTGAGTCTCTTGTTGGCCACAATTTTGTGATGTAGTGGGTGAGTAGATACACTTTCTGGATTATAATGGTAGGTGCTGGCTTAAGCACAATACTGTAAATGACAGAAAGATTTAAACGAAAAGTGTTATGAAAATAATATTGTTTTCATTTAAGGGCAATTTCCAAGAAAGTCTTTTGAATTGGTTGAAAGATTTTCGGTATAATATTTAATAAATAATTTTTTCAGTTCAATTTATTGTTAAAGAAAAGTTTTAAAGAAAATACCATGATGGGCTTCATAGTGGCTAAAACTTAGAGAGCCAAGCGTTTCTATATTTTATTTCATAACTAATCGGAATATGTCTTCCTTTCCTTTTTATTTTAAAATAGTAAACTTCATTCTGCATGTGAGATACTCTATATTGTAGCAAACTTACCATGCAACTTAGTGAGAACAAGAATTCTGTACATTAATAAAATTAATTACGAAAAAATAAGACTCAATTTATAGTTTAATTGTTTCAATTAACCCTCCGATGAGTTAGAAGGTCCCTAGAGACCTTTTTGCGTTTTCAAACTGAAATTACTCCTACTTCGGCCACTACAGGCCGTAGGGACCTTTTCACACGGCCGTGAAGTTCAGAACTGTCACTAATCGGAGGGTTAATAAAATTAATTAAGAAAAAATAAGACTCAATTTATAGTTTAATTGTTTCAATTAAGGATTATAGGCCCAGACACTTTTTTTTTGCCAAGTGTAGTATATTGCCTAATTCCTAATGTTTTTATTATCACATTAATTTTTATGAACTGTTCTGGGGTAAAAAAAACCTCAGACTATGCAGCCACTTTAAAATTGAACTCTATATATGCTGCCCCTAAATGTATGCAGAAAATAGAATATGTATTTTCAACGTACTTTTCTCTTTACTTTTTCTAATGATATTCACACGTGTTGTCATTTATTTAATTTATCTACTGCAATTGCGATTTTCTATTTGCGTACACATATTTTTTTTTAGCTCTACCATTTGTGATAAGATACGTTTTCCTTAAGGTATGCTGTGGTTTTCGATTTGTTTATATCTAACTGACTATATCATTTTTACATAATGTATTATTAGGTATTTCACACTCTTCTATATTCCATTTATGAACTGTTCTGGTAAAAAAAAGACCTAAGCGCCTAAGCGCCCACTTTAAAATTTAACTCTATATGCTGCCCCTAGGATATGCAAAGAATTTTTATAGTATTAATTTTTCAACGTACTTTACTCTGTACTTTTTCTAATGATATTTCATTAATTGTTCTAAATAAATATGCTTATTGTTTCAACTTTTTCTTATGACATATTTTTTTTTTCTTGTCACATCGATTTCTGACGTGGAGTATTTAATTGTCCTAAAGTTCTTGGAATATGTAAGGTGGTATGAAATCAACACATGTGTTGTCATTTATTTGATTTATCTACTGCAATTGCGATTTTCTATTTGCGTACACATATTTGTTTAGCTTTACCATTTGTGATAATATAAATTTTCCTTAAGGTATGCTGTGGTTTTCGATTTGTTTATGTCTAACAAACTATATCAATTTTACATATTGTATTATTAGGTATTTCACACCTTTCTGTATTCCATTTATTAACTATTTTGGACTAAAAAATACCTCAGCCTAAGCGCCCACTTTAAAATTTAACTCTATATATGCTGCCCCTAGGATATGCAAAGAATTTTTGGAGTATTAATTGTTCAAAGTACTTTACTCTGTACTTTTTCTAATGATATTTCATTAATTGTTCTAAATAAATATGCTTATTCTTCCAACTTTTTCTTATGACATATTTTTTTTCTCGTCACATCGATTTCTGACGTGGAGTATTTAATTGTCCTAATGTTCTTGGAATATGTAAAGTGGTATGAAATCAACACATGTGTTGTCATTTATTTAATTTATCTACTACAATTGCGATTTTCTATTTGCGTACACATATTTGTTTAGCTTTACCATTTGTGATAATATAAATTTTCCTTAAGGTATGCTGTGGTTTTCGATTTGTTTATGTCTAACAAACTATATCAATTTTACATATTGTATTATTAGGTATTTCACACCTTTCTGTATTCCATTTATGAACTGTTATGGACTAAAGAAGACCTCAGCCTAAACGCCCACTTTAAAATTTAACTCTATATATGCTGCCCCTAGGATATGCAAAGAATTTTTAGAGTATTAATTTTTCAACGTACTTTACTGTGTACTTTTTCTAATGATATTTCATTAATTGTTCTAAATAAATATGCTTATTCTTCCAACTTTTTCTTATGACATATTTTTTTTTCTTGTCACATCGATTTCTGACGTGGAGTATTTAATTGTCTTAAAGTTCTTGGAATGTGTAAGGTGGTATGAAATCAACACATGTGTTGTCATTTATTTAATTTATCTACTGCAATTGCGATTTTCTATTTGCGTACACATTTTTTTTAAACTTACCATTTGTGATAAGATAAATTTTCCTTAAGGTATGCTGTGGTTTTTGATTTGTTTATGTCTAACTGAGTACATAACAATTTTACATATTGTATTATTAGGTATTTCACACTCTACTACATTTCATTTATCAACTGTTCTGGTCAAAAAAAAGACCTCAGCCTAAGCAGCCACTTTAAAATTTAACTCTATATATGCTGCCCCTATATGTATGCACACAATTTTTTATATATTTGTGTATTATTCAAATATTGTCGAAGTGCAACTAAATTTGCTATTTTATTAGTTTTATTTTTATTTTTATGGAATTTGAATAGAAATATTGTCAATTATATTTTTTCATGAATCTGTTCCTCCACTCGCAAGAAATATACAATTATTGAAAAAGTTTAAGCATAAAATTTTCGTTTTTATTATTAATTTTTAAGAGCATTATTTCTGTGTAAAAATGCACTTTATCATATGATTTTTCTCTTAATTTCGTTTTATCAAACATATAAACGGAATGCTTAAATGTTTCTATTACCCGGAATTTTTCGCTACAAGCATTTATATCGTGCAGAATACTATTCGTCTAACGTATTAGATTTTCCATGAAATAATTTATATACTTTTTTTCTCCATTTTTTATATATTTTAGTCTATTTTCCTACAATTAAGTGGCATATTTATTAATTTTATCAAAGTGTTAATCTATTTACATTGAATATAATTTATTACGCCTCATTTTTTTTTATAAATATATTAATTTCACTACTAATTTAACACAATCGCTATAAAAATACAAACACTCATTTTAAGTCTATTTGGTAATAAATCTAATAAAACACTAAAACTTAAAATAATATACATAAATTAATAGCAAAATGTATAGAAATATTTGAAAGAAAAAATATCTTCAACATAAAACACATCGTTGCCATAAACGTAAAATGACCCAACTAACATGTCGATAATTTTACAGTAGATAAAATGTCAAATATTGAAATGGTTAATGCAAAGCTTTATTTTTCTTTTTTTATTTTCTTCTGTAGCGATTTAAAAAAAATAATAAAATTAAAAAATATATATAATTAAAATTTTTTGTTAGACCAGGAATTTTGCGTTCCAGCTAACGATATATAAAAAGCTACATTGAATTGAGGTATAAAAAATAAAATTGTATTGGTTTTATTGTTTTATCTTATAAACACCGTAAAGTATGCCATAAATATTTGCTATACTAAACACCGCAAAGTATACTATAAATTGCTCTTAAATGTCTCTACACATTTTATTGAGCCACAAAAAAAAACAATCTTTATCGTATTATTTTTATGCAGATTTTTTTTTTGTAAAGCTTTCACTTAAACTTAAACAAATACAGACAGACATGAATAAGAAATAAAATGGTTTTTTGTGGATTTGCTAACGTTTTCTGTAAACATTTTTATTTTGCAATAAAAATAAAAAATAGTACGAGTATATGTTATTCAAAGACTTTGGTCGCAATAATCAATTTATAAAGATTTACAACTTTTATGTGCTTGATTATTGAATAAACATTTTAACCTATTAAGAGCAATTCTTGGCAACTGAATATCAAATAAAAATTTTGTTATAAAAAAAATATATATTTTGTATGTTTTTATATAGCACAACTAAAAATTAAATAATTTAAAAAAGAAAATAAGTTTAAAAAAAATAATGACAATTTACAGTAATTAATTAGTGCAGCCATCAACCTACAGCAAAATAACTTGATCAATCTTGCCACCGCCATCAAGTTTTAGTAAAGAATATTTTTAAATAATTTAATCAACTGAGAGAACATTAATTAAATTCTAAGGTTTTTCTCATCGAAATTGTAATCTTGCAGTTGCTTTAATTAAAAATTTTTTAAATATGTTTTTGAACATGAATACAAATTTCTTTGGTCTGAACTTTGTTTTTAATTTAATAAAAGAATTGTTTATGAAATTATTGTTTAAATATGATTTCTGCCATGTGGCCGCTGGGGCTGGCTCGTACAAAGCGCAATCTGGAACACCAATTTTCAACAACGTGGAAGGACACAAGCCCAGTTGCTGAGAACGGCGGCGAATTGATTTATTTTACGATCATCCTCAATGCTTTCCTGTACAGCCGCGACAGCTTTTCCAGTGTGCACTGTATCATGCCCAATGGCCATAACCCTTAACAGTTGGATTTTTTAAAGAGAAATTTGGATTTTAGTGAAATTTCATACTTGGAATTTCTCTAGAGGATGAATATTTTTAAAATGGAGAAATTGTTTCATTTTGTAGCTCTTGTGGCCCTCTATCACGTCCAATGGCCATACTCCTTAACAGGGTAGTGGCATATGTGTACTCAGCTCCGTTTTTTTATAATGACCAAATTGTGACAGCTGATGCTATGAAACCCATTTTTTTTTAAAACTTTTTCTAAAAGTGATATTATTCGAATTCCAAAATTATTTCAGATATACGACTTTTTCTGCAAAAGAGAGGGCTTCTTCAGCCACAATTTTCGGGTAGTGGCATATGTGTATTCATCCTCGTCACTAAAACCAAATTTCTCTATTAAAAATCCAAGTGTTACGGGTTATGGCCATTGAACGTGATAGAGGACCACAAGGGCTACAAAATAAAACATATTACAGTTTTTCCAGAATCCTGGCTTATCCTGTCTAGAATTTGACAATTTTTGTGTACGAAAAATCAAAGCTTATCGGCATAGCTATACCAAAGTATTAATATATGTATTATGAAAGCTATGGACCTGATTGTCTGTTCCGTTAATTTTTTTCAAGGTTGGTTCAGAAATGTAGGCAGTATAACCAATAACATGCAAAAATTTAGTGCATACGACTACTGTAGTTCTATAGCTATAGCAGGGTTAATAATTATTTTAAATGGGGGAGTGTCTGACTTTCCCCTCTTATATCCCTAAAATTTTGCTAAAATTTGCAGATTGGCTGCAGAGTTATTTACGTAAAATTTTGCGATCCTTGCTATTATAGTTGTTGAGATATTGATAAGTCCGCGAAAAAGGTCATTGGATTCCACTGTGCATCAGTTATCGTATGCAAATTGCAATGAAATTTTTTAGAAATAAAAAATGTTATCACATTCATCGAAACCGCTTAATTAGTGGTGATTAAAACAAATATACACATGAGTGCTAATGGAAGAGTAGCGGCTTTCGAAAACAGCTGTTCTGCTCTGCTCTGTAAGTGGAATAATTAAAAAACTGATGTTGGCTTTTCATTTGTGCCTTGGAATAATTACCATTTCTTTTGAATTTAAAAAAAATTTTCGAACAAAGTTTAATATAAAATTTGTATTGGTTTATGAAAAATATTTCCTTATATGTCACACTATTTCGTTTTATAAATTCTTTATTAATTTAAAAATATCAAATAAAAGCTAAAGTTTTTTCTACAGATGTAACGACGTTGTTGCCATTACGATACCGATACTCAAAAAGAAAAATCGGCGATGATGATGCCGATGCCGTTACGCATACTGGATTTAAGTTCAGGTTAAAATCCACAAATCTCAAGTGGAATACATTTTTATTACACAAAATTACAGGGTAAGAGATTACTAACAAGGGGTGGGAAATTTGAGGTTAGGAAGTAAATTGGCTTAAAAACACTTCTTTTGCTGACAAATTCAATTTTATTGATAATGGGCAAATGTCCATTTCTACCACGACGACAGACGTCCGCTCTTTTCACAAAATGTTTAATAACATTTTGCAACAACGCACTGTGGGGTAAAAGCCCTCACAAGTGGCGATTAATTCAAAAGATTAACTTTAACTTTCACAACCGTATTTGCAGTATTCCATTTGGAATACAAACACTCGGATTTTTCATGCTGCTTAACAGTGCAGTTAACATACATGCTAACAGAGCTCTGTTAGCGTACTTGGTTTGTGTCTAAGATTATACATTTCGAAATTTATCTTCACACAGGTAATTATAGTTCTCATTTTGCAACCTAAAGTGGATCAAAATGGCCACTACTTTCTATAAATATTTATTTAATGCCGCTTGTCATCAAAAAAACATTAAAAATTTCCAATAAATTACATTTACATATATTTAGAAAATTATTCAGAGTTCTGAAACGTAACCATCAATTTTATATATAATTTTATTTTATTTATATTAAAGAAAAAACGATAATGTTCACAAAATCCCTGGCGGGTATGCTAGTATTATTTAATTTTTTTGATGGTCCTTTTCAGTTTTACGACAGCTTATTCACTTAGCACGTCATGATGTTTACTTAGCGCCTTAAGCTGTGCTGTTTACCACATTTTTAAGGCTAAAAATAAAATAGACAACTTTTTTTATGCACATTTATATTAAATTGAAGCATGTTTTTAATATATTTTTTTTGCAATTAGTGCTAAAAAAAAATTTATAGCTGCATAAGTAAATAACAAAGTGTCTACTTTAGGGGATTTAATTGCAACTGCTGTTGTGCTTCTTACAATTAAATAAAGTTTGGCTAGCAAAAACTCGTTTACGCAAAATTATTTTTGTAAGATCTAGTCTTGTTTTTGGCGCTCAAAATTGCTGTAGTGTTTTGCATGTTATGAAATTCTCTTTTGTGCTCTATTATTGTAGTATGTGTAATGTATGTGTGTGGTTTTGTTATTTATTTAATGTTTTGCAGTAGCAGAACGAACACTCGTTTCAAAATGTATATATATATTTCAGAAATGAAATTGCCACTTCTTTTTCGGTTTCATTTTGTTGGTCTTGTACCATTTTCAGAGTTATTTAATTTGCTGCATATAATTAAACTTACAAAGTTTTTAGCATTTAAGTGGAATATGACTGGTTTCCTAAATATGCAAAGTGACATTATCGTTTATAGAATAAACAACTATGAAAACTATGAAAGAAAAAAAAAACAAAAAATTAAGTAGATTTATGCAACATAACAAGAAACGTGAGTGTGGACATAACAAAAACAATATTTGTTGTAATTTAAATGAACTTGAAATGAAATGAAAATTTTGCCTGCAAAATTAATTTCAACAAATAGTTAAAATATATCCTGTGATAAAACTCAAAATAACGCTGTTATAATTATTTTGTTGAAATAATTCCGCCAGTTTAGCATCATCTTTTAACTCCTTAGGATATGCAACGAATTTTTAAAGCATGTATTTTTCAACGTATTTTTTTCTTTACTTTTTCTAAAGACATTTCATTACATTTTTCAAATAAATATGCTTATTCTTAGGCATTTAACAACTTTTTCTTATGACATATTTTTTTTCCTGTCACATCGATTTCTGACATGGACTATTTAACTGTCTTAAAGTTCTTGGAATATGTAAGGTGGTATTAAATCAACACATGTGTTGTCGTATATTTAATTTATCTACTACAATTGCAATTTTATATTTGCGTACACATTTTTTTTAAACTTACCATTTGTGATAAGATAAATTTTCCTTAAGGTATGCTCTGGTTTTCGATTTGTTTATGTCTAACTGAGTATATATAAATTTTACATATTATGTTACAAGCATTTATTTATTTGTATTTAATTTTTATTAATATATATAAGCAGCTAATTTCAAATGCCTTCAAGGTATGCTTTAATTTACCAATTTAGCTTATGAATAAACATTTCCCAATACTGATTACTTGCACATATTTATAATAATAAATTTCATAAGAACTCTGTAAAATATGCAGTATTTTTAAAACGTTTTTTTTTTAATTTTGCCTAAAAGTAGGCAATACTATATTAATATTGCCATCAATTTACGGCTATTTATTAACGAAATACATTTTCATATATTACATTAAGTTTTTGGGGTCAAATGTTAATACCATTAAGTCTTTGTTTTTGTTAAATAAATATCTTCCTTAGCTCTGCTAATATTTTAAACCGATTCGCCTTAAATTATATTAACATTTTTTTTTCAATTGTTTATTTGTTTTTTTAAATTCTGAGTTATAAATCAGTAGCATTTTTATGATAACAAAATACGCTTAACCCTTTCACTACCGTACTACAAAAAGTGAATTTTAGCAAATTTAAATGAGTTTTTCTTATAGATGTGATACTCAGGAGTGCAAATTTTTTTTTTAAATTCTACTGTTTTTCAGGACAAAGATATGTCCTGGGATAATATGTCCCATTGGGTTCTTAAAGCATCATAAATTGGGACTAAATATCCCATTAGTAGCGTATGTATGAAAATAAAATGAGACAGTGTACCATATTTGTTTCTATTCATTCTCCAAAGATACGAATTGCCTTACTAATATATACTAATGGGATAATATATCCCATTTATGCGGGCCACATAAAACCTGTGGGATCTATTATCCCAAATGGAATAAACTCGCATAAAACAAAATGTTTAGCACATGTTGTCCCTTACTCACTTATTTATAATATCAGACACTTATATTATTTGCAAAATATAAAAAGGAAAAGCACTTATATACGCAGAAAAATTCGTAAAACGCGTGCGCGTCCAACTGAAGTTATTGCGAAATAATTGCAATATAAAACATTATACTCAAAACAGCTGGTTATGTACAGAAAACACTAAAAACTACCAAAGGGACTTTTTCTATTTTTTAATTCCTCTTGGGACGCATGATCCCAATGGTAGTGGAAGGTTAAGGTGTAATCCATAAACAAAATTGTATGCTTATAACCTTGTTAGTTGACAAATTTCTATTCAGGAATAAAATATTTTTTAAGAGTTAGAGTTGGAATCTTTAATTGTTTTTCTATTTTACATATACACATTGAGTAAGTGCATAAGTCTAGGTTAACAACCAGATTCACAATAAATTTTTCTCTGCTTTCTCGTGTAATTATTTCATATTTTACTGCTTACATCCCCTGAAGTATGCAAACAAATTTATTTATGACTTTTTAGTGTTAATTTGTTTTTATGAAATTTTCAAGAAGCCATTATTCTTTTATTTGTCTATTCAACTTTTCTCAATAAAAGGAATATCTCGTTTTTTTTCAAATAAAAAAAAATTTGAAATTATTTAATAGTCTAGCAGGCATGAAGATTAATTGTCTAACAAAGCAAACGATAGAAAACAAGAAACAAAATAGGCTTAAAATAGACTGGAAATGGATGGGCTATAAAAAAGTATACGGTAAATAAGCTTAAAGCTATGCCGTACAAATTACACTTATATTTATAGATATTCTTATACATTGGCATAAACAAAGTATACTTTGAGGCACTAATATACAAATATTTTGTGCTTGTTTGATAAATTTCTATAAAAAATTTGTCACATAATCAAATTAAAGAGATAAAATATGTGTTTAGTATCTAAAATCAGTACGTGTATTGTTTAAAAAAAATAATATTTTTAAACTTTTAAAGAAGACTTTAATTTGACTATGATTTTTACAAGCAGTTGGCTTCACTAATAAAATCTTATATTACAGAAATAATCAATCAACAATTTTTGTTAAATTTGTTGTAATTATATTGAAAATAAATCAAGCGAAAAATACCATAAAAATGTCCACAATGAAATATTTCTTTTATACATATTTTCAAACAGAATATTAAAAGCTAAAATATTACAAGTGACAAAAGGACAACTAAAGAAACATTTAAGTTAACAACATATGCCCTGTATCCTAAAACTACATGAAGCTTTATATCAGTTTATACAATAAAAAAAAAGAAAACAACTGGCCCAATATATCATCATATCTGCAAATAATAGATAAAACTCATAAAAATGTTGAACACTATAATCTGTAAAATTTTAAATTGTTAGTTTCCATGTAAAAAAAAAAAAGAAACCGAATAACATCAGAAAGCTATAAAGTTTTTCCAAATAATATATTTATTCAACGATATAAAATCGATTTTGCCCTTTTAGAAGCTTAAATAAATTGTTTGCATTTTATTTCCGCTTTTCATAAAAATTTCAAATTGAATTTTTATCAGCAAATACAATTGTTTTTATGTATTAAAACAAAACAACTGGCAGCAATAACATGCTATTATTATCTAAAAACCCAGCCATGCAAAACACCCCTTTAGTTCAAGTGTAACTGGCAAAATTTATGCTTTGCTTCTTCTCTTTTTTGTTTTTTTTATCCCTTTTTGTACTCAAGCAGGAAAAACGCATGTTATGTGGAACATAATTTTGGGGTTTGAACAGATTTATATCAAATAAAATCAATTGAAATAGCAACAGCGCATTTTTAATGGTGCAAACAGCAGGAAGTAAATTTTAAACATTAAATACGTTTTTCCTCTATTTTTTTTTAGTCAAATTGCTAAAGGCAACAAATAATGAATATGTTTTATTCGATTTTTTGAAGGTATATTTTAACAAAGAAACTAAATACCCTACAGGAAATGTCAATAGTAAAATTATACTGATTATCGAATTGACGATGTCACCAGTACTACTGACAAATTATACCCCCCCAACTAATGATATCTACTTTTGACATTTAACACCGGCTTGTTCTACGAAATCTACCAGTAGACTGCGTCAATACTGACTAGGTAGTTCTTGTGGGACCACGTGGAGAAAATGTCAATAGTAAGATTGTACTAACTTACTATGGACGATATCACCGTGATCAATAATAACAGTTGCCGCCGGCTACCCACCGATTTTGAGCCCATCAAAACAATTTTCTCTAACTATCAAAAACAAAAGCAAAAGAAAAAAAAACAAGTAAAAACGTTATATTCGACCGGGTCGAATCTTAAATACCCTACAAATATTCAGTAAGTGAATATAAAATGTTTAACTTGGTGGGACAGAGTTCCTTTATATAATATCGTGCATCAACGCCCACTGAAGGGGGCGGCGTTTAAAAATAGACAATATCATGTTTTCCACAGACGAACGTATGGACATTGCTAGACCGTCTTAAACTTCATCACTAATCAAGAATATACATATTTAGTTTATAGGGTCCAATTCTCTTTGGAGGGTATAAAAACTATATTTTGGCGGGGTCGCTCTGGCAAGGGTTGTGGGGAAAACATTTGACCTTTGGCATAAAACTCTAAAAATAAATACTTGGGATGATTATATACAAAATACAATTTTTTATTTTATTTTATAGGGTCATTTACGGGGATAAGGGGGTAGGACTTAAACAGGCAGTCATAAAACTCTAAAAATAAATGCTTGGGATGATTGTTTACAAAATTAAAAATTTTATTTTTTTTTATAGGGTCATTTAGGGGGCAAAGAGGGAGGAGGGGGTAGGGCAGAAACAAGCAGTCATAAAACTTTAAAAATAAATGCTTGGGATGATTACATACAAAATTTTTTTTGTAGGGTCATTTAGGGGTGTGGGGGGTGGACGGGGTAGGGCAGAGGAGTACCAGGTATCGTCTCAGGTTCGTCATTAAAGTTTAAAAATTTTATTTTAAAAGGAATGGAGGCTTAAGTAAAACAATTTGTTAAATTGTTATGCTATTTTTGCATATAATAACGCCCACGAAAGTGGGCGGGGTCCACAAATAATTTATTTGTTTTTTATGGCTCCAGTTTGGACCGTATTTGACATAAAAATATATCATTTGCTTAACAAAATAACCAAAAAACTTTAAAAATTATGTTGTTTTTTCTGGGTTGGTTTAGTTCTTCTTAGGGGAACTTTTTTCCCCCTTGCCCGATTTAGCCCATCTCAGAACTTAACCTGCTCTAAGCTTTAGGATATATTTATGCCAAATTTCAAGAGTCTAGCTCTTTTCGTTTGGACTGAATCGTGATTTCCACAGACGGACGGACGGACGGACATGCTCAGTTCGTCTTAGATTTCATCACTGATCAAGAATATATATACTTTATGGGGTCTCAGATGGATATTTCGATGCGTTACAAACGGAATGACAAAGTGAATATACCCTCCAAATTTTTTTAGGGTATAAAAACTATTTCTTGACAGTGTCACCAAAAGGACACCATAATTGTTGACAAAAATATTGAGTGGGGTATACTTAGCCCCACTTTTCCTTCAGTGTAGTTTTTAGTTAAAATAATTCTAAATGTATTTGTATTGACTATATATTTCAGTTATTGTTGTTTATTGTTCAATCATTAGACAGCCAGTATGCAGTTGTCGGTCCCCCGATATTTAGTCATATGCCAGTTAGTAATCTGTCATAAGGTGGCTACTAAGCGGCTAATATGTAGCCAATATATGTATATCTCTTATGTCACACATTGTTTTCCTTAACTTGTGCAATCAGCTAATTCAATTTTTAAAGGTTGTTAAAAGTCTTGAGCATACTTTGAGGCTCTGCACAATTAATATTAAATATAAATTTCACGCACATATTTTTGTGGTACAATTTTAAATATCTTATCGTCTAGTAATATTAATAAAATAGATACTTTTTGAAATTTATAATTACGTAAATAGGCACAATTTATTTATCTATACATTTTTGATTAATAGCTCTATAGTAAATTCATATTTAGTGAGTTATTTGTATTTACAAAAACACACATGTTTATTATATTGTTCAACAAATAAAATTAAATTTCATAATAAAATTGATGTGCATTTTTATCATTAGCCAGCCAGTATGCAGCTGGCGGTTTCGCGATATTCAGTCATGGGCCAGTTAGTACTCCGTCATTGAGCATACTTTGAGGCTCTTCAAAATTAATATTATATATAAATTTGCTATACATATTTTTGTGGTACATTTTTAATTATCTTATCGTCTCGTAATAATAATAAAATAAATATTTTTTAAAATATCTTTTAATGTAAATAAGTATAATATATATTTACATATATATATATATATATATATATATATTTTTTTTTTTTTTAATTAATAGGGCAATAATAAATTATTTCTATTTATTAAGTTATTTGTACTTACAAGCACACATGTTTAGGTTGCCCGATATTAATTCAAATATCAGTATATATTTAGTATGTCACACGTGTATCGTTGCTATTAAATTGCGTAATTTGATTATGGAAATTGGGATAATTTATTTTTTAAAGGTTCTTCGAAAAGTTGAGCATACTTTCAGGCTCTGCCCTTTAGTAATAGATATAAATTCGCTGCACATATTTTTGTGGTACATTTTTAAATATTTTATTGTCTAGTAATATTAAGGAAATAAATATATTTTAAAAGGTAATTTTATGTAAATGGGCACAATATGTAAATTTTTTTAATTGTTAGCGTAAAATTGTTCAAAATTCAATCATAAAATATTACTATTTTGTATGTTCTTTGTACTTACATAAAATATATTATTTAAAGAATAGAAACAAATTTGATGATTAAATTCATGTTAATTGACGAACATGCTAAGATTGTCTTAGATTTCATCACTGATCAAGAATATATATATATATATACTTTATGGGGTCTCAGATGCATATTTCGCTGCGTTAGAAACAGAATGGCAAAGTGAATATACCATTCATATTCTTTTTTGGAGGGTATAAAAATAAGGAATATTACCTGGATCTAAATTTGTATCAGAAATTAAAATTGCAGTTGTAAACGCAAAATCACCAGAATAAAGTTTTATTGTAAAGTTGCCATCAGTTAAAGGTACGATTTTATGGCACGACTAAACAGTTTTTCACTATTACAAATTTAAGAGAGCGATAAACTAAAACATGGATAAATAGGTAAATATGGAAGGAATATAAAAAATTTTATAGTCTAGCTGTAGGAGCAAAAAAAAAAACAATTTGTTTTTATTACAATTTTATAGTGAAAACGCCTAAAAGTAGTGATTGGGTTCTGTTCTGGTACCAACACATTACAATGATGATTAAATTATATTTTACAGGGAAATCGTAAAAACGAAACTGGTTACCGGTTAATTTATTCCACACTTTAGCTAAAATTACCTTTTATTATAAAATACTTTAAGTGGCCCCAAAATGTGTAATATGAAAGGGCCAGACTGATTCTCATGCATATTTAAAGAACAGTCATGCACGTGTAGATGTATTTCTTGTCAAATGTTTAAAGTTATTTAGTTTGCCAAAGAAACCGAAATACCAACACACTCATAAGCAAGCAAGCCAGGCTGTTCTATATAAAAACTGGAAAAGTCATTAAGGTTAATGAAAAAAAAGTTATCTTTAAGACACATCTTAATGTAGAAGAGTTTTGCTCGAGTAACTGTTTCAATTAAAATATCTGGAAGCAAAAATATTTTTTATTTAATTAAAAAAAAACTTTTGCAAAAAAAATTGTGGTATATTTTTAGGAGCAAAACCCATTTTCCAAACTTATATTCATCTTGCTTTTATATAATTTTTCTTCAAAAGAAGATTATATATGCACGTCTTGCCACAACTTCTGCCAAACCATAATATTTTGTTATTACTTCTTTTATGTAGAAGCAGATGGTTTTTTTTTAATTAGTACGAATTGAAATTGTTATTGTTAGTTTTTTGTAGTTTTCTTTGTACTTAAAGTTTTTTATTATTTTGCTGAAAAAATGATTCTTTAGCTTTTATTATGATAAAGTTACAATTTTTAAGGAAAACTTTAACCAGTGTTACAACTCTTTAATATAGTTTCTAAATTAGCGCAAAAAAGTAGGCTACATTTGGGGTGGTGAGTCATATAATGATATGTTGTGCCAAAAGAAAGAGTGAATGCTAAGGCGTTGGAGATTAATGGCAATTGGTTTTTTTTTGCTCAAGCCATGCATAATTTAAAATTCTTGCAACATGTGAAATAAAATAAGCCGGCCTAAAAGCCAAAGAGTATTAAAATAGTTTAGTGATAAAACAAAAAATCAAAGAGTAATAAAAATAACTTTTCTTCAAAAACTTCAGGCAGGCATTAAATCAAATAAATTATGCAATACAGTTAAGCCTAATACATGTACGAACTGAAATAAAAAACTGTAGCATACTTAAGGGAGAATTTTATATAAATTGTGTTAATAAGTAGAAAGGCTACTATCGGCTTTAATCAGGCTTTATTATTAAAAATTTTGTTTTATTAAACTTTTCTGGATTTGTGGATATTTGCTTTTTATGTTTCCTAAAAAATACTTGTTTGATGCACCTACAACTGATTATATTTTCTGATTAAGAAACAAGACTTTTAAGTTATAAAATTTCTTTGTCTCATTGCAGGAAGAATAGACAATAGCTTTTTTGTTTAACAAACAGAAAATTTTATTTCAAATTAAAAATATCAAAGAAAATTAAAGGCGGCTTTCAGGGAAGTAATAAAAAGTTGCAAACATAATCTGATTAAATGATAAATTTGTATGAACCATTAAAATACAAACAGTATTAAAGTAATTTAAATATAAAACATAAAATTAGGGAATATTCAAAATAAAATTTTGATGGCAGGCATTAAATCAAATTAATTATACAGTAGCAATTCTAATCTAAAAACGGAAATAAAGAAAACTGTAGCATACTTAAGGGAGAATTGTGTAAATTAAATACAAGTTCCATTGTTGTCAGTTTTCTCCAGCTTTTCTTTTGCAAATTCTGTTCACCAAATATCACTAGATATAAAAAAATTTGTCAAATTTATAGGCTAGAAAAATAAATGACTGTACACTAAGACAAATAAATTAAGGATGCTTAAGTTTCATTCTGTTACTGCGGCTAGATTAGAAAATAACTCTTTATTAAAATGAACTGACAACATAAAAGTCTATTTCAAGTTAAACATTTCAAAGGAAATTAAAGAAGGCTTTTAAGGAAACAATAAAAAGTTTTAAACATAATCTGGGCAAGAGATAAATTTGTGTGACACATTAACGTAAATTGAATAATAAAAGTAATGGTTTTGTGTTAGTAAATACGGGCAGTCATTACATCAAATTAATATTTCAAAGAAACAATTATTTTAATATACAAACTGAAATATAAAAAAAAATGTAGCATACTTAGGGGAGACTTTAGTATAAATTGTGAAAATTATATTTTGTATTTAACTTCGTGAAACGTTACAGTTATTTATATAATTTGTATAAATCAACCCATAATAAACGGCTTTTTAAATTCATTTAAAAAGCACCTTAAAAGTATCATAGTGTTATAATGTGTAGTATAGTTTTGGGAGCGCATACAATATTTAATAAATATACTGTGCATTTGATTTTTCTATGCGGAAACTATATATGGAATTGAAATTTATTATGCAAAAAAAAAATTTTTTAACATAAAAATGCAAATTAGTTTCACTAAACAATTTTCGAGCAAAGTAACAACTTTTTTCTGTGGAGACAAAATCTGCTTGTGGGCGTTCAAATTTAATTTTCTGTGGCAAAGTGATTTATAATTTATTTTTACTGCCATCAGTTTGATGCTTTAAAATTTTATAAGCCAAATGTATAGCTCCTTGTGCATTTTAAGTTATAATTTTCAATAATGCAATAGATTTTATTGAAACTTTTACATGTTAGGGTTAGAATTAGAGTTGTAAGGTTTCTCCTAAATGAACAAATCTTAAGTACTACTATATTTTTTTTTTTAGTTCAGAGTTGAGATGAAAAATCTAACTTTCGAAGTTTTTTATAAAATAGTTGAAAATATACATATTTTGTATATAGTAAATATTCTTAACGAACATTCATATTGCTATAATAAATTGAATTAAGATTTATAGGCTAATTGGTCGAAATTTTTTGTTTAAAATTCAGAAAGGCATGATAAATATTCCAAGGCACAAAGGCAAGTCAACTTCAGTTTTTAGTTATTCAACTTACACAGAAGAACAGAACAGCTGTTTTCGAAGGCCGCAACGCTTTCATGATCAGTGCTCATGTATATTGTGTTTGTCACCACTTATTAGGTGGCTTAGTTGAATATGATATCTGTTCTTATTAAAAAATATTTTATTAGGAAATTGCATACGAGAACTGTATTAACCTGATGTTAACAAATTTTTGTTTTAATAACCGTGTTACCGTTTATTTTCTTCATGTCACGTTTTTCTGAATTTTTTGTTCCATCATAGCTAAGCCATTTATTTATTTATTTATTTATTTATCCATCATCATAATATGTAAAAGAAGTACATAAACATGATTTATATAGACAATATTTCAGATTTTACTTGAGAGTTTTTTAGCAACTAAAATTGATTTGGTGTAATTGACAAAACTAATCTTATATAAATTATTTATATATTTAGATTAAAGGAAAAAATATAGTAACAAATTTTTTTTGTTTTTTATATTCAAACGAATTAAGTTTTAAAGTCTCATTTGACGAAATAATACCAATTTCGTATTTTTTTCAAATACGACGATTCTTGTATGATTTTGTTATAGATTAAATTGTATGTCAAACCTTCATGAGTGAGTGACAGTTTTTTTTGGCAATTTTTTATGAAAACGGGAAAGAGATGCATTCAACCAAGAGTTAAAGAAATAAAATATTGCTGACCCATGTTTTATAAAAAGATTAACATATTCTATACTTAAACGTAAGAATTTAAAACATTTTCTATGCCGGCTACTAATTGTGAAACATTAAACACATTCACGACAGTATGCTACCGACTACAATTTGTGAAAAAAAGAATACATGTGTTGATATGGGAATGAATATTTTCACGGCTACACAACAGGTTGTTGTCCGCGCTATTTTTGTGGATGTAGTAAAATTAAACTAATTTCGTATCTAGCAAGTATTTTAACGAATATTTATATTAAATTGAATTAAGATTTTTACAGGCTAATTGTTCGAAATTTTGTTTTAAATTCAGAAAGACATGATAAATATTCCAAGGCACAAAGGAAAGTCAACATCAGTTTTTAGTTATATATAGTTATTATTACACAGCAGAGCAGAACAGCTGTTTTTGAAAGCCGCAACGCTTTCATCATCAGTGCTCATATGTTTGGCTTAGGTATGATGGCACAAAGAATTCAGAAAAATGGTACATGAAGAAAATAATCAAACGGTAACGCGGAGGTGGTAGGGCAGATGAGATTACGTCTCAGCTTCCTCATTAAAGAATAAAAATATTATTTTTAAAGAAGGTAGGCTTAAGTATCAAAATTTGTTAAACTTGTCGCATATAATAACGCCTACTAAAGAGGGCGGGGTTCAAAAATTATTATTTTTTATTTTATAGCTTTAAGTTAAACAGGTTGGACTTTATTTGACATAAAAATATATCAGAAAAATGGGATATGAATGAAATAATCAAACGGTAACACGGGTATTACAACAAATATGTGTTGACATCAGGTTGATACAGTTCTCGTATGCAATTTCCTAATAAAAATTTGTTTGTTATCATATTCAACTAAGCCACCTAATAATTTATGACAAACACAATACATAAGAGCACTGATGATGAAGGTGTTGCGGCCTTCAAAAATAACTGTTCTGCTCTTCTGTGTAAGTTGAATAACTAAAAACTGATGTTGACTTTTCTTCTGAATTTAAAACAAACATTTCGAACAATTACCCTATGAAAATCTTAATTCAATTTAATTAAACTAATTTCTTTTTTCATAGGCAACAATAAAGAGTTTAGTGCTGCCAACAGAACGAAAAGTCTTAAACACAAAAGCGTTTAAAAATAATTTAAAACAAACAAATTTTTGAAAATAAAAACAACGCAAGAATAAAAATTATTAATAATTTATTTCGACAATTTTTCAGATTCCAACTCACGGGGATAAAAATGTTATTTTCATTATATATAACTCCTAGAAGCATGTTTTTTTAGTGTATCAACACCAGAGCAACGCGTTGTTAGAATTTTTAGTCAAAATAATTGTTCTATTCTTTAAACTCATCGTGCCCTTCTGCCATTTTATGGCGCGCGTAATCGTCCTTCAGAGCAACTAATTCGAATAACAATACAGTCGACTCCGCTTGCCTGGAAATAACCAAAACCAAATTTTTTTCAATTATCCGATTTTTTCTCTAAAACGTAGTTTGGATTACTGAAATTTGTTACGGTTAAGCGTACTGCTTAAAATCAGTAAAACAATATTTTTCATTCCTCGAAAATGTCTAGCCATTTGCATTGACAATATAATACAAAAATACAATAAAACACGTAAGAGCGAAAAGGACAAATACATTTTGCAAAAATACATTTTGCACAGTTTTTTCAGCCTTAAGTTATGCAATCGATTTCTAATAAATAATTGTGTCATTGTTTATTTTTTCACTAAAGCGAAGAAGTTTCATACAAAACGTAGTTGTGGGCTTGCTCTTGGTTTTCAGTAATACGATATTTTCAGTAAAGCGATGTTTCGCTAAAGCGAAGTGAATAAGACTAGCTGCGTTTAAAATCAGTGCGGGGATCAGTGCGTGTTGCGATAAAGCGGATTCGACCGTAGATCATTTTCGGACCCCATTTACTGTTGCTGATTATGGTGCATCCCGTGAAATGTCGAACAGTGCGCACTGAAGAAGCAGTAGCCGCTGTACAGGAAAGCATTGAAGATCAATCAATTCGTCGCCGTTCTCAGCAACTGGGGTTGTGTCCTTTCACTTTATGGAAGTTTTTTTTTAGTTGTTGAAAATCGGTGTTCGAGATTGCGTCTTGTACGCGCCAGCCGTGGCGGCCACATGGAAGAAATCATATAAAAACATTAATTTCATGAAATTGTCTTTCACATTTCATTGATATTAAAAATAAATTTAATTGTTTTATAATGATTTAAAGTGGTATTACTTTATAATTTGGTCATTACAAAAAAAAACGGAGCTGAGTACACATATACCGCTTCCCAAAAATTGTGGCTGAGGAAGGCATCTTTCTTGCACAAAAAGTCTTATATCTGAAATTATTTTGAAATTCGAATAATATTAATTTTAGTGAGCGTTAGTTGTCATACTCTAAGTGTTTATTTGATTTTTGGCATGTAAGTTGACTCTAGTGGTAAATTGTATTTGAAGAATTATAGTAAAATTTTATGGCTGTCGTTTTTTACTATTTATTAAAAAAGAGACACAATTTAGCATTGCACGTTAGTGTCAAAGTCACGTTTGTCGATTGGGTTATCGACCTGGCAAATAGAAGGAAATTTTAAAACTCCTAAAATAAAGCAAATTATTTTTCAATATTTAACAATTTTTCTGCCACTTAAACATAAATTAAGTGCAGTCATCAATTGAAATATTAATTGAAAGTTTTTTCTTTTGAACTCATCAAATAGCAAAAACAAATTTACAACAATTCTGCACTCTGTTATGCCCCTGTTGGCTATTTAGCAGCCACGATACCCTATTCGTACAGCTTGATTCCCTCGAAATACCTTGATTGCGGCATAGTTTAGGTTTTTACAACTCAAGTGTTTAGAAATTGCATAAAATCATGCAGTCAATTTTCCTATTTGTTCATATATATGAATTCAACAAATAATTTCTAGTTTCATTAATTATAATTAATTTTTTTTTTAATTTATCTTATTTCCTCTTCAAATACTGCTAACCAGCTTTAGTTCAAGAGGGTTTGAAAATGTCCGCTAATTCTGTTATTTTAAATTAATGGTTCCACCAAAAATCATTTCATGCATAATTATTATTTCCTAAAGACTATTGAATTTAAACATTGACTAGTGAAACCCTTCCATGCAAGTCTTAACATGTCAATGCAGGTCGTTACGCTTGGTTACGTATATAATATATTTACAAGCATGTAATTGTATGTGTGTGTATGAGTGTTTCGACTGCAGTGTGAACTTATCATTAGATTATTAGTTCCTACACAACTGTGTTGACTGCCTGGCTCATATGGCTCTTCTAAACAAGTCTTCTGTGCGACTGCACAGAAATACATACAATTAAACAATTTATATGTTTTTTTTTTATTTTGCTTAATTTTAATTGTGGGGAATTGTGGTTGTATTTATTTGTTTTGTTTTTTTTTTTTTAAATTTTTTATATAATTGTTATTATCATTTGTTTAATATGTAGTTGTTGTTTTTGCTAAACATAATTCGCATCGCTGTAGCGCATGTACTTGTAGTTTGGCGTGTGAAGAAAAGTTTTTTTTTTTAAATTTTTATAAAAAAACACTTTTATATTGTTTTCATATGACTGCCATAATTAATGAAGATGATGATGTAAAAGAAAAACTTGGTTGAAATATGAAACAGCAATAATAAATTGTTTAAATGAATTCAATGGAAAATTATGTGAAAAAAATTGAGACCGATGAAGTAAATTTTATGTTGGAAATAATTGTTCACAGTTTGAAGAATCAACTTATGCTGCGAACACAATTGGAACGAAAGACGTATTTTTCGCGGTGAATTTATGTTGTCAAAAACTAAACTCAGTTGCGTATATGAAAATGCACACATTTATGGTGTGGCCGAAATTTATTATACGCCATGATGTATGCAATAGATTTATATCTATATATGTTGTGCAGCGGAAGGGCAAATAAATCTTTGCCGTGTGACCATGTTTTATATATTTATTAAGTTTTTAAATGTTTTATTAAATGAAGTTAATTTTTTTTATTAATATCTGTTTTATTTTAGGCATTTTAAAATATATATTCAAAATATTATTTGATGATTATTGATTCTTTGACCTTTTAGATTTTTAATTATCTGTTTTATTTTTGTGAAGCGTTAAGTACTTTTTTTATTATTTGATTATTTTTTATTGGATAATAAAAAAATTAAATTTACTTTATAAAAAAGTGATCTAACGCTTGATAAAAAACAGATAATTATACAAAATGGCGTTATATGTAATTTATTAATTTCAAAACCTTATTTTTTTTGTAAATGGTCACACTATTTCACAATTTCTCAATAGTTTTTTATAAATTTTAACATATGTTTTACTATAGTTGTTTTTGTGCTTCATAAAATTTGATTTGATTTGAAATATTATACAGTCAACTCCGCTTTACTGGAAATAAACAAAACACAATTTTTTCAGTTATCCGATTTTTTCTCTAAAAAGTAGATCGGACTACTGAAATTTGTTACTGTTAAGCGTACTGCTTAAAATCAGTAAAACAATATGTTTTATATCAAATCTGTATATTTTTTTACGTCAATTTAACGTAAAAATTTAATTTAAAAAAATTATTCATAGAATTATTCATTTTCTTGATTTTCTGATTTTGATTTTTTGTTGAATTTTAAATTTTTCACGAATTCCTCAAAAATGTCTAGCCACATGCATTGACAATATAATAGCAAAATACAATAAAGTACGTAAGAGCGAAAAGGACAAATATACATATTTTGCCATTTAATTTTTTTACGGACAAAACGTGCACAATTTTTTCAGCCTTAAGTTATGCAATCGATTTCTAATAAATAAATTTGTCATTGTTTATTTTTTCACTAAAGCGAAGTAAGTTTCATACAAAAACGTAGTTGTAGGCTTGCTTTTGGGTTTCAGTAATACGATATTTTCACTAAAGCGATGTTTCGCTAAAGCGAAGTGAAAAAGACTAGCTGCGGGGCTTTGTATCGTTTTCAATAATCCGATTTTTTTTCAGTAAAGCGTGTTGCGCTAAAGCGGATTCGACTGTAAATTTACTGAACGAATAATTGATAAAACATGAGTGTATTGAAGAAATTTTTAGCATAGAATTCGTCGTTCTGGCCGAAATTCGTTGTTTGTCACTGTCACGTTCTTAGTAGGTTTGACAGGCCGCTGGCGCAAAGAAAAAATGTTCAGTCCACTTGGTTGCAGTGTGGTCCCTTTGTGTCACCTGTTTTTAGTAAGAGGGGATAGTATTAGAGAAAAAAAAATAAAGAGTTACAAATAAGGGAAACTTATAGAATAGCGAAGAGGGTGGTTGTGTTCCTGGAATACAGGGAGAGAATTAAGCAGGCGGATTTGGGAACTCTTAGCACAACATATTTAATTGATCAATTTAATATAATTTTCAAACTAGCTTTTTCTAATTACACTGTACAAAAATTTTATATGCCAATATTTGGCAAGAACAGGCCAGAGATGGAAAATTTTAACCGCCTATAAAATAAAATTACGACGTGATCTTTCAAAACGGCGAAACACGTATATTTTTTTGTCTCCTCTACAAGAATCAATTGTTGAAACCCTGTAATTTTTTTTCGTGTTGAACAGTGTTATCAAGTAGTTTCCAAAAACAAATAAATTGAAATTAGTTAAGGCCTTGAATTAAATTACAAAGAAGGGAATAAATATGCTGCCGACTTGAATATAATATTTTATAAATATGTATTACAAACTTCTGACTTAATCCACCAGTAGCTTAAACTTTTTTGTTTATTATTTTATTATATATTAAAAATATTACCCACTGTGCAGTATTAAATTTCATAACCATTTTTAATATTTTCCCCTTCTATCCCTGTAGAATTTAACATTTCTTTGCAAATAATTTAAATGAGTTTGCAATTGTGCAAGTTTTTGCCATAAATGTTTTGCAACATGTTTTTTTTTTGTTTGCTGGCATTAAACGTAAAATAAAACTTTTTATAAGCTCATTGCCATTTTATTTTCAACGACTTAAGTTTCAAGTGATATTCGTTCTATTATTTTGCACTTATGTTGTAATATTTTTTTTATACACTTAACACGTACTAAAATAATATCTATGAGTTATAGGCAAATCACCATAAACCTGGCAACAGGCACATAAATTGATAGGATTAAAAAAAAAATTTTCAATAGTAGAAAACTCCCATGAAACTTTGTGTGCCATGAAGTAGGAATTTTATAATATATAAAAAAAAAATTTAATTATGCAATATTTCTTTGGTGATGATGTGTGAGATATCAGTATTCTACTGTAGCGATCCATGTTGGTTTTATATGTCTTTCTGTCGAGCTTTGGAAAAGACTAACGTAAGTTTGTAACATTACCTACAAATTCTTAGTGTTTCTTTAAGCAAATAGAAAAGAACAGATATAAAAAAGTTATATAATAAAAAAAGAAAAACTGAAAATAATAAAGGAAATGCTTGGAAATAATATGGAAAACCATATTTTTAGCTGTAGTGTGTAAATTTAATATTGTGCTACGAGGGTGGTAGCAAAAACTGAAAAAATTTCAACAAAATCTTCTCTAGCTGCATTCTCTTCTGCTAAAGATATGCTACTGAGTTTTTTCCAATTATAATAGTTTTTGAATGTCCAAATTATAAATTGAATTAACAATAAGTATTGAAATTTTAAATCCAAAATTATTATATTATACCCCCTTATTCATAAAAATTATGAGAGGCTTATAAAAGTGTAACAGAGCAAATTTCATATGAAATTTTGTTATATTACGCTCTCATAATTTTTATGAATAAGGTGGTAAATATAAGAATTTTGTTTATTCGGAGCCAGGTTCAAATCTACAAACTATTTTTTTTTAATAATTGTATTAAATTTAAATTAATTTAAAGATAAGAATTTCATTATTCAGCCTCAAGTTCAAATCTACAAACTATTCACCGTCTACATCTACATCAATCACCGTTTATCACTTGGGAATTAGGCTGACGCATTCAAAATTTGTACCAGTTTGAAATTTAAAATAATAGCATTTTTAACAGTTAAAATTAGCGGGAAATTGCAGGGGTCGGCTTTAGGGTCAACCGTTTCATATTTTTTGTAATAGAATCAACACTCAGGGGATGACATCTACATATTCAGTGCATTGTACTGGAAATAGAAAGTATTGAGAGGACAGATAGAGAAAGATGAGAGGATAGAGATTTTTTTTTTAGCTAATTTAACGTTTACATCGCTAATTTTTGCCACAGGGCTGACGAAGAAGGGTGCTGTACTCTAGTACTCTTTAATACATGATACAATCGTTGCCATTTATGCCTTCATCAACTGAAACTGACTGACAACAACTGATCAACACAACCATGCCCTAATGCTCATCAGAAGATTTCGACAGCATATTCATGACTGAGTGAGGAGTCGAACTCGAGACTTTGGGCCTCATAATCTCGAATTAATTATTTCAGTCAACAGCATCCTCAACTTTGCTTTAGTCTGCCTGCTTGTTTCATAAAGTGCTCCCTTTTTAATAGTCGGAATAAAGTTATCTCACAGCAGTGAAATAGCAGAGTTGCCATTTGCATAAAATAAAAATTAACTGTAAATTTAAAAAGTGCTTTCTTACTGACACACTCCCACTGTTATTAGACTGTACCCGCACTTAATCACTGTGCGTTTGCTATTAATAGATTATATATTTTTTTAATAAAGTTTTTAACGTATTTAATAGCATTTTATTTGCTTTTTATTCTTGCATTCTTCTTTTTTGTTTGTTTAACTTCATGGCCGCCGCTAATAATTTTTCGCCCCGCCATTCAGGTTAAACATCAGCCCACTCCAAACGAAGCTTTTAAACTATGATTTAATATAAAGTATTTACTTCTTTTTTACTTTGTGATGACGGTACGATTATAAACATATTTATGCATATTGAAATATGTTTTCTTTATGCACTCTGTGCTTTTGTGTAGACGCGCAGAGGCATGATGGTATGGAGAAACACGTACGTATGGTTGGCACTGCAAGGCGTTGCGTGCGAAAGAAGTAGAGAAAGAATTTATGAATTTAATGTTGTGGCAAAGAAATAACTTTTAACAAAAAAAATAAATATATATAAATAAAATAAAATAAAAAAAATATAAAGGGCGTGAAAAAAGACAGAAATAAATTTGTGTAAAAAGTATCGATGAATTTAAATAAAATGTTAGTGAAGAAGTTTTAAGAATTTCAAAAAGTTGCGTTGTGGTGGAAAGTTTTATTTTAAAAGATTTATTTCGGCTTTTGCCTGACATTCTCCTAAGCTGGCTTTACTCTCTTACAAACTTTTTGGCCAATAAATAAATCATTTTGAAATGACACGAACCCTTTCGTTTTTCTATAAATTTTCCTGATTAAGAGTTAATTTCCCTGTTTGGAAAGTTGTTCACATTTATAAACAACCTTTATTTAAACTTTTTAATGTGGTTGTGATTGGTTTGCCTGTACGAAATTAGCAAACCCGGCCCTCCCTTTGAAAAAAGTTTCACATTTCCCTCTGTTTACAATCGTAAACAAATAGGTTGAGATTAAGGGAACATCATGCCTCAATGAAAAGTTTTTCTAAAGTTTGTTTTTTCTTCTTGTTATTTAAATTTAAATCTTTAAATAAAGGCCCAAAATGTTTTCAACAGAAAAGGTATGAATTTGCATGTGTTCAAACAAATCTGGTATTTTTGTATCTGTGCGTTCTGCTTGAATGAACCGGAAACATGTTCTTAAGTTCATTTGAATTTTTTTTTTCATAACAAAAACAAAATCTTTTCAGTATTTTATCATAATCAATTGTTTGGAATAATAAGAACGTACATACGTTGTCTCTTTTTTTAAAAACGTTTGGTAAAGAACACAAAAAAAAGAAAAAAAATTAAATAATAAGAAAAATCTACTACTACGACACACACGCACACATACACATAAGAGTATGTGGCACAAAGTGTTTGTGTTAAATACTTGATCACAATAAAAGACACTGAAATAAACTATAAATTCCTTTAAACATTTTGTTTATATACAATTTGTCCCTTTTTTATAATCTACAGATGCTGAAACACGTACAAATATCACCCCTACGCAACCGTGCGGATTCAGTTTCAATGCGTTCAAGTACCTCTTGTGCCTCCTCAATGTGCGGTAGTCCAGAACCACCCAACGATTTGCAAAGAACACCCTCCAGAGCATCCAGTTATTCCAGTTTAAACGAACAACTGCCCCAGGTGAGTTTTAAAGGGTTTTTATTTTTTTAGGCTAAATGACAATTTCCTTTTGCATTCCAGACTACAATTAAAGTATTTACAAGTTGTTTGAAAATAGATATTGAATACAAAACTTTGGGCATACAGTGGGATACTACCAGTAAGGAGGTTATTATGCAGCTACTCAGGCGGTAAGTTGAGCAGTTTCTTTGTTGTTTTTGGGGTCAATTTAAAAATATATTTGAGTACAATAGCATTTTTATCGGCTATCTTGTGACCTTTAAATTTCCTGAAAATATAAAAATTGCTACTGAATAAAAAGTCCTCATTTCGTTTCCCAGCAATCTGCTGTAGAAAGTGCCTCTTATTCTTTCAATGTTGTATATTTCGCTTGAACTTTTAAAATATCAAAGGATGTTGCTTGAACCCCATAGAACTAAAAAAAATTATATATATTCGACCGGGTCGTACCCTCCAAATATTTAGTAAATAAAAACGCTATTTCGTCGGGTTCATTCCGGCAGGTATTGTGGAGTAGACATTTTGTCTTTGTAATAAAACACAAATTTTGTAGGTTGCAACATCAGTTGTCTTTTTGGTTACTTTTATGTAACCATGTATGTTGCAATTCCCCAACCCTGGAAGCGAAATTTTTATATATTTTTTTTCCTTTTACCAATGCAACTCTTAATGAGGTATAAACTAGTTTCATTTTAGAAAAACTTAAAATTTATAACCATTTTGGCCACTTTCATGATTTTAAATATTGCACTTATCCAACCCTGAAATCGAAATTTTAATTTTTTTTTGTTGATTTTTGATACCAATTTTGTTCTTCCAGAATTATAAAATAGTTTTAATTAGCAAAAAAAAAAAAAAACAATGTCAGTTGCCGTTTTGGTTACTTTTATGTATAAAAAAAATTTCGATTTCCCAACCCTGAAAGCGAAATTTTATTTTTTGTTTGTTTTTTTCCCCAATGCGACTCTTAATGAGGCATGAAATAGTTTTATTTAAGAAAAACTTAAAATTTATAACCATTTTGGCCAAAATATTGTACTTATCCAACCCTGAAATCGAAATTTTAATTTTTGATACCAATTTTGTTCTTCCTGAATTATAAAATAGTTTTAATTAGCAGAAAAAAAACAATGTCAGTTGCCTTTTTGGTTACTTTTATGTATAAAAAAAATTTCGATTTCCCAACCCTGAAAGCGAAATTTTATTTTTTGTTTGCTTTTTTCCCAATGCGACTCTTAGTGAGGCATGAAATAGTTTTATTTAAGAAAAACTTAAAATTTGTAAAAATTTTAGTCATTTTAATGTACTACAAAAAATTGCAGTGTCCAACCCTGGAATTGAAATATTTATTTTTTTTTTTTTAATATTAATAAAAATATGGTTTTCTAAATTCTAAAATAGTTTTTATTGGCAAAACAAAACGAAAACTATTTCAATGTACTCGTACCATAAAAAAATTTCAATATCCCATCCCTGGAATCAAAATTATTTATTTTGTTTGTAATACAAAATTTTATTTTTCCCAAAATGTGAAAGAGGTATAATTAACAAAGACTAAATAATTGGCTTTTACTAGTTAATTTTGCGTCCGGGAATAGGTGCAAGCTTCCCAGCTCTGGAATTTCAATACCATCTAGCTCTTCCGGGGGGCTTGGGAAAACCGAAAAAAATTTACTTGCATGAGTTGTTTGCCTCTCCACAACAATTGCCTGTTTGGTTCATAGCAGGCCCTCGATATTGTGTTAGTTGTTGCAATTAAAAGTTTTAACGGCCTTAAAAACACTTTGAATTAAAATAAATATTTTCTTTTTTTAATTTTTATTTTCTCGGTGTACAAATATTATTAACTTTGTTTTTGTTGCTCTCTCTTAAAGCCTAAAAATGCGTCACCGTGATCCCCGTCTATTTTACTTATCCATGGAAGTATCAGTGAGACGTGCTGGTGTAAAAACGATTTTAGTCTTGGACGAAGATACTCGGCCGGCCATATTGCAAGCTTGTCATCCTAAGGGAGAATCCAGATTTTGCTTACAACTCAAACCGGGAGGTTTGATAAGAGTACATACGTCGGCATTGCAACCCTCTTCGCAATACAAGTCGTTGGTAATATCCGAAGAAACAACATCAGATGAATTGTTGCAGCTGTTGTTGTCCTGTTATAATTCCTTGGAACCCGTAGAACAGTTTTCCATATATGAGGTAAGCTGACCTGTAAATAAGTGTGATCTTTATTTATCTAAGAGATATGATTTTTTGTCTATATTTCTAGGTTTGTCCTGGCCAGGAATATCAACGTAAACTACATCCCGATGATATACCATTGAGGGCCCAGACCGAACGTGTCAAACGTGGTGAAACTTGCCATTTTTTGGTAAGACGTAATCCCAATTACGCTAGACGTCGCCAAATATTGAGTGCATTAGATGAAGTGGTTACAACGTACAGTCCTTCGGGCACAAACTCTGGAATGCTTAATAAATCATATGAGGCTGATGCCAGTATTTGTTCGTTAGATGAAAGCTCTAGTTTGTTGGATGTCTCTATGGACTCTTTGTCGGATGATTTGCAAAGTTTAATGACCAGCGATGATGAGTGTAGCTCCTCAACTTCGGGCTCTTCGGATACTTCCTCGGAAGGTTCCAGCAGTATAAGAAGAACTCCGTCTACGTTAACGATTGTCAAGCAGCCGACAGATGTCTGCATACATTGTCAGAACAATTATAAGACGTGTGATTTTTGTGAGAAAAATTCTCACATGAATGTGTTGCTGAGAAGTCCCTCTAACCACTCGCAAAATAATAGCTTCAATGCAGCCCCCTCTTTACCCACCTACAGTCCGGTTTATAATATCCGCGAAATAAGAACAGCCTCCCATTCCTTTTCGTTCTTGGGCAACGATAAAAAGTTATTGGATATTGAATTGAATAGTCGTTTCGATGCTGCTGGCTGTCGTTTAAGGCCACAAAGTGTTTATATGGCTCGTACGCTGCCACGCATGATTTTGGATGCTACCAGCACTTATGAAACCACTTCGGCCGATGAGTTACTCACACAAGATATCAATGGCAATCACAAGGTCAGCGTTACAGCCGAAACAACAAATGTTGCGGGCGAGGCGGTTAATAATAATCCCGCCAAGGGTTTGGGTCATTTTGTGTATATATAGAAAGATATTTGGAAGGTAAACCAATCGAAAAGCAACTGCTAGTTTTTATGGCCTACATTTTTAGCCAAGCACTGGGAAATATGTTTTAACAAAAAACTACATCATCAAAAGAATAATTTTATATATTCCGTGTGCAAAAAAAAATGATTAACCCAAAATATTACAATTTAAGAAAAAAAAAAAGAAATACACACAAATCCTACATTGTAAGTATTCCCCCAAATAATTGATTTTAAATGTTTTATAAATTTCATATACCCAGCAGCGATCAGAGAACGGCAATGAGTGGGAAGAAATTTATATCACACACAAAAGTTTGTTTTAGGTGTATAATGGAACAAAAAATTCTGAAAAATGTGGCATAAAGAAAATAATCCAACGGTAATACGGCAAAAAGTATGCTACTATCGGTTTCATACAATTCTCGTATGCTATTTGCTAATAAAATTTGTATGAATAAAAATTGTTATCACATTCAACTAAACCGCCTAATAAGTGGTGACAAACAAAATACACATGAGTACTGATGACGAAAGTGTAGCGGCTTGCGAAAACAGCTGTTCTGCTCTGCTGTTTAAGTTGAATAATTAAAAACTATAGTTGGCTTTCCTTGTGCCTGAGAATATTTATCATGTTTTTTTTTTTTTTAATTTAAACAAAAATTTTGAACAATTAGTCTCTTGAATTTAATTATCATACACTTTTAGTGCTTGTGTTTTTTCTTCATTGGGATTTTGAAAAAATGTTACCATAACTTCAAAAGTTCTCTATCTTCTCATCTTTCTGCGGCTGTCCTCCCAATACTGTCCCTTCCTTTCTAGTTCCGGTGCAATGTACTGTATATGTGTTGCCAGTATCAGGTGAAAGCTAATATAGTTCAATTAGTGATATTTCGTAGAAATTTTTTTATCAAGGAGTTTTACTTCTGAAAAGAAAAAAATGCATAATTATATGGAAAAAGAAAAAATTTCCAATTAATTATTGTACATTTTTGGACTGATAATCCCCCTTATTCTATAATAGTATATCTCAATATCACGTTAAGACTATGAGCCTTATTACAGTTCTCGATTCGACTCGAAAGAATGTAATAAATTAAAGAAAAATACAAGATTTTCCTTTAATCTATTACGAACACTCGAGTCGATTCGAGAACGGTAATAAGGCAGAATATCAAAAATAAGACATCGGCATTTGATGACTTTTAACAGTCTCTTATATTTTTCCTATCCCTTGGAGAATAGTCAGAGGATGTTAGCAGTAACCAGTTGTTGCCCACAACCATAATGTAACTGCCCGATTTTTGCTATTTTCTTGACGTGACCTTGACAAATAGTTACAGAATAAGTGGGATTATAAATATGAAATTTGTTGTTAGAAAATAGTTATTTATTTTACTCAATTCATCATATATTTCAAATATCATTTTTCAAATCTGGCATAAAATTAGTTTTGTAGAAATTAAACAAATTTATTATTAAACAAAAAAAAATTTCCTGATAAACATATATTGCAAATCATTTATTAAGTGCTCAAATAATCGTATTTAATCACAAAATAAAACTATTACGACTTTTCCAATAAAATTTAAAATTAAATAAATTTCTGTAAAAAAATTGTTTACCAATAACTGACTGGCCCTCTACATCAAAACCAAATTTCGATCATAATATGTATATATAAAATAAAAAAAATTTTTTTTTGTTTAAAAAAAAACTTTTTTGTTTAAAAAAAAAATTTTTTTTTGTTTAAAAAAAAACTTTTTTGTTAAAAAAAATTTTTTTTGTTTTAAACATAAATTGTGCAAACGAAATTTTATTTTGATATAGTGGATCTGACAATAACTGCCGGTTTGCCGATGTCGCAAGCGATCGTTCGATCGAATAAATATCATTTTAAACAAAAAACAATTTTTAAAATTTGTTTTTATTTTAAATATTATTTATTCGATCGAACAATAACTTGCGACATCGGCAAACAGGCAGTTTGTTTCACCCAATTCACACGATGAATTTTATAACATCTAATTTTATTAATTCCCTTTTGAAATTGGTTCCAAAAACTCTTTGCGTTCATACAATGAATTTGGTTTTCATGCCTGTTTTTATTTTTTTGTTATTGTTTCAAACGAACATGACTTCAAAATAAAAACAAAAGAACACGAAAGTCTCGGTTCGCACTATGAAATTTTCATTCATGAAATTTCTGAAATTCCCTTTTAAAATTTCACTCGTGTCTGCACACTGAAAGTTAATTTCATGGAACTTAATATTTTTGTTTGTTTACTTTTACATAAAGAATATAAAAATAAATTACAATACAAAACAGAATTTCAGTGAACATGAAACTGTGTACCCGACACCATTCTTCTCTCCCCTCTCACCATCAAACTGCCACTTTCATGAAATAAAATTTCATAGGGCGAACCGAGACTAACAAAGAGAATAGGTAGTATTAAATGTAAAGAGAAATATGAAAGAAAACCATGAAATCAGAAATGAGATAATTTTTTTTTTTAACTCTCTTTCTTCTCTATAGCATTCGCTATGAAACCAAAAATTACGTCGATATTTAGACGTCATAAAATTCATCGTGTGAATTGGGTGTAAGTGACTGGCCCTCTATAACGAAACCAAATTTCTATCGTAGAATATCTACATATCGTCACATTAAAGACCAAACAACCTATCAGCAAATTTTTCAAAATTTAGTTTTTTATTTAATATTATTCCCTATATCATAAAGCATATGTATGCAAAATTTTAAACTTCTAATATTAGAAATAACCAAGCTATTACCAAATTACCAAATACCCTATCAGCAAGTGTACAATTTTCTGAAACCAAATAACCTATCAGCACTCACGCTAAAGAAATCAGAGTAATTATTTACTTGAATTTTTTTTTTTTTTTGAAACACAGTTACTTTTGATTTGTTGTTGTTTGTGTTTTATTACATTTTATTTATTATTAGAAGTGAAAAGAACATAAAAAAGTGCTAAAACACAATAAAATGTATTCCATAAATGAAAATAATCTTGAGGCAGATATGCAAGTTCCTAAAAAAGTCAACAAAAAAGAAGAAAGAAAGAAAAATCGTATGAACGGTAAAGAATATGAAGGTTTTTCAAAAGGCAAAATCGTTTGCAGGAAGCCAAGAGAAATGAAACCTGGGTGCACATCAAAATGTTGTGAAAAGGCTTCAAATCGACATTGTTCTATTTTTTCTGAAAAATTACGTGAAGAAATATTTCAACGTTTTTGGCAGATGTCATGGGACATCTCCAAAAAGAAATGGCAACATTTACAAGATTTAAAAACTTTGCTTCCGGCAGACTGCCATTACTTTTATGATAACATACCTTTTGAATATTTTTTTTGCGGTAGCTTTATTTAATGAAATGTTTTCTTTTTATTTAATTTAATTAATTTAACTTTTTATTTAGTTATTAACATTGCAATAAATAAAAAAGTAGATTTTTTTGTAAAACCACCTATAATTTTATTTAAAAATCAAAAACTTTAGGAAAATTAAAAAAATTCTATTTTAAAAGGCCGTGACGTACTAAATAAAGAGGAAAATAAATCATCAAAAATCATGATAAAAGTTTAATTTTGTTGCATAGTGTAATTTAAGCAAACATTAAGCACTTTTTGTTTAAACAAGTAAGAGAAACTATAAGTATTATTATTTAATGTAAATAATAATTATGTGTTCAAAGGAATGCCTAATTATTCATACTAATTAGTATTGCTGATAGGTTGTTTGGTTTCAGGTTTTTACAATTCCAAATTACCTAAGCGCCATATCATAAGCTGTGTTTAGAAAAACAAAGCTTTCTCAACCGATATATACTTCTGGTTTCATTTTAATCATAATATATAATTTTCGGCTCAATATTGCAAATAGTTCCAATTTTATAACGTTTTTTCTCTCTCCTGTAAACTTTTGAAAACTGCTGATAGGTTGTTTGGTCTTTAAGGTGACGATATATAAAACAATAACTACAATTTTGATTTTTTTATTTAACCATAAATTGGGCAAACGAAATTTTCTTGCGATATAAACGACCTGGCAATAAGTTTTACCACCTATTTCACTATGGCGAATGAATTCTTTTTTTCTTCGTAAAAATATATTTAAAACAAAAACAAAGTTTTATAAATTGTGTTTGTTTTAAATGTATTTATTAGTAAGAAAGAACTCTTTCGACATACTAAAATAGACTAAGTTTATTGTGCTGTTTTTCACAAGTTTATAATTTAAAAAATAAATCTAATGACCATTTTGATTTTTCTTAAGAATAGCATATTTTAAGTTAATAATTAAAAAAAAATTAATAATGATTTTGATTATTTTTTCATATTATCTCGAGAAAACTATATGTTAAAACTATATTTAAAAAAAGGAATATATGAAATATTCCCCCTTATTCTGTGACTATTTGTCAACATCACGTCAAGACAATGTCAAATTTAGAACACTTCTGTACTCATTTTATTCAGCAGTTATCAATTCCTAACAACCTCTTACTACAGTCGACTCTTGATAATTTGAAACTCGTTAATTTGAATCTCGCGGTAATTTGAACTGTTTTCCAAGTCCCTTGAAAAATACTCAATAAATTGGGAAATATAAATAGAATTTGGTCCCCTCAATATTTTGAAATTATTTGAATGGCATTTTGATCGCCGACTCACTATAATTTGAATTTTTTGGCTCTACGCTCCATAATTTGAATTATTTTAATTGCTGTGTTTAATGCAAAATATAAAATAAATAAAACAACCATTTATTTTCGTTTTTTGCGATGTGCTACAAAAATGACATCTTGCTCGCCAACGTTCTATAATTTGAAGTTCGGTTATTCTACACTCTTTAATTTGAATTGCTAATGTGATTTTGTTTCTGTTTTTTTAAAGAAATTTAAATCGTTTGCATTAGTTTCTGTGCCACGATTTTAGTATACACCACTACATCGACAGTTGCTAATATAAAAAATTAATTTCTTTGCTTTGCTTTTGCGGAATTTAGTGCGTGCAAATGGTTTTGCTTTTTTTATGAAAACATTTGTTAATTTGCATTTTTTTTCTGTCTCTCTTTCAATATTTTGAAGTCTCGTTAAAATGAAAACTCGATTATTTGAACTTTTTCTCTGGTCCCTTCAGTTTCAAATTATCAAGAGTCGACTGTATATTCAACGCCATAGAGAGTAGTCCGAGGCTGTCAAAAATAGTTAATTGTTGTCCACAAGGAGTATGTAAGTGTTCTATTTACGATATTGTCTGGACGTGACATTGACAAACAGTTACAGAATAAGGGGGATTGTTTTATAATAGTGAAAGAAACTTATTGAAACTAATAAGTGAATGGTTCTGAAAACAAGATTATAAATGAACGGCAAAAACTGTGCTGTTTCAAGTGTATTGAACAGCAAGAATAATCCTCTCTCAATAGTTGTATGAAGAGATGTGTGTGAAGAGAATTCTCTGCCCTAATGACAAGTGAAAAGTTGTGGTGTATGTGATCCAAAATTGCCAGTATTAAAAATGAAAATGCAGACGTTCTCTGTTGCCGATTAGATTCCCAAAAAAATTTTATAAATTCTTAATAAAATACAAAAAAAATTTTATAAATTCTTATTTAAATACAGTTTAAATTAATATTTATTTTGCAATATGCTACACTTATATATATGTATGTACATGTATTTATATAATTACATTTTATTACAAATATCCTCAATAGGAAATCGAATTATTTTAAATTAATTTTCTTAAAAATATATTAAAAGTCATATATCATACACTACAAGAGGCATGTCATATTTTAAGTTTTAGTTTTAATTACAAGCCAAATAATTTGTAAAAAGTAAAGATATTTTTTTATTACCAAAATATGTAAAATATAATACCAAGTGGCCTTTATGATTGCAATTATTTTTTAGCGAATTAAAATAACTTAAGCATCATGTGTATATATATAATTTTATTTTAAACAAACTATCGGCCAAGTCATTCATACATTCTGAACGAAAATTATAACAATTATCTATCTTCTTTGATTTTCATTGCATATTTTTGTGCGCTATTTGAAATATAGTATGTTAATGCAAAACACGCATTATTATTTTGTTCCCCTAAATGTATGTATTTATTTTAATATATTAAAGGAAGTGATGTCTAAGTTCCGGGCGTTTCTGCAGCAAGCATAGAGTCTTAGCTGCTATTAACTTTTTGACCTTTAATTTATTTTATTATTTATTAAGCTGGAGGTCGAGATCGAATAATAAATTAAATCATAGAGTCTTAGTGTAAAAGATGAGGGCGGTAGCAAAATAATTGTGAATTTAAAATAATAAAAATTAAATTATGTATGAATTATTAGACGAACTTTCTTATGTAAATTGTTAATTTTTTCATCGGGCTTAAGTTCGAATATGCATCACTGCAAATGATTTTTTATTATTTTATTAATAAATGAATTTGTTCAAATTCTATTTATTATTTTATATTAAGATTTTATATTAATATTGAAAATATTCTTAATATAAAATAATAAATAGAATTTGAAAAGTTGCCCATTTAATACTGAAATATTTTAAGAACTTAAAGCCTTTTGCGTTTGGAATCGTATTCTGTGACACGGCTGTATATGTTTTTGTATTTTTATTAATTTTATTAATTGTTAAAAAATATTTAAATACTATTTTCTGTACGTCTCTCTGTCTCTTAGCTGGTAGTTTGTAATCCTAAACCAAAGAAAATCTTTAACACAAATTAGATGGTAGTATTCCTTGTATGTAACCAAGTTTTTTTAAATATAAATTTTGAAATAAAACTTGTAATAAAAAAAAATTTTTTTGTTGTTTAATTTTCAGCCTAAAAACTATTTAAAGCCCTGATGGTGTACATCACTTGGCATTGCTAAAATTTATAGAAAAATAATAATAAAATTTCTTAGAAATGTACCCTCTTTTGCTGTATTTGGTTTTGTTTTTCTAAAAAAATTTTACAAATCCAAGCAATACTTAAAATTCTATGCGTTTCTTTGGCGAATAATGCATAAAACATATTCAGGACTGCAGGCTACCGACTACACGACTACTAAAATAGATTACATGTGTTTAAATGGGAATGATTATTTTCAAGGCTATACGGTAGGTTCTTGTCCGTGCTACTTTCACCACATAAACACATGAATTCCATATCTGTGGTAGTGTAGTCGGTAGCCTGCTGTCCTGAATGTGTTTAATGTTTAAATTGTAAAGGGCAGACCATTTAAAAATTTTAATTAGAAAATGCCATAAAACAAAAGCGGTTTAAAAGTTTGCTAAATTGTTTATATACATTTTTGTTGTTGTTGTGAAGTATATGTAAGTGTTCCGGTTAGAGATGGAATATTATTTCATCCATATGACTGCTGCAGTTGACATCTCAGTACTGCTATTAATCAGACCAATTTTCGAGTGTGTGGTGTCATATCTCGGCAATGGCAGCACTCATGTTGGCCTTATCTTTAACGTTGCCCCACAAAAAATAGCACAACGGTGCCTAATAGTAGCGGCCAATTGACATCATCATTTCGTCTGATTTAAAGGTCAAACTTTTGAATTATTTTTATTAAAGAATCAAAAATATGTGTGTGATACCAAGAATACAGCAAATCGCTATCATCCTTGCAAAATCAACAAAATTCTGTTTTAAACACCGGATTAAAAGTAGTTTTGTTTTTCCAAAAAAAATTTTCCAAAAAATCTAATTAAAAAAAATTGTCTCTAGACAATAATTTTTATTCCGAAACGAATATAGTGAATGCATCTTTAATATCTCCGCTAAATATGCAGTGCAAAAATTTTATATATTTGTGGAAAGTGCATTTCCGGTTTTTCTGAATTTTTTTATAAAATAAAATACGAAATGTTTGTGAAAAAAATTGATATTAAACCAACAAAAGTTAGTTGAAAATAAATCGATTGTGGCATAAAATGTGTGCCAAAGTTGCACCATCCTGGTGAAAGCAAACATCATTCACATCAATAACATGAATAGCGGGCACAAAAAAGTTGCTTATCATGGCGCGATAGGTGTTTCCAATGACCCTAGTGGTTGCTCTGTTCTCATTTTCAAAGAAACTTGGGACAATGATTCCTCACCTTTACAAGCCGCACCAAACAGTCACTCGTAATGCGTGCATGTAATTGGCGGGTGGGTTTTCTGAACCTCAAATACAGCGATTTTACTTATTAACGTTCCGACTAAAATAAAAATTATCTTTTTGGCAAAATCGAAAAATCGATTTCCCAACAATTTTCTTCCTTTTGGAAATAAATTTCCAATAAATCCCAACGTTTCTCAAGCGTAAATCGATTCATATCGTTCAGTGGAGATCTGAGGCGAAATTATCGCATTCGATATCGATCGAAATTTCAATATATTTCAAATATGAATATCGCTCGATATAAGTATTGCCAGATTTGAAATAACGGGTGGATCAAATTTAATCCGATAGATGGCCCACCCACTATATAATAACAAGATCGAAGAAATTAGAAGAACATGAAAGGAATTTTTCTAAAAAACAAAAAAAAAGAAAAGAAAACAAGTAAAAACGTTATATTCGACCGGGTCGAATCTTAAATACCCTCCAAATATTTAGTAAGTGAATTTGAAATGTTTAACTTGGTGGGACAGAGTTCCTTTATATAATATCGTACGTCAACGCCCACTAAAGGGGACGGGGTTCAAAAATATGCAATATCATGCACAGACGAACGTATGGGCATTGCTAGACCGTCTTAGACTTCATCACAATACTCTTTGGAGGCTATAAAAACTGTATTTTGGCTGGGTCGCTCTGGCAAGGGCTGTGGGGGAAACATTTCACCGTTGTCATTAAACTCTAAAAATAAATGCTTGGGATAATTATATACAAAATTAAAATTTCTTTTTTTTGATAGGGTCATTTAGCGGGCAAAGGGGGAGGAGGGGGTAGGGCAGCAACAGGCAGTCATAAAACTCTAAAGATAAATGCTTGGGATGATTATATACAAAATTTAAAAAAAAATTTTTTTTTTAGTAGGGTCATTTAGGGGGCAAAGGAAGAAGCGGGGGGGGGGGGCTAGGGCTGAAATCGGCATTCATAAAACTCTAAAGATAAATGCTTGAGATGATTATATACAAAATTTAAAAAAAAAATTTTTTTTTTGGTAGGGTCATTTAGGGGGTAAAGGAAGAGGGGGGGCTGTGTAGGGCAGAAATCGGCAGTCATAAAACTCTAAAGATAAATGCTTGGGATGATTATATACAAAATTTAAAAAAACATTTTGTTTTTGGGTAGGGTCATTTTGGGCGAAAGGTAGAGGTGGGGGGGGGAGGTAGGGCAGAAATCGACAGTCATAAAACTCTAAAGATAAATGCTTGGGATGATTATATACAAAATTTAAAAAAAAAATTTTTTTTTTTGGTAGGGTCATTTAGGGGGCGAAGGGGAAGGAGGGGGTAGGGCAGAGTAGTACCAGGTTTAGTCTCAGCTTCGTCATTAAAGCTTAAAAGTGTTATTTTTAAGGAATGTAGGCTTAAGTAAAACAATTTGTTAAATTTTTATGCTATTTTTGCCTATAATAACGCCCACTGAAGTGGGCGGGGTCAAAAAATATTTTTATTTTTTTTAATGGCTCCAAGTTTAAGGCGTTGGACCATATTTGACATAAAAACATATCATTTGCTTAACAAAATAACCAAAAAACTTTAAAAATTATGTTGTTTTTTCTGGGTTGGTTTAGTTCTTCTTAGGGGAACTTTTTTCCCTCTTGCCCGATTTAGCCCATCTTCGAACTTAACCTTCTCTAAGTTTTAAAATATATTTATGCCAAATTTCAAGAGTCTAGCTCTTTTCGTTTGGACTGAATCGTGATTTCCACAGACGGACGGACGGACGGACGGACATGCTCAGTTCGTCTTAGATTTCATCACTGACCAAGAATATATATACTTTATGGGGTCTGAGATGGGTATTTCGATGCGTTACAAACGGAATGACAAAGTGAATATACCCTCCAAATTCTTTTTTGGAGGGTATAAAAATTGCATAAAAGAAATTTTTATAGTCCAATATTTTTTGAGCAAAAAAATTCACTTTATTTTTATACAAAAAAAAGCAATGTGAGTCCGATCACAGGCCAGATGTGTAAACATCTAGTAATGAAATTTTTTTTTACAGTCGACTCCACTTTACTGGAAATAACCAAAACCCAATTTTTTCCAGTTATTCGATTTTTTTCTCTAAAACGTAGTTCGGACTACTGAAATTTGTTCCAGTTAAGCGTACTACTTAAAATCACTAAAACAATATTTTTATATCAAATATCTAGCCACTTGCATGGACAATATAATAGAATAATACAATAAAGTACGTAAGAGCGAAAAGGACAAATACATTTTGCCATTTATTTTTCTAACGGACAAAACATGCACAATTATTTTCAGCCTTAAGTTGTGCAATCGATTTCTAATAAATAAATTTGTCATTATTTATTTTTTCACTAAAGCGAAGTAAGTTTCATACAAAAGCTGTGGGCTTGCTCTTGGTTTTCAGTAATACGATATTTTCAGTAAAGCGATGTTTCGCTAAAGCGAAGTGTATACGACTAGCTGCGTTGAAAATCAGTGCGGGGATTTGTATCGCTTTCAAAAATCCGGTTTTTTTTCAGTAAAACGTGTTGCGATAAATCGGACTAGACTATACTAGCTAAGCAATTATATATTAGTGATTAGTAGCCACTATCGCACACTAGATGGTGTCTATGCAGCTGTTTAGTTTATCTGTACTTCTTGTTGTCCGTATGAATGACAATCTCAAAGACGAAGAAGACATTTAGTTTGACAAGTTTAGTTTTTTGTTTTCCTTATTTTGCTTTGCTTTAGTAAATTTCTTATTAAAAGTGCAAAAAATCTTTTTAAAAGTTATTAAAATTATATTTTTTTGTATTCATTTTATTTATTTGTTTTTATTTGCTTACGATAACATAATGTACGACTACTACTATTGCACACTGGACTCCAACTAGCTCATTCGCTTAGTTTTGACAAGAACCTTTAAGCAAACCTATGTAATTTAAATGGGTTTGATCAGGGGTTCTTGTCAAAACTGAGCGAATGAGTTAGTTGGACACACGTCTATTGCACACTAGACTGTGTTGAGTGTATTTCTATGCAGCTGTTAAGTTTCTCTATACTTCTTGTTGTCCATATGATTACACTAATACACTCATATATAGCTCACACCGATTTGATCTTACTCTAAATTTGTGATTGTATTGTGAAAAATATTTTTACCCCCCAGCGTACCAAAAAAAACTTGTAAAAACTTTTTTAAAGTGAATTTTTTTTTTTTGCTTAAAAAATATTAGAATATAAAAATATAATAAGGAGATCGAAGAAATTAGAACAACATGAAAGAAATTTTAAAATTTTTCTCTTTTCGTATTTATTATTTTTAAATTCCACTAACACAAAGTGGTTTGCAAAATAAGGACCTTAATGTCTGTAAATTGGAATAAAATTAAAAGTTCATAAATACAGTGAAGCAAGTGCATGACATCCTACGTGGTTTCATTACAAATTAATAAAGTTGCCAAATTTTTGTACTTGCAGTTCATTTTGTATTCTTCCAACTGAACGAACATCAAAATATACGTACATCTTATTTAAATAAATTTGGTTTTTATAAAATTATTACTAAACCAAATCTAACATAAATAATTTCTTCAACAGGCTGAAATGTTCTACAAGAATATAATTATATTATTTATCAAATTCTACTAAATATATGATTTCAAGGACACTGTAACTTAAAGGCCTTTAAGAAAAAAAAAAGATTTCTTATAAAATATATCTATTGAAATTAGTTTTATTATTATTTTCAAATGTGTGCTGGCAAATGTATGTGCGGCCACTGGAAACATTTTAGACATGTTATAAAATTAAATGTATATCAATGTCATATCCCTTGGTGTTCATCATTTTTCATATCAAGTATATAATTTGAATAAAATATTAATATGGATTTTTAAATCTATTATATAAGAGTGTGCAGACATACACATATTTTTTTTCTTGTGATACTCTTACGTTTTAAAGGAAAGCAATTCCTGCACTACATGACCAATAGGGAAACACGCGCACACACACACTCACACACACATGAAAACATACAAACACTTTTATATAAAAAAAGTCTAATCCGGCGATATTCAATGGTTTCAAGTGCCATTAGCTGCATACAACACCATTTCATTGTTGAAATATCTTTTATATGCAAGACATTGTTTCCCAGCAGAAGAAATTTAGAACTTGCTCAGACGTGCCGGTTAAGAGGTCATATGAGCACTGCCATTTTTTTGCAAATATTAATGGCAAAAAAAAATGTCATAACAAGTTTTTGCGCCCGCTAATAATTTTTTCTATTTAGAAACTTTTGTGCCCTCAATATTTCTCAACATTTCTTCGCCGCAGCTGCCATTTTTGCCATTAAGATCTTTTCGCTGCAGAAACACATATTCCATCAACATTTTTCAGACATAAATATATTTTAGTCATAGCAATTTTAGTCATAACAACACATTTGTCAGTCACATAAAAATCCATACACAGTTCGACGGCAGTTTTGCTGATATGGAAGATTATGTGCGCCATAAAAATCATGAAGATGCCTAAAAACTTGCTGAACTGAGTCTCAAAATAAATCTAAATGAACTTTTTAAATTTAAAGATAATTTTTAAACCCTTAACACCAAAAAAATGTTTGTCCTTTCGTGTGTAATTTTCACAATATCAATACGCGACCCCATACAATGTATATATTGTGAGTCGCTTGGAAGTCGAATAAACGAGGTCCGTCTATTTGTACGTGAAATCGGTTTTATGCAGAGTTAGGGACCTGGGTCTTACATTAATGTATTGGAAATAGTCCTAAATAAACTGCTACAAAAAATTAACAAAGTCCGAAATGCAATTCCAGAGCTGTCAAATTTATACCTATTGTTGGCATATATTTTTATTTTTAATCCAACTTTTTTATTACTATAATATCTTATAACTATAATAAATTTTTTATAACTATACTATCGAAATTTTGTTATCACTACTCCAAATTTAATTAACATGTATGTGCTGTGAATCGCACGATTTTCGAATCACATGCGACTTGAAAAACGACAATTTCTTATGAACGATTTTGAGAGATTGCGACCTCTAGCACACCAATTTTGTGACTGCAAATCGAAAACGCTTTATTTCATGCGATAAGCGATTTCCATCACATTGCCGTAAGATTGATTGATGATGAAAGTGTGGCGGCTTTCGAAAACAGCTGTTCTGCTCTGTTATGTAATTTTGATAATTAAAAACTGATGTTGACTTTCCTTTGTTCCTATTTTTTTTTTCATTAATTAAACCTATTTTATACTTCAGGAAAAAATTTTTATTAAAAATCTACTAAAGTCTTAAAGACGACCCAGGGTTGGACAATTGAAATTTAATTTTTTTGGTATATTTAAACAACCAACTAAAACAAGTGTTTTTTTTCTATATAAATTAAACATATTTGATGTTTTTGAAAGAAATTCGTAAATATTAGAAATCAAAAAATTCAAAAAAGGTAACTCCAGGGCTGGAAAAATTTAAGCTTATTTTAGGCATATAAAAGAAAAAAAAATTTTTATTATTAAGTTTATTTGATACTTCAGGAAGAATTGAATTTGCATTGAAAACTAAAAAAAATCTAAAAAAGCAATTGCAGGGTTGGACAATTGAAATTTTTGTATGGCACATAAAACTTTGGCTACAAAAAACATTTTTTTTTCTTTAAAAAATTAAACATATTTGATGTTTGTGAAAGACATTTAATTGTAAAAGAAATCAGAGAAACCAAAAAGACAGCAGCAGAGCTGGAAAATGCAAAAAATTTTTCCTGGATATATTAAAGTAACGAAATAAAACTAATATCTTTTCTTTAAACATACATTAAACATATTTTATATTTAAGAGGGAAATAAATTAGTATTGAAAATTAGAAGGATCAAAATGAAGATTCCAGGGTTGGAACAAATGTATGTACGTGAGAACTCCAGACGGTGGTGGGTATGTAACATTCGACACAGCCTATTAACGCAAAATTTACTTTTGTTTTTAACTTGGAATTATTTTATGAAACAATCAAAAATATGTGTGTGATACCAAGAATACAGCAAATCAACTCGCCTGTTTTAAACATCGGATAATATGTTTTTCCAAACAAATTGTTCCTTTATTTTGAGAATTTATATTATTTCTTTAGTTTGAGGTCGTCTTTTATATAAATTCACTTTTATTTTATTATTTTTTATATTTCCTATTCCTTATTCCTGATGATTTTAACAAATTGTTGACTAAATATTAAATCTTCTTATATATATATAAAAATAAGTTGTCCTATGTTCGCGATTTTATAGCTCGAGAACCACTCAACCAATTCAAAGGAGTACATGCTTTGGAAAGGTCTACTTTCACTGATTGTTTATAAAAAAACACCGAAAAATTTCTACGAATATGCGTTATACGCGCACTTTTATGATGGTGTGCTTTCCCTATATAAAATGTTTATTTTTTCTTATGAGAATTACATTTTGTCGGTATAAAGCTCTGCTTGCTCGCGTCCTTTCACTTATTTAATTTCTGTGTGTTTATTGGTTGTCATTTAAGTTTACAGTGCGATCATTGACATTTTTGAATTATTGATTTGTAACCTAACAGTTAAAATTAAAATCTTTTGCATCAAAAAAATATTTAAAAATTATTCAACAATCAGGAAAATGTCTATTCTTTCTAGAAAATTAAACTTTTAATACAAAGACGTAAACGTATGTTATTGTATTGTCCAGCAACGCGGGCAGGGCTACTCTAGTAATAAAATAAAACTGAAATAATTTTATATGAAAAACAAGCTCGAGCTTAACAAACAATAACATAAATTAGAAACAATTTCTTTAGGCAAAAATTTTTATTTCCAAACGAATACAGGGAATGCATCTTTAATATTTCCTATAAATATGCAGTGAAAATTTTGATATGTTTGTGCTGTGACAGTGCATTTCCGGTTCCTGATTTTTTAAAATTAAATAATTAACTGAATATTCGTGAAAAAATTTATATTAAACTAGCAAAAGCCCAAATACATATTTAGCAATCATTTGATAAAATAAAAATCATTTAATCAATTCACCCAGTCAATAAATGAAGTTTGAAAAAGCATAAATTTTGCAAACAAAACGGTTAAGAAAATTAAAAAAAAAAATCAACACTTTCGCTTAATATGAACTCATAGGAGAGAAGCCAAGGCATTAATGCAACCCTTTACATGCAATGATGTCCTTGAATTTAGCGGGTGCGACCTGGTTTTGTTTGTGATGACTTAAAACGGTCGTAGTGCCGCTCTCTGTATCAGATTTTTTATCTATCTATCTAGTCGATTTTTTTATTTATCTCTCTAGAAATCATTAGCTTCTCTTTGTTTAATAAGGTCTGTCCAATTGTAATTAAAATCTGAATATTACATGATACGCAATTACAGAATATATATTTAAATATTAATTTTCTTAATAATTAAAATTGGAATATATTCTATTAATTTTTATTTAAAGAAATAAATATGTAAATAAATTATATATTTTTGATAAAAACTTATGGCTTCATATATTTGGTCCGTCTGACCATAACTTTTGCTTATATGCATGAATATATTTTACAGAATCTCTCTTCAAAACCGGCTAGATGCTGTTGGGATCCATTTTCCATTCTCCACTATTATTTTAAAACTGTCTAAGTAGATATTTTCCCCTCATACTGTGTGTGTGTTTGTGTGTATAAGAAAATTGCTTTTTCATGTCGGTTTTGATTATTGCTGGAGCAAAATGCTCTCATGTAAATGCCCACGATAATGATGATGACATACAACAACTAGTCTTTTTTGTAATAAAAATTTAAATTTGACAGACATTTTCTTAGAGAATAAAAAAAATATATATCTATATGACCACATATTTATGCTTATGTATTTGTGTACGTTTATGTTATTACAACGTATTTGACAAAAGCAAACTTTATTAATGTCTATAAAATAAACTGAAAATGTTATTAGAGTTGATCATTTGAAAAAATGTGATACGATGTGATGGTTGGCATTTTAATAGAAACTCATAGAATGATATGAAATATTTTAAAAAGAAAAAAAATTAGGACAACCGATATGCGATGAAGCAACATGATAAATTAAATTTGAATATAGAAATTTATAAAGGAATCGTATGGTTTATTGTTGCAAAACTGAAATTTGTTGTGCCGTTATTTTATCGTATTTTCAAATGTGTGCAGTTGAAAATGTCAATGCAATGTAGTCCATATGCAGGCAGGTCTGGCAGTCTTAATTTCATGTCAATTATTGGAAATTTTTTTTGCAAATTTTGTCATCAAATAGAATATTCCCATGTCTGACTTCAATACAACGTTTTAAAAAAACTTATGAAACTCTATCAAAATTTAAGGTACTGGCTTGAGCTAACAATAAAAAATAAACGTTCACATGTATGCACCACAAAAAATTGGCTTAGAAATACAACAAAAAAATATCATCAAATAGGACTCGAAATAAAATTTATATAATTAAAAACTGTTATCACATTCAACTAAAATACACATGAGTACTGATGATGAAAGTGTAGGGACTTTTGAAAACAGCTGTTCTGCTCTACTGTGTAAATTGTTCTTCGTAAAATATTTATAATTAAAAACTCTTGTCACATTCAACTAAAATCCACATGAGTACTGATGATGAAAGTGTGGGGGCTTTCGAAAACAGCTGTTCTGCTCTGCTGTGTAAGTTGTTCTTCATAAAATTTCTATAATTAAAAACTGTTATCACATTCAACTAAAATACACATGAGTACTGATGATGAAAGTGCAGCGGCTTTCGAAAACCGCTGTTCTGCTCTGCTGTGTAAATTGTTCTTCATAAAATGTTTCTAATTAAAAACTGTTATCACATTCAACTAAAATACACATGAGTACTGATGATGAAAGTGCAGCGGCTTTCGAAAACCGCTGTTCTGCTCTGCTGTATAAATTGTTCTTCATAAAATATTTCTAATTAAAAACTGTTATCACATTCAACTAAAATACACATGAGTACTGATGATGAAAGTGTAGCGGCTTTCGAAAAAGCTGTTCTGCTCTACTGTGTAAGTTGTTTTTCATAATTAAAAACTGTTATCACATTGAACTAAAATCCACATGAGCACTGATGATGAAAGTGTGGGGACTTTAGAAAATAGCTGTTCTGTTAATGTTTAATAATATAAAATTTTAAGTCATCTCTCAATAAATCTGATCCTCAGATTTTTAAATTAAATTATTTGCTATAGCATTATTTGAAGTCATCATATTATTATTATAAAAATTTTGTCACTTGAAAGTCACTTTGGAACAATAGAAGGGACGTGTGCTAAGATTGGACGATTTAAACTCTTGGTTTATTGCTTAACAAACTATTGCTCAATAAAAATATTGAGCGGAATGCTCAAAGCAAATACCTAATCTGAGTTGAGATGTGAAAACCTATAAAAATAAATGGAAATTCCTTAAATATTGTTGGGTTATTTATTTTTTTTGTTTGAATCTTAAAGCAACCTAAATAAAATCGTCTAGTAAGAAGTATTTCAAGCATTTGATTATTTGTTTCTTATAAATTATCGGTCTGAAAATATTTCGTTAGCTGGTGCCAGAGACTTTTAAAACCAAAATTCACAGGAAAAATAAATGTAAAGATAAAAAATGGGAGTAGCATAATAAAAAGGAAAATTTCACTTTTTGTCTATTTGAAAATGCAAATCACATTTCCACCTCTACGTATTTATTTTTGTGCAAAAAGAGAGTACAAGAGAAAACATCTGAAATAAATTTAGCTGAAGATAGACATATTTCTTAAAAGTTTTTTTTTATGCTAAAGTCTGAAAGTAGAAAAAAAACATTTCTTTGCCACCTCCTTTCGAATATTAACAAAAGAAAACACTAATCACACAAACAACAATGTTGTATCCTTAATGACTTTCAACTTTGTTACGCAATATTTCCTTGCACTCGAATACTCGATGTTTGAGAATTCTTGTGAACAAATAAACATGTGTTGCTGCCACATTCCGACATTCCTTGCAACAGAGTGAAAGTTCAGATAGGAAATGTTTAACAATACGAACACATAAAGAAAATTATTTATCAGCAAAAAATTCGGGTTATATATTTCGTATTGATTTGGTAAAGAGCGCCGTAGACGTGGTTAGAACTTTAATGTGTGTCTTTTAAAGGCAGCCTTGATAATGAAAATTCTGGGCAACGAAAAATAAATTATAGTTTTTTTCTCTTTCTTTTTTTCTTGTGAAACAAAAATAAAATTTTCTTACTTTCTTCTTGGTACACATACGGTGCCAAGAATAGCTGGAACTTATTAAAGTGAAATTTATGTCAACAAAGTTTTTCTTTTGTTATATTTGTTTTAGTTAGAACGCGGTGTACATCTTTGTAGTATGACATAATATATATTTTCGAGCATTAGTAGGAGGTACTTTTCAGATTAATTTGGTGCATTTTGAAAAAATTACTTTTTCAGAAATAAATTTTTTTAATATTACTTTTTTAAAAATTTTCTTTTGTAAAATGGTATTTCTCGAATTGATACTATTTTGTAAATGTAAATTTTGAATACATAATTTCTGAATATATAATTTTTTGAAACTTTTGTAGAAGGTATTGTTTGGGCTATTTGGAAAAAGCGCTTTTGCTTTTTGGAATTGTAAATACTTTTTGGAAAAAATCTTCTTTAGAAAAAGTAGTTTTTGGAAAAAAACACTTGTTGAAAAACTTATATTTGTAAAAACTACTGTTTGGAAAAAGTACCTTTTGGAAAAAGTATTTTTGGCAAAAGTACTTTTGAGAAAAAAATACTTCTTGGAAAAAGTACTTAATAGAAAAACTACTTTTTGGAATAGGTACTTTTTAAAAGAAGTACATTTTTGGAAAATGTAATTTTTGTAAAGAGTACTTTTTGGAACAAGCACTTTTTGTAAAAAGTACTTTCATGAAAAAGTACTTTTTGGAAAAACTTCTGCTCTTTGGAAAAAGTAGTTTTTAGAATAAGTACCTTTTGGAAAAAGTACTTCTTGGAAAAAGTAGATTTTAGAAAAAGTACTTTTGGGAAAAAGTACTCCTTGGAAAAAGTACTTTTTGAAAGAAGTACTTTTTGGACTTTTTTGGAAAATTTTTTGGAAAGAGTACTTTTTGGAATAACCACTTTTTTGCAAAAGTACTTTTTGGAAAAACTTTTTCTGCTTTTTGGAAAAAATACTTTTTGGAAAAAGTAGTTTTTAGGAAAAGTACTTTTTGGAAAAAGTACTCTATGGAAAAAGTACTCTATGGAAAAAGTAATTTTTGGAAAAAGTTCTTTTGAGAAAAAATACTTTTCCCAAAAAGTACTTTTTGAAAAAAGTACCCTATGGAAAAAGTACTTTTTGGAAAAAGTTCTTTTGAGAAAAAATACTTTTCCGCAAAAGTACTTTTGGGAAAAAGTACTGCTTGGAAAAAATAATTTTTGCAAAAAACTACGTTTTGGAAAAGGAATTTTTGGATAGAGTACTTTTTAGAATAAGCACTTTTTGGAAAAAGTACTTTTTGGATATGATCCTTTTGTGGAAAATGTACTTTTTGAAAAAAGTACTTTTTGGAAGAGGTACTTTTGGGAAAAATATTTTATTTTTTGTAAAAAATAGGAGTTCGAGACTGAGAGGGTAAGGGATCTCATCAGTCCAAATAAAGTATACTGCTCTATTTTCTAAGGGGTGTATTGACGGAGAGTGTTATGCATCAGTGAGTGAAAAGCGTAAACCTAGCAAAAATGATCGACTTTCAGGCTCCAGTTTGCTAATATCAGTCACTTGACAATATTCTCTGCTTTTTCTTATACTGCCCGAAAATAAAGATTTTCCATTTTATTTCTTACACTGTCAAAGCAAATTTCTTGTATTTTTAATGCAAGTTTCCAAATTTTATATATATTTTTGAGCAAAACAATAATCATATATTTATAAATTTTAATTTATGGCTCATGTTTAAAATATAAGTTTGTTTTCCTCAAACAACTTCTTAGTTTCAAATCAAACTACTTGCCAGTGACCAATAAATATTTCAGTACAAATATCTGTACGTCCACAGCTTATAAAAACCTTTTGCTATAAATGAAATTCTAAACAGTTTTTGAATTCTTTTAAACAGAATAGAATAAATAAACTATGAATATATGTATATTTTGGAGATGAAAATATATTTATGAGCTACAGGGAGGTGAATTTATCCAAATGAAAATATTTAAAAATTATAGATGAGAATAACAGCTGCTTTTATTCTCACTACCAGGTAAGTGCACTATGTTGTTCTTGTTGTAGTTACTATAAGATTTTTGTATGTATTTGTTTTATAGTTGTGCTAATATTGTAGCTGAAATATCGTTAATGCTATTTGGGTTGTTTTAAAAAAAAAAGTAAAATGTTTTTTTTATAGGCCAAGTCATCATACGCACTTCCTTGGGGATTGTTAATATCATATAAAACAAAGACATTTATTTCTGATTTTCTCCCCCTACAACAAAATTTCACATGTGGGAAATGGCCAGGAAATTGAATTGTTTTTCTTTCCTGCTTTTAGTGGTATATAATGCATGATTCCTGGAAAATTATAACAACCTAAAAGTTTTCCATTATCTTTAAACGATTCTGCAGAAATTTCTGTGAAAGTTTAAAGCAAGTGGATCATTAGTTACGACCGGAGCTGCTGTATTATTGCGTATTGATTTAATGATATACTTTTGTCAACTTAAACAGCTTCAAGGTTAAAAGGTTGCTTTGCTTTAGTAAGACAAAACAAACTGTTGCTCCGTGTATTAAAAACGTACAATTTGGCATGATAAAAATTTTACTATCTCCCTATCAAAAATGTAAAATTACAGACATCAAGCCAATATTCCGATAGCAATTATTCATTACATATGAAAGTTTTGACGTCATGGTGCTCTATTTTGACTATTCTCATGCAAATGTCCGACTGAATACCTGTGTAGTTGTGAGTGTGCATACATTCTGAACAAGTCCGCTTAGTAATAGTTTTTCAAAATACAGCATTACACTAGAAACTAAAAAACCGGGCAATAAATTTTTTTTGTACCGACCATTCCACTGCTGGTGTCTTAGAAACACAATGACAACAACTAACTGAGAGACTAGAAAAATTCCTAAAATAATTTGTTTATACCCTCCAAAAAAAAGAATTAAAGGGTATATTCACTTTGTCATTCCGTTTGTAACGCAGCGAAATATCCATCTTGATCCGTGATTAAATCTAAGACGATCTGCGCATGTCCGTCCGTCTGTTCGTCTGTGGAAATCACGATTCAGTCCAAACGAAAAGAGCTAGACTCTTGAAATTTATTATTCATATATTTTGAAGCTTAGAGCAGGTTAAGTTTAGAGATGGGCTAAATCGGGCAAGAGGGAAAAAAGTTCCTCTAAGAAGAACCTAACCAACCCAGAAAAAACAACATAATTTTTAAAGTTTTTTGGTTATTTTGTTAAGCAAATTATATATTTTTATGTCAAATACGGTCTAACGCCTTAAACTTGGAGCCATAAAATTAAGAAAAATTATTTTTGGACCCCGCCCACTTTAGTGGACGTTATTATATGCAAAAATAGCATAAAAATGTAACAAATTGTTTTACTTAAGCCTAAATTACTTAAAAATAACATTTTTAAGCTTTAATGCCGAAGCTGAGACGAAACCTGGTACTAGTCTGCCCTACCGCCCCCTCCCCCTTCACCCCCTAAATGACCCTACCAAAAAAAAAAATTTTAATTTTGTATACAATTATCCCAAGCATATATTTTTAGAGTTTTATGACTGCCGATTTCTGCCCTACCCCCTCCTCCCCCTTTGCCACCCTAAATGACCCTATCCAAAAAAAAATTATTAAAAATATATATTTACATTTAATTATCCCAAACATTTATTTTTAGAGTTTTATAGCAAAGGTGAAATGCCTCCCCCACGGCCCGTTCCAGGGGGACTCCGCCAATATACAGTTTTAATGCCCTGCAAAAAGAATTGGATCCCATAAAATATATACATATATTCTGGATCAGTGATGAAGTCTGAGACGATCTAGCAATGCCCATACGTTCGTGTGTGGAAAACACAATATACCCCGCCCCCTTTAGTGGGAGTTGACGTACGATATTATACGCAAAAATAGTGTATATATTGAACAATTTTTATTTCTTAAGCCTATAAGAAGCTAAAATGTTCTCTGATCTTGCGGAGGTGAAACGTCTCCCCCACGGGTCTTCCCGGAATGAGTCTGTCAAAATAGAGATTTAAAATTGTGTACAGAGATGTCTTAAAGCAACTCTGTCCCACCAAATTAAAAATTTTAAAATTACTTCTTAAATATTTGTAGGGTATTTAAGATTCGACCTGGTCAAATATAATGTTTTTACTTGTTTTAGTTGGAATGACACTCAGATTATGAATCCCACTCATGCAATGAATTGTGCCGAAACTATGAAAGGATGAAGGTAATGAAAAAATATAAGAATATAGAGAATTCGTTGTAGTCATTTTATTCTTTTAATACGCCGACGAACTTTCGCTAGAGTACCCACAGAAAAGTGTGCTGCAAAGCGCTCTTGTTTACATAATACCTTCAATCATCACCGCTACTGTTCAATGTTCAATATCATTCCTTCGTCATTGACACATTTTGACAACAATTTTTTTTCATAGTGCACTAATGCAGATCAGAATAATTCGATATCATTCCAGAAATTTCAACTTAAAACTCTCGCAGCACAAGTCTTTCTTTCCTGCCAATATCTTTTTTCCATGGAACAATTTTGTGAATGAAAAATATTTGCAAAAGGCTTATTGACATGCTTCCGCATGCAAGAATTTGCAAGTTGCCAATAATTTTTTATTTATTTTATTTTATTTTTTTTCTTAACTTGCATACAACCTTAAAGCGCTTTTGCGTTTTTCGTAACAAAAAAAAAATATGTATTAAAAAAATATTATAAATTTATTTGTGTTGCAAGTGTTTTTCACTTTGTAGCCATGTGTAAGCCAAAAGTGTTCAAATAGCTGCTCAAGTGTTGATATGTGGTTGCGCAGCACTGTGATCAAATTAATAGCAGCGGGAAAAACATTTATGGAAATTACTCCAAAGCTTTCAGAGGCTTTCGTACTATCCCCTCCTTTTTAGTTCCGGTCAATAAACTGCAATATTATTTAGGCTCAAGTTTAAATCAGGGTTGGGAACTTTTGTACTAACTAAAAGTTATATAAGGGAAAATATGAATATAAAAATTTTTCTTAAGCTATTCCTTTAAAAATATTGTCAAAATAGTTTACATTCCTATTGACTGATGCCACCTTCAAAAGTGGAAAAATAGAACAAAGAACGCCAATGAAATGGCGAAATCATCCGTTCTTTCGGCATGATGGTTACGAAAAATATTTTACTATAAATGAAAAAATTTTAATTTATTTAAGACACATTAAAAAAATTTTTTGTTTAAATTCGCAAATTTGAAATTAAACCTGAATAGTGATTATGGCAAATGAAGCGTAATTAACAAAAATAATTTCTATTTGATTTATTAGGAATTTATCGCTTAGCCCATTGTTTAATTGTCAATTTTTTTTTTGGAACGAAGTTCCTTATGGGACGATGCGGAGGGTTACCCTAACAGGGAAAAAACGTCCGTAACATAGGATTTTTTGTTTCTAAATCAATGTTTACGACGTATGAGCAATACGATTCCATACAAACAAATATTAATCATACGCAGCCGTGCCGTGACAGAATTCAATTTCGTTTGGGAACAAAATTGATTCTGTATTTCGTTGGTCGGCGAAAAAAAAATCATAATAAAAAATGTATACCTCGAATAGAACTTAAAATTAATATATTTATAATAAGGAACTTCGTTCGTATCCGGTGTCCCACGGCACCACACATCATTTTTCATTTATTTAGGAATTTATTGCTTAATTTTCTTGCTAAAAATTTCCAAATATTGTGTTGGCTGGTTTATAAGATTTATTGATGAGGAAAGTGTAGCGTCTTGCAAAAACAGCTATTCTGCTCTGCTGTGTAACTTGAATAATTTAAAACTGAGGTGGACTTTTCTTTGTGCCTAACTTTTTTTTTATTCAGTTTATCAATTTTATGCTTCAGGAAAAATTTAATTTGTATTAAAAATCTAATAAAATCAAAAAGATGATTCCAGGGTTGGACAGTTGATTTTTTTTTTTTTGAACATAGCATTAACCATTTAAAATATTTTTTTTTTTTTTTGGTTTTCTTTATAATTTAAAAATATTTGATACTGTTAATTTTATCAACGGGCTTAAGTTCGAATCTGCAAGACTGCAAACCATTTTTTATTATTTTATTAATAAATGAATTTGTTCAAATTATATTTTATTAATTTATATTAAGATTGGAATATTAAGAATATTTTTCAATAATCATCAAACCAGCAGAACGAATCAGTGCTGTTTGCGAGGCCGCTACGCCATCTCATCAGCGTTCTTTGTTCAATATTTCCACTTTTGCAAGTGGTGCTAGTTAGTAGGAATATCAACTATTTAACCAATATTTTAACGAAAATTGAATATGAGAAGATATCACATTCATATTTTTAAGTTATTACATTTTTGGTTAGTACGAAATTCCTCAACCCTGACGATTAATATTCCCAATATTCCATGTATCTCTTTCGCTTTTTTTCAGAGCCATCGGCTGCTGATAACAAATTCATACATAATTTATAATATTTTGATATTAGAAATCAGAAAAGTCAATAAGATAGCTCCAGAGCTGGAAACTGTACAATTTTTTTTTTAATTAAATCTATTTCATAAGTCAGGAAAATGTAAATTGGTATTAAAGTCAATCGAAATCAAAAATACGATTCCAGGGTTGGACAGTTGATAATAGTAGTTAATAATAAAAGAGATTTTTTTTAACTTTTCAAAACTGTCGTTAAAGTCTATTGACGATTTGGCAAAGCACCAATGAAATGCATATAGACATTGCTTAACCACCAACAAATAAATTTCATTTATATATAAAAGAGATCTACTTATTTTTTTTTCGTTTTCTTTATATATTAAGCATATATGAAGTGTTTGAAAGAAAAATAAAGAAAATCTAAGAAATCCAATTTCTTTTGAAATATAATATTATTAACTCAATAACACAAATTTCTTTCTTTTTTAAAGAAAAATATCTTTTTTTATTTTAGAAATAAATTTGCTATATAAAAGTAACTTTTTTTATTTTTAATTAAACCTATTTTATACGTTAGAGAAATTAAATTGGTATTAAAAATCAAACAAAATCAGAAAAACGATTCCAGGGTTGGGTAATTGAAATTTTAAAATAAACTAAAAGTAAGCAAGTAAAACATATTTTTTTCTTTTTTTTAAATATTAAACGCATTTGAAGTGTTTGAAAGAAATTTATTAGTATAAGAAACTTAAAAAGACAGCTCCAGAGCCGGAAAACTTTTTTTGTTGTTGATATTTTAAAATTACTAAATAACACAAATGTTTAAATTATACATATTTTCTATGTTAGAAATAAATTAGTATTGAAAATCGGAAAGATGAAGAAATGGTCTACTTCGCTTAAGAGTATATAGTATACAGCTCTTTTACTTGTTATATTCGTACTACACACAGTTCGTGCTATTATTTACTCCGTCATTGTATATTTTACAGCTCTCAACCGTATTTGCTGTTAGTACCTTTGCATGATATTGATATTTATAAGTTTTATGGCAGTGACAGTTTTGTTTCTCCGCAAAGTTTGGTTTCATATTGCCCGGTATTATTGTTACACCTGTATATTTAGTTACTGTCGCTCCCACACTTGTGACAACAAAAACTTACCATAAATTGCGGTAGCATTTGTAGGGGATTTATTTTTGCCAAAATATATTTATACGTTTAAACTAGCAGCGCTACTAATTTAATTCAAAAGTTTTGCTTTTATTAAAGTTTTATTAAATCCAAACGTAAATTATACTATTTGCATGTCAATGTAATATTTCATTCTTAGATTTGCTTTTAGCAAAACAAATATTATTTAGTTATTTGTTGTGTTAAGGAAACTTCTTCATAAATATATATGTATAATTTAAGGGCAGTTAGGTTTTATCAAGAATTATCACGTTGAGGAAAATTATATTGTATCCACGTGTTTGCAGTGCTTAAGGGCACATGTGCCGGTTTGTTGTATTTTATTTTTATTATAATTATTATATTTCTCTTTTGGTGCTTGTGGCAAACATTAGATTTTTGGTTGATATTGTTTATACAAAAATAAACTAAAAACGCTTTGCTTCACAATGTGATATATTCAGCAAAACTAATTTTATATTGCAACCTAATAAAATATTCACAAATTCAAATCAGCATATCAGAATCATATTTAATTAACATAAGAGTACCACACATGGCTTAAATACAATAATTTGAATATTTGTTTCAGCAGCTTGTGCAAAATGTTTTATTTTTCAGCTAAAGTCCATCGAATTTGTTTATATGCAAAATGGCTGCATGCTTTTCATTATATTTTATTTGTTTTGTAAAAAGAAAATCTCTAAAAAGCGGATATCAAGAAAATAATTTTTGTATTGGAATAAAAATTAAGAATTGAATATTTTTATTTATTAGCTTGGACCAATTTCCAAGCACTCTTTTTCTTAAAAAAGAAATCTGTTAAACTAGTGACCGGTTTATTTAAAAAATATTTTAATTCGAATAGCGACAAAAAACACAGAACAGAAAAAAATTATTGATTTAAAATAATTTCTTTAGTTATCCTAAGAAATTTTTGCCCAGTGTGCATAGAAAATTTGCTAAAACCACTCAAACACTTCCCTAAAATCATTAATGTCCAACACCTTGGCATCATCATTGCAATACAACTTTTCTGTATAGGGTATGAACTTCATCTTTAAAAGATTTAAAAAAATATTGAGATATTGCAGGCATTAGGGATGACTAAAAGAATGTGGTCGACAGTAGATGGCAAGCAATCCCAAATTGATTTTGGAAATAAGGAATTCGTCCGGGTAATTAAGAATACTTTAATGAAAAATTATCTTAGGCTTCAGAGGAGCATATAAACAGTGTGATTGAAAGTGACAATATTATGTATTTATTATTAGATAGAGCTGTCAGTCTAAAATATTATAGAAAAGGTGTCGTATAGAGAACTAAATGAAGATGGATGATGATCTCATAATAAATTTTATTAGGCATGAAAAGGTAACAGGCAGACAGAGAGACAGAGTTACTATTACATATTTATCATATTATAAAGGAAAAAAAGTAGCTAAGATAAAAAGTGCAAGTCATTATAAAAAGTGCAAGCCATTGTAAAAAGTGCAAGTCATAACAAAAAATTCAAGTCGCTATAAAAAGTGTAAGTCATTGTAAAAAGTGCAAGCCATTGTAAAAAGTGCAAGTTATAATAAAAAATGCAAGTCATTATAAAATGGGCAAGTCATCATAAAAAATTAAGTCATCATAAAAAAGTGCAAGTTATAAAAAAAAGTGCAAATCATTATAAAAGGTGCAAGTCATCATTAAAAGTGCAAGTCATTGTGAAAAGTGCAAGTCATTATAGAAGGTGCAAGTCATCATAGAAAGTGCAATTCATCATAAAAAGTGCAAGTCAATGTGAAAAGTGCAAGTCATTGTGAAAAGTGTAAGTCACCATAAAAAGTGGAAGTCATCATAAAAAATGCTAGTCATCATAAAAAATACAAGTCATCATAAAATATGCAAGTCATCATAAAAAAGTGCAAGTCATCATAAAAAGTGCAAGTCATCAAAAAAAGTGCAAGTGATTGTAAAAAGTGCAAGTCATCATTAAAAGTGCTAGTTATTATGAAAAGTGCAAGTCATTATAAAAAGTGCAAGTCATCATAAAAATTCAAGTCATCATCAAAACTGCAAGTCATCATAAAAAATTAAGTCATCAAAAAAGTGCAAATCATTATAAAAGGTGCAAGTCATCATAAAAAGGGCAAGTCATAAAAAAAAGTGAAAGTCATCATAAAAAATTGCAAGTCATCATTAAAAGTGCAAGTCACCAAAAAATGTACAAGTGATTATAAAAAGTGCAAGTCATCATTAAAAGTGCAAGTCATTATGAAAAGTGCAAGTTATTATGAATAGTGCAGGTCATTAAAAAAAAGTGCAAGTCATTATAAAAAGTGCAAATCATCATAAAAAGGGCAAGTCATAAAAAAAGTGCAAGTCATTATAGAAAGTGCAAGACATCATTAAAAGTGCAAGTTCTTAGTCTGAAAGATCATCACAAAGGGACCGAATTGACGGACCCAAGTGGATTGTCCCGCCAGGGACAACGGCCCTCTAACCTAGTCTGAAAGATTATAGAAAAGGTGTCGTATAGAGAACAAAAGGAAGATGTGGAATAAAAGGATGATGATATCATAATATATTTTATCGGCAGGATAAAGTTATTAATTTGTTTTAAAAGGATATTTTGGAAATTATTTTATCATATACATATATTTAAAAACAATGAAATATGTTGTATTTTAAAATGTCTCGCGTGACTACATTTAATTTTTTTTTAAATAATCTGCATACAAAATAAGCCCACGTCTGTTTCATTCTAAATGTTATAAATTAGTCCCATGGTTATATATTTTATTAACTCCAATTTCTTTTTCTTGAAACATTCGCATAATCGGAACATACGAGTAATATCTGTAATTTTCCATTTCTATGCATTCCATAACGAGTCTACATCTATAATGAGTCCATCGCAGCGTATACGTAATATTTTATTTCTTGCACAAGCATCAATCAGCGGTATACGCCTCAATAAAAATGGTATATTCTTCACTATTATTGTAATGGAGAATGGTGAAAAACGTTTCCACATGAAGCTTTTTTTTTCAAAATATACCCGATACAATTTCTGTATGTTTTAAACAATGCTTTTGGCATAAATATTTGTATGTTCTGGCCCAAATATTAAATCAAAACATTCAATTAAATAAATTAAAAACATATTTGTTTTACTGGAAAAAGAAAACTAAGAAAGTTGAATTGAAACACAAGTTGTTATATATATATATATATATATATATATATATATATATATATATATATATATATATATATATATATATATATAAATATGAGTATATATGTATGTATATATTTAAATATATTTATATTAGTTAAATTCATTAAATTTCCACTAAACAATTAATAAATAAAAAATTTATTAATAATTCTTGAAGCTTGAGCTCATTTTATATAAAAATTTTGAAGTATTTAAATATATATATATTAATTGATAGCCTAATAGTTGGAAAACTTGTTTAAATTCAGAAAGACGTTATAAATATTGTAAAGCACAAAGGAAAGTCAAATAAAATATTTTCGAGCTTTCAATATATCCTTTGTTTGGGTGGCTCTTCAGGAGAATGGAGCCTATATTTTTTATGTGAATTTTTAATTTTAAAGATTACACAATATTATTTATAGTTTCAAAATTAATATTATTACGAAATCTGACAGTTATTTTATTAAGTAGGAAGAATACCCAACTGATATTATAGATACATTAAAAAAGTTATTTGAGAGTTTAACAATTTAAATAGATTCCAACTCGTTCTTTTTGTTCGTTTTAGGCAAAAGCAAAGAGTTCGAACCAACTCTAAAGTGAAATATAAAAAGTTTTCATGCTTTTTATTATTAAAATGGCAGCTCTGTATTGAGTAAAAAATTGATGTAGTATTTTTGAAAATGACGAATGTTATTTTATGCCGCATATCAAAATTTATTTATTTAAGAAACTTTTGTTCTGGCTTTTTTTTTCTTTATCCATAGAAAGAAAGCTGTAATTTGGAAGTTTCTGAGAATATTAAAATTAATCATTTATGTATACCAGCGGAAACGATATCAATAATGTAATAAAAATATTTAGCTGACGAAATTTGTGTATGATAACATAAAAAATTATATATAATTTGTATTGCTTAAATATGTAAATGTGCATTTAAAAGAACACCACAAAAAGAAATATAAGTTTTACTGCCGGTTTTTGTAACTGAAATAAAAACTTTCATTTGTTTCTTTTTTTCATATTCAAACAACAATAAAAAAGTAAAATTAGTTTTTGTTTTTGTTTTTGATATAAAAAAGGCAAATGAAAATTATTATTTTACAGGCAGTTAAAATCAGCAAGAAACACTTCAATTTTAAAGACACAATCTTTATGACAGACAATTAATTTTGTTTTGTGTTATTTCAATTAATTTTATCTGCTTATTTTAAAAACAAAAACTATTTAGAGACTAATAACGTGTTCCGACATACGGATCAGTACTGATTTCGAGGCCGCTACGCCATCTCATCAGCGTTCTTTGTTCAATTTTTCCACTTTTGCAAGTGGTAATTTAAAACGTTGCGAGGGTACGCGCACTTGTTTACATGTTCATTGTAAATTGACAACTAGATTCAATTACTTGAACATAAATAACAAAGAAGCTTTAGTTATCAGCAGCCGATGGCTCTGGAAAAAGCGAAAGAAATACATGGAATATTGGGAATAGTAATTGTCAGGGTTGGGGAATTTCGTACTAACCAAAAATGTAATAACTTAATAATATGAATGTGATAACTTCTCATATTCAATTTTCGTTAAAATATTGGTTAAATAGTTGATATTCCTACTAACTAGCACCACTTGCAAAAGTGGAAAAATTGAACAAAGAACGCTGATGAGATGGCGTAGCGGCCTCGAAATCAGTACTGATCCGTTCTGCTGGTTTAATGACTATGAAAAATATTCTAAATATTCCATTCTCAAAAAATTAATAAATAGAATGCAATCACGTTCATTTATTAAAAATAAAAATAAAATAAAAAATAATTTGCAGTTTCGCAGATTTGAACCTATAGCCTGTTGGGAAATTAACATCCTGTAATACAATTTTTACTTATAGTTGGCATAAATTAATTGAATTGACTAAATTTTCCATACGTGAAAAGGCAATATAGTGAAAATTGACTCAATTAAAAATGCATGTCTGAACACCATATGATTAGAATATTTATTTTTGTTGTAAAGAAACAGCAGCCTTGTTACGACCTTGAATATACTCACATTAAAAAATAATTGTTAAATTTATATTGTTGGCAATGGCTGTCTAACACTTCAATTTTTAATTTTATTCTATTGTCGCAGATTTAAAAAAAAACTTCACTCAGAGTTTTGTGCTAGTTCTACTAAAAATTTCTTTCAATAATTAAAGACATTATTTAAAAAGTTCCACTTAAATGAAGAAATGGCCTAAATAATAGTCAAAATTATAACAAGAAATGTAGAAAACTTTTATTAAAAGCAAACAATTTGTAGAACCTAAATAAAAATCAAAAATGTTCTGAAATGTCAAACTTACATGCAGAACATATATGGGAAGGGGGCTCTACTAGGGTTAAGCTACAGTTACACAAAGAAAACAGTTTAAGTCCTAGCGCAAAAAAAATTTACAACTTAAAAAAAATCGGGAAGTTATTGGTTTTGCCCCGTTTTGAAAAAATAAAATAAAATTTGTGTGGTGTCGCGGGACACCGGATAGGAACGAAGTTCCTTATTATAAAAATATGAATTTTAAGTTCTATTCGAGGTATAAAGGAAATAATTATTCGGCTATACATTTTTCATTATGATTTTTTTTTCGCCGACTAACGAAAATACAGAATCAATTTTGTTCCCTAAAGAAATTGATTTCTGTCACGGCACAGCTGCGTATGATTAATATTTGTTTGTATGGACTCGTATTACTCATACGTCTTAAACATTGATTTAGAAACAAAGAATCTTATGTTACGGACGTTTTTTCCCTGTTAGGGTAACCCTCCGCATCGTCCCATAAGGAACTTCATTCCAATAAGGTTTCACCAGTTCTCGACCCTTTGAATTTCTGGGAAGGTTACGTGACGGCTCCTGGGAGGCCGTCACTATATCTTTATGTATGTATGTATGTGTGTGTGTGTTTATGTAAGGATGTGTGCGTGTGAACCACCCTGCAGGAGATCGAACTAGTATCAAAAATCACCAGTACTAGTTCCCAACTGTGAACTTTCCTATACCATGTTAATGCTCAAATTAACATTGAGTGTGTTTGGAAAATTACTAGTACCATTGGTACTAGATGGAAACTAGGAGGATACTAGTACTATTAGTACTAGATGAGTACTAGTATAATTTCTTCTAGTCGGATACTAGTACAATCAGTTCTGCATTAAGAACTGGTTTATATATAAAAGAATCCCTAAATTTATTAATTTCTTAAACCCAATGGAATTTGTTAAGTCTTTGTCTTCACAAGCAATTTTTGGTTCATCAATTCTTAGTTTATAAGAGGAAATGGAAAGTTCTTTTAAGGCACATTCAATCCACTAGCACCTTGTACAACTTGAGTTACGTTTGGTACTCCACCATATACCAAACACTAATGAACATACAATACATGTACCACTTTTTATTATTTTAAAAAAGATCGCTGATTTTACATAAAATAAATATTATGAACATAAATATTAAAAAAAAACAGGTTTAAAAGATTTTAAAATTAGCTTTTAATTTTATTTATTTTTTAAAATGTCACTTTTTTAACACACAAGAAAACTGCGGCTTACTTACATAAATTATCGAATAAATAAACTGATATGCAGGTGGCAAAGTCTTCTAATACTATTCTTTGTTTCAAATTTGAATTTGTTTAAAAATTAAAAATAAAATAAATGAAAATGCGAATTAGCAATTCGCTTTAAAACATTATCAAAAAGTAATATGAAATTCTACAAGTCAAATCAATCTACAAATGAACTACTTGAAGTACTAGTACTTTTCTGTATATGTTCAATCACTTTTTGAACTAGTGCTTACTATACTGGTAATCTTACCAGTGGCTTAAAGACAATTAACGCTTATCCTCCTGCAGGGCAATTACATTTTAAGAAAAGATATACTATGAATTGGAACGGGTTCGGACCGGTACATTTTGAGAATTATCAAAAATACTAACAAAAATTATTTTTCAAAAGTATTTTTTTACTATAACTTTTAAGCAACTTTGTTAGTTGATTTCATAAATTAATTAGCTCTTGACATTCAACAAACGATCTTGACAAACTACGACGATCGTCACTAACCGGGTCAAAATCGGATGATGCGTTCTTGAGATATCACGAATTGATCAAATTCGAAGAAATTGTTTTTGTGTTTTAAAATCTGCATAGTAACTTCATGTTACGATGTATCAACTCTTTTCCATATTAACGTTTTTTCTTTATTTGAACGATGCTATTTTTTATACACAATGGAATCAAAAGATTTTTCAAACAAATAAAAAAATTCAATAATTTCACACACATAATTTGATTTATGAAAATTTATTTAAAGACAGGAAGCGCTTAACGAAAAGTGGAAACTTTTATGAAAGAACTCTGATAAGATGGCGTAGCGGCCGCAAAATAACTACTGATCCATTCTGTTAGTTCGATGGTTAAAAAATATTTTAAATATTAAACTCCTAATAAAAATCTCGTATTGAAAAAAAAATTTTAGACTCGGGGATTTGAACTTGAATCTGAATTAAAATTTCTGCCCTATTAATTAAATTAATGAATAGCAGCGTTATAATGCAATATCACTGGTGTGTATACGCCTTCCAATTTCCACGCATGCAACTCAAAAACTCCACTTCAGCTACACCATATGACTATTTGTATGATGTATTAAGTGCCATATGGCCTTTTAGGGGATTAAAATAATCTTGGTTATCAGTTGCACTAGGATGGCTTTCATGCTTTGTTTGACGTCATTAGAATTTGTATGCATTGTGTGATTTTTGCGTCTGTAACGCTTAATATTGGAAAACTTTGTCATAAACTTTGAAAAACACTTTTTTTTGTACTATAGTTTTTGTTAAGCATTTGCAGCCAATTTAAACAAAAGTTATTTTATTTAATACATTAAGTGCAAAAAATAAAGTTGTTATCTCTAACATCAATATTACACATATGCTGTTTTTTCCTCATTTAAACTTCAAATGTGTTTGGTGTTTTTTGAACCATGAAAATGTGTTGTTTAATAAGTATTTTACCATGATAAATGAAAAGCCATATGTGACCACATACTTAAAACTTGAGGTTCTTTTGCACAGCAGTTTATTTAAAAAATAATAATAAAGAACTTAAAAATCTAATTCTCCAAAATATTTAAAAATTTATAACGTATATTTTTCCTCTAAACCAGTTGTAATGCCTTCATTATTTTTAGGACACAAAACAGTCTAGTGGATAATAAAAGCGAGCAAAAAGTCCACCCTGAATACAAAAAAGGTCAACAAATGCTCTTAAAACACATAATAAATTCAACAATTATTATTATTTTTTTTTTCTTTATAACGGAAGTAGGAATTGCTTTATGGTAAACAGCAGAGATTAGAAAATATATTTTAAAAAAATATGGGTTTACATTACACGAGTTCAAATATGGTTGTAAACAGATTTGCTGCGTCTCTTTTTCCTCCTTTTAATGGTGGGGATTTTTCAACGTAATAGGATATAATTTTTAAACATAAATTAAAAATTCCAAGAAAAAGTAATTTTAATTCTACTATTATGGTTTTTTAGGTGGGCTGTGATTTGCTTTAAATTATATATTACAGTCTATTAATAGGAATCAAGTTTATGTAAACAACATAGCATACTTTTAGGTGTATGTATTAAAAAGAACACTTGGCATGTGGATATAAATTACCTTTCGCAGGTTGAGAAAGGGTTCACTCACTTTTTAAAATATATGAGCACTTTTAAAATATATGAAAAATAGCTTATAGCTTGAATAATGCTGACAAATTAGGCAGATATTTTTTTTAACTAGGCTCTGTCGGTGCTCAATTTTCGACATCCTGACATTTAAATTTTAAGTAAATCTTTATTTTACATTTTGGCTGTACTCTTCTCTCTTCAAGGTAAAGCAGCTGAAATTTAAGAAATATAATAAATCACTGTTAATATATTTTATTATTCGTTACACAAGACTTCGTTTGAAAAGCACTTGATGGTTTTTTCCTAGGCAATAAATATTACTTAAAAATAAAAATGAAAAGAAATATTTTGTGCTTATCTACATAAAAATACCTTTTGAATTTTATATATTTAATAAAAAATTAATAGACAATAAATACTTTAAAGTGTACCACAAAATATGCATGGTATATGAGTATATAAGATAACGAGTTCCTGACTTTTGTGGTACCGATAATTATCCACCCGAGCAAGTCCTTTGCCAAACTGTAAATATATTTCATGCCATATACTTCCGAAGTTAAGTAGTAGCATAAGGAAATAGATTATTCTGAAAAACAATATTAGCACAGTAAGCGAAAGTATGAAAGGAATTGAAAAGGAGGTAGACAATTGATCAAATGTTTTATATGAATGTAACTTTTTATCTTTCGAAATGATTAAATTTATTATTAATACAAAAACTTTTTATTCAGACTCCTAATGACTTCTACCAGTGTGGAAAGTAGAAAAAGTTGAACAAAGAATGCTGATGAGATTTCGTAGCGGCCTCGAAATCTGTACTGATCTGTTCTGCTAAATCTGTTCTGCTGAGTTTAATAAAAATTCGTAACCATATAATGTGCAGGTTGCAGATGGGAACTTGAGTCTGAATAAAAAAATTGTTATCTTAATAATCAAATATTTTATCGTAAAAGCTTCTCTATCTTCTCATCTTTCATCTGTCTCCCCAATACTATTCCCTCCTTTCTAGTTCCGGCGCAATGCACTGCATATGTAGAAGTCATCCCCTGAGTGCTGGTCTAAGATAAAAAAAGCATGCGGGCTTATTCGTATTTTAAGGAATAACTTTGTTAATAAACAAAATGCCGTGTAGCGAATAAAATCAATCTCCAAAAACTCTACAGATTGTATTCAGAGAAATTCTCAATTCGGCCCGCTTGCAAACTGTTGATATCGTAGACTTCGTTTCTTCGAATAAGCAGCCACCAGGCTAGCACACCGGGCTCAATGATTTTTTTATTTGCAAATATCAATGACTCTGATCCAGGTGACATGCATTTTTAATAAGATAGCGCTACGTGTTTTAAGGTAGACGCAACCATCGACTGATTGAAAATAAAGCTGGACAAAAAGTGCAATTTCAAGAAAAGAACATTTCCCTTCGTCATACGATTTGCTCTCATTTATTTCCTACAGAGTCACATAAGTTAGGTTAAAAGGGCTGCCCGCACTAAAGCGAGAAAAACACTCGGAGGCCATCAAAAGGCCCATTGTGATGCCCAGAGGACTATACCCTACACAATCTCCTCAAGACAAAGTACTGGTTCCTGAGAACCATTCAGAACTTCTCACAAAGCCCACCAGGGCAGCCAGTAGTGTATCCCTGAGGCAGTCAAGATCTCGCAGGAAACGAGAGCCTAGATGTCTAAGCCTACGCTCCTGCAGGGCCGGACAGTCACAAGGAAAATGCTGTACATGTGCCCAATTCCACAGTGCCCCGTCAAGACCCCTACCAGGAGTGCCAACGGCTGTTTCCCAAAAAGCAGAAGTTGCCTAGTCCTAGCTCTGCTAAGCGAGGGCCATAGAGTTTTGGAGACCCTACAGGTAGTAATACTTGACCACCTGCTTGTCACCTCCCTCCTTGCCCACCCCTGAAATCTGCCCATCAGCTCAACTGAGGGAATGTCAATGTCCCTACGCGATACTGCTTCATCCAAGGCCGAACCCGCTCTCGCGCATTCGTCCGCCATCTCATTCCCCTGAATGCCTTCATGCCCTGGAACCCAAACCACATTGACATCATGCCCCTAAGTCTGGCCAGAGATTGAATGCATGCCAGTACACATCTCGACTTTATCATCTCCGAACCCAGGACTCTAATTGCTGCCAGACTATCTACTCAGATGTCAATAGTTTTTGCCTCCAAATTGAGCCCATCAATCCTTAATGCTGCCTCGGTAATGGCATAAATCTCTGCTTGGAAAACTGTCGAGGTATCGGGTAGCCTGAGCGATACCGAAAGGCCGAGACCCTCGGAAAATACCCCCGAACCAGTAACAGTGTCCATCTTCAAGCCGTCCGTAAAGCACAAAGTTGCATTACTACGAGTCGCGGAGTTCTCCATCCAGTCCTTCCTCTCCGGGAATGCGACTGAGAAGGATTTGTCGAAGCACATGACCGGAGTCATATAATCAGTCCATCCCCCCAGAGTCACATAATCCAATGGCTTAAGCTGTTAAACCGGCAAATACTGACGCATAGGAGGCCAACATTATCCAAAATTTTAGCTTCATCAAAAACACAGCCGATGGTCATATGCGAAAATAATTTGCAAATGCTAATAAATTATATGGAGCTTGTGAATAAAATAACTCTTTTAATTAAAGTTTACTTTTTTATTTTATATTCTTAAAATCTAAATCATAAAAAAATCATATTTATGTTTACAAACTGTTAATTTTTTATATTTTGTATAGAAATTTATGAGTTAAAGTATTTTCTATTGATTTAGACCTGAACAGTTTGAATTTATATCATTAACTTGCAAAAAATTAGCTCATCAGAGAAAAAAAGGTGGCCTACTTGTGTGATTTACCCAGTTATAGCTAAATCTGGATATATAACATTGCAAAAAAGTAAGCACAAAGATTTTATGCAGCGCTGTACAGTGTCACCAAAAACTCTTCTGCAAGGATCAGTTTACATATATCCTTATAATAACAAAGTTGTTGGACAATCTGTAACAATTAATTGTTAACATCTATACAACTATAGCTGCTTTACCCTAAAAATTACATTATCTTCATGCAAACACCGTCACCCATATGTTGCTCATATGTACTTAAGCTCTTAGAACAGCACACTGTGATGAACAACATCATCCCTAATAACGATAATAATAATAATAATAACGTGTACTTGTATACTTTTTGTTTTGTTTACATCATGCATTGTGTAGATAAATTAATTAAAATCTACTTATTAAAAGTGTTATGGCTGGCTGGTGCTTCCTGTTTGATATCCCATCAAAAGTTTTTATTTATCTTTTATTCATATAATTAATTATTCCATTATTTTGAGAGAAGAGCGAGTTGTGATGCTTTAGCAAGATGTAAAGGAAATTGTTTGCAGTTGATTACATAAAGTTTAAATAATACGTACAACTTTTTTTCTGCCTCATCAGGATGACCATTTTTAATATTAAAATTTTATTTAAGGGTATACTATATAAGGATATTCTCATATCCTTGGTATATGTTTGTGATATTTTAATTATGGCTTTACGTAAAGCTATAAAAATTCATGTGCTGCAACTTTTAGTGTTTGCCATAAAAATAAAAGAAGTTGCGAAGGTATGGAGTTGAGTCTTTCAAAAACTTCATAATTGAAAAACTTTTTAGTTAAAAAAAAAAAAACAACTGGCTATTGATTTTTTGTAGTCTGTTGCTCAATAATTAATTGTCATGTATTAAAGTTAAATAGAAAGTAGAAATAAATATTAAGAAGTTAATGACAAGTTATATAATTAACATTTTATCAGGGCACATCAAAGTACACCATTACCTCACTTTGCGTCGTGGTTACGTTCCAAAATAACGCAATGCAAATTGAAACAACGCAAAGTGAATTGTGATATCCTATAGCAAACCATGGAACGATCGAATATGGGTTCCAGAGTTATAGAAATACCAACATTTAAAAAGAAAATTAAAAAAAAAACAAACATTAAAAAAACAGAAGTAATATAAAATTTTATTACATACATACAAAAAACAAGTAAAAGTGCTATATTCGGCTGTGCCGAATCTTATATACCCTTCACAGATGTAATTCTTCTTTCTTTCTTTCTTGCCAAAACAGAAAGTAGGTTTAATTAAAATATCAAAATAATGTTATCGGTTACTTTTATATTAAAGAAAACGTTTAAATTTTTCGGCTAGGAAGCTAAATTTTTGGCTTCTCTTATATCTAATACCTATGAACGTCTTTCGAAAATATTATATATATTTAATTTACAAACAAAACAAAAAATCCGTTTCATGTACCCCAAAAAGTTCTAATTGTCCAACCGTAGAATCGTCTTTGGTTTTTAATGTTGTTGGTTTTTAATACCAGATTACTTCTTTCTGATAAATAAAGTATGTATAATTCATCATAAAAATCAAAAATAACAAATAAAATGGCTGATTTTATGAATCAGAAAATGTCAACTTCCTAACCCTGGAACCGAATTCTTAATTTTTTAATACTAATCTAATTTTTTCTGATATATAAAATAGCTTTAATTCACTAAAAACACAAAATTTTTAATTTATGTATGTACTATTATGTATGAAAAGTATTTCGATTTTCCAACTCTGGAAGCGATTTTTTATTTTTTTACCAATGCAATTCTTAGTGAGGCGTAACATAGCTTTAGTTGACAAAAAAAAATACTATTTTTAAACTTTTTGGTCACTTTCACGTACCATAAAATATATCATATGTCCAAACCTGGAGTCGAAATTTTGATTTTTAAGATTTTAATACCAAATTTGTTCTTCCTGAATTATAAAACAGCTCTAATTAGCAAAAAAAACAACGTCAATTGCCTTTTTGGTTACATTTATGTTTAAAAAAATTTCAATTTCCTAACCCTGGAAGCGAAATTTAAATTTTTTTTAATTTTCTCCATCAATGCAAATCTTCATGAGGTATAAAGTAGTTTTGCTTAAGAAAAACTGGAATTTTGTAACCATTTTGGTTATTACATGTACTACAAAATATTGCATGTACCAAAAAAAATTTAATTTTTCGAACCCTGGATTCAAAATTTTAATTTATTTTTTTATTTAAGAAAAGTTGCAAATTTTTTACCAATTAGGTAACTTTCATTTCTGAATTTCAATAGTCCAAGAACGAAGTCTCTAGCTCTTCTGGGGGCTTGGGAAAACCGATTTCACGTACAGACGGACGGACAGACGGACATCGCTCAATCGTCATCGCTATTCATAAGGATCCAGAATATATATACTTTATGGGATCCCATGTGCATATCGAGGTAATTACACACGGAATGACAAACCTATATATACCCTTTCACTTTTTTGTGAAGGGTATAATAAACATTAAAAAAACAAAAGTAATATAAAATTTTATTACATATACACATAAAACAAGACAAAAAAGAAACAATTTGAAATAAAAATAAAATTTTTAATTAATTTATAAAAAAAAAATAAAAATTAATCACTGTGTGATGAGTCCATAGAGTAAAAAAATTAATATCACTTTGCCATCAACTAAATTGTAAAAATATTTGCCTTTTTTGTAACCAGAAACAACTCATGAAAATTTATAAAAACTTATTTATCTCTTTAAAAAAAAAAGCACAACACACTAATTGAAACTAAATTAGCAAAGAAAAAAAAGTGAAAGTGGATGGCATGGCGCAATTATACTATAAACACAACTGGGACGACTTTCGAATTTTTCGTTACGAATAGTCGTCGTTGGAATTAAAACACATTTAAGTAAATGGAAATACACTCAATATGTACGTTGGACGAAATACGTCGTGCACAACGAACTTTTCGATAGGTTTATTTTTATTTCTTACGCAGACGAACGACGAATAAATCAATATAAGGTGCCCAGGTTTCATATACTCCAGTTGGCTTCTTGTGGACATAGTTGACTACGGCGTTGTTGCACGACACCATTCAGTGCTTACTAAGAATGCATTCACCAATTCTTAAAAATGTTATCACTCGGACGACTCTCTTCCTATTTCCTACTTTTTCATATGGTCACCCCATCAGCTGTTAAATGAAAAGAATAATTTATTACCAGAAAAACAAATGTTTCTAAAAATAATTACATAAGGGAGTTTGTTCTGGAAAAAATGGACACCACCGGGTTAATTATTGAATGTGTAAACAATCTGGCATCAGAGGATTACAAAGATTTTTAAAAAAAATTTATAAATATTTTGCTCACTATTTTAATTTATTCGTCGTTATTGTGTTTTATACGACGAATTTATAGAGCGAATTTTTACCAACGAATTCGTCGTACTGAATGAAATTCGTCGTTCGTCCCAGTTGTGTTCGTGCTATTATGCAGACGTACGACGAACAAATCAATATAAGGTACCCAGGTTTCATATACTCAAGTTGGTTTCTTGTGGAGAAACATAGTTCACTACTGTATTGTAGCACGAAAATTTTCAGTGGATACTAAAAATGCATTCACCAATTCACAAACATTTATCGTTCGGACGACTTTTTATTATTATTAATTTTAAAAACTTTATAATATAGTATTTATTCCCATATGGTCACCCCATCAGCTGTTAGATGAAAACAGTAACTTATTTACAGAAAAAAAATTTCAGAAAATAATTACATAAAGGAATTTCCTCTGAAAAAAATGGACACCATCGGGGCAATTATTGAATGTCTAAATAATCTGGCATCAGAAGATTACAAAAACTTAAAAAAAAAAGTTAAAAAAAAATTAATTTTTTTGTTCATTATTTTAATTTATTCGTCGTTATTGTGTTTCATACGACGAATTTATAGACCAAATATTTACCAACGAGTTCGTCGTGTTCATGCCACTACGTAGACGACCGACGAACAAATCAATATAAGGTGCCCAGGTTTCATATACTCAAACTGTGTATTTGTGGAAAACCCTAGTTCACTACTAAAAATGCATTCACCAATTCACAAACATTTATCATTCGGAGGACTTTTCATTAATTTTGAACACTTTTTATAATATAGTGTTTCTTACTATTTCCTACTTTTTCATATGGTCGCTGTAAAATGAAACGAATAATTTATTTGCAGAAAAAATAATTAGAAAAAGCAATTTTTTCTGGAAAAAATGGACACCATCGGGGCAATTATTGAATGTCTTAATAATCTGGCATCAGAGGATTACAAAGATAAAAAAAAATTACAAAAAAAAATTCTATTTTTCCATTATATTAATTTATTCGTCGCTATTGTGTTTCATACGAAGTATTTATAGAGCGAATTTTTACCAACGAGTTCGTCGTACTGAACGAAATTCGTCGTTCGTTCCAGTTGTGTTCCTACCATTATGTAGAAACAAAAGTCGTTGCCATCTTTTAGAAAAAAAAAGAGAAAACATCAATAATAAAATTAAAGACACAAACCCAAAACAGCACAATTTCGAAAATCTAACGACGCACAGCGAAAATTAGTACTAATTCAGCAGCGACGCAAAACGAAATGACGCAAGACGCGATATGGGTGTACACAAATAACTACAGTACGACAATTGCTGCCGGAAATAGAAATTTGGTGGCATTTTGCGGAATTCCTCACATCAAAACTCAAATATGCCTCTTATAAAAATTATATATATCGTCTCCAAAAATTCACAAAGCCCAAGTTTAATACAGATATTTTTATTAAAAAGTTTAATACAGATATTTTTATTGATTATGACGGAAAGGATATTTTTGGTAGATGTGGAACTTCTTATAAAAATAACTGGAAAATTAACTGTCATACTAGTGAAGTGTATTCGACTTTTTGTTTAGTGTACTTTAATAAATTTAAGGCATCACTTACAAATCGCTTAAAGTTTTCCCGGTCTGTTTGTGAAACCTATAGAGCACATCCTGATTCATGACTACATAAAATTATTTTTTGTGCAATAATTATTCATACTGCGCCTACAAAGATTCGATGCCGTTGTCAGCAACTCGGAAGTTTTTTAAAAAACAATCTTGATCTATTTGTTTTAATTTTTGATGTTAAAAATTAAAAAAATTAAATATTACACAGGTCAACAATTAATAACTTTTTAAAATTTTCCTGACTTATTGATAGCAATCAAATCGCACTTTTTCGAAAATATTTTTGCCAAAATTTTTAGATCAACAACAAATATTATATGTTGAATTTATTGTATGTAGTAACATTTTCTCATCTTCTTTAAATGACCTGAATGCGGACAATATGTGAGTTCAAAAGAACAATACCATTCGTTTAATAGCCCATGAAATATTAATATGTTTTGGTTGCACAAAAAATGTGTTAATCAAATCTGCAGAGCTATTGAATTACCCTTTAATATATTTTTTCCCTTAAGACTATGGGAATTTTTATTTCTCTCTTTTAATGTTATGATGTCAGCCATAAGTTGAAATACCCTTAGGGAATATACAAGTTCAAATAGACATAAAATAGGAAAATATATTAAGGGCGCCATTAAATATTTTATAAATAATAAATATTAATATTAAATTATATACGTTTCATTGAATGCTATTAATATATTTATTATGGCGTGAAACAATTTCATGTCTTTTGTTTTTATTTTTTAATTAATATTTGGCCAGATGTACGAGTATTTAAGGGCAGCTTTGGCGTATGAATACAATTACTGTTGCGACATAATAATATTGTAAATGCATTAACATAATGATAATTAAAAACATTGTTATATTAAAACATATACAAACACACACACACAAACACACATACAAATTCAAACAAACAACATTTAACGGACACGCTGTAATATAGACACTATAAAGTTTTTATTTAATTATTTCTCGGTGGGCATAAAATTAAATTGGTACCTTAATTTTGCATTAATTAAGTAAAAACCTTTCCTACAATTAATTACAATTATAAAATAAAATAATCATAAAATTTTATTAGTAGAAAAAAAAATCAGTAGAATTATAACACCGAAAATGTTACGAAAAAAAGCAAAATTTATATTTTTTGGTCCTTGAGAATTGAGGTTTGAGCTTTCTTTATGTTCTTCAATAAGCAGAAAATATTACAAAAAAATTTATTGAGATTTTAAAGAAGTAAAATTTTTAACTCTAACCCTTTAAGAAAAGTTAGAGGGACCAGTCTTCCACAATTATTTTCAAGTTTTCTGCTTCATCTACCAGCTCTTCGTCAATATTGCTTTTCTAAAATAAAATATCACTTTTTCTATAGGGTAAATTATCAAAATATTTAATTCACACAATAGGAATAATTAAATAAAAATAATGGCAAATTGTGGCCCGTTAAAAGTACTTAAGAAATCTATTTCAAGAACTACAAAAAACAATCATTTTCCAAATTTAAATTAAAAAAGAAATACTACGAGCACTTAATATATTCATTCCTAAGTATATATAATTGAGCAGACGAGGTCTGTTCCAACAGTAACTTGAATTAATTTTTTTTTTTTAATATGTATTTTTTCATCCAAAAATAGTTCCTCTAAGATGTAAAACACTTGTGCCAGCTTTTTTTCTGATATTATTTTTCTAAAATATCTTCGAGTTCTTACACCGATTCCTCTATCACCACAAAACGTTATCATGGGGCTTTTCAATCTTGTCGCTTTCCGCAACTTTCTATTGTGAGTGAAGCCTGATAGTGCTGTTGTTTTGAAAAAAAAATACGAATAATGACCAAAAAAATGTTTCGGAAATATTTTTACAATTTTCGAAAAATTCTATGACATGAGCCAATCGTACATGCTCAGCCATTTCTCTAGTACTGATTTAACGATTCTCACAATTTTCTTTAGTTCCTCAAAATTTTCATCGACTTTTGATGAGATGGCAAGTCTAGGACGAGAGGCATGAATGACTCTTTTCGATCTCCCTTGAACAGCTTTAATCATTTGTAAATATTTTTGTGACTCAGTGAACATTTCAATTGCGTTTCGCTATAAACACAACTGGGACGAATTTTTCGTTACGAACAGTCGTCCTTGGAATTAAAACACATTTAAGTAAATGAAAATACACTCAATATTTACGTTGGATGAAATTCGTCGGGCACAACGAACTTTTCGATAGATTTATTTCTACTTCTTACGCACACGAACGACAAACAAATCAATATAAGGTGACCAGGTTTCATATAGGCAAACTGGTTTTTTGTGGAAAAACATAGTTCACTACTGTACAGTTGCATGTAGCACGAACATTTTCAGTGCATAATAAAAATTCGGAGAACTTTTGAACAGTTTTTATTATATAGTATTTCTTCCTATATCCCACTTTTTCATATGGTCATCCCATCAGCTGTTAAATGAAAAGAATAATTTATTTACAGAAAAAACTATTTTCAGAAAATAATTACATTAAGAAATTTGTTCTGGAAAAAATGGTAGTTTTTATTGAATGTAATTATTGAATGTCTAAACAATCTGGCATCAGAGGACTATAAATATTTTTAAAAAAATTTACAATTATTTTGCTCATTATTTTAATTTATTCGTCGTTATTGTGTTTTATACGACGAATTTATAGAGCAAATTTTTACCAACGAATTCGTTGTACTGAACGAAATTCGTCGTTCGTCCCAGTTGTGTTCCTGCCATTACGCAGACGTACGACGAACAAATCAATATAAGGTGCCCAGGTTTCATATACTCAAACTGGTTTTTTGTGGAAAACCCAAGTTCACTACTTAATTGTTGCATGTAGCATGAAAATTTTCGGTGCATACTAAAAATGCATCCACTAATTCACAAACCTTTATAATTCGGACAACTTTTTATTAATTTTAAACAATTAATTTAATATAGTATTTGTTCCCATATGGTCACCCCATCAGCTGTTAGATGAAAAGAGTAATTTATTTACAAAAAAAAAAAATTTTTTCCAGAAAATAATTACATAAGGGAATTTGTTGTGGAAAAAATGGACACCACCGGAGTAATTATTGCATGACTAAACAACCTGGCATCAGCGGATTGCAAAAATTTTTACAAAAAGCTAAAATTTTTTTATTAATTGTTTTTTTTATTCGTCGATATTGTGTTTCATACTTGTGTTTCATAGGACGAATTTATACAGCGAATTTTTACCAACGAATTCATCGTACTGAACGAAATTCGTCCTTCATGCCAGTTGTGTTCTTACAATTTGCACAACATTTTATGGAATTTTATTTATTATTTATTTTTTTTATATTTTCTTACAACAGAAAATTGCCGAATATTTCTCTAACAAAAAAAAAACTAAATGAAAATAATAATAATAATAATAATAATAATAATAATAATAATAATAATAATAATAATAATAATAATAATAATAATAATAATAATAATTTTGATCATAAAACATTAAAAGCGGAAATTAAATTAATGTTAATGCGAAATATAAAACTTTGTATTATATTTGGAACAGACCTCGTATATAATAAAAAATGAAAATATATATGCATTTAATATGATTTTCTCTTAATGCGAAATTATTTTTGGTTACTGATAAATCCTTTAGACTGATAAAATAATTTGTTGAAACCAGAAAACATTGTCAACGAAAAAAAGCTTTTACATGTATTTTTACTAATTTTATTTAAAAAAAAAAATTCTCTAACACAACATTGTACTCGTATGCTATTTAGTAAACAATTTTATAATGCTTGTTTACAAAAAGTTTCTAACAAATTATCAATTTTCTGGAAAAATTTTCAAATTAAATGTCCCAAAGTTTTTGCTATTGCCAGCCATCATTATACGAGAACAATAGAGTTCTTTAAAAATTCTCTAAACTAAAATAATTATATAAAATAGATACAGAAACAAACAAAAAAATAGTTAATGGACTGCTCGTGCAGATCGTAAAATGGATGTGCTATCGTACGTAATGGAATATGTGAAAATAGTGTTTTGCTGCCGGCAATATTTTTTTGTTTTCGTTTTTTTTTATTGAAATACAGAAGCAATTTTTGTTAGCAAATCGAGCAAAAATAAATTTGTTTTTTCCATAATTTATGTGGAAATTTTCACATGGCCGATATGTTAACAAAAAAAAACAAAAAACAAAATACTAATTTCGTTTTATTTGTATTTGTGCAGAAAAAAATAAATAAATCTTTCCATATCCTGAAAAAGGCAGTAAATAATTGTTTAGTTTGTGTGCTAAAACAAAAAGGCACCAACAAAATATTTTACAATTTACTAATACAACAACAACAGTAACACATGCAAACGGATACGAATTTAATCTTAAAAAATTATATAGGCTGACGTATTTGTTATCTTCTTACCCTGACAAATTGTATCTTGCTTTGAAAACTATTAGGCCATTTTATCCTCAATAAGTTTCTTTCAGAATAAGCATAAATTCTTCAATATTTGTGTACATTGTACTGGGTGTTTTTTTTAGCTGCTGGAGAACTTAGAATGATTATACAACACAGAAATATTGCCGGAATAATATATTTTTTTATTAAATCTAGTAAATGATTTTATAGCATTAAATATGATCTCCGGGTATGTCCGCCGTTGTTATAATTAAATGCGTCATAGTTTTGATTACTTTTTACAAAAAATCTGGCCGTATAGCAACAATGATGGCTGGAGTAGTGGCTTTTAATGCCCCGAAAACTGTTGGTTTGTCGGTATAAGCCTAAAAATGCAACTCTATAGCAGGAGGATTAGACTCGTTAAATCGTATGAACGATGGGTCCAGTGAATAGGATCACTTCTGGAAATAAAAATGTCATTGAATAGATTTTGCAATAAATCGATTGTTAACCGCCCTGATGGCACCAAATGCAGCTGGTTAATTAATGGAAACATCGGTGCAGCATAAAAGCAGATACTTGTTCATTTTAAAATAAAAGGAAGGAAATATAGTATCTAAAAAAATTAAATATTTGGTTTTCGAAGATATTCATCGTTTGAAAATTGCCTTGTTTTTATTGCATTCATTTCAAAATTAAGGCCTATTTTTCATACTGCAAAGTTGCAGTAAAAACATTCAATTTATCTTAAAATCTAATGTGTTCTTAAATATATTAAAAAAAACATGTTTATCTGGCTAAAAATAAGAAAAATACACATAAAAGTGTAAACTACCATTTTGGGGATTTTGGAGATTTTCGCCGGAATAGTGGGAATCTAATTTTTTTTATTTCCACTACATAAAATATACTATTTTCTATTCGAATGAGCATTTTGAACCGAAAATATGGATAAATACGAATTGTATAGCATTTTTATACATCAAACTTTTTATTAATTTTGACAACCTTTTACTCGTATTTAATTTTTAAATGCCAATTTTTTTGGTTCCCTTGGTAGCATTGACCTTAGTTATTTTTTCATTGTCTGCCAGACTATTGTTGGCGAATATACTTTCTTGTAATGCTGTAAGTTCCCCCAAACGCGTGGGATATACAAAAAAACTTAATTACCTTTTGCTCCTGCAAGTGAAGAGGGGTTTTTTTTTATGGAGTGTCACAAGTTTAAAGCATTACAAACTAAAATAAAACGGGCTTTATTGGAAAGAAAATTTTATGAAATCAATATTTAAGTATGAGTTCTGTCATGTGGCCGCCATGGCTGGCACATAGAAGGCGCAATCTGGTACACCAATTTTCAAAAACTAAAAAAATCTTCCATAAAGTGGAAGGACACAATCCCAGTTGCTGAGAACGGCGACGAATTGACTGATTAGGATAATTTTCAGTGCTTTCCTGTACAGCAGCTACAGCTCCTACAGTGCGCATGGGTTGGCGTCAAACGTGATGCTCATTATCACTAACAGTAAATGTGGTCCGAAAACGATCTATAGTTCTTGGACTTAGCCGCTCTGAAGGACGATTATGTACGCCATAAAATGGAATAAGTGCACAATGAGTTTGACAAATAGAACAATTATTTGGACTAAAAATTTCAACAATTTGCACGCGCTGCTCTGGTGTTGTGTGACACTCGCTTTATTTAACTCCTAATAAGAAATTGAAATTTAATACAAAATCCTTTTTGAAATAAATTATCTGTTGCTTCGCTGCATTGAGCTCGAACTTAAAAAAATAGTAAAATAATAATTAAATATATCCTAAATGTCGCATAACAAAATAGGATAAAATGGAATTATTAAATTTCTAGATTAATATAAGAATATAATGAATATAAAATTTATTCCATATATTTAATACATAAAAATATATTTGCACACATTTTGCGGGCCATAAATGTATTTAGTGCTGGTTAACTGAAATTTCTGCACAACACATCACCAACATATTTTATTGGTTTTCTATATATTGTTTCTAACTAAATGACCGTAATTTCATTGAGCAGAAACACGCGCCAGGATTAATGCAACATCTTCTTCTTTTGTAATGCACTGTAATCAGTAACAGTAAATGTGGTCCGACAACGATCTATTGTTCTTCGAATTAGCCGCTCTGAAGGACGATTATGTACGCCATAAAATGAAAGAAGTGCTCGATGAGTTTAACGAATAGAACAAGTATTTTGATTAAACATTTCAACAATTTGCTTCACTGTACTACACACGGAATGGCAAAGTAAATATGCAATCCAATTCTTTTTTGGAGGGTATAAAAACTACTTTTACGAATTATTCCCCTTTAGTCTGCTTTTTAACTAAAACTTCAAAAGTTAACAAATTATGCATTGTTATTATCGACATATATTTCTAAAATGCAGCAAAAGTGTAGACTAGAGTTAATAAAATGCACTGGTGAGTGACTGGTTCCAATGTCTACATATGGCCCCAAAACAACTAGTTAGTACCAACGTCAGTAGTGGTAATGCATAATAAAATTTTTTTTTGTCACTATTTTATTCCTTGAATATCACAGCATTCAGTTAAAGTTTCCCGTGGTCAGAATTATATGTAAACCAGGAAGGGGGTTAAAAAAATAATTCAAATAAGCCTATAAACGTCTTTGCAGAAGCATAAAAATTTTAGAAAATATTACGTATTGCCCTTAAAATGTCACTATTACTGGTGACTGTGTCAATAACGTTTTTACTACTGACATTTCCTGCAGGGTATGTACAACATACAAATAGGTATTCCTTTATAACACATAAGTACGGTGACCAAAGTATTGTAATTCTCTCTTTGGTTTACCACACTCTTTCGCTTAACCTCCATGTCCGCTATTCTACTATCCATGCAATCTGTAAAACTCTAAATTGCCATAAATGCTCACTCCGGCCATTAAAAGTCACTTTATTTGGCAAACAATCTAACAACCAAAAATATCTGTCACATGAAAGCAATTTTATAGTTTCCAAAAGAAATAGCAGAAAAGCTAAAGCTCTAAGGACACTCATATTTGTTTATTAAACATTTTGCTATTCATTTGACCAAAATTGCATAAAGACATAAAGCAATTGGAGACAAAATTGCTTTACAGGCTCACATGCAATTCTAGTACAGAAAAAAATAAACTGTAGATTGCTTTATTTGCATCAATTAAATGGATGCTTCTCAAATAAACGGATATGAATATCGTGTTGTTTGCTTTAATTTGGAATAAACTGTATTGATTTAGTTTGAATTAAGGCCAATGTATGACAGCATCAGTATTAGAATATATGATCTTGAATTGTATTTTCTTTTAAGAAATGAATATTTTATTCCAGAGCTGGAAAACTAAAACTTATTTTTCGTGAAGGCTATATCTAGGTTTGTCATTCCGTGTGTAATTTCCTCGATATTCACATGGGAGCCCATAAACTATATATATTCTGAATCCTTATGAATAGCCCCCAGAAGAACTAGAGACTTCGTTTTCGGTCCGTTGGATTGGCAATGATCTTAAGTAGAGTGGTATTGAAATTCAGAAAAATCCGAAACACGGTTCCAGAGCTGGAAAGCTTACACCTATTTCTCGACGCAAAATTAATACCAAAAACCAATTATTTTTTTGGTTATTTGTAAATTAAACCTATTTTATGCTTTGGGAAGCCTCAATGGTCTATTAAAAACTAAAAAAAATTAATTTATTTTCCAGGGATGGGAAATAAAATATTTATTTTTTTGGCTCATTCAGTATTTGGTAGTACATGTAATAACTAAAATTGTTAAAAATTTTAAGTTTTTGTTAAATAAAACCGCTTTATACATCATGAAGATTTGCATTGGTCAAAAAAAAAATTTGTTTAAATTAAAATTTCGTTTTCAAGGGTGGGAAATTGAAATTTTGTTTTATATATAAAAGTAACCAAAAAGGCAACTGACGTTGTTTTTTTGTTAACTAGATCTATTTTATAATCTAGGAAAAACAGAGTTGGAATCAAAAATTTAAAAAAAAAATAAAAATTTCGAATCCAGGGTTGGACAAGTGCAATATTTTGTAATACATGAAAGTGACCAAAATGGTTAAAAATTTTAAGTTTTTCTTAAATAAAACTACTTTATACCTCAGGAAAAGTTGCACGGATTAAAAAAATAACAAAAAAAAATTAATATTTCGCTTTCAGGTTTGGGAAAATTAAAGTGTTTTTTTGGTACGTGCAATATTTTCTGGTACATGTAATAACCAAAATGATTACAAATTTTAAGTTTTTCTTAAATAAAGCGACTTTGTACCAAATGAAGACTAGCATTGATAAAAAAATTAAAATTGCGCTTCCAGGGCTGGGATATTAAAAATTTTGTTATGCATTAAAGTAACCAAAAAGGCAATTGACGTTGTTGTTTTTGCTAATTAAAACTGTTTTTTAATTCAGGAAGAACAAAATTGGCGTTAAAATCTTAAAAAATCAAAATTTCGACTCCAGTGTGGGACAAATGAAATATTTTCTTTTATTGTACATGAAAGTGACAAAAAAGTTTAAAAATATTAATTTTTTTCTTACGCCTCACTAAGAATTGCATTGGCAAAAAAAATATAAATTCGCTTCCAGAGTTGGAAAATCGAAATATATTTGGTACTTAAAAGTATCCACATAATTTCCAAATTTTTTGTTTTTAGTGAATTAAACCTTTTTTATACCTCAGGAAGAATCAAATTGGTATTAAAAATTTTTGAATTAAAAATTCGGTTCCAGGGTTAGAAAATCTAAATTTTTTGGTACATAAAAGTAACCATATAAGTTCCCAGTTTTTGTTTTTTTCAGAGAATTTAACATTTTTTATACTGCGCTAAGAATTAAATTGATATTAAAAATTTTAAAAATTAAAAATTCTGTTCCAGGGTTGGAAAATCGACATTTTCTGATTCATAAAAGTAACCATATAGTTTGCTATTTTTAATTTTTTTATGAATTATACCTACTTTATATATCAGGAAGAAGTAAATTGGTATTAAAAAGCAACAAAATCTAAAAGACTATTCTAGGGTTAGATAATTAGAACTTTTTGGGGTACAAGAAACAGATATTTTCTTTTTGATTGTAAATTCAACATATTTAATATTTTTGAAAATCGTTCAGAGGTATTAGAAATAAGAAAAGCCAAACATTTCGCTTCTTAGCCGAAAAATTTAAAAGTTTTCTTAAATATAAAAGTAACCGATAACATCATTTTGATTTCTTAATTAAACCTACTTTCTGTTTTGGCAAGAAAGAAAGAAGAATTACAACTGTGAAGGGTATTTAAGATTCGGCACATAATATAGCACTTTTACTTGTTCTTTTCTCAGATGTATTTAAATTGTGTTTATAATAATTTCTTATTAATATAAATTCTGTAGACATTTTTCTTATATTGAAATATATTATCTAGCGTAGATGTTTTATTTTTGATTGTAATATCTTCCCTTCTTAAGCTGAGCTACAAATACTTCTTGTTTGTACTTCAGAGCCTTTATTTTGCATAATATATTCAACAAAACTGAATGTGAGAATTAGATATGTAACAGTACATATTTAGGATTTGGCAGCTTTAATATATTCAGTGGGAAAAGAAACAGCAACTTTAATAAGATCTGCTGTTGGATATTTTTAAATCCCAAATGGGAAATGCAAAAAAAGGCTAATTCTAGCAGACAACATTTAAGCAGAATACATGATATTGTTACGGTCGCTACCTCTCCCTTTATCTCTGGCAATGCTTCACTTTATTTAGATGTTGATTTAAAAATTTAAATGAAATTATCAATGTGGGCTTCGAGTCTAGCCAAAGTCCTTGGATATTTGTAGCGTCTTCAGGGAAACACAATGGGACCTTTTAGTACCCAATCAATTAAGAACTGAATAACCTGTGCAACATAACCTTTTAAATCCTTCTACGTGTGGAAGAATATCATTAGTAATAATTATTTTGACAATAATATTTTGACAATCTTTAGCTATTGCTTACAATTTTGATTTACAACTATGAAGATAATGATCATAATATCATCTCATTATATTTGTTTTAAGGCAGCACACACGAACAACCTGCATCTCTTACTCTATTGCCTTTAAAGAAGTCCTCTAACCACATAAATTGTATTGGATAATCATAATGGCTGCTCTTATTGATTGTAACGAATACGTGTTCATAGAAAATAATTATTAAATAAAAATATTTTCTCTCATATACAAACATTAATGTCTTCTGTCTAATGTTGCATCAATCGTGGCGCGTGTTTCTGCTCAAATGAAATTACGGTCATTTAGTTAGAAACAATATATAGAAAACCAATAAAATATGTTGGTGATGTGTTGTGCAGATATTTCAGTTAACCAGCACTAAATACATTTATGGCCAGCAAAATGTGTGCAAATATATTTTTATGTATTAAATATATGGAATAAATTTTATATTCATTATATTCTTATATTAATCTAGAAATTTAATAATTCCATTTTATTCTATTTTGTTATGCGACATTTAGGATATATTTAATTATTATTTTACTATTTTTTTAAGTTCGAGCTCAATGCAGCGAAGCAACAGATAAGTTTTTTCAAAAAGGATTTTGTATTAAATTTCAATTTCTTATTAGGAGTTAAATAAAGCGAGTGTCACACAACACCAGAGCAGCGCGTGCAAATTGTTGAAATTTTTAGTCCAAATAATTGTTCTATTCGTCAAATTCATTGTGCACTTATTCCATTTTATGGCGTACATAATCGTCCTTCAGAGCGGCTAAGTCCAAGAACTATAGATCGTTTTCGGACCACATTTAATGTTAGTGATAATGAGCATCCCGTGTGACGCCAACCCATGCGCACTGTAGGAGCTGTAGCTGTGTACAGGAAAGCACTGAAAATTATCCTAATCAATCAATTCGTCGCCGTTCTCAGCAACTGGGACTGTGTCCTTCCACTTTATGGAAGATTTTTGTAGTTGTTGAAAATTGATGATCCAGATTGAGCCTTCTACGCTGAATAAAATATTCATTTCTTAAAAGAAAATACAATTAAAGATCATATATTCTATACCGATGCTGTCATATATTGGCCTTAATTCAAACTAAATCAATATTGTTTATTCCATATCAGATTTCTGACATATAGCCATGGCGGCTATATGTCAGAAATCATATTTAAACCTTAATTTCATAAAATTTTCTTTCCAATAAAGCCCGTTTCATTGATATTAAAAATATATTTTTATTTACTTGATAATGCTTTAAACTTTGTGACACTCCATAAAAAAACTCTCTTTACTTGCTGGGGGAAAGGGTAATTAAGTTTTTTTGTCTATCCCACGCTTTTGGAGGAACTTACACCATTATAAGATAGTATAATCGCCAACAATCTGTCTGGAGGACTGTGCAAAAATAACTAAAGTCAATGCTACGAATGGAAGCAATAAAATTTGTGTTCTTAAAATCTAACACGAGTAAAAGGCTGTAAAAAAGCATAAAAAGTTTGAAATATAAAAATGCTATACAATTCGTATATATGCATATTTTCGGTTCAAAATGTTCATTCGATTAAAATGTAGTATATTTTATGTAGTGGAAATAAAAAAATTAGATTCCCACAATTCCGGCGAAAATCCCCAAAATCCCAAAAATGGGATTTTGCACTTTTTTATGTATTTTACTTATTTTTAGCCAACTAAACATGCTTTTTTTAATATATTTAAAAACACATTAGATTTTAAGATCAATTGAATGTTTTTACTGCAACTTTGCGGTTTATAAAAAATAGGATTCAATTTTTAAATGAATGCAATAAAAACAAGGCAATTTTCAAACGATGAATATCTTCGAAAACTAAAAATTTTATTTTTTGAGGGACTATATGTCCTTCTTTTTATTTTAAAATGAGCAAGTATCTGATTTTATGCTGCATCGATGTTTCCATTAATTAACCAGCTGCATTTGGTGCCATCAGGGCGGTTAACAATCTATTTATTGCTAAATCTATTCAATGACATTTTTATTTCCAGAAATGATCCTATTCACTGGACCCATCGTTCGTACGACTTAACGAGTCTAATCCTCGTTTTATAGGCCTGCGTTTTTAGGCTTATACCGACAAACCAACAACTGTCGAAGCATTAGAAGCCAATACTCAATCCGTCATTGTGGCTATACGGCCAGATTTAAATTTGTGACATTTTATAAAAAAAACACCTCTTACTTGATATTCCCACTGACCCGTACCACCTTGAAAAATTAAAAAAACTAAATACGGAACGTTGTTGATGGTGTAGTGGTCTTGAAATCAATACTATTTTTAATTCGGACCAGTGCTCAGGGGAAGATCCCTAAATATGCATTGCATTGCCCTAAAACTAGAAAAAAGTGTATTTAGAGGACAGATGAAGATAGAGCCATTTTTAGATTTTTATAAATTACAGTAGCCCCAAGAACTATAAAAATTGAAAATTGCTCCAAGTGAAATTTTCACTCTTGTCTTTACTTTAAACTGCTGGCATTATTCAACAGTAAAATCTTCGCACTGGGTAATTTGTATTTTAGTCATTCTGGGAAGCCATTAATTTGCAAATAAAAATAATTATTTTAAATGTAAATGTGAAATGATGGAATTTAAAGGAAATAGTCTTGTGTTCATTTATTTATTTGTTTGCCGCATATTAATCACAACATCATCTGTTTAATGGAAGCCTACTTCCAGGCGTAAATCTTATTTGATTTACAAAATCCCCTGATGTAGAGTGCAGAATACAAAGAAATCCTTCTTGTTTCTTATTTGCTCCTATTCGAGCCCCTTAATTGCTTTGTCATACTCAATTACACCTAATGAAAGTTCATTTAAGACCAACAATCATTAACATTTGTTAAATTTAATTATAATATATTGCAATAATTTCCTGCTTAATTATACCAAAGTGCAATATAAATGAGTATCAATTCTCAATTTGCTAATTCATAAGTTAATCCTCCACAACTGGGAATTAACAATTTTAAAGAGTTTTCATTTTGATTCTTATGCAGAAGTATTTTCATGGAATTTCCATTTGCTAGTACACAATATCGAAAACGAATATTAGAACACACATACGCCATATTTACTTCCTTGTCTGGTAAACAAATTACAGGAAATTCAATTCATTTTCCTTATCTATGCCATTTGCAAAAAAAAAACTCAATAACAATAAACTTCAGCAATCATTTGTGTTCAAACCTCAAACGTTTAAAAATGTCAGCAACATCATCATCACCATCATCATTAGCATCTCATTATTCAGAGCACAGCTTCGAAACAATATTTTATACAACATTTGCTAAAGACAAGTTGATGAAAGCAATATATGTACGAGATTTTTTGTTTGTTTTTTTTTTCAATAGAAGACTTTTGCCTGGAAAATATCCATTAAATTTACATAAAAATGTTAAACAGTATTTTTGCTATTTATACGCCTTGGCGACTTGTATACGCGCACATAAGCAATTGCTAAATGTCCCCGTACTTCTAAAGCTACAAAACAATTAGGCAACAGCAGGCTTCAATTGTCATCGTGCAGTCAGCTACAGAATTATGTATTAGTTTGAAAACGACAGCACCAAATTCAATTTCAAAATGTGTACCTGCTTATGGGCCCAAGGTGACGATTTTATATACAGTGTACTCTCTCTTAAGCGGACACCTAAGAGACGGATAAATTTGTCCGCTTATAAGAGGTGTCCGCTTATGAGAAAAGTACAAAAAGACTGACAAATATTTTCATAAACACATTTTTGATTTATTAAAGATTTAAAAAAAAATTTCTTACAAAATTTGTAGCTAAAATTTTTTTTTCTTATAAAATTTGTATTGTAAATCATTTATAAATCGAAAATATTTTTTATGGATACAGATAGACATAAAAAAAAATAGTTTGAAATATTTTTAGTTTTTTTCAAAGAACAAAGTAAAAAGAATTTTCATAAGTTTTTTTATGACAAGTCAAAAAATAACAAGTAAAAACGTTATATTCGACCGGGTCGAATCTTAAATACCCTCCAAATATTTAGTAAGTGAATTTGATATGTTTAACTTGGTGGGACAGAGTTCCTTTATATAATATCGTACGTCAACGCCCACTAAAGGGGGCGGGGTTCAAAAATATACAATATCATGTTTTCCACAGACGAACGTATGGGCATTGCTAGACCGTCTTAGACTTCATCACAATTCTCTTTGGAGGCTATAAAAAGTGTATTTTGGCGGGGTCGCTCTGGCAAGGGCTGTGGGGGAAACATTTCACCTTTGTCATAAAACTCTAAAAATAAATGCTTGGGATAATTATATACAAAATTAAAATTTCTTTTTTTTTTGATAGGGTCATTTAAAGGGCGAAGGGGGAGAGGGGGTAGGGCAGAAACAGATACACATAAAACTGTAAAAATAATTGCTTGGGATGATTATACACAAAATAAAAAAAAATTTATATTTATTTTTAATAGGGTCATTTAGCGGGCAAAGGAGGAGGAGGGGGTAGGGCAGCAACAGGCAGTCATAAAACTCTAAAGATAAATGCTTGGGATGATTATATACAAAATTTAAATAAAAAAATTTTTTTTGGTAGTGTCATTTTAGGGGACAAAGGAAGAAGAGGTGGGGGGGGCTAGGGCAGAAATCGGCAGTCATAAAAGTCTAAAGATAAATGCTTGGGATGATTATATACAAAATTTAAAAAAAAATTTTTTTTGGTAGGGTCATTTAGGTGGCAAAGGAAAAGGGCGGGGGGGGGTGTAGGGCAGAAATCGGAAGTCATAAAACTCTAAAGATAAATGCTTGGGATGATTATATAAAAAATTTAAAAAAACATTTTTTTTTGGTAGGGTCATTTTGGTGGCAAAGAAAGAAGGGGGTGGGGGTAGGGCAGAAATCGGCAGTCATAAAACTCTAAAGATAAAGGCTTGGGATGATTATATACAAAATTTAAAAAAAAATTTTTTTTTTGGTAGGGTCATTTAGGGGGCGAAGGGGAAGGAGGGGGTAGGGCAGAGTAGTACCAGGTTTCGTCTCAGCTTCGTCATTAAAGCTTAAAAGTGTTATTTTTAAGGAATGTAAGCTTAAGTAAAACGATTTGTTAAATTTTTATGCTATTTTTGCCCATAAATTATTTTTTTGGTAGGGTAATTTTAGGGGGCAAAGGAAGAAGGGGGGGGGGGCTAGGGCAGAAGTCGGCAGTCATAAAACTCTAAAGATAAATGCTTGGGATGATTATATACAAAATTTAAAAAAAAAATTTTTTTTGGTAGGGTCATTTAGGGGGCAAAGGAAGAGCTGGGGGGGGGGGGAGGTAGGGCAGAAATCGGCAGTCATATAACTCTAAAGATAAATGCTTGGGATGATTATATACAAAATTTAAAAAAAAAATTTTTTTTTGGTAGGGTCATTTAGGGGGCGAAGGGGAAGGAGGGGGTAGGGCAGAGTAGTACCAGGTTTCGTCTCAGCTTCGTCATTAAAGCTTAAAAGTGTTATTTTTAAGGAATATAGGCTTAAGTAAAACAATTTGTTAAATTTTTATGCTATTTTTGCCTATAATAACGCCCACTAAAGTGGGCGGGGTCAAAAAATATTTTTATTTTATTTAATGGCTCCAAGTTTAAGGCGTTGGACCGTATTTGACATAAAAATATATCATTTGCTTAACAAAATAACCAAAAAACTTTAAAAATTATGTTGTTTTTTCTGGGTGGGTTTAGTTCTTCTTAGGGGAACTTTTTTCCCTCTTGCCCGATTTAGCCCATCTTCGAACTTAACCTGCTCTAAGTTTTAAAATATATTTATGCCAAATTTCAAGAGTCTAGCTCTTTTCGTTTGGACTGAATCGTGATTTCCACAGACGGACGGACGGACGGACGGACATGCTCAGTTCGTCTTAGATTTCATCACTGATCAAGAATATATATACTTTATGGGGTCTGAGATGGATATTTCGATGCGTTACAAACGGAATGACAAAGTGAATATACCCTCCAAATTCTTTTTTGGAGGGTATAAAAATAGAATTACATTTAATTGGATTTAAAATAGTCAGAAATTTTAGCTTGGCGAGTTTTCCCTTTAATTTCAATTTCTTGGAGATGTATTTGAAAATAAGTCAGCAGCTGAACACCTTTAAGGTCGTTGTGACTTTAAGTTTTAAGCTTTAAGTTTTCCTGTGGATTTTATAGGAAGTTAATTTGCCGTCAATTTCACTTTCTTCTTCATCTTCAGACGAAATAGGTGTTGTAAAGTGTGCGCTTATTGGAAATATTAGTAATTTTGGTGTTACAAAAAGTGTCCGCGTCCTGTTATGGGAGGTTTGTCCGTTTAAGATGTAAAATGTTAAAAAGTTCCTAAGGATTTTTTTTGGGACTAACATTTTTGTCCGTTTATGGGAGGTGTACGCTTATGAGAGGTGTCCGTTAAGAGAGAGTACACTGTATTTCAGTTTTAAAAATTATATGACTCAAATTAAGCAAAATTCAAAAGCAGCTAATTTCCTATGCTTAAAAATAGAGTGTGATAAATTTTGTTGTCAAATAAAATAAAATATATTCAAAAACATAAACTTCGATATAGTTCTTGTATGCGATTTCCTAATAAAATTTGTATAATTAGAAAATGTTATAATATTCAACTGCTTCACCTAATAAGTGCAGACAAACAAAAGAAATATTAAAAAAAATTACGCCTGAGTACTGATGATGATAGCGTAGCGACCTTCGAAAGCGCAATGCACTGCATATGCAGAGGTCATCCTCTGAGTGCTTTCCCAAGTTAAAAAAAGTAAAAGATCAACCATAAGTGTGTGCTAAAAAGTGCGCAGTTGGTTCATTGTCTTATAAAATAAAATATGAGAAATGATCTGAATATTTAGCGGAAAAACTGATGCTGCAGTAAAACATGCTACATGCTAAAACATGCTAAAACATGTTAAAACATGCTAAAACAAGCTAAAACATGGATATATCCGTTTTTATTTATATATATGCTTACACATACATACATACATACATTTATACATGTGTGGATACAATAACAAAGTGTTGTACGATTACACACAACAGTATTCAACAATATATTTATCTCGTATTGATTAACCATTAAACGTGTTCCAATTCCCATTGCCTACAAGTGTGTGCTATTTAATGTTTATAAGCAAGTAAATCTTTCAGTTTCACATAATGAAACACTGATTGCCATTTAAATGTGAATATAAAATCGTGTTTGCTACATGGAGCTTTTGTTTTGTAACAAGCAGCTCATACGTCATGTTTAATGGCTTGAAATACACATTTTCATTTTATTTGACTTTATGCTGCTAGTCACAAAAATGACAAACAATTTGGTAAAAAAAAAATAATTAATTATTCTGTAGTATTGTTAAAGCTTAAACTGGGGGAATAAAAAACTTGAGCAAAAAAAGAATGAGAGAAAATTAAAGTTAGATTTGAATTTGCAAGAATATTGATGTGATAACTGACAGCTGAATTTTGATGAAAGAGTCAAACGAGTGAATAAATTATTTTCATTATTGAACAATTTTTCAAAAAAAACTAGGAATGTTTGATGGCCATATTTTTATTACATTTTTGCAGCTCATGAACCAATCAGTTCAATTAAAATATTCACTCAACTGATGAAAGTGGAACATTCAACACAAACAAAATATATAAAATTTTTTTTTTCTGTGAGGACATCTATGGCATGTCGTTACTTTAATATAGAAAAGCCCTAACTAATGTTTTCCCTACTTTACAGGAGAGGGAAATAACGAAATAAAATCTTAAGGGTTGAAGATACAGTAATTTTTTAAACGCAGTGTTTTATTAAATTCTCTAAGGAATTTAATGCTATAATAATTTTTTTTATATTAAGAGATTTTTGTAAAATTATATTAGATAGGGCTTTTTGTGATTCAATATATTCAAACTTGTTGCGAGTTAGGGCTTTTCGTTATAAGTGAAAAAAACGTGATATTTTTCGTTAAAACAGGGTTTTATTAATTGAAAACAATAAATATAAGTATAAGGAAGAAATGTATATTACAGTAGAGAATATATACAAGCTGTGGGGTAAAGTATCATAAAAACTATGACAATCGAAAGGAGTAAATTTTTTTAGATATTGTAAATGCTATAATTTTTTACATATATTGGAATTCTGTCTTTATATAAATACATTTGAGTAATATGCTTATCGCACTTCCTGGACTTAAAGACCTTTTAAAGGTGTTGATAGGATATGATAATTTTATATCTAGGTTTGCTTTATCCCAACTGCATTCTTCTGAATAGAGCCTGTAAACCTCTTGGTAGGGAGTAAAACTGTTATCTAGATAAAGTTTTTTAGTCCTCTTTCTACAATAGTGAGATTCCATTTTCGGGAGCATATCTAGCCACTTACCAAGAAGCTTTCGTTTTTTTATACCCTTCACAAAAAAGTGAAAGGGTACATAAGGGTTTGTCATTCCGTGTGTAATTTCTTCGAGATGCACATGGGACCCCATAAAGTATATATATTCTGGATCCTTATGAATAGCGATGACGTTTGAGCGATGTCCGTCTGTCCGTCCGTCTGTACGTGAAATCGGTTTTCCCAAGCCCCCAGAAGAGCTAGAGACTTCGTTCTTAGACCGTTGGATTAGAAATGAACTTAATAGAGCTATTGAAATTCAGAAAGATCCGAAATATGGTTCCAGAGCTGGGAAGCTTACATCTATTTCTCGACGCAAAATTTATACTAAAAATGAATTATATTTTTTAATGTTTGTAAATTAAGCCTATTTCTTGCTTTGGGAAGCCTCAATGGTCTATTAAAAATTAAAAAATTAAATTTTTTTCCAGGGATGGAAAATTAAAATTTTTTTTTTCGGCCCATTCCGTATTTTGTAGTACATGTAGTAACTAAAATTGTTAAAAATTTTAAGTTTTTCTCTTACAAAACCTCTTTATACCTCATGAAGATTTTCATTGATAAATATATTTAAAAAAATAAAATGTCGCTTCCAGGGTTGGGAAATTGAAATTTTTTTGATACATAATAAATGTAACCAAAAAGGCAATTGACGTTGGTTTTTTTTTTGCTATCTAAAACTATTTTATATTTTAGGAAGAACAAAATTGGTATTAAAAATTTGCAAAAAAAATCAAAATTTCGAATCCAGACAAGTGCAATATTTTATAGTTCATGAAGGTGACCAAAATGGTTGAAAATTGTAAATGTTTCTTAAATAATACTACTTTATTCCTCATGAAGTGTTAGGTTAGGTTAAAAGGGCTGCCCGCAGTAAGCGAGAAAAACACTCGGAGGCCATCAAAAGGCCCATTGTGATGCCCAGAGGACTATACCCTACACACTCTTCTCAAGACGAAGTGGTGGTTCCTGAGAACCACCCAGAACTTCTCACAAAGCCCGCCAGGGCAGCCAGCGGTGCATCCCTGAGGCAGTCAAGAAGTGTTGCATTGGTTAAAAAGAAAACAAACAAAATTAAAATTTCACTTCCAGGGTTGGGAAGTTTAAAGTTTTTTTGGTACACGCAATATAGTGTAGTACTTGAAAAGGACCAAAATGGTTGCAAGTTTTAAGTTTTTCTTAAATAAAACGACTTTATACCTAGTGAAGACTAGGATTGGTAAAAAAAAATTTAATTTCGCTTCCAGGGATGGGAAATTGAATTTTTTTTATACATTAAAGTAACCAAAAAGGCAACTAACGTCGGTTTTTACTAATTAAAATTATTTATTAGTTCAGGAAAAACCAAATTGGTATCAAAAATTAAGAAAAAAAATTAAAATTTTGATTCCAGAGTTGTATAACTGCAATATTTTGTAGTACATGAAAGTGACCAAAATGGTTACAAATTTTAAGTTTTTCTTAAATAAAACTATTTCATGCCTCATTAAAAGTTGCAGGTAAAAAAAATTAAAATTTCGTTTCCAGGGTTGGGAAATTGAAATATATAAAAATAACCAGGAATAACAAAATCAAAATTTCGACTCCAGGGTTGAACAAATAAAATATTTTATGGTACATGAAAGTGACCAAAAAGTTTAAAAAATTTAATTTTTTTGTTAAATAAAACTATGTTACATCTTTTAATTAAACCTACTTCCTGTTTTAGCAAGAAAGAAAGAGGAATTACATGTGTGAAGGGTATTTAAGATTCGGCACAGTCGAATATAGCACTTTTAGTGCTATGCGAGATGGCGTAGCGGCCTCGAAATCAGTACTGATCCGTTCTATTGAAAATATTCTTAATATTCCAATCTTAATATAAAATAATAAATAGAATTTGAACAAATTCATTTATTAATAAAATAATAAAAAATCATTTGCAATCATGCAGATTCGAACTTAAGCCCGTTGAAAAAATTAAAATTAACAAAGTCAAGTATATTCAACTTACTTTCCTCAGTATACTTAAGTTCATTTGAAGTAATGAGTTAGGGCTTTTTTTGTAAAAACACAAAATACTCAAGTGACTGAGGGCTTTTTTATACCGCCTGTATCTGTGTTATTTTCGGTCGGATCGTAAAAATTTTTTTACTATAAGTGTATTAGAGGATTGTATATCAAAATATGCAAAAAAAGCGATTTGAAAGAAAATCGTCTTAGGGCCTTTCTATATTAAAGTAACGATATGCAATTCTGCCATCGTTTGCACTCCTTAGCCGAAAATGTTGCTACTTACATATTTTTCTCGTCAATAATTCATATAAACAGCTAAAATATATTCTTTTCTATATATTTATTTTTTATAATTTTAATTAAAATTTTGCTTTTGACATTTTTATAGTAAAATTTTTAACAATATACAAGTTTTTTGTTCATTACGAGCACACAATTTATTAATAACAATGTTAAAAATATGTAGTTCATAATTATATATATATATATATATATATATATATATATATATATATATATATATATATATATATATATATTTTACAATATTTACACACGTATGGTACGACACTAAACCACTATTGGACCGTGGCGGATTTGTCAAGTTAAAAACGCCTACAAGCGTCTGGAAAATTAATTGATAGTAATTTTTAAAATTGGCACATCTTTTCTATATTTAAATAGCATGAAATTTATATCATATTGCTAAGAATTTAATTTCATTACAAATCTGGCCCACTGTGCACAGTTCAGTTATATTTTCTTAAGATTGTATTAAAAAGTTTCCAAAATAATTAACTGCCTAGCTTTTTTTTTTTTTTGTAAATGAAATAAAAGTTTTTGTCTGCATATTTACAGGGTGAGTAAATTTGAGGTTAGGAAGCAAATTGGCTGTCAAATGATAAAATGTCAAACGCTGAACTGTTATTTTTTAATATTTACTTAGCAAAAAGTTGGGAAATTTTATTAATGCAACGTTACATTTAACCAAAGCAGTTTAATTGTGAATCTTGGTCGTTTGAAAAACCAAAGGGAAACAACACCTTCTTTCAACAAAATTATCTTTGTGAAGAGGCCAGTTTTCAATTAGGCGATTGTGTAATTAAACAAAATTGTCTCATATGAAGCTCACAAAATCTACTAACAGTCCTCGCAAAATTATTACATCCCAAGAAAGTGGCCGATACAGTTTGCAGTCAGGTGGCATCATTGGCCAATATTTTATCGAAAATGAGCCAGGAAACACCGTTACCGTGATTTCTCTGATAACCGATTTTTTTTTGTAGCCAATAATTGGCTAATGTTGACATCACTGACCGTTTGGTTTCAGCAAGAGGGCGCCAGTAGCCAAACAGCCACTCAAATAATTTATTGTATGAGAAATTTCCCGGTCGCGTAATTTCTCGATTTGGCGGTGTGAATTGGCCGCCTTGTTCTTGTTATTTAACGCCGCTGCATAATTTTCTTTGAAGCCATTTGAAGCACCGGTTTTATGCGAATAAGCCGCAAAGAACGGAAGCTCAGAATGATGACTTTTGACTGTACATTGACGAGATAGGCGTAGCTTTAGTGCAAAATGTGCTTCGAAACTTTGTGAAAAAAGCGGACATCTGCCTTCGTGCTAGAAATAAAAATTTGCACGACATCATATATTTTCATTAATTTTCGACATTTTTGTTTTACATCGGCACCACTTTAACTGGATTTTGTAAAAAAAAGGTGTATTTTTAAGCCAATTCACTTCCTAACCTTAAAGTTGGCCATCTTTTGTACTGAAACAACCATGAAAAAACAAAAAAAAAAGTTTTTCAATATAAACTTCCAAACGAATATTTTTCTTTTATTTACAACAAACGAATATTTTTCTTTTATTTGCAAAAGCAGGCCCTTAATGACTTCAGTTTGTGTACAATTACATATGAAATAAACTAGTTATTTCAATCTTGAACTAAATTGAAATTTAAGTAATTGAATCTAGAACAGACTAAATTGCTGTCACAGAAACTAAATTTAATTTAAAATGTTTCTTTTTGCAGTAATCTAGCCGTAAAACTGGCCGACCATACATATTTTATTTTTTGATCTTTTAGTTAAATTAATATTCGTTTATTTTGATTTTTTATTTTTTTTTTTAGTGTTTGACTTTATATATTTAAATATAATTGAGTTGCCAAGTGTGCAAGGAATCACAAGTAGTTCTGCTATTTTTTTTCTTATTTAGTTCGTTTTGCGGCAGCCAAAGGTTTGCCAAACAAACGCCACTGTAAACGTAGGAAAGGCCATCATAGTTGTTCGTTGCCAATGTGTGTAATGTCCGTGGGCATAGAGTTTGTCTGTTAGTTACAACAAAAAGATTGAAGATGTTTTATGTATTTTTTTTGTTTGTTTTTCTGCCTTAAAATGGCATAAAATTTTTTTATGTGTGTGTGAAATTACCTGCAGCGTCATACGTTTATGATGCCTGGACGAATTCGTTGATGATTTGGTTTTACTTTTACGCCATGAACACATTAAAAGCTCCTTCATGCCCTTGCGAAAGTTGCGGCTCAAGAAGGCATATAACAATGGATTTATGCCAGAATTGAAATATGTCACCAAAAATGTTAAGGGCGTCAGTAAAGCATTAAAATTTGAATCACCACGATACGAACGTGACCTGAAGTAAATATTATAAAAAAGACAGATAGATAAAAGAGGCAAAAAATAAAGCAAATAAATTTAAATCGTTTGTAAAAAAAAATATTATAAAAAATTTCTTAATAAATTTCAGCTTTGAAAGCTTAAATCTTTATCAACCAAAAATCTCATGATTCCCTTAAGCTCTTTAAGTCAGTCAGTAATATTTGTAAGAGAAAAATCTTAACAATATTTGGCAGTATTCTATTATTATTTTCTTGTAACGAAAATAATGGGAATATTCATAACACCCATCGTATTGTTGTTATAAAAAGATGATTTATTGGAACAATGCCACTAGTGTTGACATAATATTCGTTTGTAGTGAAACGCACAGGAAGGCAGGCTTTACATATTTTGCTTTTATATGCTGCTATTTTGAATAACAATGAACATTTTACTGTGGAAAATAATATTTTCATTAACCAAGAAAATGCCCATTCAGAAAGTAATTAAAAGAAAAAATATCTAATATTGCCTGTAAATTGTCATGATGGCAAAATTACGAATGGAAATTGCGAGCAACAAACTGAATACAGGCAGCCAGAGAACAACTAATATTAATACTGTAAAACAATTTTGTAAATCAAATGGTTGCGAAACGGTAACCCAAGTTAAAGGCAGAACTAGTTTGCACGTGCTGTTCTGTTCTGAATCAGCTGTTTTGTTTCTGTTCAATTGAAAATCTGTATGTGCGATTTGTTGTTTCTTTTTCGTTCTGTTCTGTTGCGGACAAATCTGTAGAAAATAGAATTCAACGTTAAGTGACAGCTAACAGTGCATATGTATTAGTTTTTTGTGGTATCAAATATTACACATTTTTTGTTGAAAGTTTTTTTTTTTTGGTTTTAATTCTAGATTTTTTAAGTTTGTACACACAATATATTCATTTTGGAACTATTAATTTATTTATTTCACAATTTTTCACAAAATTATTTATTTTCACAATTTCAATTTATTTGTTTGCTTTTAAAAACAGCTGATTTCAATAACAACAATTAATTACAAAATATTTTCCACAGAACTTCACAGCACAGAACAGCAACAGAAAATAAAAACTAATGAAGCCTTAAGGCATTCGATATCGAACGAAATTTCAATAAAATTTTTATTCAAATTTCAATCGGCACCGAATGCTCCCTGAATCTAGCAGACAAAAAAAATTAGTATAACGGAGTTTTGTTTATTTTAGGTGCATTTGAATTGACTCCATGTAACATGTTTGCCATATTAAAGGGTGAACAAATTTGAGGTTAGGAACTAAATTGCCTATCAATTGATGAAATGCCAAGACTTGAGCTGTCATTCTTTCACATTTATTTAGCAGAAAGTTGGAAAATTGATACTCTTGAACAACGAATTTTAATTGTGAAAATTTACTGTTTGAAAAACTGAACGAAAATAACGCATTTTTTCAAAACTCATGTTCAGTGATGAGGTCCATTTTCAATTAGATGGTTGTGTGGACAAACAAAATATTCCACTCTTAATATAAATAGAATTTGAAAAAATTCATTTATTACATAAAAATAATATAAAAAAAAATATTTTACAGTTTCGCAGATTTGAACTTAGAGCCTATTGAAAAAATTAACATCCTGTAATATAATTTACATAAGAAAGTTCAACTAATAAAATAGAAATTCATACAAAATTGAGTGATGGCTACTATATATAAAAGGTTTTTAGACAAAATTTCTTCCTTATAGCTATGGAGAATTTTCGTATGGAAACTTAAGAATAAAGAATTTTTTCAGGGGAGTCTGCAAATAATTTGTTAATTAGGATTTCCGTTATAACAGAGATCGTTAAACCCAAATTTCGTTTTAATATATTTTGTGACGTACAACGAAGAGTTTTTCTGTTATATAACTGTTTTTAAGTACAATTCTCTATAACAATATTCATAAAAAAAATTTTATCATATTCAACTGTCACCTAATAAATGTTAACAAACAAAATACACAGGAGTACTGATGATGAAATTGTAGCGGCTTTCGAAATCAGCGGTTCTGCTCTGCTGTAGAAGTTTAATAATTAAAAGCTGTTGTTGTCTATTTTTTGCGCCTTAAAATATATACATATTATGTCTTTCAGAATTTGAAAATAAAAATGTTCGAACAATTACCCTATCAATCTTAATAAAATTTAGTATAACAATTTTTATTACCGAATACAAAAACAACTTGTAAAGCCTTCCAGAAATATTAAACATTTAACACAATTTCTTTATCTGATCGCTAGCTGTGTGGCAAATTGAAAGGAAGCTAATCAAACAAGCCATGTTACATACTAGTAAACACTGTGGCGTATGATAATTATTGATATATCTAAAATAATTTCATACGCCCCCTCTTGTTTTTCCCAAAACTATACTACAAATTATGTATGTATAACAATTCCAAACACCCAGCATGGCATATTAGTAGACACGATGGCGTATGATAATTATTGATACATTTAAAATAATTTCATACGCCCTCATTGTTTTGCCCAAAACTATGCTACAAATTATGCATTACAATTCCATTACGATAATTTCTAATTTCGTTGCTACATCTTTGTTTTTTTTTTTTCATTACAGATTTTTATTTTTCCCTCTCTCGTATCTCACAAATACTCACCAATACTGCCACATTTTTCTGGCATGATACGGCAGATTACACAGAGCAAATGTTAAAACGAATATAATCAGCATCCGTACAACTCCTCTTCTAGCGCGTAAGACATTATTCGATGAATGTGAAATGTGTGAGACACGCTGGCTGCCATGTAGACTCGAGTGTTGAGCATGAGCACGATGATGATTAGTTGCTGCTGGCGGCTGTGTCTGCTGTTGATGTGATAAATGATTATGCGAATGTTTGTAGAAGCTTGTCTTACGACATGTTGATACCACCGGACGGTCGTCATCCAAAGAGACCTTTAGACAAACAAACGAAAAGTAATGAAACAATATTATAAGGATTAGTAGCAGTCACTGGACAAATAAGTAAGTCAATATTAGCAAAAAAAATAAATATATGTATAAATAAAATGTTTAAAGATTTAACTAGAAATTCACAGAAACACAAAAATCCAAGATTAACTTTATTTTGAAGCATTAAATATTTTTTTCATAGATACTAAGTTCATTTTCTTATATATACAAGTACTTTTTTTTAGCTAATATATATTTGCATATAAATTTAGCAAATTTAGGAAATTATATTATCAAAGTCTAACACGTAAAAATATGTACAGTTTTCTTTTGATATTATTCACTATATTATGAGAATGTATGCGAACTTCAAACAGCAAAAAAAAGTAGGTATAATTCTGTCTGAGATCTAAAGATTTGCAAATTTTATTGTATGTGCATTTTTAAACTAATTGAATACAAGACCATGGCAAAAATTTATTCACAAGATAAAAGTTAAAAAATTTAATACAAATTTATGCAAAGAAAAAATGAGATCTTAAATTTAATTCAGTCCTTGTAATAATTTACACTCATGTTGATTTATTTTGACATGAGAAGAAGAATATTTTTAAAAATTATTAAAGCAAAACAAATGTGATTAGTTGGGAATTTTTTTACAATATTCTTCAAAGTACGACTAAATAAATAATTTATTCGATATTTGAAGTTAAAATATAAAAGGTTTTCTTTTCCGAACACGTACGTGCTTTGTAATCTGTTACCACAGATTTTTTTACTACTATTTTCTAGAGCCTGCATTCAGGGATAATGGCTACTCACGGAATTCAATGTAGGACCAGTTCCACAAAAAAAAACTTAAATTGTTGCTATGGAATAGAGGGTGTAAACGGTGTTGAGACATACACCTTAATTGAGGTTATCGCAATTAGTGCCATTATTGAACTCAATTAACCATATGTAATTTTAATTAAGTGATTGCTTAATTAACAATTAATTGATATTATATGGAGTTAAATTACAAATGCAGCACTGCTCAAAAGTATGTTTAGTGAGCAAAACACAACTCACTGAACAAACTTAGTCAAGACCTAGCACCTAAAATGTGGAAAAATTTAAAAAAAAAAACCTAAACAAAATTTCTCGAGCCATTTTACAGTTAAATTATAGACTTTAAATATATTATTGATTGGACAATAAAAAAAAAACAAGATCCCAGATTCGAACTTGAGGTCCTCCTGAATATGAAACATTTTTGTTTCTAATTGTCAAACGTTGACTTGAGTTGACTAAATTTTGTATGTGTGAATAGGAAGATAATTGTGTCAATAAAGTGTTTATTGACTCAATTAAAAATGCATGTCTGAGCACCATTTTAGTCTTAAAGAGGGAACTAATTTTTATTTTTCCTTTTTTTGCGGATAAGGTGGGAAAAGGCTTTATGCCTTCACGATGGCCGTCACCAATCGTGATATGTCGGATTCGCCATTGGCATACCGACCAAAAACCCGCCTTCTTTCCTCGTCTGGGAACAATCCACCCCGGAACCGCGTCAGCATTACTTCGGGGTGGTCCCACTTTCGGCATTAGGCCGTATTCTCCGTTGTCCTGCGTCCAGGTTCCGCATTGGCAAAGGTAGCCCTCTCCACATATATCACATCATCCAGATCTATCTTCTTAGCCCGTAGGATCCGTTCGCAGTAGTTAGCCACGGCGTTCCAATGGGTCTGATCAGTGATCATCTTTTCAGTCAAGTTCTCGGCCGCGAATTGGCCGACTTGTTCCTTCAGAGAGGGAACTAATTCAGTCGTTTTATCTGTTAGTGATAACTTTTTATTTTATTTTTAGTTCTATAGTAACCACCGCAGAGTAGGACTGTAGTACAATTTTTAGTACTTAGTAGTGTCAATGCGCGAGTGGCACTGTGCAGTGGCCAAGGGTATCACTTCGTTATTTACCTCATGAATAAGAATGCATTAAAGCAGGGGACCTTCGACACCGATCAAAATTTGTATTTCAATTGTATTGAAATTTCGATGGATATCGAATGCGGTAATTTGGCTTCTTATCACAAAAATATTATTCTATGACTTTCGTCTTCATATTTTTTTTTTTTTCATCTTGGACCAGCACTCAGGGGATAAGCCCTACATATGCAATGCATTGCGCCGGAGCTGAAAACGAGGGGATAGTATTAAGAGGACAGATGAGTAAAGATAGGCAATGTTTTTGTAGATATTTCAACCTTTTACTTCGACGGTTAATTTTTTGCTACAGGGCCGGCGAAGGAGGGTGCTGTTACTCTGCTTTTAGTACATGACAGTGTCAGTCGCTGCCAATTATGTTCAGTGGCCAGTGCTTTGCTTTCATCTCTCAAGAACTCAACACAATATTTAATGGCTCAGCATGGGATTGAACTCAAGACCTTCCGCTTCATAGTCTTGTGTTCTACTACTTCAGCCAACAGCACCCACAAACATATTAACTACTTCAGCCTACAGTCTATTGCCGTGTCTTGTACACTTTTCAAAACTTTTGCTTTAAGCTCCATTTTGAAAATATTTTTGTCAACAAATTTTAAAATAATTAACTGCTGATGTTACATTTTCGGAAGAGTTCTTTCATTCATACAATTACATATGAAACAAAAACAATTGATAAAGTTTTGTTTCTGTTTTGAAATATATCTGTACGAAAGAAAGAAATAATTCGACATTGTGAAATAGGCCATTAGATCTTTTCATTAAAGAAAATAAAACTTAATTTACTTATCCCATTTCGCACTTTTTGTTGTAATACTTCCACAAATCCCCTATAAATAACGAAACTACCTATAGAAGTCGAAAATTTTAGTTTTACAGTATGTAATACTGACCCTCAGGCCAGCAAATCCAATAGACATCGGCATAATAAAACTAACAGTCATTGCCTTCTTTGGCATGAGTGTCCTAAGGGAAAATTGCATCAATTTTATTGGCCTCGAAAATGTAATAGCACATAAACAAAAATTTCCTTATATTCAATGTATAATATTTTAGTAAATATTTTTATTAAATCAATATGTATAATAAAATTCTTAAAAATGAAATGCTTAACAAAATTCTAAGCAAAATATTTATGCATAAAATAATACAAGGGAAAATAACAACCAGAAAAAATAATACTTGATTATTTAAGTTATTTCTTGTTCATAAAATTGCTTTGTTTTTATTCTTTTGTTGCTACTTTCTCAACCATTATAAACAATTGGCTACTGTGCCAGAAGATTAACATATAAACAAAAAATTATTTTTACTTGAAATTTTTTACATATTGAAAATTCAATTGTTGGTGTGTATAAAAACCGCATAGACTTTATTGCACCCCAGGGTCTTACGAGTTTTATAATTTACATAAAAATCTAACAAAAATATAAATTAAAACAATTTAGTTTCGTAACAAGTCAAATGGAATGATTTCGTCTATTTGTCAGTTATTTTTGTCTCTCTCGCATCACACTAAAAGCCTTTAAAATTGTATAGTATTTAAGACTGACTAACTTTTTCACATCAGAAGTTTTCTTAACACTTGATTTCTAAACACTTGATTTCAAAACACTTGATTTCTAAAGATTAAACAATCATTTCAATATTCCAAAAAAAAAATTTTAATACAATTATTAGCAATTTGTATTTTCTCAAAATCTACCCAACACTAGTATTAATATTTTCTCAACGTTTTTATACCCTCCAAAAAAGAATTTGGAGGGTATATTCACTTTGTCATTCCGTTTGTAACGCATCGACATATCCATCTCAGACCCTATAAAGTATATATATTCTCGATCAGTGATGAAATCTAAGACGAACTGAGCATGTCCGTCTGTCCGTCCGTCCGTCCGTCTGTGGAAATCACGATTCAGTCCAAACGAAAAGAGCTCGACTCTTGAAATTTGGCATAAATATATTTTAAAGCTTAGAGCAGGTTAAGTTCGAAGATGGGCTAAATCGGGCAAGAGGGAAAACAGTTCCCCTAAGAAGAACTAAACCAACCCAGAAAAAACAACATAATTTTTAAAGTTTTTTGGTTATTTTGTTAAGCAAATGATATATTTTTATGTCAAATACGGTCCAACGCCTTAAACTTGGAGCCATTAAATAAAATAAAGATATTTTTTGACCCCGCCCACTTCAGTGGGCGTTATTATAGGCAAAAATAGCATAAAAATTTAACAAATTGTTTTACTTAAGCCTACATTCCTTAAAAATAACACTTTTAAGCTTTGATGACGAAGCTGAGACGAAACCTGGTACTACTCTGCCCTACCCCCCTCCTTCCCCTTCGCCCCCTAAATGACCCTACCAAAAAAAAAATTTTTGTTTAAAATTTTGTATATAATCATCCCAAGCATTTATCTTTAGAGAGTTATGACTGCCGATTTCTGCCATAACCACCCCCCCCCTCTTCCTTTGCCCCCTAATGACCCTGCAAAAAAATTTTTTTTTTTTTAAATTTTGTATATAATCATCCCAAGCATCTTTAGAGTTTTATGATTGCCTGTTGCTGCCCTACCCCCTCCTCCCCCTTTGCCCGCTAAATGACCCTAATAAAAATAAATAAAATTTTTTTTTAATTTTGTGTATAATCATCCCAAGCATTAATTTTTAGAGTTTTATGTCTACCTGTTTCTGTCCTACCCCCTGTCCCCCTTTGCCCTCTAAATGACCCTATCAAAACAATGAAATTTTAATTTTGTATTTGATTATCCCAAGCATTTATTTTTAGAGTTTTATGACAAAGGTGAAATGTTTCCCCCACAGCCCTTGCCAAAGCGACCCCGCCAAAATACAGTTTATATACCCTCCAAAGAGAATTGTGATGAAGTCTAAGACGGTCTAGCAATGCCCATACGTTCGTCTGTGGAAAACATGATATTGTATATTTTTGAACCCCGCCCCCTTTAGTGGGCGTTGACGTACGATATTATATAAAGGAACTCTGTCCCACCAAGTTAAACATTTCAAATTCACTTACTAAATATTTGGAGGGTATTTAAGATTCGACCCGGTCGAATATAACGTTTTTACTTGTTTTTTTTTAACAAATAATTAAATTTTCTTCCCACAGCATTAGTTATAAAATAAGTAAAAAATATTAGAAATATAAAAATCGAAAGAATAAATTATCTAAAAATTTAATTTCAAAAAATATATGAACACAACATGCAGCAAAAAGCTACAAATTCAATAAACACAACTACAAGAGGAACTCTAATGCAATTACGAATACACACGCTGTGTTGCACATGTGTACCATATGCAACCCAGCTAACATTTTTTGTCACATTTGAATGTTTTGAGAAATAATTACTGGATTAAAATGAACGCATAGGAGAGCAGTATTTGACCTTGAATAATACTCTGCATGAGCATTCTGTTTTTATTGCTCAATTGCTAAAAAAGTTGGAATCTCAGAAAATCCTTTCATGTATTTAAAATTAAATAACATCACCTAAATGTTGGCTGGGATACAATTGATACTTGTGCTCGTACATGGTAACATAAATAGAAATAAAATAAAAAGTTTAAAAAACCCACCTCGGAACAATCATGCTTTTTTGTATTTATTTATTTAGTTATAGATGTTGTAGTTGTAGTTGTTTGTATTTGTTACATAGTTGTAAATAGGTGGCAGGTAGCAGAAGTTGTTATAGCACAAAGTACATTTGGTCAGTTGCAGTCGTTGTTGTGTTGTACATGTTAAAGTTGTTGTAGCATAAAATGCAAGTGTTCATGTGTTGGTTGTTAGTATTTCGTGTTGGATGCCGGTGACATTTGTTGTTATTGTTATATATTTGAAATGGCAATAGTGTAATGGCAGGTGTGTTTGTAATATTCAGTAGCAAGAGGTGAGAAATAAAAAATAGAAAATGAATATAGAGAGAGAGAGAGAGAGAGGGAGAGAGAAAGAAATTATTTTATTATTAAGAATTCAAATGGAAATTTGCAAAGTTAGTGCATGTAAGGGATTTTCAAGTAAACGATTTATTTCATTATTATTGTTATTGTTATTTTTTTTATTTTTTATATGAAAAAACCAATACCAAATTTTTGTTTACCAAGCATGACTAGCTTATTCATGTCTGGTACAATTGTGTACTTTTGTACTAGTTTTTTGCAATTATACACATTCTTAAAGGCATTTAAAATTTAATTTAAATAAATTTCATACATTATACATAAATATATTTAGAAAAATTTAAAAAAAATCAATAAAGCAATATATTACAAAGACATGCAACGAAAATCTTGATTCCATGACAAATAAATAAATACGAAAACTATTCAATTAAATTTCTCCATTGAGCTTATCACTATTTAGCATATCTTCAGAACTACATGAGTTTAAAGGAAGTTTGAAATAAATAAATAAAATAACAGGTCAGTTATAATTATTGTGAAAATATATTAATTTATTTATCTATTATAATTGTTTTTCACCAAATCTAATATTTTGCACAAAAACGTTTATAAATATTTTAGTTTATATTTCTCTCAGATTTGAGGTATCAGCTGTTTTCTGTTTTTATTCTCCGATAGCAACAATATTGCCAACATATATGTTCTAAACTATTTTGTAGCATTTGTTTTTTAAATACTTTTAAACAATTGGGGTATTTACACTGTGTGCTATTTAGTCATATTGTCATAAAGTCATAATATTTTAGACCAGTTTAAAAAAGTTGTTGTTGTCCTGCATACAAAAATGTCATAAAACAATATCAATCTTTCAGGTATGTTTTTCTTTTGTCATAAAATAACTCTAAAAGTCTGAGTCGAACGGCTGAAAATCTTTAGGCTAGACGGCGATAGTATATGTTTGCCGCCGTTGGTTGGTTGGAATACGTGGCTGCCTTTAACCCACAAGCATTCAAGTAGGATCTCTGAGATCCCGTTTTGAAAGACCACTCCACTCGTCAGTGTCAACCTGTGTAGAACCGAATCCAGATCTCGGATAAGGTGCTGGATGCCAGGTCCAATCTGTCGCATCGAGGAATCTAATAAGGTCACTTAGACCTATACCTGATAGCTCCGAAAGGTCGGATATTATACTGTTGCCTAAGATTCTGTGTCATGCCGGGCATTCACAAAGGAAGTGATAAACTGTCTCGTCTTTGCTCTGATGTCGGCAGCTGCGACAGAATGCATTATAGGAGAGACCTATCCTACCAGCATGTCTGCCTATTGCCCAGTGCTCCGTCACTACTGCGACGAGTCTTGAGATGTCCCTACGGTTCCTCTTGATCAGCTGTGCTGTCCTCCTGTCGTTGTAGCAGGGCCACATACTTCTGGCCACCCTACACGTGTCCAGATTGCGCCATCTGTCTGCAGCCTTCTGCCGGTAATGGCTCTGAATGCCGCATCTTATAGCGCCATACGGCATGTCTACCGATACACCGGTGGAGACGTCCATAGCAGATCCAGCTAGCTCGTCCGCCCGTTCGTTTCCAGGGAAGTTACAATGTGCGGGAACCCAGATGAGGGTTGTGTCAGTCCGATATCCCATTCTGGATAGAAGCTCCCTGCATTGAGTGACTAAGGTAGAAGAAGTAGTGAACGACCTCAGAGACAGGAGTGCTGCCTGGCTGTCGACGAAGTTACCGACCCTACCCTGAACACCCCTGTCAATTAGTAACCCAGCCGCCTCCCTTATAGCCAATATTTTCGCCTGAAATACACGAGCTTCATCAGGGAGTCTTAGCGAAAGTCCCGTTCCAAGGTCCCTTAAGAAGACTCCTGAACCTACACCATAGATCATTCTTGATCCATCAGTATACATCCTGCAGTCGAAGTCCTTCTCTATGTTTCCACTACCGCCTGGATGGAATGAGGACCTTGTAAGTAATATTGAAGTCCAAGTGGGGTACCATATACTCAGTGGGCTTCCTCAGTGTCGGTGGTAACTGACCTAGGATCCTTGCGTGGCCATAGTCCCTTGACCTCCACTTCCCAGATGCCGCCAGTTTCACCGCACTGCTCGAGGATGCACCCAGTACATAAAGCTCAATCGGAATTAGGTTCAGTATAGCATTCAGAGGCTCTGAGGGGCTAGTACGTAGACAGCCAGTAATCCCTATGCAGGCAGATCTTTGTATCCTGTATAGTTGAGCTACCACATATCGCCGCCGTTACTTGTATATAATTTGCGATTAAAAAAACGGCTAAAAAATTCTTCATACCTATATGTCTGTACATTAAATCACATTTTTATAACATAAAAATAATTAAAAAAGAACTAAATCGCAAAAACTAAATATATACAAGTAAAAAAGTTTTCTCGTTTAACTTACGCAGCTGGCAGCCACTGAACGTTTTTCCGTATGCCGTCGCAAAGAAAAATTTATTCAGCCAATATCAAGGCAGCAGCTGATCGGTGTTTGAAATAGCACGTTAAGCTATGACGCGTTGTTCGCACTATCGTGCTATTATTTTTCGACTTATGACTTTATGACTACAGTGTGAATCCTCCAAATGTTAATAAAAAATATAAGCTAAATTTTCTTGCAAAAGAAAAAACACCCAATCGGTTGGGCGAATTGTGGAAAATATAAATGAATACTTCAAAAATTTTTATATAAAAATATCTCAAACTTAAAAAATGATTACTGAAATATTTCTAATCACTATTAAAAGAAAAGTTGAATATAATTTTCATACATACACACACACGCACACATATTAATTTCATTACTCAATTTTGCTATATAACCAACAAGATTAGTTTTATATACAATAAATTTGTATCCATTTCATTATATTTATTAAGCTCGAGGTGTTTTTATAAAATTGTTGCAAAATGTTATTTATTGAAATTCAATAAATGAATTAAGCTTAATAAAAATAATAACATAATAACAATAAATGTTAACAGAAAATAAAATTGTATTAAAATCCTGTAACTGAGGGGGAGGCAAAGTGTTTGTTATGTGGAATTTTAGCTCTATTGATGTTGAAATAATAGTTGGTGTAACATGTTAATGCTATTACCATATCTCATATGGAAGTACTTTCAATAATTTATGAATGATTTATAAAATATCTGAATTCTTAAAATATACAAAATATTTTTTAACAAGAATTATTAATTTAGCTGCATTGTGCAGCTGTAAAATGGGTCTCCAAATTACAAAATTATTTTAAAATGAACAAATGAATGAAAAATTATTTCTTATCGTATGATATGAAATTCTATTTTAGGCCCAACGCTTATATTTTTCCGCTGCCTTGTTTTGTTATGCCACAGAATTGAAATATTTTAAAGTAATTCTTTGAAAATTAGAGCACAATTTATTTCCTATTGTTATGTAAAAGTCTAATTTTTTAAATACTATAGTAACTTTTAAATTTCTTAAATGTGACTCTATTTAGGGAATTCATAAAATAGTAGAACAAAAATAAAATGATTGTCTTAAACAACACCCATAATTTCGTGCGTTTTTTTAAACGTTCAGCTGATAAAAAAACAAGTAAAAACGTTATATTCGACTGGGTCGAATCTTAAATACCCTCCAAATATTTAGTAAGTGAATTTAAAATGTTTAACTTGGTGGGACAGAGTTCCTTTATATTATATCGTACGTCAACGCCCACTAAAGGGGGCGGGGTTCAAAAATATATAATATCATGTTTTCCACAGACGTACGTATGGGCATTGGTAGACCGTCTTAGACTTCATCACAATTCTCTTTGGAGGCTATAAAAACTGTATTTTGGCGGGGTCGCTCTGGCAAGGGCTGTGGGGAAAACATTTCACCTTTGTCATAAAACTCTAAAAATAAATGATTGGGATAGTTATATACAAAATTAAAATTTCTTTTTTTTTTTGATAGGGTCATTTAGAGGGCAAAGGGGGAAGAGGGGCTAGGGCAGCAACAGGCAGTCATAAAACTCTAAAGATAAATGCTTGGGATGATTATATACAAAATTTAAAAAAAAAAAATTTTTTTGGTAGGGTCATTTAGGGGGCGAAGGGGAAGGAGGGGGTAGGGCAGAGTAGTACCAGGTTTCGTCTCAGCTTCGTCATTAAAGTTTAAAAGTGTTATTTTTAAGGAATGTAGGCTTAAGTAAAACAATTTGTTAAATTTTTATGCTATTTTTGCCTATAATAACGCCCACTAAAGTGGGCGGGGTCAAAAAATATTTTTATTTTATTTAATGGCTCCAAGTTTAAGGCGTTGGACCGTATTTGACATAAAAATATATCATTTGCTTAACAAAATAACCAAAAAACTTTAAAAATTATGTTGTTTTTTCTGGGTTGGTTTAGTTCTTCTTAGGGGAACTTTTTCCCCTCTTGCTCTATTTAGCCCATCTTCGAATTAAACCTGCTCTAAGCTTCAAAATATATTTATGCCAAATTTCAAGAGTCTGGCTCTTTTCGTTTAGACTGAATCGTGATTTCCACAGACGGACGGGCGGACGGACGGACATGCTCAGATCGTCTTAGATTTCATCACTGATCAAGAATATATATATTTTTTGGGGTCTGAGATGGATATTTCGATGCGTTACAAACGGAATGACGAAGTGAATATACCCTCCAAATTCTTTTTTGGAGAGTATGATAACACATTTATAATTATTTTAAATTCGAACTTTCATACAATCTTCTATAAATTACATATTTATTAAAATTTCCTTTGATTCCATACTTTGGTTGCTCAGAAAACGTTAAAAACAATTTTTTGAAACGAAATCATTTTTATTATCATGAACGGAGTCGGTTAGTGAAATAAAAGAAAAAATCATTCCGAAAATGCTTTGATTCTTCGTTCTCTGGTGAATCGAAATACGGAATTAATTTCGGGAATGACCCCATTGCGTCCGAACTACAAAAGAGGAGTTGGTATTAAAAAAAAGATGAATAAAGAATTTGTTTGGCTACTTTAATGTTTAGTACGTTCGTTAATTTCTGCTGCAGGGGCACAAAAAAACCTCGTTATATTTAATTACTTTAATATTTCAAAAATTATATAAATTTTCCAGCTCTGGAACAGTCTTCTTTGGCTTCTCTGATTCCTCATACCAAAGAATTTCTTTCAAAAACATTAAATGTCCTTAATGTATAAAGAACAGAAAGAATAAATATGTTTGACATATAAAGAAAGAGAAACAATTTTGCGGTGTCCAAAAATATACTTTTCCGACTTTCTGGCTCCAACATAACGCTCTGGGTCTTCTTTAACATAGAATTATTTATAGAAAAAAAAAACTTTGAAAATTATGTTGGTTTTCAGAGGTGGTTTTAGTTCTTCTTAGAGCAACTTTTTTCCCTCTAGCCCGATTGAGTCAAAATTCAAAATTTATCTACAGTAGACTCCGCTTTACTGGAAATAACCACAACCCAATATATTTTCAGTTATCAGAATTTTTGTCTAAAACATAGTTCGGTTTACTGAAATTTGTTACAGCTACGCGTACTGCGTAAAACAATATATTTTATACCAAATCTGTATATTTTTTACGTCAATTTAACATAAAAATTTAACTAAAAAAAATTATTCATTTTGTTGATTTTCTGATTTTGATTTTTTGTTGAATTTTTCATTTATTCAAGAATTCCTCGAAAATGTCTTGCCACTTGCGTGGACAATATAACAGAAAAATACAATAAAGTACGTCAGAGCGTAATGGACAAATACATTTTGACATTTAATCTTTTTACGGACAAAACGTGCACAATTTTTTCAGCCTTAAGTTATGCAATGGATTTCTAATAAATTAATTTGTCATCGTTTATTTCTTCACTAAAGCGAAGTAAGTTTCATGCAAAACGTAGTTGTGGGCTTACTTTTGATTTTCAGTAATACGATATTTTCAGTAAAGCGATGTTTCGCTAAAGTGAAGTGAATAAGACTAGCTGCGTTTAAAAAGAGTGCGGGGACTTGTATCACTTTCTGTAATCCGATTTTTTTCAGTAAAGCGTGTTGCGCTAAAGCGGATTCGACTGTATACCTAATTTCAGGGTTCTGGCTCTTTTCATTTGGACTGTAATGTGATTTCCATAGACGGACGGACTGATTAAGAGTTAAATACTTTATGGGGTCTTAGAGGAATGTTGCGCTCCGTTGCACATGGAATAAATGTACCCTCCAGTTCTCTTTTGGAGGACATAAAGTATTTATTTGGGGTGTATAACTCTAAATAAATACTTAAATAATCAATCGGCCAAGTCATCCCCTATGCCCTACCAAAATTTGCTGTATAGAATCTCTATCTGTCGCAGTTGTGGTGCTTGCCCAAGATATTTCAATCTCCATAAATACGTAAACTTTGTTTTTGTGTGCAAAATGAAATAACTCTAAATTTATGGCCCTTAGCATTCCCTCTACTAATTTAATGTTTTATGACCTCTAATATTTAAGTTGCCCACAACTTAAGTAAACAAAGCCATTAAAGCTGAAAGGAATTTTCATTTTAATTTATTTCATGTATTTTTCTCTACTATTTTTTTGGTTTTTGTTTAAGTGCTTTTTAGTTGAGTTCTCATCTGACAGAATTTATAGAAATTTATGTATGGCAAATGTCACCATCACTGTTCATAAATTTACCTGACTTTCGGAGATATCGACTCCACGTCTGCCATCATATTTACAACTGTGTTTGCGCGACAGCGACGTACCGTTTACAACTGAACTATTCACCGCAATGGAATTACCCAAGGGAGCTGATGTCGATGGTTGTTGTGTTTCCTGTTGTTGTGACAGTTGCTGATGATGATTGTGTAAATGATTATGATGATGATGATGATGATTTTGTTGTGGCTGACTGTTGTGGTTGTTATTTTGGCGATGATTGTGATTATGGTACATGCTATTATGCATGCCCATACTGTTTTCCTGTTGGGCCAAATGATGTTGCAAACCGCGCGATGAACGCCACAAGGCTATAGCTATTTTGCTATAGAGTATCTAAATGAAATAGATAAGAAATTATTCTTATCTCTTACACATATACACACAAACTTATAATTATCAAGATCTAACTTATAATTTTCAATACAAATATGGACAAACTTACCGTCATTACCAGTAAAGGTAGGGCATACAGGAAGACAAAATTTAACATGTCCAGTATTTTAGAGTTAAACATTTTACGATCCAATACACAGATGACCTCTTCACGGCCACTTGCTGTATGCACATTCTTAATGGTTTTACTAAAGAGAAATTTTGGCGTAGAATAAAGGGCAGATGATATCCAAACAGTCAAAATTGCTATCTGCAAATACAATGAACGGAGTGCGGGAAATATATTGTTAGTTTAAAGCAGAGTTAAAACGGAATTGTATAAAATTATGTAAATGTTGTAAAAGGATATTTCATTTAAACTACTTTGACGCAAAACCGTGAATGTATTTAGAAATTAATTTCAAATTATTTATTTATTTTTATTTGTACCTCAAATCTTTTCATCTCATGTTGTATTTCATCTGGGCATTAGTTAGTTCCATGCTCAAATTTAGTTTTTTTTTTTAAATGTGTCTGATTTTATTTAGTTTTTCTGCAGTTTTACATAAAAACGTTTAATACTAGTGTCATAGTTTGTGTTAAATAAAATTTTTGTTATGCCAACACTTCATAATAATATTGCCATGGAGAAGGTTTTATTAAAACGCATTTAGAATTTGGTAAAGTTTACGTACAGTAATTTACGTACAGTAAATTCGTATAAAATTTTGAAATTTCTGCTATCTTTCATTGATCTCTATTTTAGTATATTGACTAAAATCGTACTCTTTTCATAAAATTACTAGCTTTAACCCGCGACTTTGTCCGCGAACAATATGTGAAACTTCAGCTAATTTGTATGATATGTCAATGATGTGTTGTATTTTTACTGGATCAAAGTTTAAAACGTTCTTAGTTATCAGCTTAATAATTTTTCATCATAAAAAGTGCAAGTCATCATGAAAAGTGCGGGTCATTATAAAAATTGCAAGTCATCGTAAAAAGTGCAAGTCATTATAAAAAGTGCAAGTCATCGTAAAAAGTGCAAGTCATTATAAAAAGTGCAAGTCATTGTAAAAAGTGCAAGTCATTATGAAAAGTGAAATTCATTATGAAAAGTGCAAGTCATCATAAAAAGTGCAAATCATCGTAAACAGTGCAAGTCATTACAAAAAGTGCAAGTCATTATAAAAAGTGCAAGTCATTATAAAAAGTGCAAAACATTATAAAAAGTGCAAGTTATTTTGAAAAGTGCAAGTCATCATAAAAAGTGCAGTCATTATGAAAAGTGGAAGTCATCATAAAAAGTGCAAGTCATTATAAAAAGTCCTAGTCATCATAAAAAATGCAAGTCATTATGAAAAGTGCAAGTCATCGTAAAAAAATGCAGGTCATCATAAAAAGTGCAAGTCATCATAAAAAGTGCAAGTTATTATAAAAAGTGCTAGTCATCATAAAAAATGCAAGTAATTATGAAAAGTGCAAGTCATCGTAAAAAATTCAGGTCATCATAAAAAGTGCAAGTCATCATAGAAAGTGCAAGTCATTGTAAAAAGTGCAAGTCATTGTAAAAAGTCAGTATGAAAACTACAAGTCATTATAAAAAGTGCAAGTCATCATAATAAATGCAAGTCATCATAAAAAGTGCAAGTCATTATAAAAAGTGCAAGTCATTATAAAAAGTGCTAGTCATTTTAAAAAGTGCAAGTCATTATGAAAAGTTCAAGTCATCATAACAAGTGCGAGTCATCATAAAGAGTGCAAGTCATTATGGAAAGTGCAAATCATTATAAAAGGTGCAAGTCATTACAATAAGTGCAAAAAATCATTATAAAAAGTTCAAGTTATTATAAAAAGCTCAAGTCATTATAAAAAGTGTAAGTCACTATAAAAAGTGCAAGTCACTATAAAAAGTTCAAGTCATTATAAAAAGTGTAAGTCATTGTAAAAATAGTAGAATTATTTCCAAAATCAAAACCACCCTATGTTATTCCTCGGATCTCAAAATATCTCTATACCAAATTTGACTTAAATCCGTTCAGCGGGTTAAGCGTGAAAAGGTTACAGACAGACAGACAGAGTTGATTTTATATATATTAAATTAGTAAGGAAATAAGTATTAAGGATCTTATTCATTAAAATTCAATCTTTCGTTATAGAAAATTTCAGAAGTAATATGGAAATGGATGGTGCAGAGTCCCCATAATATTGATCAAGTGCAGCCTTGTTTTGAGTGATGGTTTTCTCCACAAAAAATAATGCTCTTTCTCCATTTTCTTCTCAAAACGCACTGTACTTTGCTATCAACGGCTGCCAAACATAAACTAAATGACATAGTTTGTTCAAATTTTTACAGGAGTCAACTAACTGGCAGTTGCCTATTGACAGACTCATGGTTGCCATTTCAATTACGAGGCGAGAAATTCGAACAGTCAAGTAACCGCTTTCGTGTATTCAAATACAATTAGCTGTTTATGATATTAAAATGTCTCCGAGAAGTAAATTTTATTTTGTAAAATTACTGCTTCGGCCTAAAGCTTCATATTGGTTTTACGTAATAATTTTAATTGTTCTGAGTTTGCTTAACCGAAACAGATTTAATTTATTTCAACTTTTTTTTATTAAGAATCTGGTATAAGCAGTAAATTGTTTTATAATATTCCATTTTCATTTAATCGAATTCAACTGCATATCATTTCATTTGAATATGATGAGTATCTCCCTGCGTATACGTGATAATTTATTTCTAGCATAACCATCGATAACACGTATACGCATGAGTACACTTGAAGGTCTATAGAAAAAATTAATGTCCTGAGCTTATTATTGCAAAGTAAGGTGGTAAAAAACGGCTCTCGCACAAACGTAATAAAACTTCTGTAACTAACCATTTTCGTCCCAGACTTATTAACCCACCCTCGGAGATTATGATGTAGAGAATTTGTTGTAGCTATTTTGTTCTTTAATAGGCCGTCGAAAATTCGCAGCAGTAGTGGCGAAACAATGTTTATTTAATTTTTTTTTCAAAACCGCCCACTGTGCGATACTAAATTTTTAACTTTTACTACAGACTTTTTAAGCAGATTTCCCTATAAAATATTTTAGACTGTTTGGTGGCTCTAACAGCGACAAATAATATTGTAAAATTGACATTTAATCATAATTTTCATTACCAAAATGCCACTGTCAATCACCTGTAAATCTAATAAAATAAATTCAGCATTCAAAAGGCAAACAAAAATAAATATTTGTACACTCAATGGCCCAATATTTTCTGATATTCTGCTTTAATATCTAAATATTTAGGCAAAAAAAAAATATAACCAAAATCATTTTAATATGCCAAACAAAATTCGGCAAAACTCCCCAAAGAATTTGTTTACAGTAAAAATAAAAAACTGTAGCATAAAATATAATTTAATCAAAATGGAAATTTTTCCAACAATTGTAAACAAGTGCAATACTTTTGATATATTTGATTCGGCAAACGTATCAATTTGAACTGTTTGCATGCACTAAAAAGACAACAACGACAACAACCAAATCAATGGAAAATATGAATTATTTATTTTACCCAAATTTATGGTTTGATTTGGCTAAATTTAGTTACAGGTCGACACCCAGATTTTATTGAACAATTTTCTTTTTACTGAAATAGATATTAAAATATTGACTTTTCATTTGTTATATTATTTTTCATTCAGTACATTTTTGTGTGGGAGTTCATTTAAAAATTATTAAAATAAAATTAAATTTTTAAAATGAAATAAATGAACTTGTGTTGTAAATTCTTTAATTACTAGATCAATAATAAAAATTAATTGTGTATTAATTTATCTTTTTAATGTATCCTATGATATTAAATAAAAATTCTGTGATTGATAAATCACTTTGGATTCATAAGCAAATCAGATTAAAGGAAATAAGTAGCTACTGACTTGAGCTTTTATCTATATGTTTATATATAATTTTAAGTACAAACCAAATATATTTTACTTGTGTAAATTAATCAACTGGAATAAATGGGACAGCTAAAGAACAAGAACCATGAGTATCAATGGAATTTAGGTGAGATAGTCGTAGCATTTATACAATTATAATGCAATTCTCGTATTCCAAGCTGACTTGTTTACATAAGAAGCGCTACCACGTCATATATGATATATGCCGATGATTTCCACATATATTTTCAATTCATCAGAAAAAAAACCTTTCAGAACAGAAAGCAACATCACACTTAGAGACACTCATTTAGCCTGTTTAATGGCAAAAGAATATTGCTGAAAACCATAAAAAATTTACACTTTGCTCTAACTTGTAACGAAATGAAAAAATAAATATTTATCTTAATGTTCAATTCCAATTCGATAATTTGCACTCGTACATATTAATCATTTGCCAGCAATTAATGTTAAATCTTATTTATATTCTTTCATTGCAATCACAAGTCAGTCAGTCAGTTTAATTAATGTTTAACATAATATTTCAGTTTTATTTTGACAGAATTCTTTTTATTTTTTTCAAATGTTTAACAACCCACACACACACTCATATACCTACACTTACATAATACATAGAGCTGCTTCAAATTAATTTGCGGAATGTGGTGAAGTTCATGTCCATGCAAAGGGTGTTTTTTTTTATTTGTATAACAATTATTCAAATAAACCACGGCATAGTACATCCGTCCGTCCGTCTGTGGAAGTCACAATACAGTCCAAGAGAAAAGAGCTATAGCCTTGAAATTGATTACAGATAAATTCAAGTTCATGAATGGGCTGAATTGGTTGGAAGGGAAAAAATTCCCTCTAAAAAACAATGTAATTTTCAAAGTTTTTTTTTTGCAATTTTGTTAAGCAAATGATATATTTTTATGCCAGAAAATAAAAAAATTAATTTTTTCTACCCCGCCCCCTTTGGGGGCCGTAACATATTACATGGAAAAACAATGTCGATGTTTAACAAATTTTATTCCTGAGGCCTACATTCTTTAAAACTTAAATTTTTAAGCTTTTACAACGATGATTCTTGATCTTTCGCTGCCCTATCCCCCAATCTCCATTGCCCCTATAAAAAAAAAATTGTTCTGTTAATTACCCCAAAAATTTATGTTTTTTTTTTTTTAGGAGTAGGACCAGCACTCAGGGGATAAACCCTACATATGCAGTGCATTGCACTGGAACTAGGAAAATAGGTTTTGGGAAGGAGGATAAAGGGAGTAGTGTCTGTGGAAATTCGACTTGAACCCCCTCAAATTGTAAGTGGCGGGGAAGACTTCTGCTAGTATTTTGTTCCACATACGGACTGTTCGGCCAAAAAACGAATTTTCTCTGTAATGCGTAGTGCGATTCGTTGGAATATCGACCACAAACGCATGCGCTCTTGATGAAAAACGCGTTGAGCGTAAGAAAGAATGCGTTTCAGGAACAAGTTTCCTAATTTAACCAGAGCACCTGCCATTATAGTAACGATAGAACAACGACACGCACCCCACTTTGCGACGAGGCTCAAGAGAGTCAATAGAGTTGGCTACCCTACTGTCTCCGATGAGTTTTATCGCCCTCTCTTGTACGCGGTCGAGTAACTTAAAAATAGACTTTGAAGCACCGGCCCAAACATGAGAGTTGTATTTCATTTTCGGTCGGATATAAGTCGTGTAAATATTAAGAAGATCAGAAGGGGTGAAGTATCTCTTGCACCGTCTTAAGAAGTAAAGGCACTTGAATGCTTCTTTTGCGACCTGAAAGACATGTTCCGTCCATCTGACATCACACTGCACTTTCATGCCCAGAACATCAAGAGCCCCTGACTCCATAATACTTACACCACCGATAGAAACAGATGACAAAGACAAACCTGACATGTCTCTCACGCTCTTTCCCAGAGTGACACTGCCAGAAGAGATTAAGAGTTTTAAAATTGGGCAGAAAATGTCTTAAAAGAACTCTGATCCATCAGGTTAAAAATTGTTAATTTTTTTTACTAAATATTTGGAGGATATTCTTACTTGTTTATAAAAAAATTTGCATTTTTTAAGAAATTTCATATATGGAAAAATTTCCCATTTTCCAGAAATTCTTTCTTTATAGAAATTTCAAATATGAAATTTCATTAAAAATTCTAATATTTTTATTAATAACCCAGCTGTTAAGGGTTCTGGCTATTAGACGTAATAGAGAACCATAAAAACGAAATAACATTTAGTCGTCCACATATTCCCGTTTTCCTAGAATCCTTATTTATCCCCTCTAGGATTCTAAAATTTATTTATAAAAAAAAGCAAAGCATATCGGCATAGCTATACTAAACTAATGATATATTTTGAAAGCTATGGATCCATTATCTGTTCCATTCTTTTTTTTTTTTTAAGTAGGTAGATACAAATTTGGTTATTATTCCATTTGGACTACATACCTTTAGATTTTTTTGTGCTTAATAGCGCTATGTTAACGTAATTGGTTTGTGTCTAGACTTATTATATATATCGAAATTTATCCTTCACACTAGACTTGGGTCCAACTAGCTCATTCGCTCAGTTTTGACAAGAACCTCTGATCAAACCCATTTAAATTACATAGGTTTGATCAGAGGTTCTTGTCAAAACTGAGCGAAAGAGCTAGTTGGACACAAGTCTACTTCACACTAGGTTTGATTAGAGGTTCTTGTCAAAACTGAGCGAAAGAGCTAGTTGGACACAAGTCTACTTCACACACATACCAAATTCATCGATCTGAGATAGTTCTCAACAAATCGACCACTACCAGGCCTACAGGTAGAACTGATGTAGCAATTAAAGCCAGTTAACAGTCAATTGCATAATGTTGTTCATCAAACCAGTTGAGGGCCATTTTGCCTTAACGACTATGCCAACAAGCAGAATTGTCATTTTCGGAGAAAACATAGTCCTCACAATACTCCTGAGACTCCAATAAATCTCTCTACAATTCAAAAAACAAAACTTAATAAATAAATTTTTAAATTATTATTTTGAACAATTTGATTTACTTGTGAATTTTTTATTAAATTATTGGAAATTTGTTGACCTCCAAAATACACAGATCATCCCTGATCAAATGATTTAATTACTAAGCCGAAGAAATGCTCGGCCATTTTATCTTTTAATATAGAACTGCAAAACGGGATCTCAGAGATCCTACTTGAGTGCTTGTGGGTTACAGGCAGCCACGTATAGAACTGCATCCAATAGTACCATGAATAGCAAAAGCTACAGGCAAATGTTTCGTTTATTCCTCAAGTTAGTGGAAATCATTTGGAGGAGAAGTAGTTCCAACAAAATGGCACATCAGGCCATAAATAGTGTGAAAGTATCACTTCATTGAGGCAAACGGTTCCTCACTGAGTTACCTCAAGAAATGAACCCCTCAACTCATTCATGTCATTTCAGGCTTTTGTACTACTACTTTTTGTAGTGCCACCTCAAATCTCTAGTCCATGCAGACACACCAGCAACGATTGATCACTTAGATGTCAACATTCAAAAAGGAGCAGTTGCTGAGGCAATATTTCTCTTGACTTTGTTGTATTATATTTAAAAAAAAAATCAATGAGTGTTCGAACTCACGGGCGATGTGTTAACACCTTTTTGTTTATTTATTTTATATTTAACCCACAAAAAACAAAGAGAATGCAAAGGAACAGACAAATGTACATACATACATTGTTATGTTTGTACATAAGCTACATACGTTGCTGTCTTGCTATCTCATTTTTATATATGTACGTATAACCACGTCACTATTCTCCTTGCTATGCATAAGACAAAACCGAAGATCAACATAAAACACTTTTTTAATATTACTCCAAATTAATACTCCGAATTAAAACACTTAAATCTCCGCTCGCCGATATCGGATCGCCTTAATTTTTGGCCTAAACTCTTCGTCGAAACCCGCACTAGCGTTTTAATCTAAAAATTAATAAAATCGGCTATGAATTTCCGGAGAAAATCGCGTGGGAAAATTATATGAAAATCGCCCAATAATCACTTTCAATACCGACTGCCAACCAACAACAACAAACAAACAAACTCTTACACTTACACTTGCGTATGTATTGAAACTGATAGTTTACTGCCCTAGAGGCGCTCGTGTAGATGTTAACACATCAAAAAAATTCTATGCCCTTAAAAAATCACCCCTCATTTGGTGTAAATGGAATTGTACGAATCTTAATTGTGTTCGTGTAAATTAACAAAATCAAATATTTTCACAAAAACTGGCACGCACATACTACCGGCTTCTTTATTTAACGTGCATGACCGTTAAATTGGCATTAACACTAGGCAACAAAAAAAATTTAAATATATAAATTACAAACTTATACAGAAATCGGTTATACAAAAATTTAAAAAAATATTAAATTAATTAAAAACAAGCAAGAATGTTATATACGACAAGGTGGAAACTTAAACACCCTTCAAATATTTAGTAACTAAAATTAGATTTTTTAACATGCTGGGTCAGAGTTTCTTTAAGACATTTATTTCTGTGCCCAATTTAGAAAATCTATTTTGAAATTTTTTATTTGACACATTGTTGTCACAGTACTATTATATATAAAATCTATTTTGACATTTTCACTCCGGAAAGGGCCGTGGGTGAGACATCCCAGTCCAAATGAAAAAAATAGACCCTTCAAATTTGGTATACATACATTTTGAAGGATAGCACAGGTCATGCTCAGATTTTTTTTGTCTGTTTTTAGGAACGGCACTCAGGGGATGAGCCCTACTTATGCGTACATTGTGCTGGAACTAGGAAAATTGGTTCTGGGAAGGAGGACAAAGGGAGGAGTGTCTATGGACATTTGATTTGAATTTCTCCATGCTATATACGGCAGGAAAGATATCCGCAGTGAGTTTATTCCACATACGCTCAGTAAGGGCAAAGAATGAATTTTCCCTGTAATGCGTAGTGCGGTTCACTGATAAAACCACCACCACTTATGGGTGTGATCGCACTGTAGAGCGTGTTGAGCGTAGAAAAGTGCGCATTTCGGGAAAGAGATCCCTGACTTCGGTGGAAGAAAACCCGTTATAGTAACGATAAAACCGTGAAACACACCCCACATTGCGTCGATGCTCAAGTGAGTCAATAGAGTTGAGTTTCTTCGCTCTCTCCTGTACACGGTCGAGTAACTTCAAAATAGACTTTGAAGCTCCGGGCCATATATGGGAGTTGTATTCCATCTTCGGTCGGATGTAAGTGGTATATATACTGAGGAGATATATGATGGGGTGAAGTATGTCTTACACCGCCTTAGAAAGCCGAGGCACTTGAATGCTTCTTTTGAAACATGAGAAATGTGTTCTTTCCAGCGAACGTCGCACTGGATTTTCATGCCAAGAACATCAAGAGCTTCTGATTCCTCAATATCTATACCATCCATGTTTACAGATGAAGCAGCGTGATCGGCCTGGCGTCGCTGTGTTAGCAAGCCGCATTGAGTCTTACGGGCATTGCAATTTACCCTGTTTCTGTAACCCCATTCGACAATCCTATTGAGGTCACCGTTTAGCGCAACATCCATATTGAGCCTCATCACACCGATCTCTGACGATTTCGGTCTATTATTGAAAGCATATGAATGGCAAAGGCTGCTATCATCTGCAAAAGAGTAGATGGGGGGTTAAAGTCTGACATAGGTTGGTAATTATCGAACTCTATTCTCATAATGGTGTCAGTAGTTGTGCTACCAACTGGTTTAGACAAACAATTTTATAAAAAATATTTTTTTTTAAATTATGTATAAATTTCTATTTTAATGGTGAATTTTTTTTTTAATGTAAATTGTATTACAAGATGTTAATTTTCTCAACAGGCTATTAGTTCAAATCTGCGAAACTGCAAATTATTTTTTATTTCTATTTTTTTAATAAATGAACGTGATTACATTCTATTTATTTTTCAGAGTGGAATATTAAGAATATTTTTCATAGTCATTAAACCAGCAGAACGGATCAGTACTGATTTCGAGGCCGCTACGCCATCTTTTTTTTTAACTTATTTAAAATTTTATGCAAAGTGTATGGTTCTAGTTTAGAAAAAGAAATTTTGCAAAAGCCAGCCCCACAACTTGCAAAAATTAGGCCACAGTGCTGCATTAACAATAAATTAATCAATATATTGCTTGAGTATTTTTCTTTTACAACACGTAGTATTATTGCCCGAACATGTGCCACAATAAAAAATATATAGAGAAAAAAACCAGCAGCTAAAATTATATTGAACGTGATATTTTATGCAAACGATTTTTTTTACATTTATATCACTTTACAATAATTTCATATTAAATTAACTCATTAAAGCAGTTTTCTTAAATATTTTCATTGATTCAGTGCTCTTTTTTATCCTCTGAATGGCTGAAGTTAAACTTTTTGTTGTAGAATATTTTATGGCAATCGTGTATTTGTGTTTTAAGCCAATTCGCAGAATTGGCTATTACAACAATTCGCCATAATTGCATTAAAACTTTTCTTTTCACAAAGAAGAATATTAAAATTAAACAGAATTTGTGGTGCAATATGAAATGTTGCAAAAAGAGTTAAAAACAAGTAAAAACGTTATATTCGACCGGGTCGAATCTTAAATACTCTCCAAATATTTAGTAAATGAATTTAAAATGTTTAACTTGGTGAGACAGAGTTCCATTAAGACATCCCTGTACCCAATTTGAAATCTCTATTTTGAGAGAGTAATTGCGGGAATGGCCGTAGGGGAGACGTTTCACCTCTGCAAAAGATCAGAGAACATCTGAGCTTCTTATAGACTTAAGCAACAAAAATTTTTCATTATTTACACCATATTTGCATATAATATCGTACGTCAACGCGCACTAAAGTGGGCGGGGTTCAAAAATAAACTATATCATATTTTCCACAGACGAATGATGGGCATTGTTAGATCGTCTTAGGCTTCATCCAATTCTCTTTTGAGGGTATTAAAGCTGTATTTTGTCGGCGTCTCTCTAGCAAGGACCGTGGGGGAGACATTTCACCTTTGCAATACAATTTCAAAAATAAATGTCCGGAATAATTAAATGTAAAATTTATTTAAATTTTTTTTATAGGGTCATTTAGGGGGCAAAGTGGGAGGAGGGGGTAGGTTACGACTTAGCATCGTCATTAACCCATATCGTCCCAGAGATTTTTTTTTTAAATAAGTTTATAAAACTTCGTAGTTAAATGGTAATTTGGGTCCAGAAAATACGAATCAAATGTCCGAATTTTTTTAAATATTTAAAAAAAAAAAATTTTTTAAATGTTCATTAAAAATTTGTTAAAAAAATTTCATTAAAATATATATGTTCTTAGTCTTTCCTAAACAGAAAAAAGTTTTAAGTGCTTGAAATTTACTGTTCGAAACATCGAACACTGGGACGAAATGGGTTAAAGCTTAAAAATTTTATTTTCAAGGAATGTAGACTGAAGTAAAACAATTTATTGAATTTGTACACTATTTTTGCATATAATAACTCCCACTAAAGGGGGCGGAGTCCAAAAATAATTTTTTTTTTATTTTATGGCTCCAAGTTTAACGCGTTGAACCTTTTTTGACATAAAAATATATCATTTATTTAAAAAAAATTACAAAAAATCTTTAAAAATTATGTTGTTTTCTAGAGGTTGGTTTAGTTCTTCTTAGGGGAACTTTTTTCCCACTTGCCCGATTTAGCCAATTTCCGAACTTAAGCTGTGCTATCCTTCAAGATATATTTGTATCAAATTTCAAAAGTGTAGCTCTTTTCGTTTGGACAGACGGACGGACGCATGAACGGGCGGACAGACGGACGTGCTCAGATCGTCTTAGATTTCATCACTGATCAAGAATATATATACTTTATGGGGTCTCAGATGGATATTTCGCTGCGTTACAAACGCAAAGACAATTTTTCTTGGAGGTTATAAAAAGAATGTTTATTTTAGCGTTTATTTTAGCTTTATAGTATCTTAAACTTCTCAATCAGTTGACTGGAGGTTTAGAATAATATTTCAAGTTTTTCTATAAGAATTTATTTAAAATGTTCCTCGAAGATCGGGATTAGCACCAGCGAAATTTGCTTTAAATCTTGCTAGAAACCCATAAAATTTTGAACATGAATTTTTTTTAAATAGCTATTTTGGTAAAAATTGCACAAGGAAATTAAAAATCAAAGTCAAATAATGTTCACTTTATCGCCCTGGTTATAAATGAAGTTAAACATGTGTTTTAAAAATCAATTTCCATTGCCCGCAGTTTTGAGACGCAGTTCGTCCTTGCAAGAAAGTCTGCCCATCGAACTATGAATAGATTTGTCACCAAATGCTCTCTAAATGATGCAACTACATCAACATAGAGAAAGAATATCCGTACTGAAAAAATTTTTTACTAAGCCAATGTCAAAGAAAAGCAGCACAATTTTTGACATTCCATCATTTGACAGCCAATTTACTTCCTAACCTCAAATTTGCTCACCCTTTATGACTTTCTTTCCTTAGTAACTTAATAGTAAGTCTTTTCAGTAAAACAAATATGATAAACACGTGGGGAACCCTATGCCAATTACTTTAACTGCAAATTTTGCAAAATTTTACTGAAAAATGCACACGATTTGGTATTCTGGCCTTCCAATAACAGATTGTTAATTATAAACCATAATGCATTAAACACATTCCCGACTGCAGGCTACCGACTACATGACTACAGAAATAGAATACATGTGTATGTGTTTAATACAATGAAATGATTTTATCTATTCTATTTAACATACGCCTTCATTCAAAAAAAAAAAAAAAAGGTTGAGTTGTCTTCATAATATTTTCCATATGTCCCACTGTGCCATAACCCAGCCACTTGAGAGCTCAACAGTTTATTTGTATTCAGATTATGCATGGAAAATCAAATAAAAATAAATTCTTTTGCAACTATAAAAATAATTATTTTTACCACTTACCCTTAATCTGGATGCAGTTAGAATCTGTTTGCACGTTATGGGATGCACAATGGCACAATATCGTTCGACACAAATCACCACCAGTATAAATATGGAAGCCGCATAACTTAAAGAGTGCACAAATTGATACATGCGACACAGAAATTCACCAAAAACCCAACTGGAAATAGATTAAAATAAAAGAATTATAAAATTAGTATTTAAAAGCTACTTAACAAATTATTACACTGGCCAACAAGTTTAAAAAAAAAAAAATTTTTTTTGTTTTTTAATTTAAGCTGGAAATTATTTAACTGGCTCTTCTAAATTGAAAATAATTTACTAGGCTCTAAGTTCGAAATTGTAAACTATTTTTTATGAATTTAGTCAACTTCTGATTTTTATTAACCCTAAAATATCATTCATATTTTTGTGAGATATACAAAAAGTAAACATGAGTCATCGAAACGACAAAGACTGATATTCCAGGGTTAAGAGTGCAACAGCTTGAACATTTTTATAATCATCATATTAGCAGAAAGGAGCAGTACTGATTTCGAGGCCGCTACATGAACTCATCAGCGTTCTCTATTCAATTCTTGCACTTGTAAAGGTGGTACATGTCAGTGGGAATATCAACTATTTTACCATGGCCAAATTTGAGGTTAGGAAGTAAATTTTCTTGACAAAATATATTTTTTTTTTTACAAACTCAGTTTTATTGATATCAGTGTGAAGTAGAAATTTGGGAATTTTTAACACAAAATGATGTCGGGCAAATGTCTACCTCTAGCACGTTGGCAGACATCTTTTCTTTTCACAAAATTTGAAACCACATTTTGCACCAAGGCTTCTCTTGTCAATGCTGTGCTAAGTTCCACCTTTTAAAGGGTCAGCTGTTTGTGGTTTGATCATTTAAATTCGGTTTTTTTAAATTTCCCCAGAGAAAATAGTCCAGCGGCGTTAAATCTGAAAAACGAGGCGACCAATTGAAATGGTCAAATCGAGAAATTATGCATTAAACATATTCGAGGCTGCAGGCTACACGAACACACGACTACAGAAGGCGTTGGCTACAAACGTCGCCTCGTACTCAGCTTCTTAATTATTTTTGAGACGGCAACTACATTGTCAACATCTCATTTTAGTGGTGCCACTTTCTTGTATAAAAAAGCGCTTATTCTAAATATATATATATATATATATATATATATACACTGAAACAAAATTAATAATAATAAAAGACTTTATTGCTCTTTATTGTTTTTGCATTTGTAATAAATACATTTTGATGTCCGTTTTTTGTTATGGCACTATGCAAATGAGTCAATTCATTTGTGATCTAACGTCTTTTATCGATAACGGCTATCAAATCTAACAAAACTAGAGTATTCAAAATAATGGAATTTGTACTTGAAAAGTCAGATACAAAATTTCGAAATTTAATAATACTTCAAATCTGTGAACAAATTTGGAAAAATATGTCTAACAGTAGAAAGAAATTTTGGAGTACTTTGAAATGATACCCATATCGTTTATATGGGGCCTATATTCTAGGAGTTATCAAAAAAAAAATAAATAAAAAAAATTAAAAAATTAAAATCTTCTGGTTTCAGAATATAATAAAAATTAAAAAATAAAATCCTAGACAGAACGAAAAAAAAATAAATAAATAAAAATTACAAAATAATTTTTATTCTTGAAAAGGCTATTACATTTTTTTTAAATTTTATAATTTTCATATTCTTAGCCAGTTTGAAAATATTTTTAAACGCTTATATATTTAAGATGTTTCACTGTGTTGGCAGCACTAATTTATTTATTGTCTCCTATGAAAATAGAAATTAGTTTAATTTGACTACAACCACAAAAGTAGCACGGACAATAACCCTCCGTGTAGCCATTAAAATAATCATTTCCATATAAACACGTGTAATCTATTTCTGGCAGGTTGTAGTCGGTAGCCTGCTGTCGTGAATGTGCTTAATACATTACGCCACAGGGACATTTTTCACGCAATAAAGATGGATTCACCCAATTTTTTTCATATGTAGTTTGACGTCTCTCTTTTTGAGAGAGAGAGAGAGAGAGAGAGAGAGAGAGAGCGAAAGAGAGTTAACTTGGTTCGGAACATGAATTAGTTTAATTTTATATATTTGGGTATTTGTTGTTTTTCACAAAATATTTTAATATTATTCGTGCTGATTCTTCTGATCTGCTGATTACTGAGTTCTTGTTATAGCTTTGATATTTACTTAAACTTCTGATTCAATTGAGCCGAAGTTTGAAATAATATCTTTAGTTATTCTAAGAAATGTTGGGTAAAGGTTCCCTGATGATCTGCATTAGCCCCAGTGAAATGCGCATAGGAACTAGCTAAAACCCCTCAATAATCAATTTTGAACTTTTTTTTGTAAATTTGGGAAAAGAATCAGCACGAATAATATTAAAATATTTTGTGAATTAGTTTAATTTTAATTTTTGTTCTGAAACATTTCAACTGTGATGCCAGATACTTTAAATTTTTAAGTAAAGTTGAACTGAGATGCCACATCATATTATGTGTACATCTATATAATAAAATACAATCTTAATAAAATAAAATTTTTATTTTATTAAGATTTTTTAATTTACAATTTGTTTATTACACAATAAAATATATGAGTGTGACGCCAAGAAAACAAGCAAATTGCATACATCTGGTACTGTGCTGTCTAATTGAAAAACTAACACACATCGTTTACAAAAATATTTCCAGAACAATTGTTCGAAGTGGGTGAATCGTTTCAGAACAAACTCTCAGAAAACTAAAATTGTTTCGGAACAAAAAATGGGTGAATCCAGCTTAACTGAATCGTTTGGCCGTCTGTGTGGCTTGTGACGCCGTCTTGCTGCAACCACAAGGTCAGTGATGTCAATATTAGCCAATTGTGGCCACAAAAAAAAAACGCTCATCAAAGTTTGGTAGCGCAGAGAATTCACTGTGACGGCGTTTCATTGCTCATTTTTGAAAGGATATTGGCCGATAATGCCGTCTGACCACAAACCGCAACATACGGCCATTTTTCTGCGATGTAATGGTTATTCGAGGACCTTTTGGGAATTTTTCAAGCCTCATACGGTCCAATGGAAAATCACTAAGAATGATTTTGTAGAAAAGTGCATTGTTTTCGTTCAGTTTTCAAATAGTAAATTTTCGCAAATAAAGTTCTTTGTTGAAGAGTATAACGTTCTGTGATTAAAATTTCCCAACTTTTAACTAAATAAAAATCAGAAGGCGAGATGATAACTCTTGACCTGTTATAATTTGACTACGTGAAGCACGTGACATGTACTGAAATTATTTTCGAGCCCATTCTAGCATATACTGCGTGACGCACGTGACATTTACTCAAATTAACTTCGGGTGCTTTCTAGCATATACTACATGACGCACGTGACATTCTCTCAAATTAGCTTCGGGCTTCTCAGCATATACTACGTGATGCACGTGACATTTACTCCGATTCATTTCGAGCCATTTCTAGCATATACTACGTGACGCGCGCGACATATACTCAAATTAACTTCGGGCTCTTTCTAACATATACTACGTGACGCACGTGACATTTAATCAAGTTAACTAATCAAATGAGCTGTTGGACGCTTCATATGATTCGGGACCACAAGAATTTCAATTAATCTTAAATGATTCCTTTACTTCCTAACCTCAAATTTGTCCACCCTTTTTATATTCTTATATAATAATCATTGTATTCTGATATTTTTAAGCTTAAGGTCTCTTTATTTTAATTTAATTTTTAATTTCAATATTTCATCACTCCTTTGTGTGACTTCATCAGGAAATTAATTATTTTAATTTCCTAAAGAAGTCACACAAAGGAGTGACGAAATATTGAAATTAAAAATTAAATTAAAATAAAGAGACCTTAAGCTTAAAAATATCAGAATACAACAATAATTAAAAAGAGGTTAAAAAACCAGAAGAATTCTTATATAATAAGAAGATTTAAATTTCATCAACAGTGAATTCTTTTCTTGGTAAATCGATTGTAAGCCTTCAGAGTAAAAAAATATGATAAACACGTGGGGAAACCTATGACAATAAATTTAACTGAAAATTTTGCAAAATTTTAGAGAAAATTTTTTTTTAATGCGGCACAAATTTTCCTAAATGTATTTTACCTTTCCATCTTGTTAGAACAGCTTAGCAAATATTCTTACACAATATTTATTCACATGTTGCCTTTATGTAATGAAAAGCCTTTTAAAACAATAATTTCTTTGTTTTTCATACTTTCAAATAAATTTTTTCGAGCTAAAAGCAAAATATAGAATTTTGTTTAGAATTTACGGCTAAATATTTAATTAGCATTAATTAAGCTCTTCCTTCTGCTTTGTTACTCGTATTTGCAGACGCTGGCAGTCACATTTGTTCATTTCTTTGTTAAAATTTTGCTCATTATTAAAACATGTCCAACAAATTTATAAAGCACATAAGCAGATTTTTTATTTATTTATTTATTTTTTGCTGTTCATACAAGTATTTACTTAAGTGCACAAAGGACAATTTATGTTCATTTGCCATACAAAGGATGCTGGCCGAGCAAATTCTTTTGTTAATTAATGAATTCCAAGCAAAAATTTGTTGCGGGACTTTTTGTTAAATGTTTAAAGAATATTAAATCAAAGCCTGCGGCAGAAGCCAAATGTAATCAGCTTTCTTTTGTAGTCGCTCATAAATCTCAGCATGAACAGCAAAAATTTACGAGGCGAGAAACAGGAAGACAATGAAATTATAGAAATTTTTGCAGAAAACCGTTTAAAATTTTCATTATCACCATTAAAGCAAAAATATTAGAGTTTCACCGCACGTTCATTTGAGAATAAAACGACAGAGATTGTTTAGTTTTTCGCACTAACACAAACGAAACAAGTAAAAACGTTATTATCGACCGGGTCGAATCTTAAATGCCCTCCAAATATTTGGTAAGTAAATTTAAAATATTTAACTTGGTGGGACAGAGTTCCTTTATATAATATCGTACGTCAACGGCGGTGTTCAAAAATAGACAATATCATGTTTTTCACAGACAAACGTATGGGCATTCCTGGACCGTCTTAGTCTGTGGGGGGCCTCATTTCACCTTTGGCATAAAACTCTAATAATAAATGCTTGGAATAATTATATACAAAATACAATTTTTTATTTTTTTATAGGGTCATTTACGGGGCAAAGGGGGAGGAGGGGGTAGGGCAGAAACAGGCAGTCATAAAACTCTCAATATAAATGCTTGGGATAATTGCATACAAAAAAAATTTTTTTTTGTCGGTAGGGTCATTTAGTGGCGAAGGGGTAGGAGGGGGTAGGGCGGAAATCGGCAGTCATAAAACTCTATAAATAAATGCTTGAGCTAATTGTTTTTTTTTTTGGTAGGGCAGACTAGTACCAAAAAAAAAATTTTATTAATTTTTTTAGGGTCATTTATGGGACAAAGGGAGAGGAGGGGGTAGGGCAGAAACAGGTAGCCACAAAAATCTAAAAATAAATGCTTGGGATGATTATATACAAAATTTAATTTTTTATTTTTTTTTTTTTTTTGATAGGGTCATTTAGCGGGCAAAGGGGGAGGAGGGGGTAGGGCAGAAATCAGCAGTCATAAAGCTCTAAAAATAAATGGGATGATTATATACAAAATTAAAATTTTTTTTTTTTTTTGTAGTGTCATTTAGAGAGTGAAGGGGGAGGAAGGGGTAGGGTAGAGTAGTACCAGGTTACGTCTCAGCTTCGTCATTAAGGCTTAAAAATGTTATTTTTAAAGAATGCAGGCTTAAGTAAAACAATTTGTTAAATTTTTATGCAATTTTTGCATATAATAACGCCCACTAAAGTGGGCGGGGTCCAAAAATAATATTTTTTTATTTTATGGCTCTAAGTTTAACGCGTTAGACTGTATTTGACATAAAAATATATCATTTGCTTAACAAAATAACCAAAAAACTTAAAAAATTATGTTGTTTTTTCTGGGTTGGTTTAGTTCTTCTTAGGGGAACTTTTTTCCCTCTTGCCTGATATAGCCCATCCAAATTCTTTTTTGGGGGGTATAAAAAAGTTTGTTTTTAATAATAATAAATTTTAATTTTCAGCGATTTAACGGGCATGTAGCACAGCATCACTGCAGTAGCAATTGCTTTTAATTTCATAAAATGCTTCTTTATAAAACTCCAAAATAAATTTATTTTAAAATTGGAAAAGACAAATAAGCCGCCACAGTCTACATATTTTGTTAGTGATTCTTTTAAAAAATTTGATTATGATCTCCTTACTGTACCTGCTAGTGTACTGAAAACTAACGCTATATTGATTCTTAATCATGTGAATATGAATAGTGATTTTTGAAACACTTTACTTATGGCAACACTGGCATTGGCAGCTCAGCTGTTTCCGTGGAACATGTTCAGTTTGGTTTATAATTTAATCAATCGATTTACAAAGGAACAATCTCTGCTGATTATTGAATTTTATTATTAAAACCCATATTCGGTTGAGAAATAGCCTCGTGCACTTTTTCCATTTTATGGTCAGTTTGGGTGACTCCATGAGGCGCATAAATTTGGCACTAAATTTAATATATTGGCTATTAAAGCACCCGCACACATGCATAGATTGCGAACAGAGAAAAATATAGCAGCTGTACCCGCCAGTGTTGTTGATGTCTTTGAATAATCATTTCAGCGCCGTTCACAGCACCTGGGCTTCTGTTACCCCACTAGTGGAAAATTTTATGAAATGATTTGGCTGTGAAACCTTTTAAAATATAACTGCCACAACGGCTAAATTTTGGTGAAGAGCCACATTTTTATCGGATGATGTTTTAAACAGATTGACAGCAGCAGGCTACCAACTAATTGGCTACAAGTGCCGTGAGCAACAATTGTCACCATGTAGTCAGCTACTTAATTATTTGGAACACGGCAGCTACAGCTTAAATATTTAGTTTTAATGGAGCCACTTTTGTATATAAAAATAAAAGCAGTTATTCCAAATTTATTTATTTAACGAAGCAACATAAAAATAAATTAAGTAATTTTATTTTTCTCTTAATTCCTTTTCACTTTTAATAATTATTTGTACATTCTGATGTCCTTATTTGTTACGGCACTATGAAAATGAGTTTATGACTTAATTTATTTCTTATAACTTACGGCTTTTAAGGATAATGGCTGTCAAGTATGCAACAAATTAAAGTCTCGTTGCATCCGACACTTTTCAGAATTATATAATTTTACTCAACTCAAACTCAGTTACAAAATTTAAAAATTTAATAACGCAATGGTAAATAAATTTTTAAAATTTATATTACCAATAGAAAACCATTTTGAAATGATAACCATATCATTTAAATATGTTCTACGTTCTAGAAGTTATAAATGATAAAAATAAAATTGTTAGGGCCTATTTCTCATTGTCGAACGATTTCTTTCTTTCGTACAAATATACTTAAAACAAAAACAACATTTTATGAATTGTTTTTGTTTCAAATGTATTTATGCGAAAGAAAGAATTCATTCGACGATGAGAAATAGGCCCTTAATCCTCATGAGTACGAAGCTGAGGGATCGTCAAAAAATATTATTCATCATTTTTATTCTTGCATTTTTTATTTTCAACGATTTTCTCAATCTTATCTAATATTATTCTTAAACACTTTAAAACTTTTATTTAAAACTTTTCATGCTGTTGGCTGCACTAATTCTTTATTGTCTCTTACATAAATAGAAATTAAAAAATGTGGCTCAGGTATAATGAAACAAAAAATTCAGAAAATTAGGACATAAAGAAAATAAGCAAACGGCAACACTGGTATTAAATAAAAATGTGTTGCCATCGGTATGATGCAATTCTCGTATGGAATATCCTAGTAAAGTTTTTTTAAAGCTAGAACTGTAATTATATTCAACTAGGTCAAAAATTTAGAAGAATGAGACATTAAAAAAATAATCGAAATGGCAACACGGATGTTATATATGCTACTATCGGTTTTATACAGTTCTCGTATGCAATTTCCTAATAAAATTTGTATAAATAAAATCTCTTATCATATTCAATTGAGCCACTTAATAAGTGGTGACTGACAAAAATACACATGATTACTGATGATGAAATTGTAGCGGCTTTCGAAAACAGCTGTTCTGCTCTGCCATGTTTTTTTTTATCTTGGACCAGCACTCAGGGATGACCCCTACATATGCGCCGGAACTGAAAACGAGGGGATAGTATTGAGGGCACAGATGAGAAAAGATGAGAACATAGAAAATTTTTTTTTTAGCTATTTCAACCTTTTGTACTTAGCCGGCTAATTTTTGCTACAGGGTCGACGAAGGTGGGTGTTGTTACTCTGCTTTTAGTACATGATCGTGTCAGTCGCTGCCAATTATGTTCAGTGACCAGTGACTATGCCTTCATTATTGAAACAGGCTGGCAACAACTAACACAACCATGAACTAATACTGATCAGAAGGAATTCAACACAATATTTCATGACTCAGCGCGGGCTCGAAGTCAGGACCCTCCGCTTCATAGTCTCGTGTTCTACTACTTCAGCCAACAGCACCCACAGGTGAATAATTAAAACTGGTGCTGGCTTTCATTTATGCCTTGGAATGCTTATCATGTCTTTCTGCATTTAAATAAATACATCTTAATTGAATTTAATATAGAAATTAGTTTAATTTGGCTACAATCACAAAAGTAGCACGGACAACAACCTGCCATGAAAATAATCATTCCCATGTAAAAGCAGTTAGTCTATTTCTAACAAGTTGTTAGTCGGTAGCCTGCAGTCGTGAATGTGTTTAATGCTTAATTGTATTCGGCTAATTTTTGGTTGAATGGATGCTTGAACAAGCGAAAGTGTTGTGTTTGGGGTGAACAGCAGCCAAAAGCATTGCAAAAACTTCCACAGCATACCGAAAAAATTCATTATTTGGTGTGCACTATGGGCGGGTGGTAACTTTTTTAAATACAAAGAAAGGTACGTTACTGTAAAAGGCGAGCGCTACCGTGAGTTAATTACACAATTTTTTTTTGCACACAATGGAAGAGCTGCTGAAATATGATTTCAACAAGATGATGGCTACATGCCACACAGCACGCGAATCAATTGAGAGGCGAGTTCGGTGAGCAGTTTATTTCATATTTAGAGCCGGTTATTTGGCCGCCTAGGTCGTGCGACTTAAAGCCTTGACACTATTTTTTGAGTAGCCATATTAAGGCTAATGTCTATAGAGACAAGCTCGCAAGGGTTGACGCACTAGAGGCCTATATGAAGAATTTATTCCTGACATAAAAGTCAATATGTTGGTGAGAGCAAAATTGCACCTTATCTAAGGCTGAGCCGCTGTCAACATTTTACATAAAATCATCTGTAAACATTAAATTCTAGAGATCATTCTATAGAGTCATATAAAGATTTCGTACACTTCTCTAAATTTTATGTAATTTTTTTTAAATCAAATCCGAAAGTTCTTCAAAACTCACCCATTATTAAAGGTCTAACATCATTATAGTTTAACAACCGCCTTAAGCCAGTAACATATTATTTTTTAATATGTACACGAAAGTACGCGTATATTTTAAATAGAAATAACCTTAAAATCTAAGACTTTTTATTAAAACATATTACGCAACTCACACGTTATTTTCTGGGTCTAGAGAAAAGTAATAACTAAATCATTATAAAACTCTCAGTTAAATACATGACCTAAAAACATTTTATGATAATCTATTCTAAGGACACCAATTACCTGATCCGCCTGTTTTTATTAAAAACGTTAAAGTAGGAAAGTAGAAGCAGAACAGGATGAAGAAAACATTATCAAAATATCTTAACTGAACGAATAACTGTTTGCTGTAGTATTCATAAAAAGTAATGGGAACTTGAAGTGTGCTTTAAATTATAATTTTCAAACAAAATTTATTTTAAAGCACTCTTTAGATACACATTATTGTTATTATTATTATGAATATGGCTGTAATTTTATTGTGCCGTCAAGTAATTGTGCCAGATAAAAACGTGTTTGGAATGTAAAGAAAACAAGTAATTCTGTTGTAATTTGTAGTCAAAACAACCTGAATTAAAGGGAATTCAGTGACTTTTATGAATAAAAATAATATATTCTTTTCTTTGCCTTATGAAATGAAAAGTGTAATTTTGAATCATTTATCATTTAAGAGCTCTTAAGGGAACTTTGCTGTTGATTATGATTATTTTGATATTATTTGACCACTTGCTTGTGTTGAAAATTATTTTTTTAGTTCTTTATCAAAATTAAAAAGGAATTAAAATGCGTAGATTTAATTTAAAAAGGAGTGTGAAAAAGTTGTATAATAATTATATTTAATAAATACATATTTCTTAGCTGTAAGTAAGTCAAATAATAATTGCTGTCACAATTGGAATTATTTGGCTCAGTGAATCCCTTTACCGGGAACTTACGGAATAAAAATAAATAATTATTTGTTCAACTATATAACCGGTAATGTCTGCTATGCAGTAAAAATTATTTTAAAAAAATATATAAATTTAGCAGTGCACAATGGGCCAGTTTGAAGAAAAAATTACAATAAAAATTGCTTCGCCAGTACTGTAGCGAATATTCGATGGCTTAGTAAGGCATAAAAAAACTACAACAATATCTCTATATTCTAACATACGAGGGCGGGTTAATAAGTCCGTCATGAAAATTGTTAGCTACTGCAATTTAATTCCCTTAATGTGACAGCCATTTTTCACTATCTTACTTAACAATAACAAGCTGAGGACACACATTTTTAACAACGACCTCTTCGTTGTACGGAGGCGTATACGTGTTATTGATGGCTGTGCTAGAAATGAATTATCACGTATACGCAGAGAGGAACTCCTCATAAATGAATGTTATGAAATGCAGTAAAATTCTTTTAACTGAAAATGGAAATTATAGAAACTTTTTGGTGCTTATAAGAGAATTTTAATAAAAAGAATTTTGTATGAAAATATCTGTTTCGGTTAAATAAAATCCAAACTTTAAAATTATTAGATAAAACCACTACGAGACTTTAGTCTCAAGCACACGTGTGTTGGTTTTTGTTTCATATTAATTTTACAATATGAAATGTACTCCTCCGCTATATCTCAAAACCATAAATAGCTTGTGTTTGAATATACGAGGGCAGTTCCATTACTTTTTAAATTTCTCGCCTCTTTATTGAAATAGCAACCCTGTTCCAGTTCATAGTCAGTTAACTCTTATCAAAATTTTAACAAAACACGCCATTTTGCTTGCATTTAGCAGCCGTTGATAGCAAATTAACGCTCGTTTTGAGAACAAAATAAAAAAAGATAATTATTTTTTGAGTAAAAAAAAACAATCACTTAAACCACGGCTAAGCTGGATAAATATTATGGGGACTTAAATTCTTCTGGTTTCTTTTAATTATTATTATTATATTCTGATATTTGCAAGCACAAGGTCCCTTTATTTTAATATAATTTTTAAATTAATTATTTTCCTGAAGAAGTCACATAAAAGAGTGACGAAATATTGAAATTAAAAATTAAATTAGAATAAAGAGACCTTAAGCTTAAAAATATCAGAATATATTTTGGAGACTCTGCACCATCCATTTCCATCTTAAAGAGATAGTTTACTGAATTTCCATGTGACCGTAGAAGTTGAAGTCTTTATATCCAAAACAATTGAAAAAATTCACGATATGATTTTATCCGATATGGTAAAAGCTCTACGCATCTCACTCAATGGTTTAAATTTTGACTGATCACTTTGGTATGAGAATTCTTTATGCAATATGGGGACCACGTTCGCCTACAAAGCAAGGGGCACACGTGTGCTGTTTCCATGACAAAAATCTATGAATTGGGGTACGAATTGCTCCCTTATCGGCCGTATTATCCAGATTTAGTCTCGAGTGATTATTTCTAGTTCCCAAAAACGAAGAAAAAGAGATTTGGCTCCAACGACAAAATCATGTCTCAAACACATGCCTATTTTGATAACCTCGACAAGTCATATTTTTCGAAAGGGATTAAAAATTGGAGAAATGTTGGACTAAGTGTATAGAACTCAAGGGAGACTGTATTGAAAAATAAAATAACTTTTTATATAAACACCAGAGTTTTATTTAAAAAAATTGCAGACTTATTGAACCACCCTCGTAGTTGTAAGTTTAAGTATTTATTTTAAACTTTCTTTATTAAATTAAATTCAATTATTATTGTTACGCTAGTGTGCGTAGCACTCCTGATGTATACTCCAAAAATCAATGAAGGATGCAATTAAAATTTTCTTTTCAACCCACGCAGCAGAATAGAACACCACTTTTCTCAAAAGGCACTTAATAAATGCTAAAAATCAAATGCACATGAGCGCACAGTATTGATGGATTTCTATCTCATAAAAACCGCAAGATGAATTTTCTTCTTGGAAATTAATATCTACTCATTTTACGACATGCTACTGCTATACTAAACAAAAAAAAAAGAAACAACAGAAAAAACTTTTCCAAAATTGTAATCTCTTTGCCATTAGAAACTTTTTAAATTCGAACTAAAACTAATAATAACAAGTAAAAGCGCTATATTCGGCTGTGCCGAATCTTATATACCCTTCACAGATGTAATTCTTCTTTCTTTCTTTCTTGCCAAAACAGAAAGTAGGTTTAATTAAAATATCAAAATAATGTTATCGGTTACTTTTATATTTAAGAAAACGTTTAAATTTTTCGGCTAGGAAGCTAAATTTTTTGCTTCTCTTATGTCTAATACCTATGAACGTCTTTCGAAAATATTATATATATTTAATTTACAAACAAAACAAAAAATCCGTTTCATGTACCCCAAAAAGTTCTAATTGTCCAACCGTAGAATCGTCTTTGGTTTTTAATGTTGTTGGTTTTTAATACCAGATTACTTCTTTCTGATAAATAAAGTATGTATAATTCATCATAAAAATCAAAAATAACAAATAAAATGGCTGATTTTATGAATCAGAAAATGTCAACTTCCTAACCCTGGAACCGAATTCTTAATTTTTTAATACTAATCTAATTTTTTCTGATATATAAAATAGCTTTAATTCACTAAAAACACAAAATTTTTAATTTATGTATGTACTATTATGTACGAAAAGTATTTCGATTTTCCAACTCTGGAAGCGAATTTTTATTTTTTTACCAATGCAATTCTTAGTGAGGCGTAACATAGCTTTAGTTGACAAAAAAAATACTATTTTTAAACTTTTTGGTCACTTTCACGTACCATAAAATATATCATATGTCCAAACCTGGAGTCGAAATTTTGATTTTTAAGATTTTAATACCAAATTTGTTCTTCCTGAATTATAAAACAGCTCTAATTAGCAAAAAAAAACAACGTCAATTGCCTTTTTGGTTACATTTATGTTTAAAAAAATTTCAATTTCCTAACCCTGGAAGCGAAATTTAAATTTTTTAAAATTTTCTTTATCAATGCAAATCTTCATGAGGTATAAAGTAGTTTTGTTTCAGAAAAAGTCGAATTTTGCAACCATTTTGGTTATTACATGTACTACAAAATATTGCATGTACCAAAAAAAATTTAATTTTTCTAACCCTGGAAACGAAATTTAAATTTTTTTTGTTTGTTTTTTTTATCAGTGCAATGCTTCTTGAAGTATAAAGTAGTTTTATTTACAAAAAATTGCAAATTTTTTACCATTTTGGTAACTTTCATGTACCATAAAATATTGCACTTGTCCATCCCTGGATTCGAAATTTTATTTTTTATTTTTGAATTTTTGATACCAATTTTGTTCTTCCTAAATTATACGACTGTTTTAGTTGGCAAAAAACAAAAAACAACAACATCGATTGCCTGTTTGATTACTTGCATGTATAAAAAAAATTCAATTTCCCACCCCTGGAAGCAAAATTTGAATCTAAAATTTTCTTTTCTTTTTGCCAATGCAAATCTTCATGACGTATAAAGAGGTTTTGTTAAAGAAAAACTTAACATTTTTAACAATTTTAGTTACTACATGTACTACAAAATACGGAATGGGCCGAAAAAAACATTTTTATTTCCCATCCCTGAACATTTTTTTTTTATATTTTTAGTTTTTAATACACCATTGAGACTTCCCAAAGCACGAAATAGGTTTAGTTTGCAAACATTAAAAAAAATAAATTATTTTTGGTATAAATTTAGCGTCGAGAAATAGGTGCAAGCTTCCCAGCTCTGGAACCATAGTTCGGATCTATCTGAATTTTAACACCACTCTATTTAAGTTCATTTCCAATCCAACGGTCCAAGAATGAAGTCTGTATCTCTTCTGGGGGCTTGGCTAGACCTGTTTCATTACTTTCACTTATAAAAACAATGCAATTTCCCAACCCTGGAAGTAAAATTTGAATTTAACAACAAAAATTTTTTTTTGCCAATGCAAATCTTCATGACGTATAAAGTGCTTTTGTTAAAGAAAAACTTTAAATTTTTAACAATTTTAGATACTACATGTACTACAAAATACGGAATAAGCCGAAAAAAAATTTTTTTATTTCCCATCCCTGGAAAAAAATTTTTATTTTTTTAGTTTTTAATAGACCATTGAGGCTCCCTAAAGCACGAAATAGGTTTAATTTACAAACATTAAAAAAAATAATTGATTTTTGGTAAAAATTTTGCGTCGAGAAATAGGTGTAAGCTTCCCAGCTCTGGAACCATACTTCGGATCTTTCTGAATTTCAATAGCAGCCTGTTTAAGTTCATTTCCAATCCAACGGTCCAAGAACGAAGTCTCTAGCTCTTCTGGGAGCTTGGGAAAACCGATTTCACGTACAGACGGACGGACAGACGGACAGACGGACATCGCTCAATCGTCATCGCTATTCATAAGGATCCAGAATATATATACTTTATGGGGTCCCATGTGCATATCGAAGAAATTACACACGGAATGACAAACCTATATATACCCTTTCACTTTTTTGTGAAGGGTATAAAAAGTTAGTTTTTTTCTTGCATCATAATAAAACTGTTTATTGGTTGCTTGCGTTCTGTGCACGAGTCTGCCAGCCAGATTTTTTAATGGGGGTTTTTGTTTTCATTCTATTTTAAAAGTTTTAGTATTCAATTTTAATAATTTGCTACTAAACCAAAACATGTGCCTGACCAAAATAAAAGAAAACATGTACCAGGACTTAATAAGATTTCTAATGATATTGTGTATGAATGTTATTTCAATTGAAATTTTGTAGAAAATGCACATCTTTTCATCTAATTGATAAAAAGCATTTGGAAAACAAGAAACTAAATTGATATTAGAAATATTTTTGGCTAAATTTTTAGAAAAAAAATAAGCAGAAAACTTATTGAATTTTTTGTTTTTGATATTTAGAATCAAATGTGTATGTGCAAACGTTCAAGTCAGTATTTTACTAAAGTGAATGTATTTTAATAATTTATAAGTATAGGGTCCGCAATCTAACGTTTTTTTTTTTTTCAACTTGTGCTTATTTCGTGAATGGTAACATTTAGCTCATGTCTGATTTAACAGATAATTAGTTTTATCCTTCCGCTGAACGAATATAGTTGACCATTCAATGCGTTTGCGCTTGGCTAAGTGGGCCTGCGATCGACTTACAGAATATACCGATTTTGCCACAAAAAAAATCATCTTTTCACATGAAGCCCATTTTGATCTTGGCGGGTATGTAAACAAGCAAAATTGTCGCATTTGGGACACAGAAAATCCGCACGCATACATTGAAAAGCCGACGCATCCAAAACGAGTCACTGTTTGGTGCGGATTTTGGTCCAGCGGCATAATTGGGCCATTTTTCTTCGAAAATGAGGAAGCAGTGGCCGTTACAGTCAGTGGCAATCGTTATCGGGCCATGCAGCCATTTGAATGAAATTATTTTCCATTATTAAGCGGAAGGATTGTACTTTCAAATAAAAATAGAAATTTAAGAAAATATTCAGTAGTTTTTTTATAGCATTTAAAAAAAAACTTATTTGGCGGACCCATTAGTTATTTAATAATTTATAAAATATGGTTTTCCTAGAAAGGTATTACCATAATCCTGCACGGATTGTGATAGCCCTTGCTTACGCCCCTCCCTTCACGGAAATGGATGGTGCAGAGTCCCTATAATATTTATCAAACTTATCCTTGCTTTGGGTGATGTTTTTTGTTTCCCAAAAAAATAATTCTCTTTTTCTATTTTCTTCTCAAAACGCGAGGCAGTCTGCTGCTAACGGCAGCCAAATAAAAACTTGTTCAAATTTTAGGAAGAGTCAACTGGCAGTTGACCAGGTAAGATATGTTTTAGTTAATGAGGTTCACAATAATTTTCCAACATGAAATATTTTTTAAATAATTTTTGCAAAAAAAATACAGCACTGATGATGAAAGTGTAGCGGCCTTCGAAAACAGTTGCTCTGCTCTACTGTGTAAGTTGAGTAATTAAGAACTGATGTTGAGTTTCCTTGTGCCTTGGGAATATTTATCATACCCATTTGAATTTAAAATAAATTTTCAAACAATTAGCCATAGAATTTAATATAAAAAAATATAATTTAACAAACGAAACAAAAATAGTATCGGTTAACATAAAAAAGTGCATGCTTCACCATGCACTTTTTTATTTAAACTTTTGCTGCAAAACTCCTCCGCCTACTCACCTGTCTATTAAATAGATTGAAAGATTTTGCATGACACAAAAGAGACCAACACAAAAATCAGCCAATGCCAAATTGGCTAAGAAGAAGTTGGTTATGGAACGTAGACGTCGGGATAACTTAACCACCAGTATCACTAGTAAATTGCCTGGAAAAGAAAATAAATAAAACGAATCGATTAAGAAAATGAAAATTAATGTATTTTCAAGTCATTAAAAGAAACTTATTTTAGTTATTAAGTCAATAAGAAGAAATAAATACAAACAGTTTTAATGGCAATGTCGCAGACATTTTTAATGGGTCGTCTAAAAGCATCAAACAGCAGTAAAACAAGGGATGATGATGTTAAAAAGTTTAAGGAGTTGAAAGATAAGCAAGCCTTGACGCACGTCAATGGTGGTAAATTAATTAACAGCAATATAAACTTAATTAATATTAATTATATTTTATTTGTAGATAAACTAAATTGATGTTTATCTTATGGCTATTGAAATTTTCTTATTGACTTACGATGGGGTTTAAATGGATTTAAATAAAAAACTAATTGATTGATGTGTCATTTCATCATATTGTGCAGCTGGCTTTAAGAAGACTGTTATTTAAATATTTATATGTTTACACTAATTTTGTATTAAGTTAGACATAAATTAATTTTTTGTGTTTTATTTTTATTTATTTTTTTTTTTTTAATATATTGTACGAAACCTCTTTTATAAGTAAGCGAAAAGGGAAAAAAGTGTACTTAGTGCGTTACTATTCAAGTAAAAAGAAAACAATCACTGAATCCAAAGCAACTCTGAGTCATCAATTTCAATGATAAACAAATGGTTTACTGAGTTGCGTTGTGTTGGTACGAACAAGTGAAAACGTACGTTCAAGTCGCCCAAAAGAAAACAGATCGCTAGAAATTATAGATAAAATTCAAGGAATAATTATAGACGATCAGAGCGAATTAAAATACGTGCATCACATTTTATATGAATTATTCGACATGAAAAAGCTATACGTGAGGTGAGTGCTGCCCATCCCCTATTATCAGGGAATTGAAAAAACTTATTATTTGAAATAAAAAATTTGGAAAAAGCCTGGGTTAAATATTTTGAAAAATAAAACCCTTATTTGTCGAAACCTAGTTTTATTCATAGAGTTAAAGAGCTATAAAACAGCCCTCGTATACAGTCGAGTTCGGTTAAACAGAAATGAGAAGTTACAAAAATTATATTCCGCTTATGCGAGAGCCATTTTTCATCATTTTCCATGTTAATAAGAAGCAGAGGACATGCATTCGACCTCCCAGTGTGCTAAGGCGTATACGTGTTATTGATGGCTGTGCTAAAAATAAATTATCATGTATACGCAGAGAGGTACTCCTCATAAATGAATGTTATGAAATGCATTCGAAATGAAATTTTATAGAAAAGTTGTTTTATAAAACAAAGACATTTAAAACAAAAGAAGTTCGAATATATAAAATCTGTTTTGGTTAAACAAATTCAGAATTTTTTAAATTTTTATATAAATCCAATATGAGGTTTTAGACTCAAACAGATGTGAGTTATATTTTGCAAAAATAAAATTTACCAGTACGAGAAATTTGAAAAACATAAACAGCTCATTATATTCGAATATACGAGAGCAGGTCAATAAGTCCTGCTTTCAAAAATCAATTTCTACACTGCTTCGACCTTCCCTAATGACTTTAAAATATCAAAATATTTTTTAATCTGTTAAAAGTGAAGGTCACATCATACAAATAAAAGTTTTAATGATTAGATGATTCAGAAGTCTTGTATTCTGAGTGATCGAATTATTCCCATATTAATTACATGACTTATTTGATGGCATGTAGCTTTTTTAAGGAATACTAATATTTTTTAAGTACATTTTAATGAAAATGAGCCGTTTCTACAGAGTATATCTTTCATCGCTGTTAAATAAATAAATTTTTTCTTTTACACTTTTTCTTTTTTCATTTCATATAAATTATCGCAGTTTTCGGTTTAGCGGAAGTACTTTTAATAATAATAAAAATATTTAATAATAGTTTAGCGATTTTTTTTTAATTAAACAGCATGTTTCTATCCAAAATAAATTTTATTACGAAACACATTTTTTAGTTAAAAATATTCACTGAAAAAAACTAAAATTGGGCACTTATATAGTTATTTTTATGTACCAAAAAAAGTAGATTTTCTAACCCGAATTTTTAATTTAAAAATTTTTAATACCAATTTTGTTCTGAGCGATATATGTTTAATTCACTGAAAAAAGAAACAAAATTGGGAATTTATATGTTTACTTTTATGTACCAAAAATATTTCGTTTTTCCAACTCTGGAGGCGAATTTTTATATGTTACCAATGCAATTCTTAGTGAGGTGTAACATAGTTTTACTGGACAAAAAAATTAAAATACTTAACCTTTTTGGTCACTTTCATGTACCATAAAATATTTCATTGTCCAACCCTGGAGTCGAAATTTTGATTTTTTTAGATTTCAACGCCAATTTTGTTCTTCCTGAATTATAAAACAGTTTTAATTAGAAAAAACAACAACGACAATTGTCTTTTTGGTTACTTTAATGCATAAAAAAAAATTTTAATATCCCAGCCCTGGAAGCCCAATTTTAATTTTTTTTACCAATGCTAATCTTCATTAGGTATAAATTCGTTTTATTTAAGAAAAACTTGGAATTTGCAACCATTTTGGTCTCTTCCATGTACTACATGTACCAAAAAAAATTTCAATTTCCCATCCCTGGAAGCTAAATTTTAATTTAAAAAAAATTTTTTTTTATCAATGCAAGTCTTCATGAGGTATAAAGTAGTTTTGTTTAAGAAAAACTCAAATTTTGTAACCATTTTGGTTATTACATGTACTACAAAATATTGCATGTACCAAAAAAAATTAAATTTTTCCAACCCTGGAAACGAAATTTAAATTTTTTTTTGTATGTTTTTTTTTATCAATGCAAGTCTTCATGAGGTATAAAGTAGTTTTGTTTAAGAAAAACTAAAATTTTGTAACCATTTTGGTTATTACATGTACTACAAAATATTGCATGTACCAAAAATAACTTTCATTTCCCAACCCTGGAAGCGAATTTTTAATTTTTTTGTTTTTTTTTTATCAGTGCAACGCTTCATGAGGTATAAAGTAGATTTATTTAAGAAAAATTTGAAATGTTTAACCATTTTGGTCTCTTTCATGTAATATATAATATTCCACTTGTCCAACCCTGGATTCGAAATTTTATTTTTAATTTTTGAATTTGTGATACCAAATTTTGTTTTTCCTAAATTATAAAATAGTTTAGTTAACAAAAAAAAACAATGTCAATTGCCTTTTTGGTTACTTTTAGGTATAAAAAAAATTTTAATTTCCCACCCCTGGAAGCGAAATTTTAATTTAAAAATTTTTTTTTACCAATGCAAATCGTCATGATGTATAAATAGGTTTTGTTAGAGAAAAACTTACACTTTTTAACAATTTTATTTACTACATGTACTACAAAATACGGAATGTGGCAAAAAAAAACTTTTACATTCCCATCCCTGGAAAAAAAATGTTATTTTTTTTAGCTTTTAATACCCCATTGAGGCTTCCCAAAGCACGAAATAGGTTTAATTTACAAACATTAAAAAAATAATTGATTTTTGGTATAAATTTTGCGTCGAGAAATAGGTGTAAGCTTCCCAGCTCAGGAACCATACTTCGGATCTTTCTGAATTTCAATAGCACTCTATTATTTCACATATATAAGCACTAAGCTCACTTCCAATCCAACGGTCCAAAAACGAAGTCTGTAGCTCTCTTGGGGGCTTAGGAAAACCGATTTCACGTACAGGCGGACGGACAGACGGACATCGCTCAATCGTCATCGCTATTCATAAGGATCCAGAATATATATACTTTATGGGGTCGCATTTGGATATCGATGATATTACACACGGAATGACAAACCTATATATACCCTTTCACTTTTTTGTAAAGGGTATAATAACATGACAGCATGGCACGACTCACACGTGATCTGTCCAAAAAAAAGGCTATTGAAAAAAGTATCTCTACTTGAATCACCCTTTATTTAGGTATAACTATTTAAGGAAATGTTCGAACAATTAATTGAATTTAATATGAAAATTATTACAATTAACTGCTCACATAATTAAATGTCTTTTACCAATATCTTTAGCTACTGAATACAGGCAATCGTCTGACATTAGAAATCTGATCACCAGCCACTTTATGTTCCATCATAAGCAGTAAAATATTTTGTTATTCCATTTAGAATGTGTGACACCTGACTGTGCTTTGGATGTGTTTAGTTTATTGAATTTATTGCAACTGAACTTATAAGAACATGTCATACAAATTCGAAGTATCACAGGGAACAACTTATCGATTGTTTGATATACGAAGTGCTTCTCGTATTGAATTAAAACACGTCAAACCATCACGAAAAAGTGGCATTTTCGGAATCATCACCTCCGATTTCAATTAAATTCAACACAAATATCATACACTATAAGAGTATAATTAAACAAAAAAAATTTGGCCCCAGATCCATTCGGGTTCCGAAATATGACGTCATAAAAGTTGTAATAAATGGTGAAAAATCACAAAACTCTCCTTGCAAAAAGCGATAGAACTTTTGAATTTCGTTTTTATACCCTCCAAAAAAGAATTTGGAGGGTATATTTTTACTTTGTCATTCCGTTTGTAACGCATCGAAATATCCATCTCAGACCCCATAAAGTATATATATTCTTGATCAATGATGAAATCTAAGACGAACTGAGCATGTCCGTCCGTCCGTCCGTCTGTGGAAATCACGATTCAGTCCAAACGAAAAGAGCTAGACTCTTGAAATTTGGCATAAATATATTTTAAAACTTAGAGCAGGTTAAGTTCGAAGATGGGCTAAATCGGGCAAGAGGAAAAAAAGTTCCCGTAAGAAGAACTAAACCAACCCAGAAAAAACAACATAATTTTTAAAGTTTTTTGGTTATTTTGTTAAGCAAATGATATATTTTTATGTCAAATACAGTCCAACGCCTTAAACTTGGAGTCATTAAATAAAATAAAAATATTGTTTGACCCCGCCCACTTCAGTGGGCGTTATTATAGGCAAAAATAGCATAAAAATTTAACAAATTGTTTTACTTAAGCCTACATTCCTTAAAAATAAAATTTTTAAGCTTTAATGACGGAGCTGAGACGAAACCTGGTACTACTCTGCCCTACCCCCTCCTTCCCCTTCGCCCCCTAAATGACCCTATCAAAAAAAAGAAATTTTAATTTTGTATATAATTATCCCAAGCATTTATTTTTAGAGTTTAATGACTGCCGATTTCTGCCCTAGCCCCCCTCCGCTTCTTCCTTTGCCCCCTAAATGACCCTACCAAAAAAAAAAAAATTTTTTTTTTAAATTTTGTATATAATCATCCCAAGCATTTATCTTTAGAGTTTTATGACTGCCTGTTGCTGCCCTACCCGCTCCTCCCCCTTTGCCCGCTAAATGACCCTATCAAAAAAAAGAAATTTTAATTTTGTATATAATTATCCCAAGCATTTATTTTTAGAGTTTAATGACAAAGGTGATATGTTTCCCCCGCAGCCCTTGCCAGAGCGACCCCGCCAAAATACAGTTTTTATACCCTCCAAAGAGAATTGTGATGAAGTCTAAGACGGTCTAGCAATGCCCATACGTTCGTCTGTGGAAAACATGATATTGCATATTTTTGAACCCCGCCCCCTTTAGTGGGCGTTGACGTACGATATTATATAAAGGAACTCTGTCCCACCAAGTTAAACATTTCAAATTCACTTACTAAATATTTGGAGGGTATTTAAGATTCGACCCGGTCGAATATAACGTTTTTACTTGTTTTGGTATCGTTTTAAAGGTGAAAGTACACCCTATAAAATGATATGCAAATTGCGGTTTTTTAAGAAAAGGTCAAAGGTTATTTTTTGGGGTCTTGAGTTCGAAGGTCTACATCTGAAAAAGTATATATTTTTTAAAATTCTTAAAAAAATATATGTCAAGTATTAGACCCTATTCTACATTTCCAAAAAATTTAAAGGTGGAGACTCGATTGGTGTCAGAGTTATAGACCAGAACGTGATCCTAAATATGTTTTGTGTTCATACTTAATTGATTGTTTGTTTTGCATAAGCTGAAATATGTATATTACGGCGTCTCGAAAAACAAACTTCGCCGTACACCACCGAACATAAGCAAGGGGATTTTGAAAATAATTTTTTTTTCTTTTTGCCGAAAGTAGGGATCCCCAAAATACATTTTTCATTATATCTTCTACATATATAGTCGGATCTCAAAGAGTAATATGTCGATGTTTTTGTCTTGAGGAGGCCAATGGTTTGCTTTAATAGTCATTGGCCTCAAATATACCGTTCTTGTATTTACCCACCAGATTTTAGTTGTTTCCACCTAAATGTGCCACCCTAATATCAGAAAATTAAAGGTCGCAAAAAATCATTAAATTTTTGCTAAGGAAGTTTTTCAATAATTCCAAAAGAACTATTAAAAAAAGATATATAAATTTTTTTTTTTTGCCGAACGTAGGGGTAGCTTTTTTATCATATCTTCGATATATACAACTTCTTGATGCGTCATTTGTCAGACGACGTACAACAGGTCCTTTGGCCGTCCATAGAAAATAACGCGTACTTTTTCCACCCCGACAATGTTTTGTTATCGATGATAACAGACCAAAATCCGCTACTACGTTCAGATGGTTATGCTAAGATTTTATCAGCTCGATTTTTTTAGCTGCATGAGAACTTAAATGACAATATAGAGAAATATTGTTGGAGTTATTTTTATTATAATCTGGTAGAAAATTTCAAGTTTTTAAATACCAGTTGCAGGTTCCATTCTGTCAATCAAATTTTTATCCCATATCCCCATAAATCTGACCATCAGATGACTTCAATGTTGGCTTCTAAAGGCTCTAGAGTTGCTATATTTCCAGCATAAAATAATAGCTTAACCCAGTCCCATAAAAATAATCCAGAGGCATTAAATCGCACGAGCGTGGTTTCCAGTAAACAGAAGAACTTTTGGGAATAAAATTGCCACCAAATTAATTTCGTAAGAAATTAATTGTTAATTCTACTGCGAGGCATGTTCAGCTTGCTGTTGGCTGAAGTAGTTAAATCGAGACCCTGAAGCGGAAATTCCCGAGTTCGCCTCCTTGCTCAGTCATGAATATAGTGTCGAATATCAGTATTGGGCGTCCGTCGGCCCAATAGCCAAAATTAGCCACTGAATATAATTAAAAATAAATCTCTATAATATCTTGATCTGTCTTCTCAGTACTATTCCCTACGGTGCAATGTCCTTGATATGTAGAGGTCATCAGCTTAGTGCTGGTCCTATTTAAAAAAAAAAAGTTAAGGCATATTATCATGAACTGATTCTTACTCACTTCCAAAGAAATCAGAATGGATTATAATTCAGCTTCGGTCCGCATATTTTTCATGTTTTTTATATAAAATTGTATTTTGATTTAAAATTATTCCTAGTCCTATATAACAATGTTTGTTGGGATATTATCATGCCAATGCATGATAGCATTGACTTTATATTGACTTTAATAGCTTTTAATATAATTTCTCTCGTAGTAGTTATAACACCGACTATAAGCGATTATGTCTGTGAAGGTGTTGTGTGACAAATTTTGTTGTGTGTGAATGAAAACAGTAATAGACAAGTTATAACACACACACACACACACAGACACACATACAGAGTGTGGGTTCTAATGTATTTTCGCTGTAATTGAATATTAAACTATAATAAAGTTAAGGTCAGGTGTTACAAATATTTTAGCGAACAATTTTAAAGTTCTATAGGGATATTGAGTTCGCTTACAGTAATAATCAAGACTCCAATGTTCAATGGCATTTTTCAATGTTAAAAGGAGACAAGAATAGTAAATTGAAGCTGAGGATTTATTGCCAACTGAGTTTTACCGAAAAAAAATTTCAAGTGATGATTAGATTTCTTCTTTTAGCCAATATAATATTATTTATTCTTTTCCTTAAAATCAGTTTTAATAATTTTATTATTCACTTTGAAAAATATTCTTATTAACACAAAAAAATATATTAAAAAAATTCTCAGTTTTTCTGCCAAAATCTGATAGAAATTTTATGAAAAATCAGGACAAAGTTGTCCAATATTTTTTCGTCCTCAAATCAGTTCCGATATGCAATTTTTGGCATGTCCTTAAGATCTCTCAGCGATTCGGGTTTTTTCCAGCTCAATTATAGCAAATGCTGCATACGGTGGCTGAGGCATGATTAAGTAATTCGTAAGGGATCTCAAAGTACTTTTTTTTGTGGTAAAATTCAACAATTTTGGGGCCAACTCAACTGCCACAAGCTCCATGAAAAAATTTCCAAAAAAATTGCTTAAGCCTTACGATATGCAAACGTTCTCAGCATATCTTTAAATACTAATGCGATGATTATAATAATTATTATTTAATTAATTTTTTCCACTTTTTCGACATTCAGATAGTATTTTGATATGCTGGGGCTTCCAGCACTGACTTCGGCATTCATATCTTCCCGACCTTCCTTGAAAAAGTAGCTGCTACCACTTTTAAAAATATTTTTCTGGCCCAGAGTACAATCAACTAATGCCTGTGCCAACATTTCATTAAAAACATATTCCATATTTTTACACAAAATATTGATGAAAATTTTTCGATAAATTTTTTCCGACAACAGGAAATCTCTGGATATATAAAAGATTTTTAGCTTTTCTGATTCTCATGCACAAGTTAAAGCTGCCAAAAAGCAGAAATTATCCAGAAGGAAAACTGGGGATGAGTGTATACCCAAGTCACCACTTTGTCTACTATTTTGGTGACTGTTTGGAGACATTGTCAATTTTCATATTCTTGCCAGAAAACTGCAAAACTTCACAATTTAGGCATTTTCATTACCGACATCTCTATTTCTGAAAAATATCAAAAGTAAAGAATAGAATTAGTAGAATATACTAGAGAGTCACTGGTTCCAATGTCTACATATGGCCCCAAAAGAACTAGTTAGCTTATAGTGCCAATGTCAGTAGTGGATTTTTAATGACAAGCCCTTGTTAAATGTCTATAGTAAATTACATTTTCTGGGGTATTGCAAGACACTAGTACTGGTGACTGTGTCAAGAGTAAGTCAGTACAGTTTCACTATTGATATTTCCTGTAGGGTATGAACATTCTCATATGATCGAGACAAGAGTAGCAAAACATAAAATTAAAAACGCTAATCGAATGTAGCAAAGCAATTATAAAACTTAACTTATTTTTAGAACAGACCTCGTGAAATTTAACTTATTTCTTGAACAGACCTCGTATATGACAAAAAAATTTAAACCTTCTAATTTTCAAAACTTCTGTCATTTTAATCAAGGCGTCATGATGAAACTCTTTTAATTCTTATATCATCCATATCCCTAAATAAAATATCCATAAATTTTGAAATCGCTTTAGCATTTATTCCAAAAAACATGGAAACTTTTTTCAGTAAAAAAAAATTGCAAAATAAATAAAACAAACATTTGAATATCTTCACAAAACCACTACAAGCATAAAAGGTTGTTCCGCTGCCATAACATGAAACTGTTTAACTGCCAACGGCAGAGAAGGAGGTCAACGCGATTTTAATTCTACAAATGCCCATACAAACACAATTAAGCAGAGTATAAAATAATAAGCCAGAACATAAATAACAACCGTAACAAAATTTTCCAGGCTATTTATGGCACTTAAGCTCGCAACACCCAAAACATCAAAATAATAAAATGACTAAATTCGATTCTAAACACGTGACATTAAATGAGCAGTAAAAGCCAAAGTGCGTTATAAAACAAAGGCTGCTGTTTACAACATGGAGACACATGCACACCACATACAACAAATAAAATCAAAAGTAAAATAAAAAGGGAAATCTAACCCAGCATTTGGATTTTAACAAGCAGATAAAATACGAGTGTAACAAATGGTCAGAGGTCATTGTTTTCATTAAATTTAAAAAGATAAACATATGAGAAATACTCGTGGCACAACATAAATTTATTTAAAACAGGAAATTATTTATTATATATGCTTTAATAATAAAGGGTCCCTCACTTTTTTTTTATCTTGGACCAGCACTCAGGGGATGGCTCCTATATATGCAATGCACTGCGCCGGAACTGAAAACGAGGGGATAGCATTGAGGTGACAGATTAGGAAAAATGAGAAGAGTAAATTTTTAGGCAAATTTTTCCACGCAGTCGAAGGATAAATGCCAACAAATTTTTGGTCAGCGACTATAAGGTATTGCAGTGCCTTTTCAGCTGATCTGTGTGCACATTTCTTTGTCTTCTTAATAATTTAACAGTATTTAATATTTAATAAAATAGACAAAAAAAATTTACACTTTTACTTGACTTGAAACACTTTTAAAGAAATTAAATCACATAAAGTGACTGATACCAAATTATTAAAAGCCACAAATAGTTTTACATTTTATCACTAATGAAAATAAAAATTCAATTTAAAAATAATAATGACTACAACGACTTTAACCAACTTTTTGACATTTTAGGTAAACACAAAAAAATAATTAAGGTACGTTCACACTTATCAAATATTTGCCCGGAAAAGCGTAACCACTAAATACTAATTCAAAATATTTTTGTTCAGATACGTGTTTATTAATTAAAACAGTTTCATACAAGACTAGTAGACAGTATCAGGAATCCAATATTATTGGAAACTATTTAACTCAACAAACAGTTTTTTGAATTAAAAAGTTTTTTCTTAGTGTTTAGTGGTTACGCTTTTTTGGTCAAATATTTGATAAGTGTGAACGTACCTTTAGAGCATAAAATATTCCCCTGCCCTAATGCTGCCATCTGGTTAAAAACGCTTTATCACGATTATACTAACGGACGAAGTTCTCTATGAACTTTGAAATGGCTCGATCTTCGAAGTAAATTTCCATAATTTGGCAGGAGTATTCTGGCGTTAAGCAACTCATGATGACTTGCCAAACTATAACAAAAAATAATTCTATGTTGTTTTGATATCCAACAGTGACAGAAGAAAAGTTACTTGGGCTTTTAAATTCACTTACTATGAATTTATTTTGTTCTAGAAACATTTATGAATAGTTTTCAAAAACGAATAATTAATTAATACACGATTGGTTAACAAAGTGGTAAAATGTTTCAATTACAGAAATTTTGCTTTTTTAAAAAGGCACTGTGGAATATTTTAAAAATCACTATAAATAATCATTTAAAACAAAAAAATTAACCAACTATCACCACTTGAAACAGTCGAAAAATTTAACAAAGAACGCTGATGAGATGGCGTAGCGGCCTCGAAATCAGTACTGATCCGTTCTGCTGGTTTAATGACTATGAAAAATATTCTTAATATTCCACTCTCAAAAAATAAATAGAATGTAATCACGTTCATTTATTAAAAAAATAAAAATAAAAAATAATTTGCAGTTTCGCAGCTTTGAACTTATAGCCTGTTGAGAAAATTAACATCCTGTAATACAAATAAAGGTTCACTATTAAAATATAAATTCATACATAATATAAAAAAAAATTTTATTAAATAATATTTCACGTATTTAGAAAGTTTCCGAAAAAAACACTAAAATGTTTAAGTTCGATTTACAGGGGAGATTCTGTTAAACATTCCTATAACAAATGAAGCTGTTTTTCTTTTTTTTCTAATTTAAATTCAGATACAATTTTTGTATACATTTTTAACATTTAATGAATATTTATGTAAATAATAAATTCACTGTGTAAATAGGCATTAAAATAAACGTTCTTTGTTTCATATTGTATGCCCTCCATATAAATCACACTTTTTAAATTATCTTAACTGAAATTGTATTTCATAATAATTTACATTGTTATCTTTTTCTTTTTTCATATAAAAATAGTAAGAAAGAAAAACAAGTAAGAACGTTATATGCTCACGGGTTGAATCTGAAATACCCATTAAATATTTAATAAATAAATTGCAAGTGTTTAACCTGCTGAATGGGACTGCCTTTAATGGTGTTTTCTTTTCTGGAAAACATGTAACATTGTTTCACTTTATTTCTTAAAATTTGCAGTTAGATGGAGTTTTAAGACACAAATTAATTTTCGTAAGGGATGACAGTTTATTTTCTAATAAATTCACTATTTTGAAATTATATAATAGTGCCATTTTCCATGAAAAGTGCACAAAATGTTGCACTCTTTTACAAAAAAGAAAACCACATAAGACATTTCTGTGCGAAATTTTAAAACTCCATTTTGATAGGATCACTTCGGGAAGGGCCTTGGGGAGACGTCTCTTTTTTTGTCGTAAAAATTTAAAAAGTAAATTTTTGGCATAATTAAGTGTAGAAAAAAAATTTTTTTTTTTTTGGAACGAAGTTCCTTATGGGACGATGCGGAGGGGTAGCTTAACGTCCGTAACGTAAGATTTTTTGTTTCCAAATCAATGTGTAAGACGTATGAGTAATACGATTCCATACAAACAAATATTAATCATACGCAGACGTGCCGTGACAGAATTCAATTTCGTTTGGGAACAAAATTGATTCTGTGTTTTCGTTGGTGGTCGGCGAAAAAAAAATCATAATTAAAAATGTATACCCGAATAATTATTTTCTTTATACCTCGAATAGAACTTAAAATTAATATTTTTATAATAAGGATCTTCGTTCCTATCCGGTTACCCACGACACCACACATATATTTTTTTATGGGGTCATTGAGAGTGCAATGGTGGGTGAAGGGTTAAGGCAGGAGGTGGTTTGATAATATTTGATTTGTTTAAATTGTAGGCTTAACCCATTTCGTCCCAGTGTTCGATTTTACGAACAGTAAATTTCAAGCACTTAAATTTTTTTTTCTGTTTTCATAAAGACCAACCAAATAAAACGTATTTGAAATCTGTTTTAAGAAAATTTTGTATGAAAAAATTTGATGAAAATACATTTCAAACTCATTTTAAATTTTATGAATACCGGGGTAAGAACATATATCTTTTAATGAAATTTTTTTAAAAAATTTTTAATGAAAATTTAAAAAAAAAAAAAATTTTTTTAAATATTTAAAAAAAAAAAAAATTTTTAAATATTTAAAAAAAATTCGGACATTTGATTCGTATTTTCTGGACCCAAATAACCATTTAATTACGAAGTTTTATAAACTTATTCCAAAAACAAATCTCTGGGACGATATGGGTTAAGTAGTAGAATTTGTTAAATATTTTCACAATTTTCCCATGTAATATGTTAGTTCAACGCCCACTAAAGGAGGCGGGGTCCAAAATTTACTTTTTCTGATTTTCTGGCTTCAAGTTCAATGTTTTAGATATTTTTTGACATAAAAATATATATTTTGCTTAACAAAATTACAGAAAAAAATGCTGAAAATTATGTTGTTTTGTCAGACGTTGGTTTAGTTTTTCGTAGGGGAACTTCTTTTCCCTCTGGCCTGATTGAGCCCATTTTACAAATATAACCTGTGCTATCCTCCAAGATGTGTTTATGCCAAATTTCCAGCGTCTAGCTTTTTTCGTTTGGACTGTATCATGATTTCCATAGACGTAGAGAAAGACGGGCGGGTGGTCGGACGGACGTAACTGGCTAGATCGTCTTAGATTTCATCACTGATCTAGAATACATATACTTTATGGATATTTCTCTGCGTTACATACGCAATGACAAAGTGAATATACCCTACAATTCTTTTTTGCATGGTTTAAAAACCCTTTTTGGAGGTTATAAAAACCCTTTGCCTAGCGTGTGTGTACATTTGACTAATTTCGTCGTATTATAGCAGCTTTAACATCAAAATTGCTGTTTCCTTTTTTTTCTCGCTCCTTTTACCAATTTATTTCGTTGTACGTATCACATAACAACACCATAATCCCTTATTTTATAACGTACTTTCATTTTACTGCCGATATCATGTCACGTGTTAATTTTTTCTGAATGCTTTCATTTTGTAATCCCAGGCAGCAGAAACAGTGTAACAGTTTTGTTATTATACCCTTCACAAAAAAGTGAAAGGGTATATATAGGTTTGTCATTCCGTGTGTAATTTCTTCGATATGCACATGGGACCCCATAAAGTATATATATTCTGGATCCTTATGAATAGCGATGACGATTGAGCGATGTCCGTCTGTCCGTCTGTCCGTCCGTCTGTACGTGAAATCGGTTTTCCCAAGCTCCCAGAAGAGCTAGAGACTTCGTTCTTGGACCGTTGGATTGGAAATGAACAGGCTGCTATTGAAATTCAGAAAGATCCGAAGTATGGTTCCAGAGCTTACACCTATTTCTCGACGCAAAATTTTTACCAAAAATCAATTATTTTTTTTAATGTTTGTAAATTAAACCTATTTCGTGCTTTAGGGAGCCTCAATGGTCTATTAAAAACTAAAAAAATAAAAAAAAATTTCCAGGGATGGGAAATAAAAAAATTTTTTTTCGGCTTATTCCGTATTTTGTAGTACATGTAGTATCTAAAATTGTTAAAAATTTTAAGTTTTTCTTTAACAAAACCACTTTATACGTCATGAAGATTTGCATTGGCAAAAAAAAAATTTTGTTTTTAAATTCAAATTTTACTTCCAGGGTTGGGAAATTGCATTGTTTTTATAAGTGAAAGTAATGAAACAGGTCTAGCCAAGCCCCCAGAAGAGATAGAGACTTCATTCTTGGACCGTTGGATTGGAAATGAACTTAAATAGAGTGGTGTTAAAATTCAGATAGATCCGAACTATGGTTCCAGAGCTGGGAAGCTTGCACCTATTTCCCGACGCTAAATTTATACCAAAAATAATTTATTTTTTTTAATGTTTGCAAACTAAACCTATTTCGTGCTTTGGGAAGTCTCAATGGTGTATTAAAAACTAAAAATATAAAAAAAAATGTTCAGGGATGGGAAATAAAAATTTTTTTTTCGGCCCATTCCGTATTTTGTAGTACATGTAGTAACTAAAATTGTTAAAAATGTTAAGTTTTTCTTTAACAAAACCTTTTTATACGTCATGAAGATTTGCATTGGCAAAAAGAAAAGAAAATTTTAGATTCAAATTTTGCTTCCAGGGGTGGGAAATTGAATTTTTTTTATACATGCAAGTAATCAAACAGGCAATCGATGTTGTTGTTTTTTGTTTTTTGCCAACTAAAACAGTCGTATAATTTAGGAAGAACAAAATTGGTATCAAAAATTCAAAAATAAAAAATAAAATTTCGAATCCAGGGATGGACAAGTGCAATATTTTATGGTACATGAGAGTTACCAAAATGGTAAAAAATTTGCAATTTTTTTTAAATAAAACTACTTTATACTTCAAGAAGCATTGCACTGATAAAAAAAACAAACAAAAAAAATTTAAATTTCGTTTCCAGGGTTAGAAAAATTAAATTTTTTTTGGTACATGCAATATTTTGTAGTACATGTAATAACCAAAATGGTTGCAAAATTCGACTTTTTCTTAAACAAAACTACTTTATACCTCATGAAGATTTGCATTGATAAAGAAAATTTTAAAAAATTTAAATTTCGCTTCCAGGGTTAGGAAATTGAAATTTTTTTAAACATAAATGTAACCAAAAAGGCAATTGACGTTGTTTTTTTTGCTAATTAGAGCTGTTTTATAATTCAGGAAGAACAAATTTGGTATTAAAATCTTAAAAATCAAAATTTCGACTCCAGGTTTGGACATATGATATATTTTATGGTACGTGAAAGTGACCAAAAAGTTTAAAAATAGTATTTTTTTTTGTCAACTAAAGCTATGTTACGCCTCACTAAGAATTGCATTGGTAAAAAAATAAAAATTCGCTTCCAGAGTTGGAAAATCGAAATATTTTTCGTACATAATAGTACATACATAAATTAAAAATTTTGTGTTTTTAGTGAATTAAAGCTATTTTATATATCAGAAAAAATTAGATTAGTATTAAAAAATTAAGAATTCGGTTCCAGGGTTAGGAAGTTGACATTTTCTGATTCATAAAATCAGCCATTTTATTTGTTATTTTTGATTTTTATGATGAATTATACATACTTTATTTATCAGAAAGAAGTAATCTGGTATTAAAAACCAACAACATTAAAAACCAAAGACGATTCTACGGTTGGACAATTAGAACTTTTTGGCAGGGCTGTGGAGTCGTGAAAAAATAGTTGCGACTCCGACTCCGACTCCAGCCGCCGAAATTTTTAAAGTACGACTCCGACTCCGACTCCGACTTCAACTCCAATGCTAAATGTATATGAACCTTAGGGTATCCCGATAATTGAATCAAGAAATGTTTAACAACTTTTTTTGAGGGTACTTATGGACCTCTAAACGCGATTGAAGTTTGGGATTTCGCGAAAAAACATAAAAATAAATATAACAAAATAAAGCTGAATCAAAAGTTGTTTGTTTTTTACAAAATATGTCTGTATTGTTTGGTAAAATAGTGGTCATTAAAAGAAAATTTACAAACAAATTTTAGTGTACTTGGGAGAGAACGTTAATGCTTTTGTTTGCTTCGGTTTCTTCTCAATCATGAGAAAATAAAAGCACAAGTTTATGAGTGACAAATAGGGTTAATGTTGAAGTTTTTGAAAAAGGAGCAAAATAGTCGTTTTTTTTAAACGAAAAGTCTCACATTTTTACGTTTTTATTATTCCAACACACAACAAAAAATCAACAAAATTAATAATTCAAATTAAATAAACTAAATAATAATTCATTAAAAAGATTAAGTCAATTTCAGTAAAAAGGCAAATATTTGAAAATAGAAAATATTTAAAAAAAAATTCGCAGAATTTTTATTATGAAAAATATTTAAAAAATTCTTTGTCGGAGTCGGAGTCGCGACTTTTTTTAGCGACTCCGACTCCGACTCCGGCAAAAACAGTGCAACTCCGACTCTTCGACTCCGACTCCGACTCCACAGCCCTGCTTTTTGGGGTACATGAAACGGATTTTTTGTTTTGTTTGTAAATTAAATATATATAATATTTTCGAAAGACGTTCATAGGTATTAGATATAAGAGAAGCCAAAAATTTAGCTTCCTAGCCGAAAAATTTAAACGTTTTCTTAAATATAAAAGTAACCGATAACATTATTTTGATATTTTAATTAAACCTACTTTCTGTTTTGGCAAGAAAGAAAGAAAGAAGAATTACATCTGTGAAGGGTATATAAGATTCGGCACAGCCGAATATAGCGCTTTTACTTGTTTTTATTCCGGCTTATCATCTAAGGCAGCGTTTAATTATGAGCTTCGATAAGTGTGCCGACTGCATGTACGCTATTAGCAGTGAAACATTTTCCTGTTATGCAAATAAGCTTTGAAGCTTATAGCGGTTGTTGTGAAAGTACTCAAAGGATTGTGTTCTTTTCTACAGTTTGTCAGGCAAAAATTTTTGTAATACAAAAAAAAATTTACTATATTTTTTTTTGGAAAAATAGTTAAGATGCTTAAATGATTTGTCGTCGTTTATGCCAATAGAATCGTTTGTATGTAATTTGCAAACATTTCATTTGCTTGTATAACTATTGGTATTCTAGTCAATTTTTTTAATGAAAATGTTATAAGAGTTTTGTTCACTTGCACAACCTTCAACAAAGTCTAAAGCACTGAATATGAGGTAATCATACATTTTCCTTTAGAAAATTGTTTTGAAAAATCAGTAAAAAAAAGAAAACAAAATTAAAGGGCCATTTTCCAAAACTATAAATTAAACTTCGAAATGGCTTTAAGACAACAACGCATGTTATTCAATAGCTCATTAATATTTTACTATTTTAATTGTAATTTGTAGTTTTCAGAAACCTGCACCCGGTATTTAAGTTTCGGATAGGTTTTTAATTAACTTTTCAACAGAAGCAAAAGAAAACATTTTACAAATATATTCCTCATTCTACTTTACATATGACATAGTATGAAAAATATTTTAAACAAAATATTTCTTCATATCGGAAATGTACAACAACAATCCCACAATAGTGCAAGAGCTTAAAACCACCATTATCTAGCAGATATCAACCATTTACAATAATTTGTTGAAAAACATGAGTGATAATTTCGACAAAAGTTTGGCCGTCATAAATTTTTAATTTGAACTGAATTAAAAATGTTTCTAATGTCTGAAGAAAAGTCTTGTCTTTAATAAAATTAAAACTATAACTCAGTATCGCACACCCTTTAGAAAATTACATGCATTTTTGATTGAGTTAATATTCTTTTCAATTGCACAATTATCTTCCTATTCACATATACAAAATTTAGTCAATTTTGACCATAGAGATATTTTGAGATCGAGGGATAACATAGGGTGGAATTTCTTTTTGGAATTGATCCTATTAAGTGGTGAAGGGTGGTCGAAAATTTGTAAAATACGAAATTATTAAACTGATAACCATGAACATTATTAGAATTTACTTTTGGCAATGCACTTTTCATACTGACTAACACTTTTTATAATGACTTGCACTTTATATGATGACTTGCACATTTTATGACGACTTGCACTTTTTATGATGTCTTCCACTTTTTGAGATGACTTGCACTTTTAATGATGACTTGCACTTTTTATAATGACTTGCACTTTTTATGATGACTTGCACTTTTTATGATGACTTGCACTTTTCATGACGATTTGCACTTTTTATGACGTCTTCCACTTTTTGTGATGACTTGCACTTTTTATAATGACTTGCACTTTTCAGAATGACTTGCACTTTTTACTTGCACTTTTTATAATGACTTGCACTTTTTATGATGACTTGCACTTTTTATGACGATTTGCACCTTTTTTGATGTCTTCCACTTTTTGTGATGACTTACACTTTTAATGATGACTTGCACTTTTTATAATGACTTGCACTTTTTATAATGACTTGCACTTTTTATAATGACTTGCACTTTTTACTTGCACTTTTTATAATAACTTGCACTTCTTATGATGACTTGCACTTTTTATAATGTCATGCACGTTTTATGATGACCTGCACTTTTTATGATGACTTGTATTTTTTATGATGACTTGCGCTTTTTATGATGACTTGTACTTTTTATGATGACTTGCTCTTCTTATAATTTTTATAATAATTGAAGTTTTTATAGTGACTTGCACTTTTTATGACAACTTACACTTTTTATGATGACTTGCAGTTATTATAATTTTTATAGTAATTGAAGTTTTTATAATTACTTGCACTTTTCAGAATGACTTCCACATTTTATGATAACTTGCACTTTTTATAATGTCTTGCACGTTTTATGATAACTTGCACTTTTTATGATAACTTGCACTTTTTATGATGACCTGCATTTTTTATGATGACTTGCACTTTTTATGATAACTTGCACTTTTTATGATAACTTGCACTTTATGATGACCTGCATTTTTTATGATGACATGCACTTTTTATAATAACCTGCACTTTTTATGATGACTTGTACTTTTTATGATGACTTGCACTTCTTATAATTTTTATAATAATTGAAGTTTTTATAATGACTTCCACTTTTCAGAATGTCTTCCAATTTTTATGATGACTTGCAGTTTTTATAATGGCTTTCACTTTTTATAATGACTTGCATGTTTTATGATGACTTGCACTATTTATAATTACTTGCACTTTGTATATTGACTTGCACTTTTTATGATAACTTGCACTTTTTATGATAACTTGCACTTTTTATGAAAGTCATCATATGACTTGTACTTTTTATAATTTTCATAATGATTGAAGTTTTTATAATGACTTGCACTTTTCAGAATGTCTTCCACTTTTTATGATGATTTGCACCTTTTATGATGACTGGCACTTTTTATAATTACTTGCACTTTTCAAAATGACTTTCTTTATTTTGAGATCCGAGGTATAACACAGGGCGGATTTTTTGTTTGTTATAGCTAGCTAATAATAAATTTAATGTCAATAATTTAACTTCAACATGGCCGGATATATTTTGTTTATGGTTATTTCCACTGTTCTCATAATTTAGGTGCTAAGTCTCCATTAAGTTTGTTCAATGCGTTATGTTTTGCTTAATAAACACATTTTTTTGCAGTGTTGCATATTTAATTTTATTCAATATTATAACAATTTGTTGTTTATTGAACTATAACTGTTTAAAATTTTATATAGCTAATTGAGCTCAATAATGCAGTTTACTACTATAAACTCAACTAAGGTGTATGTCTGAACTCCACTAAATCTTTACTGAATCACAATAAATTGTTGATTGGATTATGGATCGATTTCGTGGCTAGCGTCAAAGCATAAACATAAACTTCTTAGGTCACTGTGTTAACATATTGTTAGGCAAATGAAATTATATAAATCCTGGCCAAAACTTTATACTCTCAATAGGAGTAAAAAATATTCGAAAAAAATATCACCTCGACAGTATTTTTCGATATTTTATGCTGCATCAAATTGTCTAAATTTAATATACCAGTTGAATTAAGTTGATATGCTATGCTTCAGTTTCTCGTTTGTTTTTTTCCTCCACATCTATAAATCAACCAACAATAAAATAGCTCTTTAAGTGGTTTTATTCTTTGATAATTTCTCATGTGTTACTTTTTTTTTTGCAACTCGTTAAATGGTTCATTTCATTTTAAGTGTTTTTTGGATTTTGGGTAATTTTTTATACAAACATTTTGTTTTTGCTGTCTGGCAGGCTATTAATATGTTACAGTCTGACAGCCATAAAGTGATGATTGTTTTTATGGCTTTTATTTTGACGGCTTATGTTTATGTGTATTTATTTACTTCAGCAACCATTAATTTTAATGCATCTGAAGTATCAAAAGAAAATAGTTTTATTTTGCTTGGCTTATATTTATCTGTATGCTATTACGAAAAAAATGCGATATTGATTGAGTATTTGTTTAAGCATAAAAAGCAGATATAAATATGTAGTATATGTTACATAAATAAATTTTATATAAATAAATTTTATATATAAAATAATTGGATAGAGTTTGAAAAAAAATTTCCTCAACTTTAATATAATTTTCTTTTTTCTGACGAGTTTTCAATTATTTCTTTACAGTGAATGGAACAAATCCTTCTGTGCTGATACATTTAGTGTAAATTCAGAAGTAGGAAACAGAGAGCTGCAACAAGGATGATCGGGGTGCCTAAATGACGAGTAGGTATTTATAATTAATTATGCATATGATATTACAAGTTTAAAAACCAAATGAGAAAACATCGATGGAACTAAATATATCGGTACCGGCGATAATTCACTGCCTTCTTCTTAATTTTTTTATACCCTCCAAAAAAGAATTTGGAGGGTATATTCACTTTGTCATTCCGTTTGTAAAGCATCGAAATATCCATCTCAGACCCCATAAAGTATATATATTCTTGATCAGTGATGAAATCTAAGACGATCTGAGTATGTCCGTCCGTCCGTCCGTCTGTGGAAATCACGATTCTGTCCAAACGAAAAGAGCTAGACTCTTGAAATTTGGCATAAATATATTTTAAAACTTAGAGCAGGTTAAGTTCGAAGATGGGCTAAATCGGGCAAGAGGGAAAAAAGTTCCCCTAAGAAGAACTAAACCAACCCAGAAAAAACAACATAAATTTTAAAGTTTTTTGGTTATTTTGTTAAGCAAATGATATATTTTTATGTCAAATATGGTCCAACGCCTTAAACTTGGAGCCATTAAATAAAATAAAAATATTTTTTGACCCCGCCCACTTCAGTGGGCGTTATTATAGGCAAAAATAGCATAAAAATTTAACAAATTGTTTTACTTAAGCCTACATTCCTTAAAAATAACACTTTTAAGCTTTAATGACGAAGCTGAGACTAAACCTGGTACTACTCTGCCCTACCCCCTCCTTCCCCTTCGCCCCCTAAATGGCCCTACCAAAAAAAAAAAATTTTTTTAAATTTTGTATATAATCATCCCAAGCATTTATCTTTAGAGTTTTATGACCGCCGATTTCTGCCCTACCTCCCCCCCCCCCACCTGTTCCTTTGCCCCCTAAATGACCCTACCAAAAAAAAAAAAAATTTTTTTTTTAAATTTTGTATATTATCATCCCAAGCATTTATCTTTAGAGTTTTATTCTGCCCTACCCACCCCCCCCCCGCTTCTTCCTTTGCCCCCTAAATGACCCTACCAAAAAAAAATTTTTTTTTTTAAATTTTGTATATAATCATCCCAAGCATTTATCTTTAGAGTTTTATGACTGCCTGTTGCTGCCCTACCCCCACCTCCCCCTTTGCCCGCTAAATGACCCTATCAAAAAAAGAAATTTTAATTTTGTATATAATTATCCCAAGCATTTATTTTTAGAGTTTAATGACAAAGGTGAATTGTTTCCCCCACAGCCCTTGCCAGAGCGACCCCGCCAAAATACAGTTTTTATAGCCTCCAAAGAGAATTGTGATGAAGTCTAAGACGGTCTAGCAATGCCCATACGTTCGTCTGTGCATGATATTGCATATTTTTGAACCCCGCCCCCTTTAGTGGGCGTTGACGTACGATATTATATAAAGGAACTCTGTCCCACCAAGTTAAACATTTCAAATTCACTTACTAAATATTTGGAGGGTATTTAAGATTCGACCCGGTCGAATATAACGTTTTTACTTGTTTTTATATTTTTTAGAACCAACACACAATGACCCCAGGTATAAAGAGAGTCGTAAATGAGAGTCGTAATTGACTCGATATTGATTTAACTACTTAGCATGATAATAACTTTTATTATTAACATTTCTTTTACTGCACAAATAATTTTTATACCCTTTAATGAAATATTTTGTTACATAATTTTTATTATATTGTACATGGATATTTACATAATATGTCTCCATTATATATCTTATTTGTATGTACAATATTAATTTATTGGCGATGATATTTATTTTTGTTTATGCAGCCAATTTGCTATGGTCCTCTGACTATAAATATTTTTGCATATTATATGGGTTTCTTTACTCAAATTTTATTTACGCATAAATAATTGTTCTTTATGGCAACATTTTTTATTGCCAAGTCATAAATAAGAAACATATGAATGATTTCTTTACCAAAATGTATTACACTAGGTAACAATAGTTTGATGGCACTTGAAAATTTTTTATTAAACAATTAGTTTTCAAGGAAGGGTAATAGTCTCCCTTGCCCTATGTCTACAAGATTTTGCTGGATTTTTAGGAATTTCCTAAGAATTGCCCACTTCGAACTTAGCTATCTTTACAATTCCGATATAATGTGTGTTCACTTGTTTTTATAAGAGAATAAATTTGGTGAAACAGCTTAGCTCTATCACTTCTCCGTGTGTATGGATCGCCCCTTAGAAAGCAATATAGCAGCATTTTCATACAAAAATCGCTGGGGGAAAAATGTGTATGAGAAACTTCAATATAGAAATATTTATCACTCATACGTCCCGTTGCCACCAAATAAATGCCCAAACTGAGACTAATAGCGATTTCTTTTCATGGAAAATATGTAACATTTTGTCACTTTTTATTCTAAAAAATAAAATACAACTAGACACAATTTTAAGGTAAATTACATTTTCATAAGGGATGGTAAATTACATTTCATGATAAATTCACTATTTTCAAATGCCATAATGTTACCATTTTCCATTGAAAAGTGCAAAAAATTTTGCATTCTTTTTTACAAAAGCAAACAACATAAATGTTATTACAGTCAAATTCGGGCAACCGCATCTTGTTTAATTGAAAAAAATCGCGCAATTAATATTAAATATTTTTTGTATATTAATTTTGACCGATTCCCAAGAATATTTTTATTGTTTTTTCAATTTTATTTTGTTTAATTTTTTTTAACAGAAAATCCATTTCATCGAAAAAGTGCAATAGGTTATTAAGTTGGTGTGTTAACATTAATATTTCCATAAACCTCTTATTAAATTAATGCAAATGTTAAAAAATTAAACTTTAGTTATTCTAAGAAATGTTGGGTAACGATTACCTGATCATCAGCGTAAAACCAACTAAAAACCCTAAACTAATCCTTTTGAACTTTCAACGTCAAAAATTAGGGAGAAAATAATCAGCACGATTAAAGTTAAGCCCTGTTAAATTAAAAAAAATATTTTGTTGTTGCAATTTATTTAAAACAGTCAAAAAAATTTTAATTTACTGACAATGAAATTTTTTTCCCCTGAAACACGGCTGCTTTTCATTATAATATATTTAAATCAAGTGGAATAAAATTATTATACGTTGTAAAATTTGCATACGATAAAATATGTTATTATTTATTATTAGAAAATAGAAAAAAAGTTATTTTGAATAACCACCTCTTCTTCATTAATGAAGAAGTAATCCGATCACTCAAAGTGCAACAGCTTCGGATAGTGATATAAAAATAACTTTTATTTGTAGTATTCCAAACAATTATTTTACATTTTTGAGGCATTAAAAATTAAAAAAAAAACCTGATCAATTAGAAATGAGTCAAGTAGGAATTAGTTTTGATAATGTTGAATACTTTACTATAAAGAGAGACATCTGGATGTTATCTGAGCCTTCGGAGAATGATATTCATATTATGATTGTTAATAATAGCAATATTTATTTATTATTAAAAGAAATTTCGAGGCCAAGACATCATAGAAGAAAATATAGATGTGGAATAAAAACATTATGATCACTTAATAAATTTTATTAATCCTACTTCGTAAGCAGCTGGTAATCAAAATGTTTTAAGAACATATTTTGCATAAGATTTTGAATATATTGCGCTATCTATGTGTAGATATCAGTCAGATTTCCAATATTTTAAAATGTCTCTTAAGCGACCAAAATCAATTCACACCTGCTTGAGTCTAAAGGCTAGTACTCTATTTAAAATTTCATGTGAAATTCTGACAGAACCCATACAAAAAATATTCAATCGAAATATTTATGGAAAAATGTTGCTAAACTAGTACTCTGTTTTAATTATGAAAAACATTTGAAATAATATGAATGTTATTTATTTCGTACGATAATTTTTTGAAACTAACAATTTTCTCATTGAAAATGGAAAACATAATTTTATTAAAAAGGAAAACTGAAACTGAAATAACTGATGTTGCGCAACATTTTCCACAAATTCGAACAGAGTACTAGGCTTAACACCTCATATTGCTTTTATACAATAATTTTAAAAGTTTTAAAGTTTAACCAAAACAGATTTTATTTATTTGAACTTGTTTTATTTTTTAAATCGCTTATTAGTAGAACAAAGTTTTTGTAATACTCTATTTCCATTTTAAAGCGAATTCGATATTTGCACCATGAGTCCCCTCCCCTGCGTATACGTGATAATTTATTTCTAGCACAAAGATTAATAATGCGTATACGCCTCAGCATAGGAAGAGGTCGAAAGAAACTTTGTCCTCCTTCAGCTTATTATAATCGAGTCCGCTTTACTGGAAATAACCAGAACCCAATTTTTTCCCCTTATCCGATTTTTTCTATAAAACGTAGTGCGAATTACTAAAATTTGTTACAGTTAAGCGTACTGCTTAAAATCAGTAAAACATACACATGCATATGTGCAGATTTTGTTGTTGTTGAAATTTTTCACGAATTCCTCGAATATGTCTAGACACTTGCATTGACAATATAATAGAAAAATACAATAATGTACGTAAGAGGGAAAAGGACAAATACATATTGCCATTCAATACAAAACATGCACAATTTTTACAGCCTTAAGTTATGCAATCGATTTCTAATAAATTAATTTGTCATTGTTTATTTTTTTCACTAAAGCGAAATGAGTTTCATACAAAACGTAGTTGTGGGCTTGCTTTTGGTTTTCAGTAATACGATATTTTCAGTAAAGCGATGTTTCGCTAAAGCGAAGTGAATAAGACTAGCTGCGTTTAAAATCAGTGCGGGGATTTGTAACGCTTTCAGTAATCCGATTTTTTTCAATAAAGCGTGTTGCGCTAAAGCGGATTCGACTGTATTTCAATGGAGAGTGATGAAAAACGGCTCCCATTTAAACGGAACAAAATTTCTATCATTATTCCTTTTTCTTAAGCGAATTCTTTCAAATAAATTCAGCAAATTTTTCTCAAATAGTGATAAAACTCACAAAGTGAGATGTTTCACACAACAAAAATGTTATTTAAAAAACTTCTCTTTAATATTTTTCAGTAGTCCAAAGCCCACGAAGACATCAAAAAATTATTTCAAATAATATATTCTGTTACACAGTGTTATTACATTATGTTATAAAATTTTCGTAGTTTACCCAGACAAAATAATAAAAATATATATATATTTTTTTTTTTTCATTACAAAGCAGAAAACTATCAGTGGCAGAAATTTTATATTCATGAAAATTCGATATTAAAGAGAGCATAATGGAGTATGTCACAGCTAATTTATGGTAATGAAGCTAAGTAGTTTTCGAAACAACGAGCAGTTAAACAAACAATAAAAACACACAACAAAGTAATTATTAATTATGAATATTATATGTAATGAGAAATATAATTAATAAATTATGTCGCGCCGCAACAATATATGACCCACATTTCCCATATAGAGAAAGAAATAAGTTAATGAAATTGTACAAACCTATTGAATCGTAGAATTATATTGATTTTCCGCTAAAAGGGCAACACTACTAACGGTCAAAGTGGCACGAACGGGAATTTTATAAAAAATATTTGCTTTGAGGAGTGTTGATTTTCTTTTTTCCTTTTTCATTATGAGTTTTATATTAAAAATTTGTATTTTAATTGCTATTTCCTGAGTTTTATTTTTCGCTTAAAATAATAAAATCTGTTATACGAGTTTTATTTTTTCCTCAGCAACTACAAGTTATTTGTGGATTTTTATTTTTTATTCAGAAAACAAAAGTTATTTTTTTACTTCTTTTATTCCTCAGAAAATAAAGAAATAAGAATTGTTTCTTAACTTTTATTTATACCTCAGAAAATAAAAGATGTTTCTTAATTGCTTGATTGATCTTATTCGTGTATTTGTATGTCTTTTAATAACTCTTCTTCCTCAAATCGTTCATCATCGAATTCTTCATTTTCAGAAATAAATAACAAATCCATTGTTCTTAGCAATAAAGAAAAATCAAACAATAGCTCTTAATTTCTGAGGAAGAAATCAAAATAAAAAAATATTTTTTTTCTTAGGAACAAATAAAAATCAAGAAAACCTTTTATTTTCCGAAGAACTATTTGATTGCTGATTCTTCGAACTTGAGATTTTTTATTACTTGGTTTTTAGTGAGCTTTACGTCCTTTTTTTATAAAAGAAATTGAAATATTTTATTATTCTCTGAATATATTCTTTAGGGCAATAATTCTAATTAAAATTAATACATAACAATATTTTTAAAAAATGTTTAACTAAAAAAATTTGAAACACATTTTTAATAAAAAATGAAAGAAATTAACTGCCTGGATAAAGAACCCACTCGATATCATTCTGTCGCACAATTTCATTTAAAACAAGTAAAAACGTTATATTCGATCGGGTCGAATCTTAAATACCCTCCAAATATTTAGTAAGTAAATTTATAATGATTAACTTGGTGGGACAGACATCTCTGTACCCAGTTTTAAATCTCTATTTTGAGAGAGTCATTCCGGGAAGGACCGTGTGAGAGACGTTTCACTTCTGCAAGATCAGAGAACATCTCAGCTTCTTATAGGCTTAAGAAATAAAAATTGTTCAATATATACACTATTTTTGCATTTAATATAGTACGTCAACGCCCACTAAAGGGGGCGGGGTCCAAAAATAGACAATATCATGTTTTCCACAGACGAATGTATGGGCATTGCTAGATCGTCTCAGACTTCATCACTGATCAAGGATATATATACTTTAAGGGGTCCAATTCTTTTTGGAGGGCATTAAAACTGTGTTTTATCGGGGTCTCCCTCACAAGGGCTGTGGGGAATAATTGTTTGGCATAATTAAATACAAAATTTAAAAAAAAAATTTTATAGGGTCATATAGGGGCAAAAGGGGGAGGAGGGGGTAGGGCAGAATAATACCAGGTTATGTCTCAGCTTCGTCATTAAAGCTTACAAATGCTATTTTTAGGGGATGTAAACCTAAATAATACAATTTGTTACATTTTACACTATTTTTGCATATAATAACGCCTACTAAAGGGGCGGTGTCCAAAAACAATTTTTTTTTTTTAGTTTATGGCTCCAAGTTTATCTCGTTGAACCTTCTGTGACATAAAAATATATCATTTGCTTAACAAAATTACAAAAAAAAACTAGGGTCATTTAGAAGGCAATGGTGTGTGAAGGGTTAAGGCAGAAGGTGATCTGAAAAAATTTTATTTTTGTAAAATCCAGGTTTAAGTAGTAGAATTTATTAAAAATTTACACTATTTTTCCACGTAATATGTTACTTCAACGCCCACTAAAGGAGGCGGGGTCAAAAATTTAATTTGTCTGATTTTCTGGCTTTAAGTTCAACGTTTTAGATATTTTTTGACACGAAAATATATATTTTGCTTGACAAAATTACTAAAAAAAACTTTGAAAATTATGTTGTTTTTAGAGGTTAGTTTAGCTCTTATTAGGGGAACTTTTTTCCCCTCTAGCCCTATTGAGTCCGTTTCCGAACTTAACCTGCTCTAAGCATCAAAATATATTTATACCAAATTTCAAGAGTCTAGCTCTTTTCGTTTGGACTGAATCGTGATTTCCACAGACGGGCGGACGGACGGACATGCTCAGGATCGCGTTAGATTTCATCACTGATCAAAAATATAAATGGGGTCTCAGATGGATATTTCGCTGCATTACAAACGGGATAACAAAGTGAATATAGCCTCCATTTCTTTTTTGGAGGGTATAAAAAAGGGAAGAAATTAACTGCCTGGCCAAAGAATCCACTCGATATCGTTCTGTTGCACAATTTCATTTAAAACAAGAACAAAATTTTATTTTTTGATTTAAATTCATTTATTAGACAGAATGAGTGTCCTCGTGAGCCAATCAGTAATTTTTAAAAATAAAAAAAAAATAAAAAAATAAAATAAAAAAATAAAAAAAATTAAAAAAATTAATATTTAAAAAAGTAATTTCATTAAATGGTACACAATTTCATAAAAAAAATTTATACCAAAAAAATTATTTTCCTGCATTATCATTTTAAGTTATCAGGCAACTAAAAAAAATCACCCGTTAGCTATAAATGCATATCACACATCATATATTTAATACTGATTTATATGTCATATATTTTGGCTGCCCATAAAATTGTCTACTTACCAAAAAAACAACAACAAAACACCAGCGTATACAACGTTATAAATATAATGCGTACATCTGTACGATCGAATATATATTCCGAATTATTGCCATCAAACGTCTCATTGGAATTCGCAGTGCTGTTGTACGAGACTGCGGTGACATTGTTGTAGTAATCGTAGATGCTGTTGTTGTAGTTAATGTCAAAGCCAAAACCGGAATCTATGGTGGCTGGCAAAGAGGAAACTGCATTGGAAATAGCAATTTCCGTTGAATTAGTGTTGTAATTTAAATCCAAAAAGAGGTTAAAATAGATGTTGTTAATGCTGCTGTTGAAGCTGATGCTACTGCTGCTGTTGCTGCTGTGGACACGAGGCGCTGGAAAAATACTTAAATTCGTTGCTGATGTCGTTGCTAAAGTCGTGTGTAAAACTGATAACGATAATGAAGTTGATGCTGATGTCGGCAATGATGAGGTGGCTGTTGCTACATTAAAAACTGCTGATGCACCTTGTGTATTGGCAATAAAATAGTAGAATGTGGCAAAAATGGAAATTGCTGTTGAGGCTGTTACATGCCATGCCAGCCAGCCAACTAGATGCTGTAATAAATTTCTGTATAATGCTAGAGAAATTGTTGCTGCAAAATACGAATAAAATGCCGGATACGAGCAAATGGTGGCTGGAAGAATGTTTTTAAGGGAGCCTTTACTATAGATTGAATTGCATGTTTTCTGCGGATATAAAAGTTCTGTTGTTCTTCTCGGCCTACAGCTCACTTCACTCACGGGCTCAATTTTAGTTTTGCACATATTTCTGGTTTTTAGACATTCACAAACGTCAATGGCATAAATATTTGTAAGAGACCGCCGCTGTTGTTCTTGTTGTTGTTGTTGTTGTTGCTGTGGGTGTGTGTGTGCCAAAGCTTTATCGTAGCCTTGTTTTAGCTGAGCCATCATTAACAGGCTGCTGGTTTTATTTCGTACATTAAAATGTTGTTAAATTTTGTGCCAAAGAATTTAATGTCTTTAAGCACTGGCCATTTAGCTGTTGCTTTTTAAGGCTTCTTTTTTTATTTATATTTTCATTATTTATACCCTTTCCTTTTTTACAGTTTTCTGTTCTCGTGCATATTCGTTGTTTGCTCATCACATGGCATTCTCAGATTTTTTAATGACTGTACATTTTTAATTGAGTTTTTATTACTTCTTTAGCCGGAACTGCAACCAATATTTTCGATTAAATCTGTAAACAAAAGTTAACATTTTATGATAATTTTATTTTAATTTTTTAATTTGACTCAAAGGTACTTAAAGTTAGAGTGGAAGTATTTTTTGTGCACATCTTTTTTTTATTTAGTGAAAATTTTCAATTATTGTTAAATGAGCCTTTATGTTAAATATGATTATTTTCATTTGGACAAAAAACTAAGGGCAGCTAATGGAAATGTATACAACCTATTACAACCTTTGCAAAAATTGTAAAAGGTAATTTGCATAAAAGAGACAAGTACTTTAAAGGATGTCCGTCTGCCTGCATGTGCAAACGATTTACCGCTGACTCTAGAAAAGCTAAAGACTTTAATCTTCACTAGATGTCTCGGAAATAGTAATAAATATATTATTGAAAATCAGTAAAATTAAAACGCAATACCAGAGCTGGAAAATTTAAACTTGGTAGGTGAATTTAATCAGCTAAAACCAATTTATGTCTTTTTTTTGTTAATTATTATCTGTTTTGTTTTTCCGGAAGAATTAAATTGTTATTATAAATCAAAGGAAATAAAAAAAAGACGATTCCAGGGTTGGGCAATTGTAACTATTTTATTGGTAAATTATTCATAGAAGTCAAACGAAATTAAAAGAAACTGTTCCAGTGTTAAACAATGGAAATATTTTTTTTTGGTACATAAAAGTGACGAAAAAAGACGATTCCAGTGTTGGACAATTGTAACTTTTTTTTTTGGAAAATTCTTAATAGAACTCAAACGAAATCAAAAAGGACTAGTCCAGGGTTGGACAATTGAAAAAAAATTTTGTTTTGGTACATAAAAGTGACCAACTGAGTCAAAAGAAAAGAATCAAAATTTTACTAGAAGTCAAACGAAATCAAACAAGACGATTCCAGGGCTGGACAATTGTAACTTTTTTTTTGTACATAAAAGTGACCAAGTGAATCAAAAAGAAATAATTTAATTGTTACTAGAAGTCAAACAAAATCAAAAGAGAGACTAGTCCAGGGTTGGAGAATTGAAACATAATATTTTTTTTTGGTACATAAAAATATCGAAAAAAAGACGATTCCAGTGTTAGACAATTGTAACTTTTTTTTGGTAAATTCTTAATAGAAGTCAAACGAAATCAAGGTAGATCAGTCCAGGGTAGGACATTTGAAATATTTTTTTTTGTACATTAAAGTGACCAACTGAGTCAAAAGAAAAGAAGCAAATTTTTACTAGAAGTCAGGGTTGAACAATTGTAATTTATTTATTTTTTTTGGTACATAAAAGTGACCAAGTGAATCAAAAAGAAAGCATTAAATTGTTACTAGAAGCAGAGCTCAGATTTACTCGATTTTACTCGCGAGTGAAAAATACTCGCGAAAAAGAGTACTCGAAGATTACGAGTGTTACAAAAATCTTACTCTCCACTCGTTTGTTTTAGGTGGGAGTACTCACGAGTACTCCTTTTTAAAAAGTAAGAGTGGGAGTAAAAATCTTCGAAATAGAGTGAGAGTTTACTCTTAAGAGTAAAATCGAGTGGAAAAATAGAAACTGTTTGTCTTTGCTGACTTGTGTGTGCGTGTGGTTTTTGTGTACTCTTTCAGTCTTTCCATACAGTGCGCGTGTGCGGAGCAATTAGTTGGTTTTATAAAAAAAGTTTTATTATATTTTTAAAAGTTTACTTATATTTTCTATATTATAATGAACAATAAAGACATAAATAATACTATACTTGCTACTACACACACACACACGCACACACACAAATCGGCAAAAACAAACAGTTTCTATTTTTCCACTGTATGAGACAGACTGAAAGAGTACTCGGCAAGAGTATAATCTGCTCGATTTCGAGCGTATTTTACTCGCACTCGAAATCGAGTAAATCACATGCGCTCTTATTAGAAAAATAGAGTACACTCGATATGTTTTTTTTTCACTCGCAGGAGTAATCGCGCTCGAATTCGAGCGAGTTTCACTATCTACTCGAATTCGAGTGAAGATTTCGGAGCTCTGACTAGAAGTCAAACGAAATCAAGAGAGTCTAGTCCAGGGTTGGAAAATTGAAATTTGTTGTTGATACATAAAAGTGACCAACTGAAATAATTTTTTTTCTTTATTTGATAACTTTGAAAGAAATTCGTTTAACATTAGAAATCAAAGCAACCAAAAATGTAGCTCCAGAGCTGGAAAATTTAAACTTTTTTCTGGAATATTTAAGTAACAAAATAAAAAAAAAATTTATATTTTTTTTGATAATCAAACATATTTTGTATTTTAAATTAAAAATTTGGAAAACGGTTGATCCTAAAGGCCATTACTGCAGCTTTCAGCTAATTTTAGCCGCTAAAATATACTATTATTTTAATTTTCTGCAATAACTTTTCAGTGGATCAGCCGATTCCCACGTGACAAGCGAGTCCTATAAAAAAAATCGGGAACACTAAATGATCAAATGGGTTTTTCAACAAGAACTTTGTTTTTCATATTGTGGCAACACCAACAAGAGATAATTTTCACTTTTAGTTTTTTTAGCGTATTCGTAGTAAGATGCCTTGGCAATTGTAACAATGATTTCACTAGCGCTCGAAAATTGTATTAGAATAATTAAATTCCACTATGAAAATGATGGTTCTGTTAAAGTTACATTTCGTAACAACAAGCAAAATTGCCGCGTTTGGGCTTTTGAAAATCCTAGAGTGATTATTGAGAAGCCTTTGCATGCCCAGCGTGCCACTGTATGGCGGGCTATGTGGTCAATTGATCGCGCTATCGTGAGATGTTAACAACTCAATTTTTAGTCTATTATTGAGGACGTGAATATCACCGACATGCTGGACATTTGCCAGATATCATTTTTCTTTCATAATTGCCGAACTTTTCTCTGCGTAGTACAATAAAAATTTGAAGTATTTTCATCTAAATTTTTTATTTTATTTTGTTTTAGAAAACAAATTTCTTGTTGAAAAACCCTTTGTTATTTTTCAAGGAATTCCCGTTTTCCAATTTTTTTTTTTCCTTCACGAACCTCCTTTCGTTTCTATCTCACGAAAGTGTGAATCGACTTTAACTCGTCTTATGGTTTTTGAACATCAAAAACTGGGGCCAAAATACGGCATTCAATATCGATGGAAATTTGTATTTAAAATGTATGGAAATTTCGTTCGATATCGAATGCGGTAATTTGGCCCCTGATAAATTTTTATGATCGATCATTCTATGAAGGATTAATATAGGATACGTTTTAAATGCTTTAAAATGCTTTTTTGAAATGCTTTAAGAGAACCACTAAAAAATACCTAGAGTGTTGTAGTACAATTGGCGCTTCCAATTTTAAAATAACTTTTAAAATAAATTACTTTGTAGAGTTTTCTATGGCAGCATTTTATGAAATTAAAAGCAATTGCTACTGCAGTGATGCTGTGCTACATGGCTGTTAAATCGCTGAAAACTAAAATCATTATTTGTATGTAGTAGGAATTTTAACGAACATTTTATATTGCTATATTAAATTGAATTAAGATTCTATAGGCTAATTGTTCGAAATTTTTAATTTAAATCTCAGAAAGACATGATAAATATTCCAAGGCACAAAGGCAAGTCAACATCAGTTTTTGTTATTCAACTTACACAGCAGAGCAGAACAGCTGTTTTCGAAAGACGCAACCCTTTCATCATCAGTGCTCATGTGTATTGTGTTTGTCACCACTTATTAGGTGGCTCAGTTGAATGTGATAACAGTTCCTATTTACACAAATTTTATTGTGAAAAAGAATACGAGAACTGTATCAAGCTGATGTTAACATGTTATTGTTATAATACCCGTGTTACCGTTTGATTATTTTTCTTCATGCCCCATTTTTCTGAATTTTTCGTTCCATCATACCTAAGTCAAACTTTTTTGGTTTGAATTTTATACTTAAGTATGAATTTTATACTTAAGTATGAATTTTTTACTTAAGTAAAATCATTATTATTAAAAACTAAATTTTTTTTCTTATTTTTTTAGTGCAGAAAACTAAACAATCTCTGTCGTTTTATTCTCAAATGAACGTGCGGTGAAACTCCAATGTTTTTGCTTTAATGGTGATAATGAAAATGTTAAACGGTTTTCTGCAAAAATTTCTATAATTTCATTGTTTTCCTGTTTCTCGCCTCGTATATTTTTGCTGTTCATGCTGAGATTTATGAGCGACTACAAAAGAAAGCTGATTACATTTAGCTGCTATCGCAGGCTTTGATTTAATATTTTTTAAAAATTTAACAAAAAGCATTTGCATCATTTTTGCTGGGAATTCATTAATTAACAAAAGAATTTGTTCGTCCAAAAGTCTTTGTGTGGCAAACAAACATAAATTGTCCTTTGTGCACTTAAGTAAATATAGGGTGTTTTTTTTATAGAGTAATACAAGTTTGAATCATAATAAAACAAGGAAATATATTATTGTATTCTGATATTTTTAATCTTAAGCTCTCTTTATTTTAATATAATTTTTAATTTCAATATTTCGTCACTCCTTTTTGTGACCTCTTCAGGAAATTAATTATTTTAATTCCCTGAAGAAGTCACACAAAGGAGTGACGAAATATTGAAATTAAATATTAAATTAAAATAAAGAGACCTTAAGCTTAAAAATATCAGAATACTGTAATAACACTGTACAACAAAATCAAATTTTTTCCAAAAGTACAAGGTCCGACCTAAAAATTTTGATAGAGGAGACAAAAAAAAAAAAAAAGACACGTGTATCGGCTTTTTGAAAGTTTACATCTGAATTTCATTTGAGGGTGCATTAAAGTTTCCCAGCTCTGGCACATTCTTATTGTTAATCGGCATAAGAATCCATGTGATCCTTACATTTTTGGTACAAAATGTGTTCAGCAAATTTATGTAAAATGTTACGGAGAACATTTTTGTAGAATATGTTAACCCTTTAACTCCTTAAGGTATGGGTATTTTTTGTCCTTCTTCTCTATCAAAATTTATAAGTCAGACCTTGTAATTTTTTTTTTTGTGTTGTACAGTGTAATTAAAAAGAGGTCAAGAAACCTGAAGAATTTAAGGAAATATGTTTTCAATATCAATGAAACGGGGTTCATTGGAAAGAAAATTGTATGAAATTAATGTTTATATATGATTTCTGTCATGTGGCAGCCACGGCTGGCGCGTAGAAGGAGCAATCTGGAACACTAATTTTCAACAAGTAAAAAAAATGTTCCATGAAGTGAAAGGACACAACCCCAGTTGCTGAGAAAGGCAACGAATTGATTGATTAGGATCATCTGCAATGCTTTTCTGTACAGTGGCTACAGCTTTTTCAGTGCGCACTGTTAGGCACTAAATGTGGTCCGAAAACGGTCTATTCTTCGAATCAGCCGCTCAGAAGGACAATAATGTACGCCATAAAATGGTAGAAGTGCACGATGAGTTTGACGAATAGAGCAGTTATTTTGATTAAATATTTCAACAATTTGCACACGTTGCTCTAGTGTTATGACACTCTAAAAAAAATACACTCTTTACTTGTATGAACAATAAGGAAAAAATGCTTATGTATTTTATTTGTTTGCCCTGACTTAAGGATCTGTAAGCCTCGTGGCCTCAATTAATATAAAAATGAATAGATTATTTGATTGTCAAGTATTTAATTGAATAGATTTTAATAAATAATTCATAAGAAATATCTCTATAGCAAAGATTTTGTATAAAAGTTTGTGCAACAAGACCTTATTTTATGTATTAGGCCTTTTAATCTTGAATTGTAATAAAATAGAATATTATAAAAGTTATGTATTTTTTTTAATTTTGATGATTCATTGATTTAACGAATATTTGTATCTAAAGCTGATATTTATTTTTGTGGCTTACTTCATGCGTTCGAAAGTGTTTGCAATTTCTAAATAGTAGACCATCCAGTTGTGCTTAATTCACACTTGATGATTCACTTATAACGTTCGTATCAAAATAATAAAACATTTATTTTTATATTTTTTATAAAAACAATGAATGACAATAAAATAATAAAAATCAAAGTGTTTCAAAATTTATCAAGAACAAATTTCTTTATAAAACCGAAAGCCCATAAAAAATTCCTTCCATTTCACAATACGAGTATAAAAATTTAACAATATTTCACTTTAAGTGGAAATTTTTATTTCGAACTTTCTCTGGTTTCAATTACATACGAATTTGTCATTTTACTTTCAAAATATAAAATACTTGTAAGTTATTAGTGCCTTATGCCAAGTATTTTATTCCATTCACCTTCCTCCCCCGGACAGGGAGGGTGATAGCAGAGTACTGGCCGTGCTACAGGAATACGTCCATTTATATCCATCGCCTGGGTAATACAGAAAATGCCAACAAAATGTATTAACAATTTTATTAAGTTCATTTTTATATAAAAATTTAATAAGAAAATTAATTTAATCAATCTTCTGCTACGAAGGCCTCTAACTAACTAAAGCCATTGATTAAAATAATTATTATTTATTCTATCACATATGAAATTAAAAATAGTACACAGACAGAAATAAAACTCGATTTCAAATTAATCACTCTTGGCATGAATCAGCAAGTTATTTCAGTGAGCAGCATTAAGAGCAGAAATGGAAGAACAATTGAATTTTGGCAAAAAAATTCGAAATAAAATAATTTATAATTATATATTAATAAGAGTAGTTAACTAATTTTCACCTTAAATTTTTTATTTTTATTCTATCAAATTTTAAAGCGTTGTTAGTTATCAGTTTCATAATTTCATATATCCCTAGAGACTTTAGACCACCACTGACCCCTCATAAAGGTCATTGCCAAAAACAATTACATTTTTAAGTCAACTGTATCAAAGTTTAACATGTTCATAGTTATCAGTTTAATAATGGATCATTCCCAAAAACTAAATCCTCCCTATGTCATCCCTCGGATCTCAACATGTCTCTATGCCAAATTTCATCTAAATCGGTTCAGCAGTTTGTGCGTGAAAAGGTAACAGACAGACACACAGAGTTACTTTCACATATATTATATTAGAAGGAAAAAATGTCATTATAAAATGTGCAAATCATTATAAAAAGTGCAAGTCCTTATAAAAAGTGCAAGTCATCATAACAAGTGCAAAACATTTAAAAAAAAAATGCAAGTCATTATAAAAAGTGCAAGTCATTATAAAAAGTGCAAGTCCTTATAAAAAGTGCAAGTCGCTATAAAAAGTGCAGGTTATTATAAAATGTGCAAGTTTTCATAAAAAGTGCAAGTATTTATAAAAAGTACAAGTCATTATGAGAAGTCCAAGTCATTATATAAAGTAAAAGGCATTATAAAAAGTCCAAGTTGTTATAAAAAGTGGAAGTTATTATCAAAGGTGCAAGTCGTTATAAAAAGTGAACACATTATTATAAAAAATGCAAGTCACTATAGAAAGTGCAAGTCATTATAAAAAGTGCAAGTCATTATAAAAGTGCAAGCTATTATAAAAAGTGCAAGTCATTATAAAAAGTGCAAACGATTATAAAAAGTGCAAGTCATTATAAAAGTGCAAGTTATTATAAAATGTGCAAGTCGTTATAAAAAGTGCAGGTCATTATAAAAAGTGAAAGTTTTCCTAAAAAGTGCAAGTCATTATAAAATATGCAAGTTATTATAAAAAGTGCGAGTCATTATAAAAAGTGCAAATATTTATAAAAAGTGCGAGTGATTATAAAAAGTGCAAATCATTATGAAAAGTGCAAGTCATTATGAAAATTGCAAGTCTTTACAAAAAGTGCAAGTTATCATAAGAAGTATTAGTCAATATGAAAAGTGCAAATCATTATAAAAAGTGCAAGTCATTGTAAAAAGTGCAAGTTATTATAGAAAGTGCAAGTCATTATAAAAAGTGCAAGTCATTATAAAAGTGCAAGCTATTATAAAAAGTGCAAGCTTTTATAAATAGTGCGAGTCATTATAAAAAGTGCAAGTCATTGTGAAAAGTGCAAGTCCTTATAAAAAGTGCAAGTCATTATAAAAAGTGCAAGTCATTATAAAAAGTGCAAATCATTTCAAAAAGTGCAAGTCATTATGAAAAGTGCAAGTCATCATAAAAAGTGCAAATCTTTATTAAAAGTGCTAGTCATTATGTAAAGTCCAAGGCATTATAAAAAGTACAAATCATTTCAAAAAGTACAAGTCATTATAAGAAGTGCAAGTCATTATAAAAAGTGCAAGGCATCATAAAAAGTGCAATTCATTTTAAAAAGTGCAGGTCGTTATAAAAAGTGCAACTCATTATGAAAAGTGCAAGGTATTATGAGAAGTAAATTCAAATAAAATGAATTGTATTTGTATGGTAAGTTCTTAAACATTATCCCTGCCTTTATGCATCGCTCTGAAAATTATATAGAATTGTATATTTCTGGTAGCCCTATTAATAATGCACTTCATTTAAAACTTTTGCTTATCACATTTTATTAGAAATCTATAATAAACTGCGGTTTTTTATTTTTAAATAAATATGCAAAAAAAGCAACTTATTTTATTGTGTTATAAAAAATTCGCAATACAAGTTTTCATTGCAGTTTTGTTAAACCTCCAGAATAGCTGCTGCCTCTCTAGATCTGTGCAAGCGAAATTTAATTTTTTTGTTTCTTTAATCGTTTGCGATCGGTAAAATAGATTTCCAAGAGAAAAGTATGTTTTTATTCAATGTGAAATTTGTGGAAGTATATGCTTTGAGTATGATGCTGATTGCTGGCATGGTGGAGTCTCGTGTGCCACGACACGTTGTTTGTGTGCGTTCCCCTTGCCCTGGAGATAGCCTGGGACAGGGCTATAAATATTAAGATAATTTATTTTAAGTAAATAAGTGCTGTGAATATGAAATTAAAAAACTTAATAAATCCAAAGGCATAGCAATGTTGCCTTAAATTGTAATTATTTTTTAGAAAATTGTTAATTTTATCAACGGGCTTAAGTTCGAATCTGCAAGACTGCAAACCATTTTTTATTATTTTATTAATAAATGAATTTGTTCAAATTCTATTTTTATTAATTTATATTAAGATTGGAATATTAAGAATATTTTTCAATAATCATCAAACCAGCAGAACGGATCAGTACTGATTTCGAGGCCGCTACGCCATCTCATCAGCGTTCTTTGTTCAATTTTTCCACTTTTGCAAGTGATGCTAGTTAGTAGGAATATCAACTATTTAACCAATATTTTAACGAAAATTGAATATGAGAAGTTATCACATTCATATTTTTAAGGTATTACATTTTTGGTTAATACGAAATTCCCCAACCCTGACGATTAATATTCCCAATATTCCATTATCTCTTTCGCTTTTTCCAGAGCCATCGGCTGCTGATAACTAAAGCTTCTTTGTTATTTATGTTCAAGTAATTGAATTTAGTTGTCAATTTACAATATTTTTTAGAAAATATTTATAAAGACTTTGAAAATTTCGGTTGCCTTCACTTATTTTTTTTAACAGAATTAGCTGATGACTTCTAACCATAAATAAATAGTAGATAAATGATGAGGAGCAGATACTTGCACTATGGTACCAAATAGATCTCTTCTTAATAAAAATGTTGCATGGCACTCTTAATGAGTGTGAATGCGGGCCTTAAAGACGCTCGTTTGATATCCTCCGATGCCAAAAGATCAGCAAAAAAATCAGGCATCTTACAACCTCGCAAAACAATACATTCACGTGGACTATGGGCCGTAGCTCATTCTTCTCCACACACAAAAACGGCATGGAGGTCAGACCATTAGGTTACTCTTCCACAAAAGATAATTCAGTTCAAAATGGCCATTAAGAAAACCAGTGCACTGTCGCAGGTCGCATCTGCTAAATTACAGGACGCCATTTCAATTCTTTGTGCTAAAACTATAGAAAGTTGGGCATAACAGTGTTGACAAGACAGATGGAAAAAGTGGAAAAAATTTAAAAATTTTATATATTTTATTAATTCTTCTAGTTTGTTATCGCTTTTTTAAATAATAAAAGTCTATAATATTTCTAAGCTTAAGATTCCAATATTTTATGATAAAATACTACTTATTTGTAAGTATTTTTTTTACCGAACATCCATATTGCTGTATTAAATTCAATTAAGATCTATAGGCTAATTGTTCGAAATTTTTTTTTTTTTAAATTCAGAAATACATGATAAATATTCCAAGGCACAGAGGAAAGTCAACATCAGTTTTTTAGTTATTCAACTTACACAGCAGAGCTGAACAGCTGTTTTCGAAAGCCGCAACGCTATTATCATCAGTGCTCATGTGTATTGTGTATTAGTTGGCCCCATGGAATCTGATAAAAGTTTTATTTATACAAATTTTATTAGGAAATTGCATACGAGAAGTGTACCAAGCCGATGGTAAGACATTTTTATTTTAATACCCGTGTTGCCGTTTGATTATTTTCTTCATGTCCCATTTTCCAATTCCATGGCTTTTTTATGGAAGAAATATATAACACTCATGATTTTAAGACACCTATGAAGTTCCAAAAAATTCATAACATATTCAGTACTGAGTAGGGTATCGAACCTATGACCTTTTGCTTTGCAGTCTGCTAACCAGACCCACATTTTATATATTTTTTTTCGGTGCTAATATTTGATTTAATTAAAAGTATGTTTGTATGAATTATTTTTAGTCCCACTGTGGCTGGTAATAAAATCCTCTAATACTTTTCCATATATTTTAGATTTATTTTATTAATTTTGAATTTAAATTTTAAGCATTTTCATAAAAATCCGAAAATTGCTATTTATCTCTTATTTTTCCGCTTGATCTGAGTTTGATTATTTTCTGAATATCCAAAATGATATCAAACCTTTTGGCTCCTTTTGGTTTTATGTTAATATATTATTTAATTGAAAGTATGTTTGTATGAATTATTTTTAGTCTCACTGTGTCTGGTAATGAAATCCTCTTACTCTCATCATTTTGCTCTAATTGATTTTGTTCCAAAAGCTATCATCTTCTGCACTACACACACCTGCGACTAATTACAATAACTTTGAATCGATTTAATTGGAAAGCCAAGAAGGAGGATGCCTCACAGCGGACAAGGGCTACAGGAAAATAAAATATCCTTAAATTTCTTTACTTGCCTGAAGAATAGGCTACATTATTTTTCTTATTTCAATGTAATTGAAATTTATTTTGTGAATATTAAAGATCCATTCACACTCTTCAAATATTAGCCCAAAATAACGTAACCACTAAATTTTACTGAAAATGCTTTTAACTCAAAAAAGTTTTTATTGAATTAAACCGTTGCCAATAATATTGTATTCCAGGATATTGCCTATTAGTTGTGCATAAAACTGTTTTACTTAAGAAATACACGTTTGAATCAAAATATTTGTCTGTAATATGGAATGGTTACATTTTTTCTCGCAAATATTTGACAAGTGTGCCTTATGCTTTAATTGTAAATTAATTACAAAATTGGAAGCAAACTTATAATGCTGCAGCTTAAAGAAAAACTACCCAGCTGCTGTCAATTTCCGCCCATCATCTGGACTATTTTTCTTTTTATTTCATATTTCCCAGATGCAGCAGCAACAATTGCCCACCAAAAATTGCTTTCTTCATATTCTTATATATCGCATTTCTTTTTTCTTCACCTTGATTTTATATCATTTTTACTGACATTTCATTTAAAAATCAATATAATTTTTCTCACCAATTTTCCTTAAGATTTCCAGTTAATATTGAAAATTCCTTTTGTATGCCACATATGATATGAATATATGATTTAATATTCAATGGGCGTTGAATGTCAGTGTTCAGGGAGCCTTTTATGCAATTTATCTTTTCAACAGCTTGAATGTCGAGATAAAAATAAAAATGGTTTCAAATTCAACAGTCAGAAATGAATTATTGAAGATGATTTATGCGAAAGTGTTTGGGCGTGTGCGTGTGTATTTTTTTTTTTTATAAGTGAATCGTTTGCTTCCCTCAAGATATTTTATGAAGGCATTCATTTGAAAAAATGATAAATGAAATCAATGCATGACACTAGCGGTAACTTTACTTGATATTGTAATGATTAATGAGCATTAATTACTTGTTTTCTTTTTTAACTGCTTAACATAAATTTATCAATCTGTTTGCTATTTCTTTAATATATGCCCCACATAAAGTTTTATGGGCTTTCTTTTTGCAAATCGTTGTATGAAAATTGGAAATACTAGCAAAATGTAACGACTGCCTTTAGTAGCATGTTAATGAGAGATTCTTGTTTTTCTACATCTAATTTGAGTTGGACAACTTGGAAGCGCATAAAATTGAAATTAAAACTTTAGGAGTTTTTATATAAAAAATTTTAAAATATATACAATTTCTTAGTTTTTCTTTTTTTTAACAACATATATATGAATAAAAAACTCAGCAAAATGGGACATGAAGAAAATAAAAACAAGTAAAAGTGATAATATTTTTTAACAAGCATATTTTTATGTAACAAACATATATCGATTTTCGAACCCTGGAATAGAATTTTTAATTTAATTTATTTATTACACGAATATAATGTTTCCTGAAGCATAAAATACTTTGAATTCACTGAAAAATCAAAATTAAGAACTTATATGGCTGCTTTTATGTACCAAAAAATTGCAATTCCCGAACACTGGAAGCGAAATTTTATTTGTTTTTATTTTTTTTTTTTAATTTTTTTGGTTTCTAATGAGGAATAAAATAGTTTTATTTAAGAAAAACTTAAAATTTGTAACCATTTTGGTCAATTTCATGTACTACAAAATAAAGCAGTTATCCAACCCTGGGACTAAAATTTTGATTTTTTTTTTTATTTTTGATACAAATTTTGTTCTTCCTGAATTATAAAATAGTTTTAATTAGCAAAAAAAAAACAACCTCTTTAGTTACTTTTATTTAAAAAAAAAAAATTTGAATTTTCGAACCCTGGAAGCGAAATGTTATTTATTTTAATTTTTAATTCTCTTTTTACCAATGCAATTCCTAATGAGGAATAAAATAGTTTTATTTAAGAAAAACTTAAAATTTGTAACCATTTTGGTCAATTTCATGTACTACAAAATAAAGCAGTTGTCCAACCCTGGGACTAAAATTTTGATTTTGTTTTAACTTTTTATACATATATTGTTCTTCCTTAATTATAAAATAGTTTCAATTAGCAAAAAAACAACCTCTTTGGTTACTTTTATGTATAAAAAAAACTTAAATTTTCGAACCCTGGAAGCAAAATTTTATTTATTTTAATTTTTTATTTAAGAAAAAATTGAAACTTGCAACCATTTTGGTCACTTTCATGTACTACAAAATATTGCATGTACCAAAAAAAATTTAATTTCCCATCCCTGGAAAAAAAATTCATATTTTTAGTTCTTAATATTAATTTTATTCTTCCCAATGTATGAAATAGGTTTAATTAACAAACAAACAAAAAATAATTGGTGTTTTCTAGTTAATTTTAAGTCCACAAATAAGTGTAGGTTTCCCAGATCTGAAGCCGTATTTCGGATTTTTCTGAATAACACTCTATATAAGCTGATTTCCAATCCATCGGTCCCAGAATGAAATCTCTAGCCCTTCTGGGAAAACCGATTTCACGTACAGACAGATGGACATCGCTATTCATAAGGATCCAGAATATGTTTACTTTAAGGGGTTCCATGTTAATATTGAGTAAATTGCACACGGCATGACAAACCTATATATACCCTTTCACTTTTTTCTGAAGGTTATAACAATCAAACGGCAACACGGGTATTAGAAGACGAGTGTTACCATCGGTTTGTAATAGTTGTCATATGCAAAATTGTAAAGCCCCTAATAAACGGTGACAAATAAAATACACATGAGTAAGGATGATAAAAGTGTAGCGTGTTTCGAAAACAGCTGTTCTGCTCTGCTGTGTAAGTTGAATAATTAAAAACAGATGTCGACTTTTGTTTGTGCCTACGAATATTTATCATGTCTTTTTGAATTTGAAAAAATTTTTGAACAATTAGCCTATAAATCTGAATTGAATTAAATAAATATGAATAATTTAAAATTTTTTATATAAAAACATATAAGCTTTTTTATATAAAAACTTAAGCAATTATTACTAAACTGGTAAAAGCCAAAAATAAATAGAAATCAATAGAAATTTATAATTAAATAAATAATTTTAAGGAATTATTTTTAAAATTATTTTTAAATTTTTTTTAAATCGACCTCGTATGTCATTTTTGAAGATAACATGAGCATTCGTACAGATTTGTTAATATAATTTCCTTGCAACTCCCCAGTGTGCACCTAAACAACTACTACAAATCTCCTCTGTATAAGTTTAGCAATATTTTTAAATAACACTTATAATAAATATTTAATAGCTTTTAGTGTCATATAATATTTTTCAATATAAAATAATATATATCATATAGAAAATACTTTTATATCAATCATAATACAATATAAAAGTTTGAATATCTAATAACAAAAGACATTAATTATTTATGACCTTAAATAGATTGGAAATTATGGCAGGAGTCAGTTATGGTATGATTATAATTAGTAAATATTTTTGATTGATTTATCAATCAATTAACATTTGAATTAATGACTTTCGAATGGAATGCTTATGTAGATCAATAGTACAAAATTGTATCAAAACGTGATTTTAATAATTAACAGAAATGACAGAATTAAATAAAATTTATTTAGAAAATTAAATTTAATATTTTTTATAACAAAAATAATAGTATTTCCTATTTTTACAACTTGTAGATGAGTTGGGAGTCTCATTTAGAAATAATCACTTGTGGCGTGCAAAAAGTTCGAGTATTTTGTTCCCACAATAGTTGTCATTCCCCAGAAAGGGGAATTTGCTTTAATCAATTTTATGGTAACATCATGGTGAAATATATATAAGGTGGCAACGCTATGACAGTTTTTTGCTCAACACATGGTGAATCTACATTGATGTCAAGTTTTTGTGCACAACAAGTGCTCCTTATGTGAGCATCGTTAGTAATTGTGCATGTGTGAACGTCTGATGCTAGGAACACAACTGCGACGAACGACGAATTTTTGGTCGCGAATATTCGTCGCCAAAAATAAAACACATTGGTGTATATGAAAATGCACACAATCGTGGCGTTGGTCGAAATTCGTCATACTCAGCGAAAGTTGAAGTAGATTTGTTTCTAATTGTTTCGTCAGCGAGCGACGAACAAATCAATATGAGGTGCCCAGGTTTCATATACTCAAACTAGTTTTTTGTGGGGAAAACATAATTCACTACTGTATTGCATCTACCACGAAATTTTTCAGTATATAATAAAAATGCATTCACCAATTCACAAAAATTTATCATTCGGACGACTTTTTATTAATTTTGAACACTTTTTATACCCTCCAAAAAAGAATTTGGAGGGTATATTCACTTTGTCATTCCGTTTGTAACGCATCGAAATATCCATCTCAGACCCCATAAAGTATATATATTTTTGATCAGTGATGAAATCTAAGACGAACTGAGCATTTCCGTCCGTCCGTCTGTGGAAATCACGATTCAGTCCAAACGAAAAGAGCTAGACTCTTGAAATTCGGCATAAATATATTTTAAAACTTAGAGCAAGTTAAGTTCGAAGATGGGCTAAATCGGGCAAGAGGGAAAAAAGTTCCCCTAAGAAGAACTAAACCAACCCAGAAAAAACAACATAATTTTTAAAGTTTTTTGGTTATTTTGTTAAGCAAATGATATATTTTTATGTCAAATACGGTCCAACGCCTTAAACTTGGAGCCATAAAATAAAATAAAAATATTTTTTGACCCCGCCCACTTTAGTGGGCGTTATTATGGGCAAAAATAGCATAAAAATGTAACAAATTGTTTTACTTAAGCCTACATTCTTTAAAAATAAAATTTTTAAGCTTTAATGACGAAGCTGAGACGAAACCTGGTACTACTCTGCCCTACCCCCTCCTTCCCCTTCGCCCCCTAAATGACCCTACCAAAAAAAATTTTTTTTTTAAATTTTGTATATAATCATCCCAGGCATTTATCTTTAGAGTTTTATGACTGCCGATTTCTGCCCTACCTCCCCCCCCCCACTTCTTCCTTTGCCCCCTAAATGACCCTACCAAAAAAAAATTTTTTCTTTAAATTTTGTATATAATCATCCCAAGCATTTATCTTTAGAGTTTTATGACTGCCGAATTCTGCCCTACCCCCCCCCCCCCTCTTCCTTTGCCCCCTAAATGACCCTACCAAAAAAAAATTGTTATATTAAATTTTGTATATAATCATCCCAAGCATTTATCTTTAGAGTTTTATGACTGCCGATCTCTGCCCTAGCCGCCCCCCCCCCTCGCTTCTTCCTTTGCTCCCTAAATGACCCTACCAAAAAAAAATAAATTTTTAAATTTTGTATATAATCATCCCAAGCATTTATCTTTAGAGTTTTATGACTGCCTGTTGCTGCCCTACCCGCTCCTCCCCCTTTGCCCGCTAAATGACCCTATCAAAAAAAAAGAAATTTTAATTTTGTATATAATTATCCCAAGCATTTATTTTTAGAGTTTTATGACAAAGGTGAAATGTTTCCCCCACAGCCCTTGCCAGAGCGACCCCGCCAAAATACAGTTTTTATAGCCTCCAAAGAGAATTGTGATGAAGTCTAAGACGGTTTAGCAATGCCCATACGTTCGTCTGTGGAAAACATGATATTGTATATTTTTGAACCCCGCCCCCTTTAGTGGGCGTTGACGTACGATATTATATAAAGGAACTCTGTCCCACCAAGTTAAACATTTCAAATTCACTTACTAAATATTTGGAGGGTATTTAAGATTCGACCCGGTCGAATGTAACGTTTTTACTTGTTATAATATATGTATTCTTTCTTCCTATTTCCTACTTCTTCATATGGCCACCCCATCAGCTGTTAAATGAAAAGAATAATTTATTTACAGAAAACATTTTCCGAAAATAATTACAAAAAAGGAATTTGTTCTGGAAAAAAATGGACACCACCGGGGTAATTATTGAAGGTCTAAAGAATCTGGCATCAGAGGGTTACAAAGATTTTTAAGAAAATTTACAATTTTTTTGTTTATTATTTTAATTTATTCGTCGTTATTGTGTTTCATTCGACGAATATATAGAGCGAATTTTTACCAACGAATTCGTCGTACTCAACGAATTTCGTCGTTCGTCCCAGTTGTGTTCCTACCATGACTTAGACCGTGACTTTACACAAAGAAATATGTGCTTGGTTGTTGTAATGTTGTATTTGTTGCCGTAGTACTGCCACCTTATATTTAATTCACCATTGGGAATATTGATTCCCGCTATCAGTTCACAGTGAATGTTAAATAAGAAAGAAGAATGCTCGTTTAATATAAAAAACAAGGCTATTTAAAGTTTATAAGTGAAGTAAAAATTAATCAAATTTAATATTTAGAATAAAAATAAAAGGAAAATGATTTTTTTTTGTAAGAAAGTCAACTATTTACGATAATTTGTAAAAATCAGATTAAATGATTTAAGGTTAGTTTGAAAAGAGGAGTGTATCAATGTTGCTTCAATTCATTATGGGCTGGTCTTATGCTTCTACAGCATGTTGTGTGCTTTTAAGACAATATGTGGGAGGGGAACTTCCCATATAGCAAAATAATTTTGGTCAATCGGTCATAGAATTTTTATTCACTACTCACTCTACTCTGCTGCGTAAGTTGATAATTAAATTGATGTTGATTTGACCTTATGCTTTACACTATTGATCAATCTGAATTTAATAAAAGCACACATTTCTCTAATAAATTCAGTTGTACTGACACCAATGTAAACTAGAGGCATGGGAATTATTAATAAAATATTATGTTGGGTAAATGTTTAGCTCTTCCTTCATTTGTCTCGCGAATGCAGCGCCGAATTTCATCTTTCACAGCGTCCGTTGTTTGTGGTTTGTTCACCGGCCGATGATGCCTCCTGAGGACAAACCGCATCATACGGTCACTTTCTTTAGAAGTAACGGTTTTTCGAGGACTGTTTGTGGAGTTTGTGAGCTCCATAAGTGACAATTTTGTTTGTTTTCATAATCACCCAAATGGGTCTAATCACTAAAGATGATTTTGTTAAAAATATGCTCTGCTTTCGTTCCTTTTTTCAAACATTATATGTTCACAATTAAAATTTTTTGTTGAAGGTTAAAATTTCCCACCCTTTTTCTAAATAAATGTCGAAGAATGACAGTTCAGTTCTTGCTACTTCATCACTTGACAGTGAATATACTTCCTAACCTCAAATTTGCCCACCCTTTACAAATATTAACCTACATATAAATCTTATAATGCACGAAATTCACTTTTTTTATTTTTTCATAAAAGTCACTAGATTGCCTGACTTTAAAGGCCTCCAAACACATGCTAAAGGAAGCAGTCTAGTAATAGATGGTAATTGATGCAGTATTGCATTTAAAATTACTGCGAAAGAAACTGATGGAATTGTCAAACTGCTGCTTCCAAAAAAATTCATAATAGTCATACAATGCGTTCCTATGCCATGCAATTTAATTGTAAATTGTGGCTCAAACAACAAGATTTATTTTGCGAATGCAGTAGTCCATTTAATAGTTCTCATGCTTCTCAAAATTGCAAGGCACTAATTGATTGGCCAGAATAATTAATTCCATGTAACACTAATATTCATGTATTTGCGTGTGTGTGTGTGTATGTGTTGTCAAGTTCATACAAACCCCGGCAGCAAACTTTACTGCTGCTCTGTAAATTTGTACTATAGCATCACAATCAATTCAAATCAAAATAATTCATGTATCATGTACAATATCCTTAGCACGTGTACGTATCAGAATTTTGATTAATAAATCTCTTGCAACAGAACCAGCATTCCCCTGTGTTATTTGAACGTGTTTAAACAATAATTTCATATTTATTTATTTATTTATTTATTTACTTCAGTGTTTTCCATTACCATTCTGCTGGTGGAAGATGCTCCCAAAGAAACCTTTACAATTTTTGTTTATTGTGAACAGAAAATATTTACGAAAATTTTCTGTATCAATACAGAATGCAGAGGAAACTTCAACTGCCAAGAATGCTGTTATTTGTTAAAATAAAATTTTTTTCAAACATAGAACTAGAACTCTGCAGTGTAAACGAGTAGATTTATAAGATTCTTGTTTGCACAGAATGTATATTTGTATATCGCCGACAACCGGAAATCTGTGTGCGAATCAGGAAACCAAGTAGAAAATTGTACAAATAGTTAAAATGTAAACATGCCAAAGAAAACACTTAGGTTGGTGCAAAATATAAAATATTCAAAATAATATTGCAAGAAATATGAACAGAGTGAACAGTTAATGACAAACAGATATTGAGGTGCATAATATAGATCACAGCTATAGACAGAATAATCATGATGATATTAATACCCTGCAGGAGATCGAACTAGTATAAAATTAGTATTCCACTAGTACAAAAATCACCAGTACTAGTTCCCAACTGTGAACTTTCCTATACCATATTAATGCTCAAATTAACATTGAGTGTGTTTGGAAAATTACTAGTACCATTGGTACTAAATGGAAACTAGTGGGATACTAGTACTATTAGTACTAGATGAATACTAGTATAATTTCTTCTAGTCGGATACTAGTACAACCAGTTCTGCATTAAGAACTGGTTTATATATAAAAAAAAATCCCTAAATTTTCTGGTTTTTCAAACCCAATGAAATTTGTTAAGTCTTTAAGTCTTTTAAAAGAGATCGCTGATTTTACATATCAACATAAATATTAACAAAAAAACACGTTTAAAAAATTTTAAAATTAGTTTTTAATTTTATTTGTTTTTTAAAATGTCACTTTTTTTAACACAAGAAAACTGCAGCTTACTTACATAAATTATCGAATAAATAAACTGATATGCAGGTGGCAAAGTGTTTCAAATTTTAATTTGTTTAAAAATTGTAACAATTAAAAATAAAATAAATGAAAATGCGAATTAGCAATTCGCTTTAAAACAGGATCAAAAAGTAACATGGAATTCTACAAGTCAAATCAATCTACAAATGAACTACTTGAAGTACTAGTGCTTTTCTGTATATGTTCAATCACCTTTTGAACTAGTGCTTGCTATAGTAGTAATCGTACCAGCAGCTTAAAGACAATTAACGCTTATCCTCCTGCAGGGTAATTATAATAATAACAATAATAACAGTAATAATAATAAAACCATTATGATACTAATTGATTTTCTATTAAGTTAAGAATTTTTTATTCAGACTCAAGTTCAAATCTGCAAAATTTGGAAAAAGTTGAATAAAGAACCCTGAAAGATGGCATAGCGGCTTCGAAATCTGATCTGTTTCAATAGTTTGATGATATCAAAAATATCCTAAATATTCCACTCTTAGTAAAATAAACAAATAATTTGCAGTTTTGAACTTGAGTCTGAACAAAAAAAAATCTTATATTAATAATAAATTAATAAATTCGAAAAATAAAAATATACATTCATGTTTTACTAATTGATTTTTTTATGTATCATGGAAAAATCCATTACGAATATGACATCGACTGTCATTCATTGCGTTACTGGTCAAAAACTCATGAGGATGTGTGTTGTGTACCTTAGGATCGCTTTCGGATTACTACTTCGTGTGTCATTGCCTACACCTAAGCTGTCTTGTGAGTTCTAGTCTTAAAGATTTCAAGTGTTACATCCAAGTTGCTTCTACGCAAGTGGAGCACATATTCAACGAAACCTGCAACCGCATTCCGTTCTTATACCTTCACCTATTTCTGTACGCAAAATTAACTAGGAAAAAACAATTACTTTTTTGTTTGTTTGTTAATCAAACCTATTCCATACTTTGGGAAGAATAAAATTTGTACTAAAAATTATAAAAAAAATTTCCAGGGATGGGAAATTGCATTTTTTTTTTTTGTACATGCAATATTTTGTAGTACTGATGGTGACATAAATTGTTACAAATTTTAAATTTTTCTAAAATAAAACTATCTTATACCTCATTAGGAGTTGCATTGGTAAAAAGAAAACAAAAAAAATTTAAATTTCGATTCCAGGGTCCGGGAATTAAAATTTTTTTGGTACATAAAAGCAGCCATGTAAGTTCCTAATTTCGCTTTTTTTAGTGAATTAAACCTATTTTATGCTTCATTAAGAATTATTTTCGTGTAATAAATAAATAAAATTAAAAATTCTATTCCAGGGTTCGAAAATCGATATATGTTTGTTAATTAAAAATAGTCATATAAGTTCCTAATTTAATTTTTTTAGTGAACTAAACTCGTTTTATACTTCAGGAAGAAGTAAATTGGTACTAAAAACCAAAAAATAGGTATACGATTCCAGGGTTAGAAAATTGAAATATTTTTGGTACATAAAAGTAGTCATATAAGTTCTGATTTTGGGTTTTTCAGTGAATTAAACCTATTTTATACTTGGCGAAGAATTAAATCGGTATTAAACACCATTCGTATTGAAAATTAAATTTCAGGGTCGGAAAATCCAAATTTTTTGGTACCAAATTTTGGTCCTAATATTTATTTAAATTTTTTATTTGTTATTTTTTTTTTTTGTTGAATTAAACGTTTTTTATACTTCAGGAAAAATTACATTTTATAAAAAATTCAAAAAATTAAAAATTAGGGTTACCACTTCATCTTTCATTGCCTACATCTAGGCTGTCATTTATTTCTTGTGAGTTCTACTTTCTAAAGTCTTAAGGATTTCAAGTGGTACTTGCAAGCTCCTTCTATGCACGTGGAGCACGTATTCAACGAAACTTTCAACTGTATATTTTCTTTTGTTGCCGAAAGTGTAGTGGCTTTCAATAACAGCCATTATGCTCTGTTGTGTAAGTTGAATAATTAAAAAACTTTTGCTTATACCTTGCGATATGTATCATGCCTCGCTGAATTTGAAATTCATTTTCGAACAATTAGTCTATCAGTCTTCTATGAATTTAATATAGCGATAAAAAATTCGGTAAAAAATACAAACGATATTCATTTGCTTTTAAACAGCAAAATTATTATTATGCATAAGAATGTTTCATGCCAATTTTGACCAACTCCGCTCACATGCTAAACGTATTATAGTCTGCCATGCCATATTCGCTATCACCAATAAAATCAGTAGCTTAAAAGCCACCAATTTTACGATAAATTTTTGCTTGGTTAAGTGTTTTTCTTTTCACAGATATTTTCCCAAGCATAAAAATGTGTCCCGCAAGAATACATAAAAGTATGTATTTTGGCTTTTATGTCTACCATTGTTTTTACCGTCAATTTGGAGTGTCAGATAATATGTTTACGTGTTCTTTTACTGCATATTAGTATCCTTTTGTACGCTTATTCAACACACTGCAAAAAACAAATAATTTTTTGGCAAATCCTTGTTCTTATGACCTTATATTTCTAAAGCGAAATCCTCTTGTACGAGTTGTATTCGTATGTTGTAAACAAGATGAAGATCTATAAATATTTAATCGCTTGTCTTTATGAAGTTTTGTGAAAAACACTTACAAAATAAACGGAAAAACACATTTGCAACAATAATGCCAGTAAAGTACAGAGTCAATATTTAATCGTTCAACTGTGGTGGTTTTCCTTGTTGTACTTCGTAATTGTATTTTCGTTGAAAATTAAAAACAAAGTAAATATTTTATTTTCGGTTGTGTGGAATCTGTTGTACCCTTTTTTAAAGGATTTATGAAACGTTTGACATTTTGAGACTAGTATATAGTGACAAAAACTGTACTCTTCACTCCCTTATGCTCAGGTCAGTCTTCAAAGAATGTGAATGAAACCGCTGTCATGGCATACGTGATCAAAATATCTCTAAGACAAATCCTTCATTGGGATATATTGTACTGCACTAGATCAGAGCAATACGAATACTGTTAAAAAATTGTGTATTAACAATGATTTTCCTTAAACATTAAGTACATTAAAAAATGCCGAAAATATATGAACATGCGACGTTTGTTCAAAAAATGGTAAATTTCAAAATCTTACTAGCTGCTTACATTCTATTTACATTTCTTTTATCAGTACACACGTCTCGAACAGTTGCAGATATTCAGCATGTGCAGTTTGATTGCGAGAGCCATAACTTTTAGAAGTATTTTGAGTATTAGGCGATTTTTTTCAGTACAAAAAAATGGAACAAAATTTTTTATAAATTTTTTTTTGTAAAAAAGGAATTAAGTGTTTACATGTGAAAAAGTGAATATAAGAATTCTTTGGAGGATTTTCAGCACGTTCGCTTTGGTATTATAACTGGCAGGAACTACTTTGGAGGAGGCAAAGTATAAACTTATAAATATATCAATATATTTGGAGAAGATCTCTTATACTTGTCATGTATGCTTTTTACATTTTTCCGTATTTTACAATTTCAGAATAAACGCAATAATCATTCTTAACAAAAAAATATATTTAAAAACTTGAAAACCAATTACTACTAAATATTTTGTAGTAAAAAATTAAAAACTTTCAATTAGACGATTTTTGTGATTTAGACGATTTTTGTAATTAATTTTTGCGATCTCGCATCTCTGAAATATATATTTAAAAACTTAAATAAATAAATGCTGCTAAAAATTTTGTTGTAAAATATTAAAAAATTTCAATTAGACGATTTTTGCGTTTTCGACGTTTTTTAATTAATTTTTTGCGACCTGGCATCCCAGAAAATATATTTAAAAACTTAAAAAATAAATTGCTGCTAAATATTTTGTTGTAGAAAACTAAAAAAATTTACACTAGGCGATTTTTGCGATATTATGTTCTCTAAAATATATATTGGCGAACTGGCAAAATATATATTTTGCAAGTTCGCCAAAATATATTTAAAAACTTAAAAAATAAATTCTGTTAAATATTGTGTTGTCAAATAAAATCAACTAGGCTATTCTAGCGACTTGGCGAGTTTTTTAAATAACTTTTTGCGACCTGGCATCCCAGTAAATGTGTTTGAAAACTTACAAAATAAATCAAAAATAATGTCAAAATTAAAAATAGTTTAATGAGGCGTTTTTGCGTTTTATATAATATTTTAAGTGGATTTTTACCACCTGGCATCCCAGAAAATATATATAAAATCTTAAAAAATTAATAGCATTTATTTTGTTATAAAATCAATCAACTAGGCAATTTTAGCGATTTGACTATTTTTTAAACAACTTTTTGCGACCTGGCATCCCAGAAAATATATTTAAAATTTTAAGAAATTTATGCTGTTAACTATTTGGTTGTCAAAAACCAAAAATTTTTCAATTAGGTGATTTTTTTTAATCAATTTTTGCGATCTGGCATCCCTGAAAGCACTATCTAACCGTTCACTTAATTCTGCTAGTGATATCATTAAGCCTTTTTATGCTTGATTCGGGGATAACAGAACGTATGAGTGATAATTATTTTTATATAGAAATTGCTCATACGCATATATTTTTCAAACCCCTTATGAAAGAAAAATGTTGCATACTTTTAAGGAAATATTTTACTGATATATCAATTTGCTTAAGACTTGATGTTGAAGTTGTTTACGAGTACATGTACCCTGTCACCGATCATCCCACCGCATTCGAGTTTCTCATACATATAAAAAGACATAATCACATAATACATTTCGGAAAATGAATCTTGTAAGGTCTTGCATAAAATATATGAATACACCCTGTATCAGAAATGAAAAAATTTAGAAAATGTCTTTGCTAGTTTGATTTAACAGTTGGCAGGCAAACCGGGGAACACTTATATATATTTAACAACGGTTCTCATTTATCTATCCCATAACCGCCTAAAGAGAAGTGCTTGATTAAAACCGAACTAGATCCATAATATCGGCCACTTATGATAGTAATGGACTGTTATTTAAATTCTCGTGAATGCTTATGATGCATTAAGATATCTATGGAGGTCAAAATCAAACTAATTTTGAAGCCACTAATTAATATCCGTATAAAGCTGTTTTTTAAATTTTACTTAACTGACAATTGGCAGTTAAAGAAAAAAAATTACATATAAATTTTCGAAGAGCATATCGTTTAAGCTGTTTTGGCTTGATATATTCATTGGTTTCCCTTATCAGAATAATTTATATTGTCTTGATATCTCGTAACAATAATAAATTAATTTTAAGGGTTTTATTACATTTCCTTCTTTTTTTTAATTTAATCTTTTCCTAAAAAAATATTACAGCAAACATTCTTCTATGATCAGTCATGGTGTAGCGCATAAACCATTATATTCAACAAATAAATAGTAAAAAAGCACGTACATGCATTCAAGTTATTCGGAGTGTCTACATTGCACACTTGCACATGAACGAGTACATGCATTTGTGAGTGTGTGTGTGGTTTGTTTATGCGATGTCAGTTATTTGCTTTTAAAAGCTTTAGTATAAAAAAAATTTGTTTTAAAAGATTTATATTCAACCGGAGGAAATATTTGAATGCACATAAATATATTTCGAGAGGAAGAAATATGTTGGCCAGCTACTTGCACGATTTTGTAAACACACAAAAAAACACGGAAAATACTTGTGGGAAATTGAAGTAATTCCAAGCATAGAAACAGTGATTAGAATGAAATATTTCTATCCATAACATCTGTTATTTGCATCGCAATTTTTGGTGGATTTATTTTTGCTGAAAGACTTTCGAGTAATCTGTTGAATATAGTGGAAATGAAAATTGCAATTACAAACGTGGGTTCCTTTTTGTGATACAGTAAACTTAGCTCGTTTGAGGAAAAAAATTATTAAACTGCTTTGACTTAATTTCCTTATACAACTCACGCCCACTTCTGTCAGTAGAATGCTTTAGTAATAGGGGTATTTTGGCAATTAAGTATTAAAAATGTGTAGAGCCTCCAAAAGAGAATTGAAGGGTATATTCTCTTTGTCATTCCGTGTGCAACGCAACAATATATCCCTCTAAGACTATATAAAGTATACATATGTATATATATATATATATATATATATATATATATATATATATATATATATATATATAAATATATATATATATATATATATATATATATATATATATATTTGATCAGTGATGAAATCTGAGACGATATAACCACCTACTTCTCTCTGTCTATCCCGATACAGCCTCAGAGAAAAGAGCCACATCCTTGAAATAAGTTAAGTTTGAAAATGGGCTAAACCGGAATGGAAGGGAAAAAATAACCCTTAGAAGAACTAAACCAACCTCTGAAAAATAAAGTGCTTTTGACTGAAGTAGTAGAACACGAGACTATGAAGCGGAGTGTCCTGAGTTCAACCACGCGCTTAGTCATGAAATATTGTGTTGAATTGTTCTGATCAGCATTAGAGCGTGGTTGTGTTAATTTTTGCCAGACTGTTCTTTCTTCACCTGTCCCCTCAATTTATATCCCCTTCTTTCTAGTTCCGGCGCAATGCAGTGCATATGTAGAGATCATCCCCTGAGTGCTGGTCCGAGATAAAAATAACAACACCGGCACACAAAAAAAACGTTGTCTGTACACCGGGCGCCACCCATATACCGGCATGTTTTTTTGACCCGCTGAATACGAATTTGAAGTCCGTTTAGGCCGTCCAGCCTTCAGTTTCGAGTAAATTGCAAAAAACCCCCAATAATAGCGAAAATTCGATATTTTGGCAAGAAAAAAAATTTGAGAATCTAAGAAAAGCATGATTATTATGTATTTTGATCTGTCAAATACTAATTTTGATTGTACCTTAATCATAAGCTGTTTTAAATCGAAAAATATTGGGAAAAATCCTTAAAAAACCGCAAAAATCGCGAAAAATTGGGTTTATCTTGGTATAAAAAATTTGTGGACGCGGATTGACAAAAATTTTGATGTCATTCAATCTTTTTGATCTGATTTTGCAATAAATTTGGCCAATAATGCCCTCAAACATTCATAAAACGACAAAAAATTGATAAAATAGCAAAAAATTGCTGCTGAAAAAATAGAAAAAAATCTTTTAAACACAATAAACTAAACTTCTTGTATTTTTTATCTATAAAATACAAGATTAAGATCCAAGAAAGGACACAAATTGGATGTTATACGGTTTTTCGAGGGTATTGTACTGTTTCATTCTCAAATGATTTACCAAGTAGATACCTCTTCTGCCATTTTGTCTTTTATTTAGTAAAAATTTGCCATCGTCTTGGGATTTCAACTTCATCGATGTGTAGACTTCATTTCATTGCATGATCGCTTGTACTTGCAACCAGGGCACCTCCTCGGGGTGACGGTGGACAACAGAACCAATATCAATTTTTGGTCGTTTTATGAATGTTTGAGGGCATTATTGACCAAATTTATTGCAAAATCAGATCAAAAAGATTGAATGACATCAAAATTTTTGTCAATCCGCGTCCATAAATTTTTTATACCAAGATAAACCCAATTTTTCGCGATTTTTGCGGTTTTTTAAGGATTTTTCCCAATTTTTTTCGATTTAAAACAGCTTATGATTAAGGTACAATCAAAAATAGTATTTGACAGATCAAAATACATAATAATCATGCTTTTCTTAGATTCTCAAATTTTTTTTCTTGCCAAAATATCGAATTTTCGCTATTATTGGGGGTTTTTTGCAATTTACTCGAAACTGAAGGCTGGACGGCCTAAACGGACTTCAAATTCGCATTCAGCGGGTCAAAAAACATGCCGGTATATGGGTGGCGCCCGGTGTACAGACAATTTTTTTTGTGTGCCGGTGCAATTTATATATTTTTTGTTTAAGTTTTTTTTTGTAATATTGTTAAGCAACTGATATATTTTTATGTCAAAGAAGGTGTCCAAAGCATTGAACTTAATGCTAGAAAATCAGGAAAATTAATTTTTGGACCCCGCCTCTTTTAGTGGGCGTTGGATTAACAAATTACATGGGAAAATAGTGTAAATATTTAATAAATTGTCTAACTAAGACCTACATTCCTTAAAAATTGTAATTTGAAACTTTTAGGGCGAAGTTGAGATGTTCTCTGATGTTCCCGCCACCCACCTTTTGCCCTTTTTTCTTCTTTTAATTACCCCTAAAATTTACTTTTTAAGTTGTTACGATAAAGATGAGATGTCTCCCCCACGGCCCTTCCCGGAGGGGACCCTGTCAAAATAGAGTTTTAAAATAGGGCACAGAAATGCCTTAAAGGAACCCTAACCCAGCAGGTTAATCATTTTTAAATTCTTTATTAAATTATGTATGAATTTCTATTTTAATAGTGAACCTTTTATTTATGTAAATTGTATTACAGGATGTTAATTCTCTCAACAGGCTATAAGTTCAAATCTGCGAAATTGCAAATTTTTTTTTTATTTTTTTTTTATTTTAATAAATGAACGTGATTACATTCTATTTATTATTTCTAGTTTAATGACTATGAAAAATATTCTTAATATTCCACTCTCAAAAATAATAAATAGAATGTAATCACGTTCATTTATTAATATAAAAAAAAATTAAAAAAAATTAAAAAAATAAAGAAAAATAAAAAAAAAATAATTTGCAGTTTCGCAGATTTGAACTTATAGCCTGTTGAGAAAATTAACATCCTGTAATACAATTTACATTACTTATTAAATATTTGTAGGAAAATCTTAACGTGGTCGAATATAACGTTCTTACTTGTTTTAAATTTTAAAAAATCAAATTTAACAAAAATTTTTAAATGAAATATAATATATAAATACGCAAATTTGAATTTGAGCTTGAACAATAATTCCTAATCTTCGTGCCTTTTTGATATAAAACAATAATAAGTGGTGACAATACACATGAGCACTGATGATGAAAGCGTTGCGGCTTTCGAAAACAGCTATTCTGCTCTGCTGTGTAAGTTGAATAACTAAAAACTGATGTTGGCTTTTCTTTGTGCCTTGGAATATTTATCATGGTGGGTGATGTTGGCTGAAGTAGTAGAACACGAGACTATGAAGCGGAGGGTCGTGAGTTCGAGTCCGCGCTGAGTCATGAAATATTGTGTTGATTTCTTCTGATCAGCATTAGTGCGTGGTTGTGTTAGTTGTTGCCAGCCTGTTTCAATGATGAAGGCACAGTCACTGGTCACTGAACATAATTGGCAGCGACTGACACTATCATGTACTAAAAAAAGCTGAGTAACAGCACCCACCTTCGTCGGTCCTGTAGCAAAAATTAGCCGACGAAGTAAAACGTTGAAATAGCTACAAAAACAACTGTCTATCTTCTCATCTTTCCTAATCTGTCCCCTCAATACTATCCCCTCGTTTTCAGTTCCATCCCCTGAGTGCTGGTCCTACTCCTAACAAAAAAATGTCTTGCTGAATTTAAAACAAAAAAATTTTCGAATAATTTTAGCCTATAAAATCTTAATTCAATAAAAATAGAATTTTTATTTACTAAATACTTGAAGGGTATTTAAAATTCGACCCGGTCGAATGTTGCGCTCTTCCTTTTTTATATTTTGAAAGTATGTGGAATGAAATATATTGACGTTGCCACCTTAATTAACTTTCGTATGGACGATTATGCGAGCCATATATAACAAAAAGTCGTCTATAAAATGGGACGATCTGGGTAAATTGAAAGCTATTAAAAGCAATTTAAGCATGAATCCTGCTTATAATAACTTGCCACAGAAAAGTAACCTTTTGGGATAATTAAGTGTGGAAACTTTTGGTCCTTTTGCAAATTCCAAAAAATACCCTTACCAACTTTACAATGAAAATCTTAATTTTATGTGCAACTAAACAATAAAAATTATAAATAAAAATCATAAAATGCCATGATTCAATAAATTCCAAGAAATATTTCTTGTGCATTATTTTTATTGTTTTCGTTCTCAAACATGCGTTTATTACTAAACCCTTCCGTTTGCGTTAACAAAAAAATTCCTAAACTGCAAATACCACGCAAAATTCCTTATAACTTATTTGACCTTGTTTAAATTTTAGTTTCAAAAATAATTTTAATTAACAAAACAAAATACAGCAGTCAGCACCGGAAGTTCAAGCAGACTGTCTTTCAAATGTCAAATAGTTACAAGCGCTGCAAAATTGCGGATAAACATGCAAAAAGTGACAAGAACATAAAACATGGCGTTGAACTGCGGATGTATACGCAATGAATGTTATGAAAAAAATTAGTGAAATATAAAAAAAATAAAAACAAGTTTTACGTACGAATTGCAAACACTGGCAGAAATGAAATGGGATACAGAATTAAATCGTTCTCAAAAAAAATGCAAACTGAATAAATAAATCAATCAACTCAACTGAGAGGATTTACTTGCAGCAACATGTAATTACAATTACTTTTTTATACCCTCCAAAAAAGAAACGCATCGAAATATCCATCTCAGACCCCATAAAGTATATATATTCTTGATCAGTGATGAAATCTAAGACGAACTGAGCATGTCCGTCCGTCTGTGGAAATCACGATTCAGTCCAAACGAAAAGAGCTAGACTCTTTAAATTTTGCATAAATATATTTTAAAGCTTAGAGCAGGTTAAGTTCGAAGATGGGCTAAATCGGGCAAGAGGGATAAAAGTTCCCCTAAGAAGAACTAAACCAACCTAGAAAAAACAACATAATTTTTAAAGTTTTTTGGTTATTTTGTTAAGCAAATGATATATTTTTATGTCAAATACAGTCCAACGCCTTAAACTTGGAGCCATTAAATAAAATAAAAATATGTTTTGACCCCGCCCACTTCAGTGGGCGTTATTATAGGCAAAAATAGCATAAAAATTTAACAAATTGTTTTACTTAAGCCTACAATCCTTAAAAATAAAATTTTTAACCTTTAATGACGGAGCTGAGACGAAACCTGGTACTACTCTGCCCTACCGAAGGCGAAGGAGATCCCCTTCGCCCCCTAAATGACCCTACCAAAAAAAAATTTTTTTTTAAATTTTGTATACAATCATCCGAAGCATTTATCTTTAGAGTTTTATGACTGCCTGTTGCTGCCCTACCCCCTCCTCCCCCTTTGCCCGCTAAATGACCCTATTAAAAATAAATAAAATTTTTTTTAAATTTATTTTTAGAGTTTTATGTGTACCTGTTTCTGCCCTACCCCCTCTCCCCCTTTGCCTTCTAAATGACCCTATCAAAAAAAAAGAAATTTTAATTTTGTATAAGTATAATTATCCCAAGGATTTATTTTTAGTGTTTTATGACAAAGGTGAAATGTTTCCCCCACAGCCCTTGCCAGAGCGACCTCGCAAAAATACCGTTTTTATGCCCTCCAAAGAGAATTGTGATGAAGTCTAAGACGGTCTAGCAATGCCCATACGTTCGTCTCTGGAAAACATGTTATTGTATATTTTTGAACCCCGCCCCCTTTAGTCGGCGTTGACGTACGATATTATATAAAGGAACTCTGTCCCACCAAGTTAAACATTTCAAATTCACTTACTAAATATTTGGAGGGTATTTAAGATTCGACCCGGTCGAATATAATGTTTTTACTTGTTTTTATTAGAACCGGCACTCAGGGAATGTTCCCTGCTCATGCAACTAGGAAACTTGGTTGTGACAAGGAGGTTAAAATGAATTTGTAAAAGAATATTTGTATGAAAAATACTTCAAAGTAAATTTCCAAAGTGTCGGCGCACAGATGCCGACAAGTGACTGTGACCACATGTCGGCGATGTTGTTAACCCGTATTTTATCCGTTACTGCGACGTGTTTTTTTTCTAACAGGCTGCCAGTTCGTTGATTAACAAATCCAGCACCCTTGGGTCCTAGTAGATCCCTTTTGTGTTACCCGAAAACATTAAAAATACGCAAGGTCCTTGACGGGAATCGAACGCACAACCTATGTACTAATAGGCTACCAATCAGCCACAATGGCACCCCATAGGGTGCAAATCACGGAAAATTCCTCAGAAGAACTGCAAATCCATACACTTACCTGAAATTTTGAAATTAACTAGAGCGATTGAGACACAAATCTGGAGAAAAGGAACAAACGATCAGTGATCTACGAGGCCAACTACAGCTGCCAACATAAATTCTCTTGTGATTCTAATTTCTATTAAAATAATCGCACAGCAACTCTGAGTCAGTCCACATCAAACCTCGTTGGCAATTACTTTTTAAGTGCAGTCAGATCACTGATCGTTTGCTGTCTTTAGATCCCATCATGCGAGTAAGCCATGAAAATGAAGTAAAATTTTTTTAATGTGCTGTGGTGCCTGATTGTGTTAATTTTTATCGGCCTATTTAAATTACAAAGTGATATCACTGGTCTGTGAACTCAGCGATTGACACTACATATTATATACTAAAGAGCATATCACAGCCTCCGGTACTGTACCGAAGTAAAAACTAAACATAAATAAAAAAAATTATATGTCTTCCCCTATTTCTCCAAATGTTCACTCAACATTATATTTTACTTTTTATAGTTACGGCCCAATTCATTGTATGAGTAGCGGCTATCGTACGAAAACTAGTCTCAGTTCATAAAAAATAAATTTATCCCAATTGATCGCAGAAAGAGGAGGAAGAGAAGAGGCTGCAACCAGTTAAGAAATTTTCCGTATTCTACTTTTTATTTCACTACAAAACAGAAAAAATTTTGCAAGTTCAATACAGCAAGTACTTTTTTTCAATAAATATTTTTATACGAGGTCTGTTCAAAAAATCACTTAAATTTTAATTTTTTTTTTTTTAATATTTATTCATGCATCAATTTCTTTTTAGCAGCCTTCAAAATAGTCCTTCTGATATGAAAAATAATTTTTCCAGTTCTGTTTTATCAAAGCAGTTTTAATATGGAGTTTTTGTTATATCTTTGAGTTTTCTCAGCGATTCGGGTTTTAAATTTTTCCTTCGTTGCAAGCTGCCACTTAGGTTTTCAATATTGGAGACAAGAAAAAGTCACGGGGTACAAATCTGGTGAATAGCGTGACTGAGTCATGATTACCGTGTTGCTTTTTGGTCAAAAAAATTATATTATGTATGAATTTTTATTAGTCGAGCTTTCTTATGTAAATTGTTAATTTTTTGCAACGGGCTTAAGTTCGAGTCTGCATGACTGCAAATGACTTTTCATTATTTTATTAATAAATGAATTTGTTCAAATTCTATTTATAATTTTTTTATATGAAGATTGGAATATTAAGAATATTTTCAATAATCATCAAACCAGCAGAACGGATCAGTACTGATTTCGAGGCCGCTACGCCATCTCATCAGCGTTCTTTGTTCAATTTTTCCACTTTTGCAAGTGGTGCTAGTTAGTGGGAATATCAACTAGTTAACCAATGTTATTAACGAAAAAAAAATTATAAAAAATTAGTAAAAATTCAGCAATTTTGGGAAAAACTTCAGTACCACACGACTCACATCCAAAATATATTTAAAAAAAAAAATTGCATATTCTGAGCCAAACGATATACCGACATCCTCAGCATCTGCTCTAATGCAGATTCGACGATTTTCCATAACAATTTTATTTACTTTTTCAACATTTTCATTGGTTTTTCAATATGCTGGCGCCTCAACTCACGTCTTCTAGAATTCTTTCGAAATACGTGCAACTGACTTCTAATAATTGTTTAAATTTAAAATACATACAGCGTATGCTTCTGAACATTTGAGTCAATTTTTTATAAAAAGTTGTAAGGGAATTCTTTGATCCATTTTTTTATGCAGCAGAAAATCGCCAAAACGCAGAACACTTCAAACTTGCGTGACTCTCTCTCTCTCTCTCCCCCTCTCTGTCTCTCTAACAAACTAAACAGGCTAAAATAGCTGAAAGTTGACAATATGTCCGAGATGAGTGTGTGAACACAAAAAAGATATATAAAAAAGTATCCTTTATTTTTAACACTCTTCATAGAAACCATAATAAAGGGAGGGCTAGGAAGTAAATTGGCTGTCATAATGAAATGTCAAAAATTTAATGGTCATTCTTTGACACCTATTTAGCAAAAGAAAATTTTATTCATGGAAGGCTACACTCTTGAACAAAGAATTTTAATTGTGAAAATTACCTGTCTAAAAGAGTAAAGGAATCATCTGTAGTGATTTCCAATCAGGCTTCTGTTTATAAACAAACAAAATTGTGGCATATGGAGCTCACAAAATTCACAAACAGTCCTCGAGAAATCATGACATCCAAAGAAAGTGACCGTATATGGTGCGGCTTGTGGCATCATCGGCCCGTATTTTTTAAGAAATGAGCAAGAAAACATCGTCAGCGTGTGTTCTCTGATAATAGATTTTTTTTGGGCACATTTGGCTAATGTTGACATCACTGACTTTTTGTTTCCACAAGATGGCGCCACAAGCCACACAGTTGGTCTCACAATTCAGTTATTGCATGAGAAATTCCCCGGTCGCGATTTTATCGATTTAGCGATGCCAGCTCGTTCTTGCGTTTTAACGCCACTGGATTATTTTCTCCGAGTCTATGAAAGAGCAGTTCAACATTTTGTGAAAAGAGCGGACATCTTCGGCCCGTATTTTGTAAGAAATGAGCAAGAAAACGTCGTCACCGTTAGTTCTCTGATAATCGATTTTTTTTTGTCACATTTGGCTAATGTTGACATCACTGACTTTTTGTTTCCACAAGATGGCGCCACAAGTCACACAGTTGGTCTCACAATTCAGTTATTGCATGAGAAATTTCCCGGTCGCGATTTTATCGATTTAGCGATGCCAGCTCGTTCTTGCGATTTAACGCCACTGGATTATTTTCTCCGAGTCCATGAAAGAGCAGTTCAACATTTTGTGAAAAGAGCGGACTTCTTCCCACACACTAGGGATGGACATTTGCCCATCATATTTCATTATTAGTTCCCATATTTCTACATTTTATTTTTTATCAATAAAACTCAATTTGTCACAAAAGCAAAAAGTTCTTCTTCCTAACCTTAAAGTGGCCCACCCTTTACTAATAAAACTTATAAAACGGCTTTAGGGCAGGTTTAATGTGATTTCGGAGCATTTGAAATTTTTATTAGATGTCAAAATATAAAATATTACAAGATCTTCTTTACAAAGAGGGCGAGTTTTATATGCTTCTAAAATTAATTCCTCACGTTCATTTTCAAATGGCAACAGTCGTTCATGTGTTTCTTGTTTGTTTTGTCCCTTATGCCAGAATGACTACTCAGCACCCTTTTTTTATTTTTATAGTTTTATTAGAAATCTATGCATGAAATTTAGAAATAAAATTGCCGTTTTATGACTTTTGTTTGGCCATTTAAAAGCACCGTAACCATAAAAAACATAAACATTAAGTTTTTTATACAAATTATTTTAACGGGACTCACACTTCTTAGCCTGCGTGCAGTTCAATACACATGATTTTGTAGGAAATTACAAAAAAAATAGAAAACATTAAATAAAATTACACATGATTGTATATAAGATGCCATAGTTTTTGCCAGACGATGGCTTCATTTATAAAGAAATGGAAATAGAAAACTAACAATAAAGATCTTATCACGGTGGGAAAAGAAAAAGTTAGCAAACAAGCAAAACAATGTGCCGGACACAATCAGCGAACATTTTCCAAAAGAAAAGATACGCTACGCAGGGAGTTTCTTGGTATACGAATTCAAACATATGGGAATTAAAAAAAAAATTTATAGTGTCACAAAAAAAAACTCCCCCATATAAAAGAAACTAAAATGAAAAAAGGTTACAATAAAATTTAATTTCTAGTCGTGCTATTGTAATAATAATTTTTAAAACTTAAGCTCCTTTTAACATAAAAATTTCATTTAATTTTATACCCGTACGTGCCACGACTTTGGGTAACCTCTTCAGCACTAGAAAAAAATTGCTGATTGTCTATTCAGTTTGTTTTTTAACATTAACATTGAACCTATAAAATTAAAAAAAAGATGTTGCTATAAAAAACATCTACTGCCTGTTTTTTTAGAAATAAAATGAAAATTTTCGTTTGGGCATTTACATTCAAATAACAATAAAAAAATAAAATTTTTTTATACCCTCTAAAAATTGGATGGTATATTCACTTTGTCATTCCGTCTGTAACGCAGCGAAACCAAATAAAGTAATGGGTCCGCAATCTAACGTTTGTCTTTCAACTAGTGCTTATTTCGTGAATGGTGACGTTTAGCTCATGTCTGATTTGACAGATAATTAGTTTTATCCTTCCGCTAAACGAATATGGTTGACCATCCAAAGCGTTTTCGCTTCGCTAAGTGGGCCTGCGATCGACTTACAGAAGATGCCGATTTTGCCAAAAAAAAAAATCATATTTTCAGATGAAGCTCATTCTGATCTTGGCGGGAATGTAAACAAGCAAAATTGTCGCATTTGGGGCTCCGAAAACACGCACGCATACATTGAAAAGCCGACGCACCCAAAACGAGTCACTGTTTGGTGCGGATTTTGGTCCAGCGGCATAATTGGGCCATTTTTCTTCGAAAATGAGCCAGGAGTGGCCGTTACAGTCAATGGCGATCGTTATGGGGCCATGCAGCCATTTGAATGAAATGATTTTCCTTTATTAACCGGAAGGATTGTACTTTCAAATAAAAAAAAGAAATTTGAGAAAATATTCAGTAGTTTTTTTATAGCATTTTCAACAAAAAAATTTATTTGGCGGACCCTATATAAGGCTGTCTGGTAGCAGATTTATATATTTAAATTTAAATAAAAAAACGTAATAATTAACACAAAGTGTCATTAAGAGCATTGAAAGATAGAATGGAAATGCGGATTTTATTTTTTAAAGAGCATGTCATCCAGATGTCTTCCGTCGAGTTGAACAAACTGAACAAAACGGAGCCTTGTTTTCTGCGCCACACGCTGCAGTAAACTTGGTTCAATTGAGCTGATTTCTCGACGAATATTTTCCTTTAAAGCCATAAGAGATTAGGGATTGTCATGTTACACCCACTCTTTGAGGGAGTGCCATAAAAAAAACACATCGAAGTTAGATCGGACGACCCCGGTGACCATGGAATGTCCCCAAAGCGACTGAACAGTTTGCTGAGGGAAACTTTCCCGAAGCAAATTCATCGAAGCTCTGGCTGTGTATTCAGTCGTCCCATCTTGTTGAAACCACGTGTATGAAGAGTACGATGGATGAGCTCGCCGGTTTGGCAAAAAGAATTTCGGACATATTCGAAAAAAAAAATGATCCAATTACCTCATGCGTGGATAAGGCACACCACCAAACAGTTATCCTTGGCCAATGCAATGGTTTTTGATAATTCAATCGAGGGTAGCGGATTCTTGGAGACCATTAATGGCAGTTTTGCTTGTTGATGTGGCCGTTTAAGTGAAAATGAGCCTCGACGCTCCAAGAAAAAAAATGGAATTTACAGTGCAAAAATAATCCAACATCGTTTCACATAAATTTTGGCATAAATCAAAGTCACTTTCTTTTGGGTCTTGAACGATTTGAATTTTAATAGGATGGAACTTCAGATCGTTTTAAAAAATTTCATGCATAATCCGTCTTGGAAGTGCCAATGAGACTGCTCTTTTCCATATTGAAAATAGCAGATTTTCACGTAAACTGCTTTCAACCAATTCAAGGTTTTCGGGAGTCCTTGAAGATCGACTGGACCCTGGCCATGGGACATTCATAGCCGACGCACTCGCGCGGAATCTCTGCACCCACGAACGAATTAAATTTACACTCGGTCCATCACTTATTCTCCGAATACCGAATTTTGAACAGAATTGTCGACGAGCCATTGCATAAGAATCATTACACTTAAAAAATGACTCCACAGCGAACGCACGATGCTCACTAGACCACTGCGACTGACAAATCCGCACAATCGATAATTCTAACTTCGCCACCCTCCCTCCGCAACGTTTATTACTTTTTGAAATAATCGTATTTAAAAATATAAATTATATTCTTAATCAGTGATGAAATCTGAGATCATCTAGTCACGTACATCAATCCGTCTTTAGAAGTCATGTATCGGTACAAATGAAAACAGTCTGATCTTTGAAGTTCAAGTTCAGAGGGGAAAAAAGTTCCCCTAAAAAGAACTAAACCAACCTCTAAGAAACAACACAATTTTTAATAGTTTTTATACCCTTCACAAAAAAGTGAAAGGGTATATATAGGTTTGTCATTCCGTGTGTAATTTCTTCGACATTCACATGGGACCCCATAAAGTATATATATTCTGGATCCTTATGAATAGCGATGACGATTGAGCGATGTCCGTCTGCCCGTCCGTCTGTACGTGAAATCAATTTTCCCAAGCCCTTAGAAGACCTAGAGACTTCGTTCTTGGACCGTTGGATTGGAAATGAACTTAAATAGGCTGCTATTGAAATTCAGAAAGATCCGATGCACGGTTCCAGAGCTGGGAAGCTTACACCTATTTCTCGACGCAAAATTTATACCAAAAATCAATTATCTTTTTTAATGTTTGTAAATTAAACATATTTCTTGCTTTGGGAAGCCTCAATGGTCTATTAAAAACTAAAAAAAATTAAAATTTTTTCCAGGGATGAGAAATAAAATTTTTTTTCGGCCCATTCCGTATTTTGTAGTACATGTAGTAACTAAAATTGTTAAAAATTTCAAGTGTTTCTTTAAGAAAACCTCTTTATACGTCATGAAGATTTGCATTGACCAAAAAAAAAACAAAATTTCGAATCCAGGGTTGGACAAGTGCAATATTTTGTAGTACATGAAAGTGGCCAAAATGGTTAAAAAATTAAAATTTTTCTTAAATAATACTACTTTATACCTCAAGAAGACTTGCACTGATAAAAAATAAAAAATTAAAATTTCGCTTCCAGGGTTGGGAAAAATAAAGTTTTTTTTGGTACATGCAATATTTTGTAGTACATGTAATAACCAAAATTGTTATAAATTTTGAGTTTCTCTTAAATAAAATCACTTTATACTTCATGAAGATCTGCATTGATAAAAAAATTTTAAAATTAAAATTTCGCTTCCAGGGTGGAAAATTTAAACTTTTTATACATAAAAGTAACCAAAATGGTTAAAACTTTAAAATATTTCTTCAATAAAACTACTTTATACTTCATGCAGAGTCGCATTTATAAAAAAGCAAAAAATAAATAAAATTTCAATTCCAGGGCTGGAAAATTCAAAGTTTTTTTTGTACATGCAATATATTGTACAACATGAAAGTGACAAAAATTGTTGTTAATTTTAAGATTTTTGTAAATAAAACTACTTTATAAGCAATGAAAACTAGCATTGGTAAAAAGAAGAAGACAAAAATTAAAATTTCGCCCCCAGGGATGGGAAATTAAAATTTTTTGATACATAAAAGTAATCAAAAAGCCAACTAGCGTCGGATTTTTACTAATCAAAACTATTTTTTAATTCAGGAGAAACAAAATTGGTATCCAATATTAAAACAAATAAAAATTTCGATTCCAGGGTTGGATAACTGCAATATTTGGTAGTATATGAAAGTGGCCAAAATGGTTACAAATATTAAGTTTTTCTTAAATAAACCTCATTATTAAGAGTTGCATGAACCTCATTATTAAAATATTTTATGGTACATGAAAGTGACCAAAAAGTTTAAAAATTCACTAAGAATTGCATTGGTAAAAAAATAAAAATTCGCTTCCAGAGTTGGAAAATCTAAATATTTCTGGTACAAAAAAGTACCCACATAAATTCCAAATTTTGTTATTTTAGTGAATTAGACCTATTTTATACTTCAGGAAGAATTAATTTGGTATTAAAGATTCGGTTCCAGGGTTGGAAAATCGAAATTTTTTAGTACATAAAAGTAGCCATATAAGTTCCTTATTTTGGTTGTGTGTGAATATAATCTTTTTTATACTTCGGGAAGAGTTAAATTGGTATTAAAAACCAAAATAATTCAAAATCAAATTTCAGGGTTGGAATATCGACATTTTCTGGTTCATAAAAGTAATCATATAATTTGTTATTTTTGATTTTTATGATGAATTATACCTACTTTATATATCAGGAAGTAATAAATTGATATTCAAAACCAAAAATATCTAAAAGACTATTCTTCGGTTGGACAATTAGAACCTTTTGGAGTACATTTTTGTTTGTAAATTAAACATATTTAATATTTTTGAAAGACGTTCAAAGGTATTAGAAGTAAGAAGAGCCAAACATTTAGCTTCTCAGCACAAAATGACAATGTAAATTTTAAGATTAAGGCGCAATTGAATTCAATTTTTATTTAGTTTATTGGCATTTCATTTCAAGTTTGATTGGGAAAATATTTAAAATGAAGCCAATTGAAGCTGAGTGTTCTCCGGAAAAAATTATTTGTCTCCCTCTGTCAGAGAGACGTCAGACTTCATATAAAAAAAAATGTTGTCCGAAACAAAATTTTCTTCCTTTAAGCCTAAACTCTTTAAAAATTAACCCCCATATTCATAAAAATTATGAGATGCTTATAAGAGTGTAATAGAGCAAATTTCATATGAAATTTTGTTTTATTACGCTGTTATTAGACTCTCATAATTTTTATGAATAAGGGTGTAATAGTTTAAAGTCTTACGACGATGTTACCCTTCCCTTCCTTCGCCTCCTAAATAGTTGTAACAAAAAAAAATTTTTTTCTACACTTGATCAATCCAAAAATTTACTTTTGAGATGTTTCTCCACGGCCCTTTCCGAAGTGAGTCTGTCCATATAGAATTTTAAAATTAAGCACAGAAATGTCTTAAAGGAACTCGGATCCAATAGTTTAAACCTTTTTAATTTATTTACTAAATATTTGTAGGGTATTTAATATTCGACCCGGTCGAATATGAAATTCTTACTTGTCTCAGTTTGAATACAAAAATTCCAAATGAATATTTTCATTTTATTTAAATTTAAAGCCTAAAAAGTATTAACAAAATAACATTTAAAAGGTCACAAATAAACAAGAAAATTCAAAACCTTTAATAATAAAATTTATACAAAAATTTAATTGTATAGAATGACTTTGGGGAAAATAACATGAATAAAAATTGAATTTTATTGCAAAAATAATATATTCTTATCTCAATATATTTATAGAAATAATACAAATCCCTCTCTATAAATTTTGCATAAATTTCTTAGAAATCTTACAATATGGTTTTTTTGGGGTTGGGGGGGAATAAGTACATAAACATTTTAACGCAGCCCCAGTGACTTCATTAAGCATTTTTAAGAAATATGACAAATTCGAATATATTTTTCTTTTAACTTAATGAACGCAAGCATTCGTACAAATCCCGGTGGGATTTTTCACATTAAAAGCTAACGCTTAATGAGAAGTTGGTTTTATTCTAAAAACATTTATAACTTTAATGATGCCATCATGAAAAATATGCCTTTTCATTTTATGTCACTTTTTAACTTAAAATGTTTAAGCAAAATAAAAAAAAATGTTTTTTCATTATTAGTGAAGTGATTTATATAATTGGTCCCTCAGGATCTTAAAGCCCCAAAAATTCTCCGAAGTGCTTTAATGCATAGCAATTGCAATTACAAACTTCTTATTAAAACTAACCAAACTTTAATAATGATTTTAGAGCTGGCCTGTTGTTTAAATTTGCCTAATCCCATAATTGTCTTGCTTTTCTTCCTTTCAAACTACATCCGTTTTGTCTTACTATTTCCTCAAACTTTAGTTTTATATATTATATCGTTAAATTAGTTCCGCAGCCAACGAAATCTAATATTCATTTGAATAAACACTGTGCAACAACATGCGCTAGTTCAGAAGAATTCAGTTGATTTTATTGTACTGGTCGAATTTAATGGCAAACAAATTGTAAAGGGTGGGCAAATTTGAGGTTAGAAAGTAAAAATAAATTTTAAACCAAATTTTTTCGACTAATTCAGTTTTATTAATAAAAAGTGTTTTTATACCCTCCAAAAAAGAATTTGGAGGGTATATTCACTTTGTCATTCCGTTTGTAACGCATCGAAATATCCATCTCAGACCCCATAAAGTATATATATTCTTGATCAGTGATGAAATCTAAGACGAACTGAGCATGTCCGTCCGTCCGTCCGTCTGTGGAAATCACGATTCAGTCCAAACGAAAAGAGCTAGACTCTTGAAATTTGGCATAAAGATATTTTAAAACTTAGAGCAGGTTAAGTTCGAAGATGGGCTAAATCAGGCAAGAGGGAAAAAAGTTCCCCTAAGAAGAACTAAACCAACCCAGAAAAAACAACATAATTTTTAAAGTTTTTTGGTTATTTTGTTAAGCAAATGATATATTTTTATGTCAAATATGGTCCAACGCTTTAAACTTGGAGCCATTAAATAAAATAAAAATATTTTTTGACCCCGCCCACTTCAGTGGGCGTTATTATAGGCAAAAATAGCATAAAAATTTAACAAATTGTTTTACTTAAGCCTACATTCCTTAAAAATAACACTTTTAAGCTTTAATGACGAAGCTGAGACTAAACCTGGTACTACTCTGCCCTACCCCCTCCTTCCCCTTCGCCACCTAAATAACCCTACCAAAAAAAAAATTTTTTTTAAATTTTGTATATAATCATCCCAAGCATTTATCTTTAGAGTTTTATGACTGCCGATTTCTGCCCTACCTCCCCCCCCCCTCCTTCCCCTTCGCCACCTAAATAACCCTACCAAAAAAAAAATTTTTTTTAAATTTTGTATATAATCATCCCAAGCATTTATCTTTAGAGTTTTATTCTGCCCTACCCCCCCCCCCCCCCCCCCCCGCTTCTCTAGTAATTTTGGTATGGCTATAGTTGGTTTTTACAACATTTGATTTAGGTTTAATTTATTTACATGAAAATATATTTATAAAAGTATTTTAATTGCAATGAAAATTTTGTTTAAAAACATTGCTAGCATATGGAAAAAAAAAAAGCTTGCAAAGGTAGTGTCCAGGGATAAAATTAAAACAAAAAACAGATAATAATTAATTATCTACATAGCCACCAATATTTCTTGGAATTCGTTTGTTGAACTAAACGTAAATCTTTGCGTGATATACTTGTGCTGTATTTTATATTTAATTGATCTACGTTGCAGTTAACTGCCTTAATATTCGCCCGCCTATGATTGTGGTAAAAGACCGGAATGCCATTTATTTCTTTAATGAAGTTCTTGTTATCAAGGTAAAGAAAAGCTTCTTCCTTTGCCCCCTAAATGACCCTACCAAAAAAAAAAATTTTTTTTAAATTTTGTATATAATCATCCCAAGCATTTATCTTTAGAGTTTTATGACTGCCTGTTGCTGCCCTACCCCCTCCTCCCCCTTTGCCCGCTAAATGACCCCATCAAAAAAAAGAAATTTTAATTTTGTATATAATTATCCCAAGCATTTATTTTTAGAGTTTAATGACAAAGGTGAATTGTTTCCCCCACAGCCCTTGCCAGAGCGACCCCGCCAAAATACAGTTTTTATAGCCTCCAAAGAGAATTGTGATGAAGTCTAAGACGGTCTAGCAATGCCCATACGTTCGTCTGTGCATGATATTGCATATTTTTGAACCCCGCCCCTTTAGTGGGCGTTGACGTACGATATTATATAAAGGAACTCTGTCCCACCAAGTTAAACATTTCAAATTCACTTACTAAATATTTGGAGGGTATTTAAGATTCGATCCGGTCGAATATAACGTTTTTACTTGTTTTTTCTTAGAGTGTCACAACAGCAGAGCAATGCGTGCAAACTGTTGAAGTTTTTTGTCAAAATAATTGTTCTAGTCGTCAAACTCATTGTGCACTTCTTCCATTTTATGGCGTACATAATCGTCCTTGAGAGGGGCTAATTCCCGCGAGGACGCGATGCCAAACAGTGCTCACTGAGAAAGCTGTAGCTGCTGTACATGAAAAGACATTGAAAATAATCCTAGTCAGTCAATTCGTCGTTGTTCTCAACAACTGGGGTTGTGTCCACTTTCACGTAATGGAAGATTTTTTTAGTTGTTGAAAATTTGTATTCCAGATTTGGCCTTCTACGCGGCAGCCGTCTACGGCGGCCACATGACAGAAATCGTATTTAAACATTAATTTCATTAAATTTTCTTTTCAATAGAGTCCGTTTCATGGATATTATGACTTTAAACAATTAATTTTTAAAGAGTTTAGGCTTAAAGGAAGAAAATTTTGTTTCGGACAAATTTTTTTTATATGAAGTTTGACGTCTCTCTGAGAGAGGGAGACAAATTATTTTTTCCGGAGAACACTCAGCTTCAATTGGCTTAATTTTACATATTTTCCCAATCAAACTTGGAATGAAATGCCAATAAACTAAATAAAAATTGAATTCTATTGCCCCTTAATCTTAAAATTTACATTGTCATTTTGTGCTGTGAAATTGTGTTTTAATGCTTTAAACTTGTAACACTCTATAAAAGAAACGACTCTTCACTTGCAGGGGGAAAGGGTAATTAAATTTGTTTTTATATCCTACGCTTTTGGAGGAACTTACAGCATTACAAGAAAGTATATTCGCCTACAATCTTTCTGGCAGACTGCAAAAAATAACTAAGATCAATGCTATCAAGGGAACCAATAAAAATTCAGCCTATAAAATCTAAATACGAGTAAAAGGCTGTCAAAAACAATAAAAAGTTTGTTATATAAAATTGCTATACAATTCGTATTTATCCATATTTTCGGTTCAAAATGGTAATTCAAATAGAAAATTGTATATTTTACATAGTGGAAATAAAAAAAATAGATTCCCACAATTCCGCCGAAAATCCCCAAAATCCCAAAAATAGGATTTTGCAGTTTTTTATGTATTTTTTTTATTTTTAGCCAGATGAACATGTTCTTTTAATATATTTATTTCCATATTTAAATATTAATTTCATAAAATTTTTTTCATTTCTTGATTGATATTAAAAATATCAATCAAGAAATGATATTTCCTTGTTTTATTATAATTCAAACTTGTGTCACTTTATAACAAACGTCCTTTACCAATGCAAAGTAGAAATATGGCAGTTATTAGTCAAATATGAAGTCGGGCAAATGTCCAGCTATGGCATATCGGCGGACGTCCGCTGTCTTCACAAAATTTTGAACCTCATTCTGCAACAAACCTTCGTTTTTTTTCATCTATGCAGCGCCGTATTTTATGTTTCAGAGCGTCAGTTGTTTGTAGTTTGTTCCCTTAATTCCAGTCCTTCAAATGACTCCAAAGAATATAATCCAACGGCATTAAATCACAAGAACGTGGAGGCCATTTGACATCGCCAAATCGAAAAATTACGCGACCGGGAAATTTCTCATACAATAACTGAATGATAAGGCCGGCTGTGTAACTTGTGGCGCCATCTTGCTGAAACCAAAAGGTCAGTGATGTCAACATTAGTCAATTATGGCCATAAAAAAATCGGTTATCAGAGAACTCACGGTGCTGGCATTTCCTCACTAATTTTCGAAAAAAAATACGATACAATGATGCCGCCTAATTTTGGAGGACTATTTCTAAAGTCTGTGGGCCTCATATGCCAGAATTTTGTTTCACTAAACATGATTTTGTGGAAAAAAAATGCGTTTTTGTCGTTACTTTTTCCAAACATTTAATTTTCACAATTAAAATTGTTTGTTGAAGAGTGTAACGTTTCATGGTTAAAATTTCCCTACCTTTTACTAAATAAATGTCAAAGAATGACAGTCTTATACTTGACATTTCATTATTTAACAACCAATTTACTTCCAAACCTCAAAGTAGCCCACCCTATATTTCCATATTCCCTGTATTTTTGCCCTCATATTGTTTAAAGTCATTGTTTAACCACCAACAAACAAATTTCATTTAAAATAAAATTATGACATGATGTGAAATAAAATTAAAAAACAAACATTACAATATGAAAATTTCCAATTTTTATTACTCGTTTTGTTTTTTTTTGCTGTACCGTGTAATTTTAGTTTATTCTTTACACTTGTTACACAATCTTCTACGCACAACCATCTACGAATAAAATCTGTATGTCAAAATATTTAATTTGATTTCGTTTAAATGATAATGACTTTGTCGAGATAAAGTGTTTTGTCATAATTTCTTCATATTAGTTTTGCAGCTGTTTAATTCTTAAGAAATAAATAATATTTCAGGCAAACAAAATACTCCCGCATACAGACAGCCAGTGTAATCGTACACATAAATGCCATCATTTGCTTTATAGTTAAGAATATTTCGCAACAAACTTTAATCTTGTTATTTAATGCCACAAAGTTTTTCAATTATGCTAAATAGTATAATAAACAAATTGGCAAAACAAGGAAACGGAAAAGGCGGAGGACTGTCACTTAAAAATTCATAAATTTGTAGGAAAATATATTTAAGATTTATTATTATGATTGAAAATTTTATTTACAGCAGCTCTCATTCTTGTATTTGTGCAATCTAGCTGGAAAAAAAATTAATTTAATTTTGAATTTTTAGAAAATCAGTTGCGAAAAAGGATAGGAAAGGGAAAAAATTTTGCAATTGTGTAAAATTTTGTTATCACTAACAATTGAAAGGCACTTTGAATTTGAATATTAAACTTAATTTAGAGCCATCTTTATATTTTAATAAAAATTAAAACATACGAGGTATGTTCAAAAAGTTAAGTGAGTTTTTAAATTTGTAATATTTTTTGTTTACTTTTAATATAACAATTTATTCTATAGATTTTCTTTACGAAAGCCCTAAAAGTTAGAAATATTTTGACGTTTCTGCGTTTTTCTACCAACGAAAAAAATTTATCAAAAAATTTCACGAAATTTGTAAAAAAAATAAATTAATTGCTCAAAAGTACACGAAATGTGGACAGTGGCAAACGCTGATTATAAAGTGTAAGCAAATTTGAGGTTAGGAATTAAATGTTACAAATTGAACTGTCATCTTTTGAAATATATTTAGTAAAAAGACAGGAAATTTTAACCATGGAACGTTACACTCTTAAAAAAATTTTAATTATGAAAATTTACTATTAAAATGGTAAAAATTTTACTGTATATTGAAAAAAAAAAATTTCCTTGAGATGCCTCAGGAAATAGAGAATCATGCTGCAGTCATTGCGATGCACTTTGCGATTATTGAGCTGAAAAAAACCAAATTGCTGAGTGAATTCAAGGACAGCTAAAATATTTGTATCACAAGTGATTAGAGGACGAAAAAAAAATCTTTCAACTTTCCATGATTTTTCATAAAATTTCTGTCAGATTACTATTTATAATCTCGGCGAAAAAATCAAAATTTTTTATATATACTTATATTTTACATTTTGTGGCAATAAGAATATTATATATTGTATTACTAGCTTTTACCCGCAACTTTGCGGGTGCATGTTATGCCAGCGATATGTTGTATTTTCGCTGGATCGGAGTTTAAAACGTTCTTAGTTATAAGTTTAATAATTTCATATGTCTATACAAAATTTTCAACCACCCTCGACCATCCATAATAATCATTTACAAGAGCAGAAACCCTCAGATATTCCTCGGATCTTTAACTATCTCTATGCCAAATTTCATCTAAATCGGTTCAGCGGTTTGAGCATGAAAAGGTAACAGACAGAGACACAGAATTGCTTTCATTTTTGTTATATTAGTAAGGAAAAAAGTGGAAGTCATTATAAAAAGTGCAAGTGATTATAAAAAGTGCAAGTCATTTTAAAAAGTGCAAGTCATCATAAAAAATGCAAGTCATCACAAAAAGTGCAAGTCATCATAAAAAATTCAAGTCATCATAAAAAGTGCAAGTCATCATAAAAAGTGCAAGTCATCATAAAAAATGCAAGCCATCATAAAAAGTGCAAGTTCATGATAAAAACTGCAAGTCATCATAAAAAGTGCAATTCATCATAAAAAGTGCAATTCATCATAAAGAATGCAAGTCATCATAAACAGTGCAAGTCATCATTAAAAATTCAAGTCATCATAAAAAGTGCAAGTCATCATAAAAAGTGCAAGTCATCATAAAAATGCCAGCCATCATAAAAAGTGCAAGTCTTGATAAAAAGTGCAAGTCATCATAAAAAGTGCAATTCATCATAAAAAATGCAAGTCAGCATAAAAAACGCAAGTCATCATAAAAAATGCAAGTCATCATAATAAATGCAAGTCATCGTAAAAAGTGCAGGTCATCATAAAAAATGCAAGTCATCATAAAAAGTGCAAGTAATCATAAAAACGCAAGTCATCATAAAAAGTGCAAGTCGTCATAAAAAATGCCAGTCATCATAAAAAATGCAAGTCATTATAAAAAGTGCAATCCATCATAAAAAATGCAAGTCATCATAAAAATTTCAAGTCATCATAAAAAGTGCAAGTCTTTATAAAAAGTGCGAGTTCTCATAAAAAAATGCAAGGCATTATAAAAAGTGCGAGTCATCATAAAAAGTGCAAATCATTTTAAAAATAATAGGATCATTTCCAAAAACAAAACCACCCTCGGACCTCAAAATATCTGTATGCCAAATGACATCTAAATTGGTTCGAGCGTGAAAAGGTAACAGACGGACAGACAGAATAACTTTCATATATATTATTAAGGATATGAATGAATGTAAGAGTATTAAATGAAAAACTGATTTTAAAAAAAAGCAAATCTAATATTGTTGGCTAAAAGATGAAATCTAATCATGACTTGAAATTTTTCCAATAAAACTCAGTTGGCAATAAATCCTCAGCTTCAATTTACTTTTCTTGTCTTCTTTTAACATTGAAAAATGCCATTGAACAATGGAGTCTTGATTATTGCTCTAAACGAACTCAATATCCCTACAGAACTTTAAAATTGTTCGCTGAAATATTTGTGACACCTGACCTTAACTTTATTATAGTTTAATATCCACTTACAGCAAAAATACATTAGAACCCACACTCTGTATGTGTGTCTGTGTGCGTGTGTTTGTGTGATAACTTGCTTATTACTGCTCTCATTCACACACAACAAAATGTGTCACACCACACCTTTACAGACTTGATCGCCTATAGCCCGGTGAGATATTATTAAAACTGATGAATTTGAAAATAAATTAAAAGAAACTCAAAGCAGGTCAACTAAAAATCATCCTCATCAAAATTTATCAAAATTTACTTTTATGGCATCTAGTGGTGAATTTCATTTAACATTTTAAATTCAAAACGAAATAATCTCCCAAGACTTCTTGCCAAATTTATGATTAATTGAATTTAGTGCTACTGAATAAATATTTATCTAAAACGTAAAATTGTACAATTTAAAAGAAACTTGCTTATCTTCCAAAGACATTTTCAATGTAATTCAAACAGATTTATGAAATTAATTTTTGCGCTAAGCCACAGAAAAGCTTTTTTTGGGATTAGTTTTCCCACTATTCAATGCTTTTAATGGTGTTGTTTGTGGCTTTGGGTGGGTGGTTGTGTGTGTATGAGTAGGTGTTTTCATCTCCCCTCCCCAAACTTTTAGGTTTTAAAATTTGCGTGATAAAAGCCATTTAGTTTTTTTAAAGTCATAAAAAGAGCATTAACAACCACATAATTATCTGCCATAAAAAGCAATTTATCAGTCTGCTTAAAGACTCAAAGAAACTACAAATACGCAATACGAATAAAATTTTATAACAAAAACTAACAACTCGTTCAGGTAAAAGATAACAAAACGGCATAATAAACATTTAATAACAAGGCCATAACGATAAAATCAAATTAGACTTTATGGAGTCATAAAAAGAGCATCATCAATTCATCAATTGTCTAGAGTTGTGTCCAACTAGCTCATTCGCTCAGTTTTGACAAGAACCTTTAATCAAACCTATGTAATTTCCGATCCGAGGTTCTTGTCAAAACTGAGCGAATGGGTTAGTTGGTTACAAGTCTACAATTGTCTTTAATAAAGATTAAGTTTCTGTTTTAATATTCAGATATTTTTTTTAATTTTTTCCAATTGATTAACACCAGAGACGGTTTAAAGATTTATTTTATAAATTACATTTTGATTATTATTTCCTGAGATTTATTTTTCGCTTAAAAAATAAAAGCTATTTTCTTTTATTTTTATTTATGCCTTAGAGAATTAAAGTTGTTTTTAACTTTTATTTATTCCTAAGAAAATAAACGTTATTTTCTGAGTTTTATTTATTTGTCAGAAAATGGAAGTTATTTTTGATTTTCTTTTATTCCTCAGAAAATAACAGTTACTTTTTGACTTTTATTTATTGATCAGAAAATAAAAGTTATTTTTCAGAAAATAAAAGTTATTTATTCATTGATTTTATTAATCAGAAAATAATTTTTATTTTTTACTTTTATTCATTCCTCAGAAAATAAAAGTTATTTTTGACTTTTATTTATTCCTCAGAAAATAAAAGTTATTATTGATTTTCTTTTATTCCTCAGAAAATAAAAGTTATTTTTAAAAGAATAAGTTATTTTTTCATTTTTATTTATTCCTCAGAAAATATGTTTAGTTTTTGACTCTTATTTATTTCTCAGAAAATAAAAGTTATTTTTAACTTTTATTTATTCCTCAGAAAATAAAAGTTATTTTTAAAAGAATAAGTTATTTTTTCATTTTTATTTATTCCTCAGAAAATAAGTTTAGTTTTTGACTTTTATTTATTTCTCAGAAAATTAAAGTTATTTTGACTTTTATTTATTCCTCAGGAAATAAAAGTTATTATTGACTTTTATTTATTCCTCAGAAAATAAAAGTTATTATTGATTTTCTTTTATTCTTCAGAAAATAAAAGTTATTTTTAAAAGAATAAGTTATTTTTTTCATTTTTATTTATTCCTCAGAAAATAAGTTTAGTTTTTGACTTTTATTTATTTCTCAGAAAATTAAAGTTATTTTGACTTTTATTTATACCTCAGAAAATTAAAGTTATTTTTGACTTTTATTTATTCCTCAGAAAATAAAAGTTATTATTGATTTTCTTTTATTCTTCAGAAAATAAAAGTTATTTTTAAAAGAATAAGTTATTTTTTTCATTTTTATTTATTCCTCAGAAAATATGTTTAGTTTTTGACTTTAATTTATTTCTCAGAAAATAAAAGTTATTCTTAACTTTTATTTATTTCTCAGAAAATTAAAGTTATTTTTGACTTTTATTTATTTCTCAGAAAATTAAAGTTATTTTTGACTTTTATTTATTCCTCAGAAAATAAAAGTTATTATAGATTTTCTTTTTTCCTCAGAAAATAAAAAATATTTTTGAAAGAAAAAGTTATATATTCATTTTTATTTATTCCTCAGAAAATAAGTTTAGTTTTTGACTTTGATTTATTTCTCAGAAAATAAAAGTTATTTTTAACTTTTATTTATTTCTCAGAAAATTAAAGTTATTTAGACTTTTATTTATTCCTCAGAAAATAAAAGTTATTTTTTACTTATATTTATTCCTAAAAAAATAAAAGTTATTATTTTACTTTCATTTATTACTCATTAAATATACTTATTCCTCATTAAATAAAAGTTATTTTTAACTTTTATTACTCGGGAATTAAAAGTAATTTTTGATTGTTATCTATTCCTTAGAAAATAAAAGCTATTAGTTGACTTTTATTTATTTCTCAGAAAATAAGTTATATTTTAATTTTTTTTTATTCCTCCAAAAATAAACGTTTTTTTACTTTCATTAATTCCTCAGAAAATAAAAGTTATAATATAAATGTTCTCGGTTCTATTCACTGTACTTAGAATTAGTTAATTGTACTATGTTTCATTTGAAAAGAAAAGGGAAAATTTAATCTTTAAAATTAAAATACAAATTTAGATCGTTACCTTGCGCACCCGGATGCCCTTTTCACCAAGCAATTACTTAAAAGGTCCACCTCCTTTGATCTTGTGCTTTTGAATTCAATCAGCGATAAGAGAAAATTCTTAGCCGCTTTAATGGTATTTGCTTTTCAAATACAGTGCGTGAAATAAATAATGGAACTAAGAACATATTTTACTATAAATAAAGGCTTTAGTAATATTCAATGTGTTTTTAAGAGAAATAAAATAGTATAATTTTGGAAAATTTTACGGAATGATTAAAAGAGAATGAAAATAATGAGAAAAATTTAGATATTAATTTTAATAAAAATTAGTAAGGCAAATGGTACTTTAAAAATCTACTTTTCATAAAGGCTTTTACAAATAATAAAACTAAAATTAATGTAAAATAAAAGTTTAAATATCAACTGCAAGTGGAATAACAACTTTTTTAAGATTTGAAAATAGTAAAGATGCCTGAACACTGCCTCACAAGAGTAATTAAACGGATAGCCGATTGATTGCTGGCCACTTTACTATTCGCATAATTTAATAAAATCGAAATTTCCATTAACGATTAAATGTCGCTCGGTTACTAGATTAAAAAGTTTTGTATACACAAATTATCAAGTGTCGACCGTAATAACTTCAATGCTGACTTAAATTCTAACATTAACATTTTGCAATTTTATGCCTTAACAATAGAAAATAATCGATAAGCAGGCACCACAAAACTTTCTGTTAAAAAATACACATCAAAAACACACACACACACAATTTTATTTGTCTGCGACTTGGCAATAATTTCAAACATCTTGTTGTTAAGCATTTAGTGGCATGAAACATTTATATTTATTTTGTTTGGTGGAGATAAAAATATATGATACACTGGGAAATATTATATTTTGAAATGAAATTATGTGATCAACAAAATTCAAGCAACAAGCCAGGGCATAGGCCTAATAATATATGGACCCTACATTTTGTTACGAGGGCGGGTGAATAAGTCCGTCACTTTTTTTACCTTCCCCCTGTTAAGTGTGAAATGGCAACACTGCTGCTGTCAACAGGCAACTATCAGCTGCCTCAAATGCTCTATTTCCCCCATTTGTTGCCAAACTTAAAGAAATTGCTCGGCAGAAAGTGATTTGACTTCGACGACGAAATTATCTCACAAAGAATTCGACAAATCACATTTTTCGCAAGGGATTAAAATATTAGAGAAAATTGCAGGACTAAGGGTTTAGAACTCAAAAAAGACTACTTTGAAAAATAAAATAACTTTTTATATAAAAGCCTGGATCTCATTAAAAAAAATTATGGACTTATTGACCCACCCTCGTAGCTTCAAAATGCCAATAAGATATTTATGACCTAAGTGTTTTTAGCGGACAATTTTAAACATTTTATTTTATTCTATTTATTAAGCGAGATGTCTTTTTATAAAATTATTACATTAAATTTTATTTATTGAAATTAAATATGTATATGACGAAATCATATATCATTGAATGTCATTGAAGAGTAGCACTCTCCTTCGTCGTTATTGTAGTACAAATCAAGCGGCGAATTTAAATAATTTAATTTATTCTGTAACTATTTTCCAACGTCACATAAAGACAATTTCCCTTATTATGAATGACGACATCGACTTGAGAGCAGAGAACAAAGAAAAGTCAACATGAATTTTACTTATCCAAGTTACAGAGCAGAACAGCTGTTTTCGAAAACCGCTACACTTTCATTAAAAGTTCCCATGTGTATTTCTATTTGTCACCATTTATTATTTGGCTCTATGGAGTATGATAATAGTTTTTTATTTATTATTCAAAATTTTATTAGGAAATTGCATACGAGAATTGTACCGCACCGATGGTAATACACTTTCAATCCCTGAGTGGCCGTTTGATTATTTTCTTAAATACTTATTATTATTTTCTTAAGTACTTAAAGCTCCTCTTTTTGGTTTGAAATCTTATTTTTTAATTAATTTTTTTTTTTGTTCATTCGGAGAAGGGTATAACCCCTAAAATGTCTCTACAAATTTTCTGCCTTAAGGAATACTGATATTGACAATAGTTATTAGTTCTTGTCATTATTCCTTGTGGAATGCATTTAACTACTTCCCACAGGCTGTTAGAAAAAATTTTTAATTGCTGAAGAAAAGTAATAAATAAATATTCTATTGTTGATATAGTGTTGACGTGAAGTCGACAAATAGTTACTGAATAAGCGGTAATAAGATATTAGAAATAATAACACAAATTCTTGGTTTTTTTTATAGGCTGCCAGTTTTGATTAACAAATCCAGCACACTTGGGTCCTAGTAGATCCCTTTGTGTTATCCGAAAACATCACAAACAGCCAAGGTCCTTGGTGGGAATCGAACCCACGACCTCTGTACTATTAGGCTAGCATCGCTACCAATCAGCCACAGCGGCACCAACACAAATTGTTATTCTCTTCAAGTTTTTCCATCGGTGTCATCTCAGTCTCCCTCTTGTCTTGTACTTCCGGTACAATGTGCTGCATGAATAGTTTTCATTTACTGACTGCCGCCGGTTTAAGAAAAAAAGAATTTTGTATAGAAATCAATAAAGAATTACAAAAGCATTTTCTCTTAACCAGTATTTTCTTTTAACCGAGTATAAAAAATTTTTATTTCCTGAGTTTATTGTCACGTTTAAATTTCTTTTAATTCAATAATTTATTTTTCATTTTTCCAGCCACCAATTGGCATTTTTAATCTATTAAACTTGTTTTACGACTTTTTTTCCCCCTGCTTAGAAATTGTTGGGAAATGGAAAACATTAAAGGTTTCATCAAATATTTAATTTGAATACTTAAAATTCATCATTTAAATAACTTGTGATTATTAGAAGCAATAAAAAAAAATTTCTAAATATTAACAAAAAAGGAAAAATACCAATAAAAATCCATTTTATTTTAAACTCTAAATAAACTCAGTTTATGATCTCATCTTTGTAAGAAATACTAATGACAGACATAAAGAAATAGTCTTGTAGCATGTAATATTAATATTCTGAAACACAAAAAAGAAACAACTGATGAAAAACACTTTGAACTGACAAACAGGCTGACTGACTCTTTATTGCGCAAAGTTTTTATTTTCGCATAAATTAAATTTTTATGACAAATAAAAATTAAATATTTTACTAGATTAAAAAGTTTTGCGTCATTAGCAAATTTATGAGAATTATTTAAGGACAAATAAATCGAAAATTAAAAGATTCTAAGCATGATATGGACATGTTTATGCCTGCCAACTGTTTGTTCCAGGTTATCATGATTATGGGTTACGGTGCGTATGAGTGTTTAATTAACACTCATACGTGTAGAGGGGGGGCTGAAGGTATCAAGTCTTGCATACAAAATAGTTTTAATCATAAGTTTTACAAAAAAAAAACAAATACCCATAAGTAGCTATTTTACTAGTACATAGAACCTTAAGAGCAAAACAATCATAAGTGACAAAATTAAAATTTTTTAAAAGAAATTTGTTTTAATTATTTTAACATCTTTTTATTGTTCTCGTAGATAAAATTAAAAAAAAACGCTCAAGAAATTTATATAATTGATTGGACAAATTATTCGAAAATATTGTTTTAAATTCAGAAAGGCGTTCAAACTATTCCAAGGCACAAAGAAAAGTCAACATAAATATTATTTATCCAAGTTACAGAGCAGAACAGCTGTTTTCGAAAACCGCTACACTTTCATTATCAACTCCCTTTTATTATTTGGCTCCATGGAATATGATAACAGTATTTATTTATATCAATTTTATTAGGAAATTGCATACGAGAACTATATCAAACCGACTATAACACACTTAGAGGGGCGGAGGAAGATCAGAAAACATTTTACTTTCATCGTAATATCTTAAAAATTAAATTTTTAAGAAATGTAGGCTTAAGAAATTTAATTTGTTAAAAATTTAAAAATAATTTTCCATGTAATATGTCACTTTAACTGTTACTAAAAGCCACCTTTAGTGACCGGTCCAACAATAGCTTTTTGATTTTCTGATTTTGAAACTTCTTAGACATAAAAATATGTCATTTGCTTAACAAAAATACAAGAAATTTTTAAAAGTTATATATTTTTACAGTTTGGTTTAGTACTACTTAGGGGAACTTTTTTTCCCTCTGGCCCGATTCAGCCCATTTACGATTTTAACCTGTGCTATTCCACAAGATATATTTATACCAAGTTTCAAGGAACTGGCTCCTTTCGTTTGGATTGAATCGTGATTTAACTTTATGGGGTCTCAGATGGATATTTCGCTGCGTTACACACGGAATGACAAAGTGAATATACCTTCCAATTCTTTTTTGGTGAGTACAAGAAAGACTTTTTTTTAGAGGATGGTTTAGTTCTTCTTAGGGGAATTGTTTTCCCTCCGGCCCAATTCAGTACATTAACAAACTTGACCTGTGCTATTCTTCAGAATTTAGCTTTACCCAATTTCAAAGGTCTGACTCTTCCCGTTTGGGATGTAACGCGATTTTTACAGAGGAATGGACAGACGGACCTGGCAAGATCGTCTTAGACCTCATCACTGATCAATAATATATATTTGCTTTATGGAGTCTTAGAGGGATATTTCGCCAATTCTTTTTTGGAGGGTATAAAAATTGCTTATTCAAAACAGCAGTGATGTTGTATCTCCTTTGGGCTTTTCATGTTATATCCTGTTCCTACAGGTTTTGTTGTGCATACGAAATCTCATTCATATTCTACCCAAACGATATAGACTAGTCAACTTGGAGCGGTACTAAGCATTGAACTGCTAAAAATTCCTTACTTACCTTACTCCTGATTGTAGTCCTTTGAGCCACTTTTGAAACTTCTAAAATGCTTGCCTTAAAGCCTTTTGCACTCTCAAAGTTATTTTGAAAACTTTTTCAAACTGAACTCTGCCAGTGCAAAGGGGAGTGTTACAAGTGTGACATTGTAAATATAAATAACTGCTTTTCACTTTAAATAATCATGCTAACACATCTTTCCTATTTAAAAAACAAAATCTGCTTTTCCTAAAACTCCTATATTAAATAGTTTTAATATTTAATAGACAAACTTAATTGCATGTTCTTTTTAATACCAAAAATTACCATAAGCACGAACGACTACAGCAGTCGCTGGCTGTTTTAATCAAAAAGAGAATACGCCAAAATAATTTAAATGAAACTGCTTCATATATTTATTTCTATAAACACGAGTATGTGTTAAATATTTGCCACCATCAGAAACTCTTTCGCTTCATATAAGCTTTTGCTAAGAAGTTTAACTTCAATGTTTAGAAGTGCAATATATTTTACAGTTTGCACGTTTCTTCTTTCGATTTGGTTTTTGCTAAGAAATAGTTTTCCTCTTATTTAAAGTTCAAGGTATTTTATGGTTGTCATTACGTTGAAATAGAATGGCAAGACAATATAATATTTTGGCAAAGGGAATTTTCTATTAGTGAGCTAAAATTCTATAAAATATTAAAGATACTGGCAGCAAAATGGTGCATGAAAAATGCTTCCTAAATATTTTAAATTTCTTTTTTGTGAAAAATTAAACTAAAATTTCTTAGTTGGTTTTAATTAAATTTTTTTCTGTTCCGCTATAAAAGCTTTCTGCAAATGTGTAATAATTTTCTTTAAAAATTGTTAATCACGATTTAGATGAAATTTGGCATAGAGATATTTTGAAGTCCGAGGACTAGCATAGGGTGGCTTTTGTTTCTCGAAATGATCCTACTATTTTTATAATGACTTGCAATTTTTATGATGACTTGCACTTTTTATGATGACTTACACTTTTTCTGATGACTTGCAATTTTTATGATGGCTTACACTTTTAATGATGACATGCACTTTTTATAATGCCTTTTACTTTTATAATGACATGTAGTTTTTATAATAACTTGCACTTTCCATAATGACTTGCACTTTTCAGAATGACTTGTACTTTTCATAATGACTTGCACTTTTCATAAAGACTTGCTCTTTTTATAACGACTTGCACTTTTTATGATGACTTGCACTTTTCATAATGACTTGCACTTTTTCTGATGACTTGCACTTTTTATTATGACTTGCACTTTTTATAATGACTTGTACTTTCTATGATGACTTGCACTTTTTATAATGACTTGCACTTTTCATAATGACTTGCACTTTTTATAATGACTTTTTATAACGACTTGCACTTTTTATAATGATTTGAATTTTTTATAATCCCTTGTACTCTATAAAATGACTTGCAATTTTTATAATTACTTGCACTTTTTATAATAACTTGCACTTTTTAAAATTACTTGCACTTTTTATAATGACTTGCACTTTTTATGATGACTTGCTCTTTTTATAACGACTTTCACTTTTTATGATGACTTGCATTTTTCATAATGACTTGCACTTTTTATGATGACTTGCACTTTTTATTATGACTTGCACTTTTTATAATGACTTGCACTTTCTATGATGACTTGCACTTTTTATAATGGCTTGCACTTTTCATAATGACTTGCACTTTTTATGATGACTTGCACTTTTTATTATGACTTGGTTTTTTTATAATGACTTGCACTTTTCATAATGACTTGCACTTTTTATGATGATTTGAATTTTTTATAATCCCATGTACTCCACAAAATGACTTGCATTTTTTATAATTACTTGCACTTTTTATAATAACTTGCACTTTTTAAAATTACTTGCACTTTTTATAATGACATGCACTTTTTATGATGACTTGCTCTTTTTATAACGACTTGCTTTTTTTATAACGACTTGCACTTTTCATAATGAGTTGCACTTTTTATAATGATTTGAATATTTTATAATCCCTTGTGCTGTATAAAATGACTTGCATTTTTTATAATTACTTGCACTTTTTATAATAACTTGCACTTTTTAAAATTACTTGCACTTTTTATAATGACTTGCACTTTTTATGATGACTTGCTCTTTTTATAACGACTTGCACTTTTTATGATGACCTGCACTTTTTATAATGACTTGCACTTTCTTTGATGACTTGCACTTTTTATACTGACTTTTCATAATGACTTGCACTTTTCATTATGACTTGCACTTTATATACTGACTTTCACTTTTTATACTGACTTGCACTTTTCATAATGACTTGCACTTTTTAAACTGACTTGCACCTTTTATACTGACTTGCACTTTTCATAATTACTAGCACTTTTCATAATGATATCCACTTTTTATAATGACTTGCGCTTTTTATGATGACCTGCACTTTTCATTACGAGTTGCACTTCTTATACTGACTTGCACTCTTAATATTGACTTGCACTTTTTATGATGACTTGCACTATTTATAATGCACTTTTTTCCTTACTAATATAATATATATGAAAATAAACCTGTCTGTCTGTTACTTTTTCACGATCCAACCGCTAAACCGATTTAGATGAAATTTGGCATAGAGGTATTTTGAGATCGGGGGGATAACATAGGGTGGATTTTGTTTTTGGAAATAATCCATTAAGTGGTCAAGGGTGGTCGAAAGTTTGTATGGATATAAGAAATTATTAAACTGATAACTATGAACATTTTAAACTTTGATACAATCTTAATTTTTGACACACATATTTACACTTTGGCTTTAAACAATTGCCTTTAGCTGTAAAAACGTGTTTTAAATAATTAAACGCCACCGCAAACAAATGGCAATATTGTACTTTTCTGAAAACAATAAATGATATTAATAAAAATTATGCTGCCGCAAAAAGTTTAATTTGTGGTAAATGACAACCCCTTAGAAAAGTTTTTTAGTTAGGAAATTATGCGTGTATAGTTCACATTGTGAACTCGTTTTGTATGCTTAAAGATAATAAATTATGTGTAGGAAAAAAAACGATGTGACAAATTTTAATGTGTAAATAATAGATCGCTTTAACTTTCTAAACGCAATTTATTAATTTATTTTTGGAGTAGCTTCTAAATGTGTACTGAAAGCCACAGGCAAGAGTATTTGCAAATACATGAGTAAAAACATGAAAAAAAATTTACAAAAATTATAGCATAAGAGTTCGCAAATATCAAAAAAATAACCAAATTCAAAATATATTTATTTTATTGAAAAATAATTTTAATTAAATTGTTCGAAAATTTGCTTTAAATTCAGAAAGATGTAATGAATATTCCAAGGCAGAAAGGAAAATCAACTTCAGAATTTAATTATTCAACTTACACAGTAGAGTAGAACAGCTGTTTTCGAAAGCAGCTAGCCTTTCACCATATGTACTCATGTGTATATATGTTTATCACCACTTAGTAGGTGACTCAGTTGGATATAATAAAAGTTTTGATTTATAAAAATTTTTTTAAAGTATCAAAACGATGGTAACATATTTTACATCCTTGTGTTGCCGTTTTTATTATTTTATTCGTGTGCTGGCCTGCTCTGCAGTATAACTTTAATAATTAAAACCCGATGTTGCCTTTCATTTGTGCCCTGGAATATTTATGATGCTTTTCTGAATTTAAAACAATTTTTCGAAAATTTATCAATCTTAACTGAATTTAATATAAGAATAAAAATGTTCGAACAAGCAAAATTTAACTGCCTGGCCCACAACGTCACTCGATATCGTTCTTTCGAGTAAATACATTTGAAACAAAAACAAACTTTAAAATGTCATTTTTATTTTAAATTTATTTATTCAGCTGGACGATATCAAGTGACTTCGTGGGCCACGCAGTAAATTAATTTATTTTAAATTGAATTGTATTAATTTTATAGAAATTCTTGCCCAAAAAATAACGAGAAACTTATATTAAAATATATTCTGCCTTATTACCGTTCTAGAATCGACTCGAGTGTTTGTAATAGATTAAAGAAAACTCATGAATTTTTCTTTAATTTATTACATTCTTTCGAGTCGAATCGAGAACCGTAATAAGGCCCATTGTGTTTTTTTATTGCAGGTTTATCAGCAAAACAATAGTCCATATTACGGTTCTCGATTCGACTCGAAAGAATGTAATAAATTAAAGAAAAATACAAGATTTTTCTTTAGTCTATTACAAACACTCGAGTCGATTCGAGAACGGTAATAAGGCAGAATATTTTTGTTACATCCTGCAAATTTCCGCATAAAATTCATTTTATTGAACATTTTTATATCGAAACTTTTTGTATAGGGCCTCTGCAACAAAAAAGATTTGTTATTCAGAGCTGTAAATCACAAAATATGAAAATTTATTTGTTTTAAATATTAATCTATTTTAATTGTTTTAAATATTAATAAGATAATGAAATTTAAATTGAGTCAATATTCACTTTATTGCCATAATTTTCTTACTGTTCACAAAAAAAATTCAATTGATCTTAAATTGTAATTTGTTCTTAAATATATTAAAAAAAAGTATTTACATCCAGTTGAAAATAAGAAAAATACACAAAATAGTGTAAAATCCCAATTTTGGGATTTTGGAGATTTTTGCCGGAATTGTGGGAATGTATTTTTTTTTTATTTCCACTACATAAAATACACTATTTTCTATTTAAATGAGGATTTTTAAGCGAAAATATGGATTAATACGAATTTTATAGCATTTTTAGTTTGAAATACTATTTATCTTTATCTTTTTACAAACTTTTACAAGTATTTCAATTTTAGAGGTTTAAAAACAAATTAGTTACCCATACAAGTACTAAAAAAAGTGTGGTTAGTTCGGAATTGTATTCTCAAACGGGGGACTGTTGGGAAAATTGAGAATTTGTGTTAGAGATTTTATTTATTATTTTAACCATCGACATATTTTTAACTACAATACCGATGAAAGAAGGTGCTGTAATATGCTCCTTTAGTAAATGAGGGTACTGATCACTGATTAGTGCTATTCCTTGGTTATTCAAACAGGCCCACAATAGTTAATACAAATCATGCTCTAATAAAGGTCAGAAAAATTGCATCCTATATGCATGACTGACTGTGGAATAGAACCTACGACCTTCGGTTTCTAATCTAAGAGTTAAATAGTTCAGCTAAAAGCATTTATTGATTATTATTGGCTTAAAATGTGTTATGCAATGAACTGTGGTAAAATATACGTTAAAAAAAATTAATTAGAAAAATATGTTCAAAATAACCACTTATTATAACAAACCCCCCACTGTGCAAAACATTTAGTTATTATATTGAATTTTATTATTCCAAAAAAGAAAACAATTGTTTTATATAACATATTTACCAATAGGAGCGGATTTAATTAACCGACTATTTTATCTCTCTATAATTTAATTAAATGTTTTGTCATAAAATGTTCATTTATTGAAATTTTACTTTAAAATTAAACATTGCCATACCCATTAATAAATTCTCTCAATTAAATTTACAAATAGCCATCAAGGGAAAGTACATAAATGGTTATTTTATTACAGCCAACTTAATTTTATTACAGCGGTAATTAATTAATTAAATTGATAACATTCTGCATAAAATAATAAAATGAAATTTTTTTTCAACATTCTGCTATATAATTAATGGCAGGCAAATAAAAAATTTCACGTAAACTCGTTAAATTTATAGCAGCAAAAATATTATGTAAAAACAAGTAAAAGTGCTATATTCGACTGTGCCGAATCTTAAATACCCTTCACAGATGTAATTCTTCTGTCTTTCTTTCTTGCCAAAACAGAAAGTAGGTTTAATTAAAAAATCAAAATGATGAAAGTAACCGATAACTTTTATATTTAAGAAAACGTTTAAATTTTTCGGCAAGGAAGCTAAATGTTTGGATTTTCTTATATCTAATACCTATGAACGTCTTTCAAAAATATGAAATATGTTTAAATTACAAACAAAACAAAAAATCCGTTTCATGTACCCCAAAAAGTTCTAATTGTCCAACCGTAGAATCGTCTTTTAGATTTTGTTGGTTTTTAATACCAGTTTACTTCTTTCTGATGTATAAAGTAGGTATAATTCATCATAAAAATCAAAAAATAACAAATTAAATGGCTGCTTTTATAGATCAGAAAATGTCGATTTTCCAACCCTGGAACCGAATTTTTAATTTTTTAATACTAATTTAATTTTTTCTGACATATAAAATAGTTTTAATTCACTAAAAACACAAAATTTGGAAGTTATGTATGTACTTTTATGTACCAAAAATATTTCAATTTTCCAACCCCGGAACCGAATTTATAGTTTTTTACCAATTCAATTCTTAGTGAGGTGTAACATAGTTTTACTTGACAAACATTTAAACATTTTGGTCACTTTCATGTACCATAAAATATTTTATTTGTCCAACCCTGGAGTCGAAATTTTGATTTTTTAAGATTTTAATACCAATTTTATTCTTCCTGAATTATAAACAGCTTTAATTAGCAAAAAGAAACAACGTCAATTGCCTTTTTGGTTACTTTTATGCAAAATAAATATTTCAATTTGCCAACCCTGGAAACGAAATTTAAATTTTTTTTAGCAATGCAACTCTTAATGAGTCATGAAATAGTTTTATTTAAGAAAAACTTAATATTTGTAACCATTTAGGTCATTTTTATGTACCACAAAATATTGCAGTTTCCAACTCTGGTATCTAAATTTTGATTTTTTTTTTTAATTTTTGATACCAATTTTGTTTTTCCTGAACCAAAAAATAGTTTTAATTAGTAAAAAAACAACGTCAATTGCCTTTTTGGTTACTTTTAGGTTAAAAAAAAATTTTCAATTTCCCAACCCTGGAAGCGAAATTTAAATTTTTTTAAATTTTCTTTATCAATGCAAATCTTCATAAGGTATAAAGTAGTTTTGTTTAAGAAAAACTCGAATTTTGCCACCATTTTGGTTATAACATGTACTACAAAATATTGCATGTACCAAAAAAAATTTAATTTTTCCAAATTTTAATTTTTTTTTATTTTTTTTGTCTTGAGGTATAAAGTAGTTTTATTTAAGAAAAATTGCAAATTTTTTACCATTTTGGTAACTTTCATGTACCATAAAATATTGCACTTGTCCATCCCTGGATTCGAAATTTTATTTTTTATTTTTAAATTTTTGATACCAATTTTGTTCTTTCTATATTATAAGACTGTTTTAGTTAGCAAAAAACCAAAAAAAAACAACATCAGTTGCCTGTTTGATTACCTTCATGTATAAAAAAAATTCAATTTCCACCCCTGGAAGCTAAATTTATATTTTAAAAAAAATTTTTTTTTGCCAATGCAAATCATCATGACGTATAAAGAGGTTTTGTTAAAGAAAAACTTGAAATTTTTAACAATTTTAGTTACTACATGTACTACAAAATACGGAATAGGCCGAAAAAAATATTTAATTTCCCATCCCTGGAAAAAAATTTTTTTTTTAGTTTTTAATAGACCATTGAGGCTCCCCAAAGCACGAAATAGATTTAATTTACAAACATTAAAAAAAATAATTGATTTTTGGTATAAATTTTGCGTCGAGAAATAGGTGTAAGCTTCCCAGCTCTGGAACCATTCTTCGGACCTTTCTGAATTTCAATAGCAGCCTATTTAAGTTCATTTCCAATCCAACGGTCCAAGAACGAAGTCTCTAGCTCTTCTGGAGGCTTGGGAAATACGATTTCACGTACAGACGGACGGACAGACGGACATCGCTCAATCGTCATGGCTATTCATAAGGATCCAGAATATATATACTTTATGGGGTCCCATGTGCATATCGAAGAAATTACACACGGAATGACAAACCTATATATACCCTTTCACTTTTTTGTGAAGGGTATAAAAAAAAACTTTTTTCTCTATGATCCAGTCACACAATTCACCCGGGGCAGTTATTCACACTTTAAAGAATGAATGCAAGATAGAAAATAATTTAATAATTTTTACAAAAAAAATATTGTTCTAAACGTTATTTTTTTATTATAATTTCAATAATATTTTATATTTTGTTTCTTTGTTATTGTGTTTGTTTACAGCTCATTTTAGAACCTTGTGGTTTTTTCATTTCCATTAAGTTTTCCATTTTTTTTATAATATTTTTATTCTTATTCTTTCTTTAATTTAAGCACGTTTTTTGCAGCACTTTTATCTTGATTTATCTGTGACATTTTCTGAGAGCCCACTTAATGCCACTTGAAATAAATCGTACTGCGATAAGAGTCATTTGGTTATTAAATTCAAGTTGTTGTAAAAATATTTCTAAAATATTATGAAGCAGGTTTTACATTGAATTGAGGAGGCTTCAGCAGAACGAAGCACACATTTTGCAATTAATTGCCAGCTTTGGCAGAGGATATTCGAATATCAATTGGCAGCATATGTAAACTTTAAAAAAATTACCAATTTGCAAAAACTGTTAATTCGGCTAAAATGTAAATAAATGTGATATAGGCACTCAGCAGTTTAAATTTAAAAAAAAAAAATATATATATATATATATATATATATATATATATATATATATATAAATTATATTATGTGTTATAATTTTAGCGCCTAATTTATAAAAAAAACATCTGATTTATAAGAGCTTAATACGACAAATTTTCATATAAAAATTTATTTTATAAGCCTCTTATTAAACCAACCCTCTTATTCATGAAAATTATGAGAGTTTAATAACAGCGTAAAACAACAAAATTTCATATGAAATTTGCTTCATTACACTCTTATAAGCCTCTCATAATTTTTATGAATAAGGGGACAAATTCATTCATAAAAAAAATATATCTGCTTTATAAGAGGTTTATTAAACAAATTGTGTATGGAAATCTCTTTTATAAACCTTTTGTAAATCAAAAACCTTTTTTTTATTAATAAGGCCTTTAAGATGTAAAGGCCTTATTCATAAAAAATACTTTTCATTTACAAAGGAGTTATAGAACAGATTTCCATACAAAATCCTTTATAACATAAAAGTATTTTTTATAAATAAGGCAGTAATTCATAAAAAATATCTAATGCTTATAACATCGTTATTTGACATATTTCTATACGAAAACTGTCAAATAAGAAGATTATCAGTTGGAAATATTTTTTATGAATTAGGCCAGTATTCTTTAAGCTATAAACATTTACAGTGTAATTTAAAAAAAAAAATTTTTTGATTAATAGGAGGCTTATAAAACACATTTTTGTAGCAAAATAAATCATAAAAAATATCAATGATTTATAAAGGGTTTATAATACAAATTTTGTGTGCAAATCTGTCTGATAAACCTTTTATAAATTAAAAAAATATTGTTTATGAATAAGAGCTTTATACGTTAAAATTTTGTTTGCTTAAATTCCTGTCGTGTAGTCAGCTACGGAATTATTGAGATAAGATGTTCTCTGATCTTCCACTGTCCTACCCCTCTATCCACCTTTACCCTTAATTGATTGACCCTATTAAAAAAAACTTGTTGCTTACACTTATTAACACCAAAAACAAAGCTAAAAGAATCCTGCCAAAACAGAATTTTAAAATTGGCCCGGAAATGTCTTAAAGGAACTCTGATCCAGCAGGTAAAATATTTTAAGTTTATTTATTAAATATTTGGAGGGTATTTAAGATTCGACCCGTTCGAATGTGACGATTTTACTTGTTTTTTCCTGAGTTTAATTTTTCGCTTCTAAAATAAAAGTTATTTTTTTACTTATATTTATTACTTAGAAAATAACTTTAATTTTTATCTTTTTTTTATTCCTCATAAAATAAATGATATTTTCCGACTTTTTCCCATTCCACACAAAATAAAAGTTAATGCTTTATATTTATTTATTCCCCTGAAAGTAAAAGTTATTTTTTGATCTTTATTTGTTGTTCAGAAAATAAAAGTTATTTTCTAACATTTTTGTTCCCCACAAAACAAAAGTTATTTTCTGACTTTTTTGTTCCTCACAAAATAAAAGTTATTTCTTGATTTTTATTTATTCCCCTGAACATAAGAGTTAATTGTGGATTTTTATATTTGTTCCTCCGAAAATAAAAGTTATTTATTTACTTTTTTATTCCTCACAAAAAAGTTATTTTTTACCTTTATTTGTTGCTCAGAAAATAAAAGTTATTCTCTGACACTTTTCATTCATCACAAAATAAAAGTTATTTTCTGCCTATTTTCATTCCTCACAAAATAAAAGTTATTTCTTGATTTCTATTCATTCCCCTCAAAATAAAAGTTATTTTTTACGTATATTTATTACTCAGAAAATAAAAGTCGCTTCTTCATTTTTATTTATTCCTCACAAAATAAAAGTTATTTTCTGACTTCTTTTCATTTCCCACAAAATAAAAGTTATTTTCTGACTTCTTTTCATTTCCCACAAAATTAAAGTTATTACTTGATTTCTATTCATTCCCCTGAAAATAAAAGTTATTTTTTGACTTTTTTTCTTTTTTTCCTCACAAAATAAAAGTTATATATTGATTTCTATTTATTCCCCGCAAAATGAAAGTTATATTTTGACCTTTATTTGTTGCTCAGAAAATAAAAGTTATTTCTGACTTTTTTGTTCCTCACAAAATAAAAGTTATTTCTTCATTTTTATTTATTCCTCACAAAATAAAAGTTATTTTTACATATATTTATTACTCAGAAAATAAGAGTTATTTCTTCATTTTTATTTATCCCTCACAAAATAAAAGTTATTTTCTGCCTTTTTTCATTCCTCACAAAATAAAAGTTATTTCTTGATTTCTATTTATTCCTCTCAAAATAAAAGTTATTATTTACGTATATTTATTACTCAGAAAATAAAAGTTATTTCTTCATTTTTATTTATTCCTTACAAAATAAAAGTTATTTTCTCACTTATTTTCATTTCCCACAAAATAAAAGTTATTTTCTGCCTTTTTTCATTCCTCATAAAATATTATTTATTTCTTGATTTCTATTCATTCCCCTCAAAATAAAAGTTATTTTTTGACTTCTTTTCACTTCCCACAAAATAGAAGGTATTTTCTATTTATTGCCCTCAAAATAAAAGTTATTTTTTTACTTTTATTTGTTGCTCAGAAAATAAAAGTTATTTCTGACTTTTTTATTCCACACAAAATAAAAATTATTTTCTGGCTTTTTTCATTCCTCATAAAATATAATTTATTTCTTGATTTCTATTTATTCCCCTGAAAATAAGAGTTGTTTGTGGATTTTTATTTATTCTTCAGAAAATAAAAGTTATTTTTTCATTTTTAGTTATTACTCAGAAAATAAAAGTTATTTTCTGACTTCTTTTCATTTCCCACAAAATTAAAGTTATTTCTTGATTTCTATTTATTCCCCTCAAAATAAAAGTTATTTTTTGACCTTTATTTGTTGCTCAGAAAATAAAAGTTATTTTCGACATTTATTTATTCCTCACAAAAGTTATTTTCTGACTTCTTTTCATTTCCCACAAAATAAAAGTTAGTTCTTTCTTTCTATTCATTCCCCTGAAAACAAGAGTTATTTTTGGATTTTTATTTGTTCCTCAGAAAATATAAATTATATTTTTAATTTCCTTTATTCCTCATACACTAAGAGCTATTTTTGGATTTTTATTTATTCCTCAGAAAATAGAAGTTATTTCTTGATTTTTGTTTATTGCTCAGAAAAAAAGTTATAATTTGATTTTTATTTATTAGCCTGAAAATAAAAGTTATTTTTGGTTTTTAATTTTTATTCCTCAGGAAATAAAAGTTATTTTCTGACATTTTTATTTCTCACAAAATAAAAGTTATTTCTTAATATATTCCCTTGAAAATAAGAGTCATTTGTGGATTTTTATTTATTCTTCAGAAAATAGAAGTTATTATTTGATTTTTATTTATTAACCGGAATATAAAAGTTATTTGTGGTTTTTCATTTATTTTTCAGGAAATAAAAGTTAATTTGACTCTTATTTGTTCGTCAGAAAATAAAAGTTATTTTTGACTTTTATTTATTCCTCCAAAATGGACCATATAACCCCTAGCGCCGGGGTTCACATGTCGATCTGCTTTTTCTGTGTTTTGATTTAGGAACCAGAAATAAAATTATAAAAACATTCTTACGCCCATATTTATAAAATTTAAAATAGGTTTGAAATGTATTTTATTAAAAATTGTTCATACAAAATTTTCTTAAAATAGGTTTCAAGTATTTTTTTCTAATTAATTTTTATGAATATGTAGGTTAAACTTTTGCTTGCCTATTGGAAAATAAATTATTTTTAATAAAACTCGTAGTGAAATTTGTTTATGTCGTAGAGTATTTTTTATTCCGTTCTAACTGCTTTATTTTATGTTTTTTTTGTTCTTAAATATACAAACAGCCATAAAAATAATCCAACAATTATTCAGGCCGGATTTGTTTATATTAAAAAATAGGGAAATTGTCAGTTGCTGCATTACACAGATTTTCTTTTTTTTATCTGTGCAACAGATGGTGTTAAAATAATATTTAGATATACTCTAGTTATCTGTTACGCTATTTAAATATGTGTATATATGTATTAGTGCATATAAATGTGTGTGCAGTACATGTTTAATGCATGTTCCACTTACAAAAGTCACGTAGTAAATGTACGATAATTTTTCAGCATTTCTACATAAAATGTATGAAGAAAAAAAAACTTTATATTTAAAAAAAAATAAAAAATGGGCCTGAATAAAACAAAATTAATTTTTGCATGGCTGCTTTAAATTTTTTTTTTCCAGAAAAAAAATGTTGCAGGACTTTTTGCAGAATTAGTATTTTTTCCATATTTTATTTTAATGGAATATAAATTACTTTCGCTTTTGTAGTTCACTTATATAAATTAAGTGCTTAAATTCGTAATTAAACTCAATTTGCCATGAAGTAACTAAATAAATAAATCAAACAATTAGCAGTTAATTGCTTTATAAATTTAAGAAAATAGCCGTGCAGCCCTTTTGCAGTCTGTCTGAAATCAAATATTAAAGCAAATTTGAATAAATTAAAAGGAAACGTCTATTGGTAAATTTAATACAACATTAAAGCCTTAATTAATGTCAATTATTGATAAATTAAGCAATTAGTATTTAATTGCTTAATTAATTGATTATGATGATGGTTCATGATCAAGTTTTTAATGTCTCATAAGGGTTTTAATAAAATTGTATACATTTCAAATAACTAATTCATTGAACTTAAGCCAGGAGAAGAAAGTAGATATGGGGACAGTGGAGCAAATTAAAATAAAATTAAAGTTTTGTATATTTTATTTTGTGAAATACAGATCAATTTTGTAATGTTCTTGTAACCGATTACAAAAATAGCCTTTTGGAGTCACCCTGTCTTAATAATTTTTTTCCAGGGAGTTACGAAATACTTAAAGTTGGCTCTTTTAAAAACGAAAAATACCGCGAAACAGTAAAATGTTTTTCAAAAACATGTTAAAATTTCAAAAATTAAAGCAAATTAATACAAAAAGATATTTAGAACAAGTAAAAGTGCTATATTCGGCTGTGCCGAATCTTAAATACCCTTCACATATGTAATATTTTCCGTTTAAATATTTCGGCTAGGAAGCTAAATGTTTGGCTGTTCTTATTTCTAATACCTCTGAACGTCTTTCAAAAATATATATTTATATATTTAATTTACAAACAAAAAGAAAATATCTGTTTCATGTACCCCAAAAAGTTGTAATTGTCCAACCGTAGAATCGTGTTTTAGATTTTGTTGGTTTTTAATACCAGTTTACTTCTTTCTGATGTATAAAGTAGGTATAAATTCATCATAAAAATCAAAAATAACAAATAAAATGGCTGCTTTTATGAATCAGAAAATGTCGATATTCCAACCCTGAAATTGGATTTTTAATTTTTTTAGTTTTTAATACCAATTTTACTCTTCCCGAAGTATAAAAAAAATTTCATCCACAAAAAACCAAAATTAGGAACTTATATGGCTAATTTTATGTACCAAAAAATTTCGATTTTCCAACCCTGGAACTGAATTTTTAATTTTTTAGTACTAATTTTATGTACCACAAATATTTCGATTTTCCCACTCTGGAAGTGAATTTTTATTTTTTTACCAATGCATAGTTTTACTTGACAAAAAAATTAAAATTTTTAAACGTTTTGGTCACTTCCATGTACCATAAAATATTTCATTTGTCCAACCCTGGGGTCAAAATTTTGATTTTTTAAGAATTTAACACCAATTTTGTTCTTCCTGAATTATAAAACAGTTTTAATTAGCAAAAACAACAAAGTCAATTACCTCTTTGGTTACTTTTATGTAGAAAACATATTTCAATTTCCCAACCCTGGAAGCGAAATTTAAATTTTTTGTTAATTTTTTTTTACCAATGCAACTCTTAATGAGGCATGAAATTGTTTTATTTAAGAAAAAATTAATATATGTAACCATTTAGGTCACTTTCATGTACTACAAAATATTGCAGTTATCCAACTCTGGAATCTAAATTTTTACTTTTTTTTCATTTTTGATTACCAATTTTGTTCTTCCTAAAATATAAAATAGTTATAGTTAGCAAAAGAAAAAACCTCAATTCCCCTTTGATTACTTATATGTATTAAAAAAATTCCAATTTCCCAACCCTGGAAACGAAATTTTAACTTAAAAATTTTTTTTTTTACCAATGCAAATCTTCATGACGTATGAAGAGGTTTTGCTAAAGAAAAACTTAAAATGTTTAACAATTTTAGTTACTACATGTACTACAAAATACGGAATGGGCTGAAAAAAAATGAGTTTACTTTATGGGGTCCCATGTGAATATCGAAGAAATTACACACGGAATGACAAACCTATATATACCCTTTCAGTTTTTTGTAAAGAGTATAAAAAGAAAAACAAAAAGCTGGCAAATAGTTCCAAAAAGGGTTGGAAATGCCCACGGTTACGATGTTGGTTGTTGTCTGAACTGCAAAATAGAAACTGTTGACAGGGATAAAAGATCAACTGTCATTGGGCATTTCTTCAACAGCATACGCATTCTAAGAGGACTGCAGTACTTTTAGAATAGAGTCTCCTCCAACCGGCACTTATGAACTTTGAATATTTTCTCGCAGAAGCTAAACCAAAGAGTGGTGAAATATTGCAAAATTAATACAAAATTTTATATAAAAGTAAAAATATTAAATGGCCTTCAAAATATTTTAAATAACACGATAATTTTATATTAAATGTTTTTTCCACGTCTACTGTGGTTTTATAGAATTTTCCCACATTTTAAAAATAAAATATTTCTTACGCAATATGATACAAAAAACCCCACATAATATTTTCTGTTTAAAAAAGGGAAAAACTCATCAAACATCTTCAGAAAATTTAAAGACTTGATTATTATTTTTTTATATATTTCTCATTGTCTACGAATCAACAATAAAGTTCCACATATAAAAATTGTTCATTTAATAACAAGAAGCCCCAAATAACTACAAATTATGTTTCCATGGTTCTCGTTATATTCAAACAAAAAAGCCAGACATAAAACATTTGCATCTTTATTATAATAAATTACAATTTCTTAGTTCTTAAAAAAAAAACCAAATAAGAGCTTTCCTGGCAACAATATTATGGTCTTAGACAGGGTATACAAAATTGAGCTGTTATTTGATGGCTGATTCTTCCATCTTTTAGATTATTAATTTCGACTAAAAATTACCAGTAGAAAAAATGGCCACAAAATTAAAATGATACTTCAATTATTTGTTTTTAATCAATTTTTTATAAAGGAAATTGAGAATTTTTTATTATCCGCTGTTTCCATATCCTCTGGATATCTTCTTCAGCGCAATAATTATAATTAAGATTAATATAACAATATTTTTTAAAAATTTTTATCTGAAAAATTTTATTTTGAATAAATAAAATATAATAATAAAAACAAGTAAAAACGTTATATTCGACCGGGTGGAATCTTAAGTACCCTTCAAATATTTAGTAACTAAATTTAAAATGTTTAACTGTGTGGGACAGAGTTCCTTTATATAATATAGTAGGTCAACGCCCACTGAAGGGGGCGGAGTCCAAAAATAGACTACATCATGTTTTCCACAGACGAACGTATGGGCATTGCTAGACCGTCTTAGACTTCATCATTGATCAAGAATATGTATACTTTATGTGGTCTAATTCTTTTTGGAGAGCATTAAATCTGTGTATTTTTGGGTCTCTCTGCCCAGGGCCGTGGGGGAGACATTTCACCTTTGCCATAAAACTCTAAATATAAATATTTGCGATAATTAAATGTAAAATTTATTATGTGAGTGAAGATAAATATGCCGAGTTAAACATGTTTTAACGTAAGCAGTTACGAAACAATGTGTTTAGGTGTGAAGTTATGACGTAACGAAATGGCAAACAGTGAAATTTTTTTTTCTGAAAAACCATATTTAATAAATTTTTTGAACATTTTGTGTAAATATTTATTATGCGAGTGAAGATAAATATGCCGAGTTAAACATGTTTTGTTGTAAGCAGTTACGAAATAACGTATTTAGCTGACAAGTTAAATATGTTATGACGTAACGAAATGGCAAACAGTGAAGTTTTTTTTTTTGAAAACCCATTTTTAATAAATTTTTTGAACATTTTGTGCAAATATGTATTATGTGAGTGAAGATAAATATGCCGAGTTAAACATGTTTTGACGTAAGCAGTTACGAAACAACGTATTTAGCTGAGAAGTTAAATATCTTATGACGTAACGAAATGGCAAACAGTGAAATTTTTTTTTATGAAAACCCATATTTAATAAATTTTTTGAACATTTTTTGAAAATATTTATTATGTGAGTGAAGATAAATATGCCGAGTTTAGCTGAGAAGTTAAATATGTTATGACGTAACGAAATGGCAAACAGTGAAATTTTTTTTTTATGAAAACCCATATTTAATAAATTTTTTGAAGATTTTGTGCAAATATGTATTATGTGAGTGAAGATAAATATGCCGAGTTAAACATGTTTTGACGTAAGCAGTTACGAAACAACGTATTTAGCTGAGAAGTTAAATATCTTATGACTTAATGAAATGGCAAACATTGAAATTTTTTTTTATGAAAACCCATATTTAATAAATTTTTTGAACATTTTTTTAAAATATTTATTATGTGAGTGAAGATAAATATGCCGAGTTAAACATGTTTTGTCGTAAGCAGTTACGCAACAATGTATTTAGCTGAGAAGTTAAATATGTTATGACGTAACGAAATGGCAAACAGTGAAATTTTTTTTTTATGAAAACCCATATTTAATAAATTTTTTGAAGATTTTGTGCAAATATGTATGTATTATGTGAGTGAAGATAAATATGCCGAGTTAAACATGTTTTGACGTAAGCAGTTACAAAACAACGTATTTAACTGAGAAGTTAAATATCTTATGACGTAATGAAATGGCAAACAGTGAAATTTTTTTTTATGAAAACCCATATTTAATAAATTTTTTGAACATTTTGTGAAAATATTTCCAGGCCATGAAAAGTCAATTTACAGGACATGAGAGTGTGTGTGATCTTGGAGGGATTTTGCCCCCAGCGGCCAAATAAGCAGTTGGCATTCATTGTCAGTAAATAACAAATGATTATGGGAGTGTTTTCTATCACACACAACAATTGGAATAGTTGAATTGAGTTTGTGAAAATATTTACAGGCCACGTAAAGTCATTTTACAGGCCATGAGAATGTGTGTGATCTTGGAGGGATTTTGCCCCCAGTGGCCAAATAAGGAGTTGGCATGCATTGCCGGTATATAACAAATTATGTTTGGGATAGAAGACACTCCCATAATCATTTTGTATATAAATATGGATTTTCATACAAACAAAAATTTCACTAATTGCCATTTCGTTACGTCATAATATATATAACTTCACTTCGTAACTGCTTACGTCAAAACATATTTAAGTCGACATATAAATTTATTTTAATTTTTTTATATATTTTTTTAACGGTCATTTAGGAGGCAAAGGAGAGGGGGGGGGGGGGTAGGGCAGAAGAGTACCAGCTTACGTCTCAGGTCCGTCATTAAAGCCTAAAAATTTTATTTTTAAGGAATGTAGGCTTAAGTAAAACAATTTGCAAAATAACGGGGTCGGGGTCATAAAGTTAAAATTTTTTCATATTAAGGCTGCAAGTTTAACGCGCTGGACCTGCTTTGACATAAAAATATATCATGTGCTTAACAAAATTACGAAAAAAAAAACTTTAAAAATTATGTTGCTTTTTTAGAGTTTGGCTTAGTTTTTCTTAAGGGAACTTTTTCCCTTCTGGCCCGATTCAGCCCTTTTACGAACTTGACCTGTGCTCTCCTTCAAGATATATTTATAAAAAATTTCAAGAGTCTGGCATTTTTCGTTTGGACTGAATTTTTGATTTCCACAGACCCGCGGACGGATATGCTCAGATCGTCTTAGATTTCATTACTGATCAAGAATATATATACTTTATGCGGTATCAGATGGATATTTTTTGGCGGCTTTGAAGATGCGGCAACAGTCGAATATGGCATTTTTACTTTTTCTCTTTCGTTACGAACAATAGAATATAAAACTTAATTGCATTTAATATCTTGCTTCAGTCTTGTCTGACGAATATGGCACCGTGTGTTACTTTTTTGTCTAAGACAGTCTTCAAAAAGCATTAAAAGGTCATTACAATAAGTAAAAGACTTCAAGTACGTTGAAAAAAGAAATGGCCATAAATAAAAAGATTAATTTTGAGTCACCAATAGTTACGAGTCCTTGTGTGTATGCTTCGTTTATGAACAGCTGTGAAGACATATTGGCTGCTGCAACAGGATTTAATATATTTTTCATCATATTTCATAGTTGACTGAGATGGTAGAGAATCACAATGAGAGTAGAACAAATGAAAACATATTTCTGTACAATTCAATACTTGAATCTTTTGTATTGTATGTCCGTCAAGAAGAAAGAAACATTAATAAAAATATTTCTATGGAAATTTGGACACTACAGCAGTAGACGAAATGCATGACCACTTTAAAGGGGAGAAAAAAGAAAAAAAGAAATGTATTGGCTTTCTTCTTAAGAACAAGAAATAAAACACAAGTACTTCAGATCAAATATTGCTACAAATTCGTTGACTTTTAATAGGGATAAAAAGGAAGAGCACACAGACTAATAACTTTTTTTTTGAAATGCTATAAAAAAACTACTGAATATTTTCTCAAATTTCTTTTTTTATTTGAAAGTACAATCTTTTCGGTTAATAATGGAAAATAATTTCATTCAAATGGCTGCATGGCCCGATAACGATTGCCATTGACTGTAACGGCCACTCTTTGCTCATTTTCGAAGAAAAATGGCAAAATTATGCCTCTGGACCAAAATTCGCAGCAAACAGTGACTCGTTTTGGGTGCGTCGGCTTTTCAATGTATGCGTGCGGGTTTTCTGTGCCCCAAATGCGACAATTTTGCTTGTTTACATACCCGCCAAGATGAAAATGAGCTTCATCTGAAAATATGATTTTTTTTGGCAAAATCGGCATCATCTGTAAGTCGATCGCAGGTCCACTTAGCGAAGCGAAAACGCATTGGCTGGTCAACCATATTCGTTCAGCTGAAGGATAAAACTAATTATCTGTCAAATCAGTCATGAGCTAAACGTTGCCATTCACAAAATAAGCACTAGTTGAAAAAAAAACGTTAGATTGCGGACCCATACTTTATAGGGTCTTAAAGTTATATTACGTTGCTTTACACATGGAATGACAAAGTGAATATACCTTCCAATACTTTTTTTGGAGGGCATAAAAATTTTAAATAAAAAAAAACTTTAATAAAAGCAAACTCTAAAGTTTATACTCAAAATGTAAATTTTAAAAATTTATTTTACATCGAAAAAATGCTACTCAACAAAAAAATTCACCGTAATCAACTGACCTAGGCTTTTTACGGCCGTATTTATTAAAAATATTGTAGACTTGAAGTGTTCTTTAAAACCTAATTTTCATATAAAATTTATTTTAAAGCACTCTTAAAGTATTAAAATATTTTTTTTTTTATAAAAACGACAGTTGGTGAATAAAATTAAGATGTTCGTGTGGGAATTCATATTGTAACAACATTAAAAAACTTTAATTGTTTTTTTTTATCTTGGACCAGCACCCAGGGAATGACCCCTATATATGCAATGCATTGCGCCGGAACTGAAAACGAGGGGCTAGTATTGGGGAGACAGATTAGGAAAGATGAGAAGATAGACAGTTGTTTTTGTAGCTATTTCAACCTTTTACTTCGCCGGCTAATTTTTGCTACAGGGCCGACGAAGGTGGGTGCTGTTACTCTGCTTTTAGTACATCGTGTCAGTCGCTGCCAATTTTGTTCAGTGACCAGTGACTATGCCTTCATCATTGAAACAGGCTGGCAACAACTAAGACAACTACGCATTAATGCTGATCAGAAGAATTCAAGACAATATTTCATGACTCAGCGCGGACTCGAACTCACGACCCTCCGCTTCATAGTCTCGTGTTCTACTACTTCAGCCAACAAACAAAGTTCCTAATGGGACGATGCGGAGGGGTACCCTAACCGGGAAAAAAACGTCCGTAACGTAAGATTTTTTGTTTCTAAATCAATGTTTAAGACGTATGAGCAATACGAGTCCATACAAACAAATATTAATCATACGCAGCCGTGCCGTGACAGAATTAAATTTCATTTGGGAACAAAATGGATTTTGTATTTTCGTTGGTCGGCGAAAAAAAAATCATAATAAACAAGTAAAAACGTTATATTCGACCGGGTCGAATCTTAAATACCCTCCAAATATTTAGTAAGTGAATTTCATATTTTTAACTTGGTGGGCCAGAGTTCCTTTATATAATATCGAACGTCAACGCCCACTAAAGGGGGCGGGGTTCAAAAATAGACAATATCATGCTTTCCACAGACGAACGTATCGGTATTGCTATACCGTCTTAGACTTCATCACTGATCAAGAATATATTTACTTTATAGGGTCCAATTCTCTTTGGAGGGTACAAAAACTGTATTTTGGCGGGGTCGCTTTGGCAAGAGCTGTGGAGGAAACATTTCACCTTTGTCATAAAACTCTAAAAATAAATGCTTGGAATAATTATATACAAAACAAAATGTTTTATTGTTAATTTTATCAACGGGCTTAAGTTCGAATCTGCAAGACTGCAAACCATTTTTTATTAATAAATGAATTTGTTCAAATTCTATTTTATTAATTTATATGTATTAAGATTGGAATATTAAGAATATTTTTCAATAATCATCAAACTTAAGCCCGTTGATAAAATTAACAATTTACATAAGAAAGTTCGACTAATAAAAATTCATGCATAATTCAAAATGTTTTATTTTTTATTTTTCTTTTGTAGGGTCATTTAAGGGGCAATGGGGGGGAGGGTGTAGGGAAGAAACATTCAGTCATAAAACTCTAAAAATAAATGCTTGGGATGATTATGTACAAAATTAAAAATATTTTTTTTTATAGGGTCATTTAGGGGGCAAAGGGGGAGGAGGGCAGAAATCGGCAGTCATAAAACTCTAAAAATAAATGCTTGGGATAATTGTATACAAAATTAATTTTTTTTATTTTATTTTTTTTTTGGTAGGGTCATTTAGGGGGTGAAGGGGGAGGACGGGGTAGGGCAGAGTAGTACCAGGTTACGTATCAGCTTCGTCATTAAAGCTTAAAAATGTTATTTTTAAGGAATGTAGGCTTAAGTAAAACACTTTGTTAAATTTTTATGTTATTTTTGCATATAATAACGCCCAATAAAGTGGGCGGGGTCCAAAAATATTTTTTTTTTCTTTTATGGCTATAAATTTAAGGTGTTGGACCGCATTTGGCATAAAAATATATCATTTGCTTAACAAAATATCAAAAAAAAATTAAAAATTATGTTGTTTTTTCTGGGTTGGTTTAGTTCTTCTTAGGGGAACTTTTTCCCCCCTTGCTCGATATAGCCCATTTCCGAACTTAACCTGCTCTGAGCTTCAAAATATTTTTATACCACATTTCAAGAGTCTAAGTCTGTTCGTTTGGACTGAATCGTGATTTCCACAGACGGACGGGCGGACAGACGGACATGCTCAGATCGTCTTAGATTTCATCACTGATCAAGAATATATTTTATGGGGTCTGAGATGGATATTTCGATGCGTTACAAACGGAATGACAAGGTGAATATATCTACTATATATATATTCTTTTTTGGGGGGTATAAAAATGTATAGCCGAATAATTATTTTCTTTATACCTCGAATAGAACTTAAAATTAATATTTTTATGATAAGGAACTTCGTTCGTATTCGGTGCCCCACGACACCACTCCTATTTTTTTATATATATATAAAGCCCCAATATTTTTATTTTATTTAAAAAATCTGCCCGATATATAATATTAAGAAAATATATATGATTTATATTATTAAATATATAATTATTATTCTCTAATATTTTTAAAGTTAAAGCTTCTTTATTTTTATATATTGTATAAAAAAATATATTTTATATCAATTTTTCTCTAACTCTTCTTCAGGATATTAATTATTTTACCATATAAAAATAAAAAGACCTTAAGCTTAAAAATGTTAGAGAATAATAATAATTAAGAAGAGGTCAAAAATTCAAAAGAATTTATTATTAAAAAAAAAAATACTATCAGAAATAAATTTACTTAAGGACTTACATTCGTTGTGGTAAATTTTAGAAAATCCAGTTTTTGTTATTAATATAATTTTAGTTTTCTTTTACTCATTTTTATTAAAAATGCACAGCTTTTGGAAAATTTAACAATTTCACTTATTTCCTGTATAATTTTTTGTGTTTATTTTTTTTTAATTTTTATTAACTTTTTGCTTTGTACGGTTTAATTGAAATGTTTTTCACACCTTTTTGTATTATTTATAATTTTTGCAAAGATTATGAACAACTAAAACTTGTGTATATTTTTAAAATTTTATTAGCAGGTTTTTTTTTTGATATTTCTTAATGTTTTTGCAAAATGTAAATACTATAAGCACAAAATTTAAAATTTATTTTGTTTATTCTCTTACGTACAAAATTTTATTAAAACATTTCAGCCATTTCCTTGATATTCTGGCCAATATATTATTATCATTATAAGTTTTCAATTGCAATAATTTGAATTCATAACACAGCAGGCCATTATTATTTTTTTTTTCTTTTTAATTTATTTCATAATATTTCAAAATTGTTTTCTTACTTTTGGGATTCTATTTCGCATAAAAATTATTTTGTAACTAACTATAAAAATACATGATACATGCAATTTGTTTTGAATTCATTATACTATTTTTATTATATATTTTTTCCAAACTAAAAATTTATTATTAAATTGCATTTTATACTTTTGATTTTGTTTTGAAATAATTTCTATATTTTTCACTTAACAAATTCAACCGTCACAAGTGTCTGTTTACGTTGAAATGTAAAAACAATCTAATTTTTGCCGCTTCTTGGCAATTGTTACCAATATTTGGTGTGGTGAAGTTCTTAACATTCAAAATAAATGTTAAGTTTCCATTAACAGCCGCCTGTTAGCCTGTATGTAATTTAACATTAAATGAAAACAACATAAGGATATATTAACAGTGCGCCATGTTAATAACAGTAAACGATTACATTTCTGCTTTCAAAATACTAGACACTAACATTCATACAACATTAATGGAGACCTAAAATAAAGTGTTACTTAAAGCGAATTTAATTTTTAACAGTTTCATGTGCCTGATTTCTGTTTTATTGTTGCGGTTTAAACATTTTATGTGTAGAACTTTCCCTGTTGGGGTAGGTTTAATAACAATATTTCGTCACGTGCCACTCAATGTTGTTCATCAAGTTGTCTGCATTTTCATTGTTTTGAAATTATTACGCCCTCGCACTTATTCACTGTCTTTTAGTTGTTAGATGTTTGCATTGAACTTGAACTTGACTCACTTTCACTCACTTTCATTCATAAATATGTCGAAATTTATTAAAGGGAAAACATTTTTATTTTTTTTTAAATAAAGTAAAAATAAAAGCAGAAGTGTTGCATATCCTAAATATAAGAAATATGTTAGCTGTTTATCTATGGTTATTATTTAAGTGCCATTGCAATGCTAGCAGGTATTAGAGCATGAAAAAACAGGATTGATTTTGCTATATTAAATTGAATTAAGATTCTATAGGCTAATTGTTCGAAATTTGTTTTTAAATCACAGAAAGACATGATAAATATTCCAAGGCACAAAGGAAAGTCAACATCAGTTTTATTCAACTTACACAGCAGAGCAGAACAGCTGTTTTCGAAAGCCGCAACACCTTCATCATCAGTGCTCATGTGTATTGTGGAACAAAAAATTCAGAAAAATAGGACATGAAGAAAAATAATCAAACGGTAACACGGGTATTATAACATGTTAACATCAGGTTGATATAATTCTCGTATCCTTTTTCACAATAAAATTTGTGCAAATAGGAACTGTTATCACATTCAACTAAGCCACCTAATAAGTGGTGATAAACACAATACACATGAGCACTGATGATGAAGGTGTTGCGGCTTTCGAAAACAGCTGTTCTGCTCTACTGTGTAAGTTGAATAACAAAAACTGATGTTGACTTGCCTTTGTGCCTTGGAATATTTATCATGTCTTTCTGAGATTTAAATTAAAAATTTCGAACAATTAGCCTAGGATTGATTTTGTTTAAACAAGTTTTGTTTTGTCTATCTTTTATAAAAAATTTGTCTTAAATTTAAAATTGTGTTTTTTTAAAGGTTTGTTGCCAAAATAGCTCACTGCCTAACTACCAACATCCTTCTTAACAAGCCACAGCACAGTGCACTTCTGCAACATTTGCCAACAAAAAGAACCAAAAAAAAAACTAATTACGCTGAAGTGCCAGCAAAGAGACAATGAAAAATTATATGTGAAAATAAACAAACCAAACTTTTCACGAAGTCATCAGGACATGAAAAGGATTAAAGTTGTACTTGCGCTTTTTTCAAAAACATTTCTTAAATTTGTGCCACTTACAAATAAGATTTAAAAGAATATAAAACAGCCAGGGTTTCATGTTAGATTTATAAACAAGATATCAATAAAGAGTAAAGCTATTAGAAAGGAACAGAAAAGTTCGAATAGGTGTTTGAAGCTAAAATTTGTTGTAAAAAAATCCTTTCTATGAAACCTAGATTGTGACAATGATTTTGTTCATAATGCCACAGCAGGAAACGAGTAATTTCCAGGGACCGTAACTCTTATGACTTTTATCAAAAAAATCAAGAAATAAGAGTTATTTTTGATTTTTATATTTTTAGATAGAAAATAAGAGTTATTTTTTATATTTATTATTTTAAATGAAAAATAACAGTTATTTTTAATTTTTATTTTTTTAAATGAAAAGTAAGAATTATTTTTAATTTTTGTTTTTTAAAATTTTTAATTGATTTTTATTATTGATATAAAAATATAAAAATCAAAAATAACTTTTATTTTTCATTTAAAAAAATAAAAATCAAAAATAACTCTTATTTTTCAGACGGGGTTTTTATACCCTCCAAGAAAGAATTTGGAGGGTATATTCACTTTGTCATTCCGTTTGTAATGCATTGAAATATCCATCTGAGACCCCATAAAATATATATATTCTTGATCAGTGATGTAATCTAAGACGATCTGAGCTTGTCCGTCCGTCCGCCCGTCCGTCCGTCTCTGTGGAAATCATGATTCAGTCCCAACGAAAAGAGCTAGACTTTTGAAATTTTGTGTAAATATATTTTGAAGCTTAGAGCAAGTTAAGTTCGAAGATGGGCTAAATCGGGCAAGAGGGAAAAAAGTTCCCCTAAGAAGAACTAAACCAACCCAGAAAAAACAACATAATTTTTAAAGTTTTTTGGTTATTTTGTTAAGCAAATGATATATTTTTATGTCAAATACGGTCCAACACCTTAAATTTAGAGCCATAAAATAAAAGAAAATTATTTTTGGACCCCGCCCACTTTATTGGGCGTTATTATATGTAAAAATAACATAAAAATTTAACAAATTGTTTTACTTAAGGCTACATTCCATAAAAATAACATTTTCAAGCTTTAATGACGAATAACCTGGTACTACTCTGCCCTACCCCCTCCTCCCTCCTCACCACCTAAATGACCCTACCAAAAAAAAAAATTTTTAATTTTATATACAATTATCCCAAGCATTTATTTTTAGAGGTTTATGACTGCCGATTTCTGCCCTACCACCTCCTCCCCCTTTGCCCCCTAAATGACCCTACCAAAAAAAAATTAATTAAATTTTTTATACAATTATCCCAAGCATTTATTATTATAATTTTATGGCTGCCTATTTCTGCCCTCCTCCCCCTTTGCCCCCTAAATGACCATATAAAAAAAAATATTTTTAATTTTTTCATAATCATCCCAAGCATTTATTTTTAGAGTTTTATGACTGCCTGTATAGTATTAGAAGACTTTGCCACTTGCATATCAGTTTATTTATTCGATAATTTATGTAAGGCAAGCCACAGTTTTCTTGTGTGTTAAAAAAGTGACATTTTAAAAAATAAATAAAATTAAAAGCTAATTCTAAAATCTTTTAAACCTGTTTTTTTTTAATATTTATGTTCATATGTAAAATCAGGGGCCAAATTACGGCATTCGATTCGAAACGAAATTTCAATATAATTTATATTCAAATTTCGATCGATATCGAATGCCGTAATTTGGCCCCAGAGATCTTTTTTAAAATAATAAAAAGTGATACATGTATTGTATGTTCATTAGTGTTTGGTATGTGGTGGAGTACCAAACGTAACTCAAGTTGTACAAGGTGCTAGTGGATTGAGTGTGACCTAAAGGAACTTTCCATTTCCTCTTATAAACTAAGAATTGATGAACCAAAAATTGCTTGTGAAGACAAAGACTTAACAAATTTCATTGGGTTTAAAAAACCAATAAATTTAGGGATTTTTTTTTATATACAAACCAGTTCTTAATGCAGGACTGATTGTACTAGTATCCGACTAGAATAAATTATACTAGTAATCATCTAGTACTAATAGTACTAGTATCCCCCTAGTGTCCATCTAGTACTTCAAAACACACTCAATGTTAATTTGCGTATTAACATGGTATAGGAAAGTTCACAGTTGGGAACTAGTACTGGTGATTTTTGTACTAGTGCAATACTAATTTGACACTAGTTCGATCTCCTGCAGGGAAATTAGAAACCGAATCCGAATTCTATTAACACAAAACCTTTTCATTTAACACACAATTAAGTTTCTTTGAATTTTTTTTTTATTTTTATTTTAAAATAATTGATCATAAAGTGAATGCCAAAATTTTAAATTTACAAAAATTAATAAAAAGGTATCACTCTAACATTTAGCATTTTAAATTCCCCAAGACAGTATAACCTATTTAGAGCAAAAAAAAATTCTGATAAACAATATTTTTCATTGAATAAGTTTCATTGCAAAAAAGTACACAAAGACTTTATTTAACATTTTTTTTTTTTGTTTTTTTTCTGTTACACTAAAACCATATTCCGGTGCAAAATGTTTAGCAATACAAGACTGTTGAATGTATAATATCAAATTAATTTTATTTACATTTCATAGATAGCAAATACATTTGTTTGCTTAGCTTAACAGAATTTCTCTCTCTACTTATTATCCCTTAATTTAAAAAGCTTGACAAAAGAGAAATAAATAAAATTGTTCTGTTATGCAATGAGAGCAATAAGGATGGCATATACACGAAGTCGGTTCAGCGATTATACGTGCTGTAACCATAACGTTTGCAACTTTAAGGAAAGCATTGTGTTCGACTATAGGTGCTACACCATTATGCCATAACATATTCGGTTTTCTGTTATAAGTTTATGATACGTGTAAATAAAACAATTTCTTTTAAGATAAGAGAATAAAAGTGTTTAGTCTCTTTACTTATTACTTACTTATTTAAAAAAAACTACAAGTATGAAAAATTTCACAGAAAAAAATGAATTTCCTTTAAACTATGCATACGAATGAATATATCTGTTTATATGCAATTGTGTAATAAAACTTATCTGAATAAAATTGTTTTTATTCTTTTGGGATAATATTTGACAAGTGATTAATATCAAAAAAGAAACTCGCAATAATTTACTTTCGTATTTTGTTCCACAAAAATATACCGAAAGAATAAAATTTCACACAAAAAATTTTTTATAAATCTTTCAGTATCATACATACATATAACATATTTGTCAATATTTTTAAATTTTACTTGTTAATCACTTAAAAAGCATTGAATTGTTTTTTATTTAATTAAATAATATTTCTAAAATTAAATATATTGAAATCAAAGTTTCTCCACTTGCCATTGTTATCGTTACAATCTTCCAAATAAACGTGTTTGCAATATCTCACGCCGACACATTTTATATTTAGTATGTTTTAATATTTAAAATTGTATTAATTTAAATTATTTACACATTTTATAGTTAGTATTTTTTAATATATAAAATTTATGGTTTATGTTGTTAAAAAAAAAAATTTTGTATATACTAATTGAAAAGAAAATTTTTGACAAAACTAAATAATTTCCTGAAGAAGCTAACCGATGGTTAGCGAAATATCGAAGAATAACAAATATTAATATAAATTAACCTCAAGACTCAAACAAATATATTATTTAATAAATAGTTTTATTTTATTATATTTATCAAACGCTAGGCCTTTTTATAAAATTATTAAAAATTGTAAATATTAATATTCAATATTTAGTTAACAGTTTGTTAACATCGTCAGGAATAAGTAACAGAAAATTGAATTGTTATTTCTAATATTTTATTGAATTTTCTTTAGTTATTTCTGACAAATAATTGAATATTATTAAATAAAATTTTTAAAAAGTGAATATACCCTCCAAATTCTTTTTTGGAGAGTATAATAATTTTATAAAAAGACAATATACATAAACTAAATATACGACGGCGTATACGTTATATTTTGTTATATTCAATCTATATTAAGTATACTTACTCCTTAATATACATGAAGATATATTATAAGCTAATACTAGAATATTACAAGAATCCGACATTCGTTTTATTAATATATGTTTATACTTTTCTTATATGTATATATGCGGTATTACATTTTGATATTAATTAATTTATCAAACATTTTTATTAAACGGTTAATCGATTAATCTAAAACTAATTTTGGTTTAATCGATTAATCTAAAATTAATCGATTAAAGATCGATGAAGGCATAGTCACTGGTCACTGAACATAATTTGCAAGGACTGACACTATCATGTACTAAAAGCAGAGTAACAGCACCCACCTTCGTCGGCCCTGTAGCATAAATTAGCCGGCGAAGTAAAAAAAAGGTTGAAATAGCTACAAAAAAGCTGTCTATCGTCTCAAATTTCTTAATCTGTCCCCTTAATACTCCCAATCTCTAAACAGTGGAACGGATGTGCATATAAGAATCTAAAAGAAGTAGGTCCGCCTACGAGCTTGAGTAAGAATTGGCAGGTGAGGCGACACCTGGATTTGGGTAAAAATGAAACCGAAGTCGATAGAAAGTTTATAGAACCTACACTGGTTTGGCTTTCGAAACTTTACCAGTAGTTACAACTGGTGCCACGGGATCCAATACAAGCCTCGCAGTTTACTGCTGCTGGATATTGGAGAGGTCTCCCTTGGACTTCGGTCTGGCTGATAGTAGCAAAACCTATGTATTGTTGTGAATCAACAAATAAAATTCTATTGGGCGACTTTTTGTAGTTCATAGACTTAAGATCATCTAGATAGGATCGGCACTTCAGCAAGGTGTTAGATCATGGGACTTACCAAATCATGTCTAGAAATTACCACCTGGGCGACCCGAGGTCGCCTTCGTGTGGATCTTGGGTTCAAAGAGGGGTGCTGGTAACACTTATTATATCACCCGGTGTTAAGAGCACCGTCAGTTTAAGCCATATTGGCAGGTACTGACGTAAACCATTGGCGTATTGTCCCCTTAATACTATTCCCTCGTTTTCAGTTCCGGCGCAATGCATTGCATATGTAGGGGTCATCCCCTGTGCTGGTCCTACTCTTAAAAAACCCAAAATTAATAGATTAAGCCAAAATTAATCGATTAATTATCGATTAATCTAGAATTAACCGATTAAAATTTTTTTTAATCTAAATTATCCGATTGAAAATTGATTGAACCAAAACATGCGGTATTACATTTTGATATTAATTTATGTATTAAAAAATTTTATTAAACGGTTAATCGATTAATCCAAAATTATTTTTAGATTAATCGATTAATCTAAAATCAATCGATTAATAACCGATTAATCTAGAATTAACCGCATAATAATCGATTAATCTAAAGTAACCGATTGATAGTCGATTGAACCAAAACATCGATCGGGCGATTAATCGATTAATAATCCATTAAACCAAAACATCGATCGGCCGATTGAAACGAGGGCTCGATAAATTGAATATATATAATATTGCAATCTAGTATATAATATCATAGCATTAATTTTTTATATAATATATCCGTCGTGGCCACGAATTACCTGGTCCACTCGATGAGTACAATTTAAAAATTTGGAGTATAAAGAATGTAGCAGTGAAATTCGTTCCAAAATTTTAAAGGTCTTGGGCAAAAACAAGCCGCAATTATGCTACTGCCAACTTATTCAGCAAATATGCAATTTTTGTCTGTGCCCAAGATTGAAAAGATCCATAAAAAGACGGAGAAACAAAATTTTACTTGATAAATATATAAATATTTTTGGAGAAAAATTAAAATTCACTTTAGTTTTTGAAGAGACTTCGAATAATAATATTTCCCTCAAAATGCTTTAGGTATAAAGTCTGCTGATATTTGATTAAATCTTCGTAATTCATCAGAATTTTAAATTCCTAACAATAAACTTTTTCTCAATAAATTTTTCATATTCAATAAAATCAGCAACTAAAAATGAGAATGTGTGAAAATAGCTTTCAACCACAAATCGCCCCACATCTCCAAAATATTTGTTGCAGAAAAACCAAAACCTCTGAGTTCACTTGCCATTCTACAGGCACAAAACCACAGAAATGACAACTGGAGAGGAGACAAATGGGACAAATGTGTTTATGAACAAAAAAGTTAAAAGGAGTTAAACAGCTTCAGTGTTTGCACCACAAACATTATTGGTTTGACTTAATATATTAATTTTTAATGTTCTTTTGTTACCGTTTAGAGCTGATTTTTCTTTCTATTTCTTTTTCGTTTTTAATATTCAAGGACGGCACACGTTATACAAGTATGTACAACATTTTGTTTCAAACTTATTTACACTCTCAACATAAATAGCAGCCATTCAAGTATGTATGAATATGTGTGCGTGCGTGTGCTTGAGTATATTTGTGCTTTTGTATAAACACAAGTATGTGATGCCGATTTGTATAAATATTTTGACAAGCAGTGCATAAATATTCGAATCGTTTACAGAATTTGTAAATAAACCAAAATATCTGCAAACATTATATATGAAGACGCACACACACACGAGCCATGCATACAAAATATATGTTTACACAAAATCATAGAGACCTTTTTTATTAGAATGAAGAAATTGGATTTAATATTTCTCTATGATTGCTGTTTAGTATTGAGATAGGAAAATAAAAACCCAGCTTTAGGTACAAAAACGGTTGAACTAAGAAAATATTGCTTTTCAAATGGTACTTTTTGAAAAGGTTCATTTTTTAATGGTACATTTTAAAAAAGTACCTTTTCAACAAAATTTACCTTCTCCATGTAAACTTATTTCAAACTTTACTTGTAATAAAATATGTAGTTTTAGAAAAGGTACTTTTTGGAAAAGTTCCTTTTGAAAATGTACATTCTAAAGAATTTAGTTTATAAATGGGTATTTTCAAAAATTTACCTTCTCCAAGTGAACTTATTTTACTTTAAACTCAACTGCTTATAAAATGTGTAATTTTGAAAGAGTTGCTTTTTAAGAAGTACTTTTTGAAAAAGTTCTTTTTTAAAAAGTTTCATCAGGTACTTTTGAAAAATTATCTAATCCATATAACAGGTGTTTTATTAAGGATGGTTTTCAAATGGTACTTTTTGAAAAGATTCTTTTTTTAAAGGAACATTTTAAAAAGTACCTTTTCAACAAAATTCACCTTCTCCATGTGAACTTATTTCAAACTGTACCTTTTATAAAATGTGTAATTTTGGAAAAGGTACTTTTAAAAAAGTACTTTTTAAAGAATTTACTTTATCAATAGGTACTTTTAAAAATTTTCTTTCTCCATATGAACTTATTTTAAACTAAACTTTTTATAAAATTTGTAATTTTGGAAAAGGTACTTTTTCAAAAAGTTCTCTTTTAAAACGTACGTCTTAAAGAATTTACCATATCAAGAGGCACTATTAAAAATTTACCTTCGCCATGTGAGCTTATTTTGCTTTAAACTCAAGTGTTTACAAAATGTGTAATTTTGAAAGAGGTATATTTTGGAAAAGTTGCTTTTGGAAAAGTACTTTTTGAAAAAGTTCCTTTTCAAAGGGTTGCAACAGGTACTTTTGAAAAATTATCTGATCCATATAATTTGTATTTTATTAAGAATGGTTTTCAAAAAGTACTTTTTGAAAAGGTACCTATTTTTAAATGTACATTTTAAAAAGTACCTTTTAAACAAAATGTGCCCTCTCCATGTGAACTTATTTCAAACTGCAATTTTTAAAAAAAGTGTTATTTTGCAAAACGTGCTTTTTTAAAAAGTCCCTTTTTAAAAGGTACTTTTTAAAGAGTTTACTTTATCAATAAGTACTTTTTCAAAATTTACCTTCTCCATGTGAACTTATTTCAAACTTTACTTTTTATAAAATATGTAATTTTGAAAAAGTAATTTTGAAAAAAGTACTTTTTGAAAAAGGAATTTTTTTAAAAATGTACATTTTTAAAAAATCCATTTTTAAAATATACTTTTTAAAGAATTTACTTTATCAAGAGATGGTTTTTAAAAATTTACCTTCTCCCTATGAAATTTTTCAAACCGTTCTTTTTATAAAAGTTGCAATATTTGAGAAGGTACTTCATAATAAAGTTATTTTTGAGAGGTACTCTTTGAAAAAGTTTTTTTTTAAAGGTACTTTTGATAAATTATATTATCCATATAATATTTTTATACCCTCCAAAAAAGAATTTGGAGGGTATATTCACTTTGTCATTTCGTTTGTAACGCATCGAAATATCCATCTCAGACCCCATAAAGTATATATATTCTTGATCAGTGATGAAATCTAAGACGAACTGAGCATGTCCGTCCGTCCGTCTGTGGAAATCACGATTCAGTCCAAACGAAAAGAGCTAGACTCTTGAAATTTGGCATAAATATATTTTAAAACTTAGAGCAGGTTAAGTTCGAAGATGGGCTAAATCGGGCAAGGGGGAAAAAGTTCCCCTAAGAAGAACTAAACCAACCCAGAAAAAACAACATAATTTTTAAAGTTTTTTGGTTATTTTGTTAAGCAAACGATATATTTTTATGTCAAATACAGTCCAACGCCTTAAACTTTAAGGCATTAAATAAAATAAAAATATTTTTTGACCCCGCCCACTTCAGTGGGCGTTATTATAGGCGAAAATAGCATAAAAATTTAACAAATTGTTTTACTTAAGCCTACATTCCTTAAAAATAACACTTTTAAGCTTTAATGACGAAGCTGAGACGAATCCTGGTACTACTCTGCCCTACCCCCTCCTTCCCCTTCTCCCCCTAAATGACCCTACCAAAAAAAATTTTTTTTTTAAATTTTGTATATAATCATCCCAAGCATTTATCTTTAGAGTTTTATGACTGCCGATTTCTGCCCTACCCCCCCCCCCCTCTTCCTTTGCCCCCTAAATGACCCTACCAAAAAAAAAAATTTTGTTTTAAATTTTGTATATAATCATCCCAAGCATTTATCTTTAGAGTTTTATGACAAAGGTGAAATGTTTCCCCCACAGCCCTTGCTAGAGCGACCCCGCCAAAATACAGTTTTTATACCCTCCAAAGAGAATTGTGATGAAGTCTAAGACGGTCTAGCAATGCCCATACGTTCGTCTGTGGAAAACATGATATTGTATATATTTGAACCCCGCCCCCTTTAGTGGGCGTTGACGTACGATATTATATAAAGGAACTCTGTCCCACCAAGTTAAACATTTCAAATTCACTTACTAAATATTTGGAGGGTATTTAAGATTCGACCCGGTCGAATACTTATAACGTTTTTACTTGTTATTATTAAAAAGGATTTTCAAAAGGTACTTTTTGAAAAGGTACCTCTTTTAAAAGGTACATTTTAAAACAATAATAACTGTCGAATTCTTTCCAGATTTAGAATTTAAAAATGCCGTTGAATTACAACCAAAATCGGCCACCACATTCACTAGACTTGACCCCTTGAAGAGTTTTTTCTGTTTTCCAAGATTCTAGAGATCCGCGGAAGAACAATTGAGGACATAAAAATGAAGCCTTTTACTGCACTTTTGATACTTTCTTGAAATGAAAGTATTTAGTTTGCTAACCTTAAGAGTTTAAATAAATCAAATAGTTTTCTTAACATTAAAACAAAAATAAGCTACCAATCCCTCTCACTCTTCTAACATCACCACAAATTGTTTTTCTCATCAAAGGTAAATACAAAAATATTAACGCTTAATCGACAATGTCGCCCATTTTGTGACCAAAATAGTAGACAAAAGTTGTGGCTTAAAGCCACTAGTCCCCAAAATTTCCTACAGGGAATATATATTCATTGAATAATCTATAATTTAAGCTGCAACAGTTAACTACTCTCCACCAATTAGTATTCCAACCACTTTGCGTTACCAAATTCAGTGCATTGCATTTTCACTTAATGCTCTGGAAAAGAACAAATTGCTTGCATGACATTATCAATGTTAAACGTTAACCAATTTGAAAAATTACTCTGCTAATTACAGTTAAAGAGTTTGCAACAAAAAAAAAATATATATATATTATTCTGTATGCACGATGATTACAACAATATTTTAACATTTTACGAACATTTGCCATCCATTAAATTGTATGTTTGTTATCATTATCATGATAATTAAAAATGCTTTTAGTAACCAGAGACGTTTGCAATTAAACTCATACTCGTATTAGAATGAAAAATTATTCATGGATTCATTGCAACGTGGAATATTTAAAAATAGATATTAAATATAATAGAGAATAATAATTATATAAAAAAAAAATCGGGATATCGTCATAGAAAAAATTTCACTATGTGTTTTTCACAAAATTCGTCTTAAAGTCACAAAATATACAATAAGAAAACATGTGGTAAGAGATAAGATTATCTTGAGAAAAAAATTATTTAATGGCAACATTCACTGTCCAGTGCAAATGCTCTTGCATCATAGCATTTGCAAAATAATTGGACTCTACACCAACAAAATACATTGAAAATGTTCTCAAATACTTTCCCAATTCGCAAGTGCAATAATGCAAGACCATTTGCCACAAAATACATTGGTCCTAGTCACAATCTTGTGCAAATGGTCTTGCATCATTGCATTTGCAATATATTTGTACTCTACACCAACAAAATACATTGAAAATGTTCTCAAATACTCTCCCAATTTGCAAATGCCATAATGCAAGACTATTTGCACAAGACTGTGAATAGGGGCTATTGAAAATTCTTGCAAATACTCTTTCTACCTGTACATAATATCTAGGTCTTAGAAGACCAAGAGAAAATCAATGAATTTTGAAAGTGCAAAATTGGATTTTGTCAAGCAAAGTTTTTACCTTATTTTTTTTTTTTTTCACCGTTTTCCACTGAACACTGAATACCGCCAGTGTTTTAGTACAAAGCGTAACTATAAAGGCAGCGTTACCTATTTGACATTTAATTTCGGCTAGGGATGCCTAATCTTATGTACTTTAATCTACTTGATTAAATTTTTAAAGTACTTTATCTCTATTTTAAATGCATCTGTTAAATTATCACATTTGGCCCCAGTGTGCACTTGCTAAAAATATATGCAATGGAAAAAAATAATAGTTATAAAGAAAAATTTTGAAATAATTGAAGTGTAAAGCACTTGAAATTAAGATTGTTTTAACAATCAGCAGAGAAAATAAAAATCTCTAAGAATAAAATAGAATTTATAACAAATCAACTGCAATTGATTTTAATTAAAAGCGTTAGAACAGAATGCCATTTAGACGTTTAAGTATATAATTTATTATATGAAGAGATAAAACTACAAAAAATGCAACAGTTGCAAAAGTGTCTTTTTTTTAAAGGGTAATTGAAAATCATATTAGAGAAAAGTTAATAGACATTAGGTTACGATATACGAAGGCTGTTTGGTAGTTCCATGGGTATTTTAATACTTTTTTTTGCAAATAAGCGTTTTATTTTTCAAAATAATTTTCTTTTAGATCAATACATTTAGTCCAGCGTGATTGCAAGTTAAGACGTTTTAAAGTTATTCTAGAAAAAATCATTTGAAAACAAACGTTCTCTGAATTTTTGTAGGGAAATGTATCGATCCAAATCGCTTCCAATTTCCACAAAATCTAAATTGTATAGAACTATTTGGAACTGCTTATAACCCGATTCGATCAAGTTGAAATTTAGTAACATTCAATACAATTAATAGAGATGATTTTAATTTAAAAAATATTACATTTTACTGAGATAAAGTTACGTTCAATACAACTAATGGCGAAGATTTTAGTTTAAAAATATATAACATATTAGTGAGACAAAGTAACGTTCAATACAACTAATAGAGACGATTTTAGTTTAAAAAAATAGCAAATTTTTTTGAGAAGAAGTAACGTTCAATACAATTAATCGAGAAAATTTTAGTTTAAAAAACATCAGATTTTAATGAAACAAAGCAACGTTCAATACAATTAATACAGAATTTAGTTTGGAAATATACCGCATTGTACTGGGATAAAGTAACGTTCAATACAATGAATAGCATAGATTTTATTTTTAAAAAATTTCACATTTTACTGAAACAAAGCAACGTTCAATACAATTAATACAGACGATTTTAGTTTACAAAAATACTGCAGTTTACTGGGATATCGAAACATTCCACACAATTGATAGCGAATATTTTTGTTTAAACAAATTCCACATTTTATTGAAATAAAGTAACGTTCAATACAATTAATATCGTAGATTTCAGCTTAAAAAATATTACATTTTACAGATATAAAGTGAAGTTCAATACAATTAATATAAAAGATATTAATTTGAAAAAATTTTATCATATTTTGCTGAAATGGAGTAACGTTCAATACAATTAATATAGAATATTTTAGCTTTAGGAATACTGCATTTTACTGCCATAAAATAACGTTCAATATAATTAATAACGGAGATTTTAGCTTAAAAAAGTATCACATTTTACTGAGATAAAGTAACGTTCGACACAGTTAATAGAGAAAATTTTAATTTAAAAAATACTAGAATTTGACTGAGATAATGTAGCGTTCAATACAAATAATAGAGAAGCTTTTAGCTTAAAAATTTCGCATTTTACTCAAACAGAGCAACGGTCAATACAATTAATGCAGAATTTAGTTTTAAAATATACCGCGTTGTACTTGGATAAAGGAACGTTCAATACAATGAATAGCAAAGATTTTAGTCTAAACAAATATCACATTTTACTGATGCAAAGCAACGTTCAATACAATCAATACAGAATTTAGTTTAGAAATATACCGCATTTTGCTGGGATAAAGTAACGTTCCATACAATTAATACAGAATTTTTACGAAAATATTACATTTTATTGAAATAAAGTAACGTTCCATACAATTCATTGAACAGATTTTTGATTAAAACAATTTCTCATATTATTGAGGTAAAGTAACGTTCAATACAATGAATATTGTACATTTTAATTTAAACAAATATCACACTTTACTGATATAAAGTAACGTTTAATACAATTAATATAAAAGATTTTAATTTGAAAAAAATATCATATTTATCTGAAATGGAGTAACGTTCAATACAATTAATATAGAATATTTTAGCTTTAGGAATACTGCATTTTACTGCCATAAAATAACGTTCAATATAATTAATAACGGAGATTTTAGCTTAAAAAAGTATCACATTTTCCTGAGATAAAGTAACGTTCGATACAATTAATACAGAAAATTTTAATTTAAAAAATACTAGAATTTGACTGAGATAATGCAGCGTTCAATACAAATAATAGAGAAGCTTTTAGCTTAAAAATTTCGCATTTTACTCAAACAGAGCAACGGGCAATACAATTAATGCAGAATTCAGTTTTAAAATATACCGCTTTGTACTTGGATAAAGGAACGTTCAATACAATGAATAGCAAAGATTTTAGTCTAAACAAATATCACATTTTACTGATGCAAAGCAACGTTCAATACAATTAAGACAGAATTTAGTTTAAAAATATACCGCATTTTAGTGTTATAAAGTAACGTTCCATACAAATAATACACATGCTTTTAATATAAAAAAATATTAAATTTTATTGAAATAAAGTAACGTTCCATACAATTCATTGAACAGATTTTTGTCTAAAAAAATTCCTCATTTTATTGAGGTAAAGTAACATTCAATACAATTAATCGAGAAGACTTTAGTTTGAAAAAATATCCCATTTTATAGAAGTGGAGTAACGTTCAATATAATTAATAGAGAAGATTTTAGTTTAAAAAAATATCACATCAGATTGTTATATATATTTCATTATATTCTCTATAATTTTAAAGTTAAAATCGAAGTTTATTTTAATTTGTTTGCCGACAACTTCGTATAGCAATTTTCCATGTAGACAATTAAATAAGATTTCATCAATATGAATTTAAAATGTATTTTTTTTTTGTTGTCAAATTTAAACAATGATTGTAATAACAATAAACAACTAGTTGCTAAATATAATTAATTATTTGTTGTCAACAATAAACTATAGTAAATAAAAATTTTCGATCCCAATCGCAAACCGTGTAACTTATAGTTGTGAGCAAAACGTAAAGTTTAATTTCAGGCACGATTGGAAAATATTACATGAAATAATTCTAACAACAACTAATAATTTTCAAACTGGCAACACACTGTTTTCAAAGGCCGCACACATATAATAGATCATTTGATGTCACATACATGAAACATAAAATCCTAGAAAACGAGTTACATATATGACTGCTTTGATAATTTAAAATTATTTATGGAAAATAGTTACATGATATTTAAATTTATTGGTAAAAATTGTGGTGACACCCATTTAATGATATATATGACATGGTGATCCGGTACTGTTCGTCGGCGAAGGAAAAAATCAAATGAAATACCACAAGTTCTGCTCATATCTCACCACTATCCACCTCACACCTCTTCCAAAGTTAAAGAACTATATTTTAAATGAGTATCAGTCATACCCTTATTGCCGATCTTAATTAAAACTAGTGAAAACCTTATATTCGACCGGGTCGAATCTTAAATACCCTCCAAATATTTAGTAAGTGAATTTAATATGTTTAACTTGGTGGGACAGATTTCCTTTATATAATATCGTACGTCAACGCCCACTAAAGGGGACGGGGTTACTCTGTTTGTGTTGCCTGTTCAACAAACCGTTTTTCAAACACTTGGTTAGGAAGGTCGCCGGCTTCCAACAGGCCCTCCTTCCCTGGATTACCTGCAGCAATGTCAGTCCAGACCTTGTCGTCAATTATCATTTGTTGCGAAGATTCTTTCACTTGAGCCACTTCTACAATGGGCAATGCCTAAATAATTTCTGCCGCTTTTTACAATCTGTCCAGGATCAAAGTGATCCGAACAGATGTAAGATGTTGCCGAGAACTTCCTCTTACAAATTTCACCCCATATTTAGCGTTTGCGTTCATCACTGGGGACGGTAAAGAATGTTTGGTTCCTTTCTTTTTTCTTTTTACATATGGAACAGCTACGCAAGTTAGTTTTTGCTTTATTCATTTTATTCACTCAAGTTTTGATTTGAATTGTATACTTTAAACTTTTTTCACTTTTTTATGTTTTTATCTCACCTATTTTTTTAATTTTTAGCTTCTTTCACAGCACAAACACAAAAAGCACAGGTTAGTTTTCTCATGAAAAATAAAGCTTGTAAATAAACATTTGACAGTTGTCTGAAGAATAAACAGGGGACAGCTGCGCTAGTAAGAGTACCTGTTTAATCTGCCTTGATTAGACAATTGCGCTCTCCGAATTTTTTTTTTTTTTTGCTTTCTATAAGAAAACAAGAAAGGAAACAAATTTGCGGAGCTGTTCTAAAATTTCGTTGCAAAGTAACACACTTTCAGGCACCAGAAATTCTCTCAATAAATAAAGTCAAAAGAAACCACGGGTTATCTATAAAAACTATTTTCGTAACTAACATATTTATAAGTTTTGAAGCAGTCACAAAGTTTAAAATTTAACATATTCAAACAATAGAAATAATTTAAATTTATTCAAACAATTATTTACAAATTTGTTAGATTGTCCTTTTTTATGACCACGTGCCAAGATGGACTGTTCTGCTGAATACATACTATTTTGGGCGATCTGCGGTAATAGTTAAGAATTTTCTTTTTTTTCATAAAAGTTGTAGTAATTATTTCAAGAATAAGAAATCTTTTCAATTTATAAAATTCTGCTTTCTATAAAAATTTAAGGTCAAAATAAAGCTTTTGTGACATATTTCTATACAAAAACTGTCAAATAAGAAAGTTATGAGCATGAAATATTTTTTATGAATCAGGCCTTTAATGTTTTAATGCAACTCTTTAACTCTCTTTATTTTTATTAGTTACTCTTTATTCCACATGTTTATACAATTTTCGCTTCTTTACATAAAAATTTCTTACTGCCTATAAATGTCACCATATATATTCGCACAGAAGACTTCATTATATCCACTGACCCTGCATATTATTTGTAACTTGTATTCCCCAGCAAGCTTTGGATCGGGAAGAGTGATGTTCATATCTGTCACATTGTCAAAATAAAGCTTTGTGCCTTTCGGTACTGGACATTTTTTCGATTCTTCGGGAGTATTTTTCATATATATACTCCAATATTCCAACGGATCAAAGAGAGTTTGGCAAAAGTCTTTACGCCTCATATTGTATATCGTATCGACCCAATTACCGCGACTTTTCTTATAGAATTGCGCCGTAATAACATTATCATGGCCCACAAAATCCTTTCTTACAGTTGTGGAACCGATAGTGTGTACTGATCCATTTAATAAATGCTCAAACGTTATATTAGACATGTCCAAATAATCTTCAATATATGTAAAATTTTCACCATCACAAGGTGAAAATATAGTCTCATCTCTGATCACAACACCATATCTAAAGGCAAATATAAATATTAAATGCACTTGAACAACAACAGCTGCTTTAAAAATAACTTTTAAAATCATTTTGAATTTAAATTTAGATTCCATTCAACGCCAAGGGCTTTTATACCATAATTTTGTTACAGATTTTAATCTTGACCATGTCATCGATAATTTTATCAGTTTTAACATGAAATAGTTTTCAAAAATATTTGTTAACTGAATAACAATTATTAGTCCAGAATTATGATTGTAATCGAAAACTTCACAGTTTACAGTTGCCAGTGCAATCAAGATTAAAACAAATGAGAAAGTGATATTCCATCGAGTCGAATTTTAAATACCCTCCAAATATTTAGTAACTTAAAACTCTATTTTTATTCACCTCTATGGTGAATAACAAGGGGAATTTTTATTCACATGAAATTTTTATTCCACTCGAAGGGGAAAAATGGTATTGTGAATCTCCCGTGAGAAATTATTCTCGCTATCAGTTCTCAGTGAATGCAAAAATAGAGAAGAAGCCGAAAACAACATGAAAAATAAAAGAATTTGTGTTGAAAATTTTAAGTTTATGCAATTATTAAAAAAAATTTAAAAAAGGTATGGCTTAATATATAATAGTAAAATAATTTGGATACATTTTGCAAACCGAAAAAAAAACAAATTAAAAATAATTTTATACCCTCCAAAAAAGAATTTGGAGGGTATATTCACTTTGTCATTCCGTTTGTAACGCATCGAAATATCCATCTCAGACCCCATAAAGTATATACTTATATTCTTGATCAGTGATGAAATCTAAGACGAACTGAGCATGTCCGTCCGTCTGTAGAAATCACGATTCAGTCCAAACGAGACATAATGATGATAACGATGGCATAAATATATTTTAAAGCTTAGAGCAGGTTAAGTTCGAAGATGGGCTAAATCGGGCAAGAGGGAAAAAAGTTCCCCTAAGAAGAACTAAACCAACCTAGAAAAAACAACATAATTTTTAAAGTTTTTTGGTTATTTTGTTAAGCAAATGATATATTTTTATGTCAAATACTGTCCAACGCCTTAAACTTGGAGCCATTAAATAAAATAAAAATATTTTTGACCCCGCCCACTTCAGTGGGCGTTATTATAGGCAAAAATAGCATAAAAATTTAACAAATTGTTTTACTTAAGCCTACATTCCTTAAAAATAAAATATTTAAGCTTTAATGACGAAGCTGAGACGAAACCTGGTACTACTCTGCCCTACCCTCTCCTTCCCCTTCGCCCCCTAAATGACCCTACCAAAAAAAAAATTTTTTTTAAATTTTGTATATAATCATCCGAAGCATTTATCTTTAGAGTTTTATGACTGCCGATTTCTGCCCTAACCCCCCCCCCCTCTTCCTTTGTCCCCCAAATGACCCTACCAAAAAAAAAATTTTTTTTTTTAATTTTGTATATAATCATCCCAAGCATTTATCTTTAGAGTTTTAGACTGCCTGTTGCTGCCCTACCCCCTCCTCCCCCTTTGCCCGCTAAGTGACCCTATTAAAAATAAATAAAATTTTTTTTTAATTTTGTGTATAATCATCCCAAGCATTTATTTTTAGAGTTTTATGTGTACCTGTTTCTGCCCTCTCCCCCTTTGCCCTCTAAATGACCCTATCAAAAAAAAGAAATTTTAATTTTGTATATAATTATCCCAAGCATTTATTTTTAGAGTTTTATGACAAAGGTGAAATGTTTCCCCCACAGCCCTTGCCAGAGCGACCCCGCCAAAATACAGTTTTTATAGCCTCCAAAGAGAATTGTGATGAAGTCTAAGACGGTCTAGCAATGCCCATACGTTCGTCTGTGGAAAACATGATATTGTATATTTTTGAACCCCGCCCCCTTTAGTCGGCGTTGACGTACGATATTATATAAAGGAACTCTGTCCCCCCAAGTTAAACATTTCAAATTCACTTACTAAATATTTGGAGGGTATTTAAGATTCGACCCGGTCGAATATAACGTTTTTACTCGTTAATGTTTAAAATTGGAGCCACAAGTTTTACAAAGACGCAGGCAATTGATTTGTTTGAAAAAGTATAAGTTTGTGTCTTATTAACGGATCTTTCCCCTAAAATAATATTTGCAAACTCGAATATTCGAATTATAGGGAAAAGTGAAAAAACTCGCGGGAAAAAAATCATTCACGATCAGGGGAATTTAATTTTAGCATGAAATCATTCAAGGGGAATTTTTTCATGATTGCAGTTTTAGGAAAAATTGAAACATTTCGAGGGAAAAATTATTCATGACAGGGGTGATTGTTATTTGAATCTTTTAATAATTTTCCACTGTCTTGTATTTCTGAAATCATCATCAATAAATCTTGCAAAGTTAATCTTGTAATAAGAAAATCCAGGACAATATCAAGAAAAATATAAGGATGCTCGGCGATTTCGACTCTACTATCTTGCCTTGAAGAATTCATAGCAAAAGTACATGAAAATTAAAAATTTTAAACAGTAATTTTGTCTGATTATTAGTATTTTGTTTTGGTTATTCCCTCGGGCGGGACCGTGGGGGAGACATCTCACCTTTGTTGTAAAAACTTAAAAAGTAAACTTTTTGGGACTGATTAAGTGTAGGAAAAAACAATTTGAATTATTGCTTTTTCTATCCTGACTAATTTAGGGGGCATTTATTGTGCCTTTTTTAATTATTTATGTTCTTTTCTAAAAAATATGTGTTATTTTCAAATGGTAAAGTTACACTCACACTTATCAAGTATTTGACAAAATAAGCGCAACCATTATTTTTCTAAACTCCAAAAAAGAATTGGAGGGTATATTCACTTTGTCATTCCATGTGTTACACAGTGAAATATCCCTCTAAGACCCCATAAAGAATATATATTCTTGATCAGTGACGAAATCGAGGCGATCTAGCCAAGTCAGTCCGTCCGTCTGTGGAAATCACGGTACAGTCCAAACAAAAAAGGCAATATGCTTGTAATTTACTATAGATAAATATTGAAAGACAGCACAAGTCAAGTTCGTAAATCTGCTGAATAGGGCCAGAGGGAAAAAAGTTCCCCTAAAAAGAACTAAAACAACCTGCAAACATTTTAAAAATTTTTTTTGTAATTTTGTTAAGCAAATTATATATTTTTATGTCAAAGAAGGTTAAACTCGGAGACAGAATATCAGAAAAATCCATTTGTGGACCCCGCCTCTTTTAGTGGGCGTTAATGTTACATATTACATGGAAAAATATTGTAAATATTTAACAAATTTTATAATTTAACCTACATTCCTTAAAAAAAATTTTTTTAAGATGTTTCCTGAATTTCCCCTGCCCTACCCCTCCACCCACCTTTGACCCCTAAATGATCCTATAAAAAAAAATTTTTTTTTCGTTCTTACGACAAAGCTGAGGTGTCTCCCCCACAATCCTAGTCGGAGAGACCCTGTCAAAATAGGGTTTTAAAATAGATCATAGAAATTTCTTAAAGGTAGAGGTTAGTGTATGACCCCTATTTTTACCATGAAATGGACCAAGTGCTCTATAAAGTTTGGCAACAGTTTTAGTTCTCTTTTTTTCGAAGTAAATTTCCATAATTTGAAGACATTATTCCGTCGTTAAACAGTTCATGATAACTTTCCGAATTTTACTAAAAAGAAAGGAGTATCAAAACAGTTTGACATTCTCAAGTGCCAAACCATAATTATCGATATTAAGAGTTTTTATGCCGCAAACTATAAATAGATTACGTGAATAAATATTTTTATGTTGATATTTTCATCGATAACGATATCAATTGTAACATCAAATTACTGTGTGTTCTGAAAAATATTCCTAAGTTAATAACAGTTATTAGTTCTGAACAATGATTATAATCGCAAATATTGCGATTGTACAAATTCAATCAAGTTTATTACACGTACAATCAAGATAAAACATGCAAGAACTTTATATCGACCGGGTCGAATCTCAAATACTTTCCAAATATTTGGTAAATACATATATTAAAAAATTTTAAACTGCTGGATCAGAGTTCTTTTAAAACATTTCTGTGATCAATTTTAAAGCTCTTTTTTTTTGTCGGAGTCGCTACTGGAGGGGCCGTGGGGGAGACATCTCAGCTTTGTTATAAAAACTTAAGAAATAAATTCTTGGGGTAATTACGTGTAGGAAAAAAGTTTTTTTATAGGGGTCAAAAGGGTGGAGGGGCATGATAGGGCAGAGAAAGATCAGGGAATATCTCAGCTTTGTCATAAAAACTTGAAAATTTACCCCCATATTAATAAAATTTAAAATGGGTTTGAGATGTATTTTATGAAAATACATAATAAATATTAATATAAAATAACCTCAAGACTCAAATAAATTTATTAACTATCAAAACAAATATTTTCATTCAAAAAGTATTATATTAATTTTGTTTAATTAATCGATTTATTCGTTTTACTGAAAATCACCATTTTAAAGTTATTCGAACAAGATATTTTTGTATAAATTTTTTGCAATTATTTACCAACTTCATCATATTTAATAAAAATCGTTCTTAATAAGCAATTTCCAGACAATTGCTGGAATTCACACTCGCTCCCAAGTTTTTTTTTTGTCATGCAAATTTTCTAATTTAATAATTTATTAAGTGTGAATGCAGAAAACTCAACATACAATAGCATGCAATTTAAAGTTGTGGCTTACGCGGACGATGTAGCAATAATGGTATCAGGGATGTTCACGGACGTGATTAGTGATATCATGTCCCACGCCTTGGGTACACTCAGTAGATGGGCTGCAGGATGCGGTCTAGGAGTAAACCCTAGCAAAACGGAACTGGTACTATTTACTACAAAAACCAAAGTCCAAAGTTTTAAACTTCCTCGGCTGAATAATCTGGAACTGTCCCTTTCGGACACCGCAAAATACCTAGGAGTTATCCTGGACACGAAGCTTTCGTGGAAACCAAATATACAACATAGAGTAAAAAAGGCAACAGTTGCCTACTACTCCTGCCGGAGAATGTTTGACTCCAGATGAGGCCTAAAACCCATAATGCTTAAGTGGATGTACACAGCAATTGTACGCCCTATATTGACTTACGGCTCTTTGGTATGGTGGCCCGCCACAAGTAAAAAATATGTGGTGGATCAACTATACAGGATACAGAGATCTGCTTCCATCGGGATTACTGGTTGTCTACGTACTAGTCCTTCAGAGGCGCTGAATGCTATACTAAACCTAATTCCGATTGACCTTTATGTACTCGGGGCATCCTCAAGCAGTGCGGCAAGACTAGCGGCATCAGGAAGGTGGAGGTCAAGGAACTATGGCCACGCAGGAATCCTTGGCCGGCTACCACCGACACTGAGGAAGCCCACCGACTATATAGTACCTCACTTAGACTTTAACACTACATTCAAAGTCCTCTTACCATCCAGGCGGGAGTGGAAAAGGGGAAACTTAGAAAGGGAATTCAACTTCAGAGTGTATACTGATGGATCTGTGGTGTAGGCGCTGGGGTCTTCTCGAGGAACCTTGGAGTAAGACTCTCGCTCCGTCTCCCAGATGAATCCTGCGTATTTCAGGCTGAGATACTGGCTATAAGGGAGGCGGCAAGGCTGTTAATTGATAGGGGTGTTCAGGGTAGAGTCGGTATCTTTGTCGATAGCCAGGCGGCACTCCTGTCTCTCAGGTCGTTCACTACTTCGTATACTCTGGTAGCCCAATGCAAAGAGCTGCTATCCAGACTGGGAGGTCAGATAGACGCTACCCTCATCTGGGTACCCGCACACAGTAACTTCTTTGGAAACGAACAGGCAGATGAGCTAGCTAAGGCTGGATCTGCTAAGGACGTCTCCACTGCCGTATCGGTGGACATGCCGTTTGGCACCCTAAAGAGCACCATTCAGAGCCATTTCCGGCAGAAAGCGGCGGACAGGTGGCGCAAGATGAACACGTGCAGGGTGGCTAGAAGCATGTGGCCATGTTATAACGACAATAGAACAGCACAATTGATCAACAGGAATCGCAGGGACATCTCAAGGCTCGTAGCGGTTGTGACAGGGCACTGGGCAATAGGCAGACATGCAGGCAGATTAGGTCTCAACCATGATGCATTCTGTCAGAGCTGCCGAGATCAGAGCAAGGAAGAGACAGTTTATCACTTGCTTTGCGAATGCCCGGCCTTGCACAACACGAGACACAAATTCTTAGGCAACAGTATTATAGGCGACCTCGCGGAGTTATCAGGTACAGGTCTGGGGGACCTTATTAGACACCTCAATGCGACGGGTTGGATCTAGTAACCATCCGTATCCGAGATCAGGATACGGCTTCCATAGGTAGTCACTGACGAGTGGAGTGGTTTTTCAAAACGGGATCTCAGAGATCCTACTTGAATGCTTGCGAGTAGCGGGCAGCCACGTATACCAACCAACCAACCAGCATGCAATTTGTCCGAAGTTTCTTAATTGGTCGAAGTTAATACCCCTCAAATGTTTTTGTTTCAACAGAACACTATTTTATTAAACTTTTCCCTTTTATTTATTTATTATTAGGTTTCGGAAGATTTGGCCGGCTATTTGAAGAACATAAAAACAAATGCAAAAACTATTGACTACAAACATTTTAAGATATAGCAGGATTTAAATTGGTTAATGATTTTACCATTAAGAGGAAACAAAAAAGAAGGAGAAAGAAAATATTGTACAAACAAAGTTATCTTTAATTTGACTGAAGTTTGTAGTGTGTAGGTGCCGGCAAAATTAAATGACCTGATATGGCAGCTGATATCATGACACACCTATTCCCAACGACATTTTTAACAGCGGCCAAAATAAATAATATTCAATTCTAAACTATAAAACTTCCAAATGGGAATTAATCATATGGAAACCGCAAGTCCGCTTCCAACAAACGTGTTTAACGCGAAGCTCTTTTCATTAGTTTGCACAACAAACTTTTTGATAAACCCATTCGTTACTTGTTCTTTTCCAGAAAAAAACTTATATAACTTTTTAAATGTTGATTCTGTGATAACTTTCGCAAGAAGCAAAGAGTTTGCTGCCATAAACTTTTCTTAAAATAAAACCAACTTAAACTTTGCCCCCAGAAAGAAAATATCTAATTGAGGAAATATAAAAAAGAGAAGATGAGACAAAATAGCGAAGAATAAATTGAAAATATGTGTGTGTGTGTGAGTCTCAGTAAATTATTGCACGTTTACAAGCCATTTTTCTGGCAAACGTGAAAGGAAATTATTTTTATATTGTAATTGGGCTGCAGTCGATACCAAGAAATTTATATTAAAATTAAATCTGCGAAACAGCACATTGTCAATTTCTCACATGAAATAAATGTCTTTCAGTCAGCATTTTTACACACACAATTAAAAAACAAAAAGAATAACTCAACACTTGTTCTCCCATCATTATGCTTTTTTTAAACTTTCAACGTAAAAATAAATAAACTTTTTAATATGCAACAACTTTTGCCACTAATAACTTGATATCGAAATACTGACGAGATGCAATTGCCTGCAAAACATTAAGCTACTTTTGCAACAGCTTACAGACAATGCAGTTTATTTTTCTTCCGCAGACATTTTCTGATTTTATTCTCGAGATCGCAGAGTAGACGAAAGTAGCTTATATGTGCACGGCGGCACCAACAGTTCCAAAAGAATAAGTAAAGCTGCAAATGTTAAAAATATTTTTATTGTCAATAATGATGCTTTAAGAAGAAAACTTAGGATTATGATTATGGCGCACATTAAGGGTTTTCCATATTTAGTCTAATAATTATTCCATATTCAATCGAATAATATTTTACAGACAATTTTTCTATATCCAGTCAAATAATATTCTATACAAAAAATGGCGTACGAAATAATTTTGTATGGAATTTTTTTTTATTATCAAAAAATGTCCCATAGAAATTTTTTTCAAATTCCATCAAATAAAATTTACTATAACCGATTAATCGAATAATTTTTCTATATTCGAATAATCGAATAATTCTAAAAAAAAATTAATATCCAATAACTCGAACTATTCTTTGTAGAAATTTTTCATTATCTAATCGAATAACCGAATATTCAATAACAATTTTTTTAATATTCACTTAAATAAAGTTTATGATATTTAATCGAATAATTAATCGATTAATTTTTTCAAAGAAAATTTGTCAATACAGATGAAAAACTTTTTTAGTGGAAATGATTTTCTATAGAAAAATTTTTAGAATTATCAAGTCGAATAACCGGATAATTTTGCACTCTATGGCAATTTTTTTTAAATATTCAATCAAACAAAATTATCATAAATTTTGTTTCATTGAATATTTAATATTTTTTGGTGAATAATTAATCGATATCTTGTCGAATAATTTTTCACAGAAAATTGTTCAAAATACAATTAAATGACTCTCTAGTTATATGTAGAACATTTTCGAAACGAGATAATTCGACTACAACTCAGACAATTTTCTATAGAAAACTTTCCTTATAAAAGCGAATAACTGAATAATTTTCTCTACTAATTTTTAATAAAACATTTTTCATTGTCATATCGAATAGGCTAATAAATTTCGGTCAATAATGTTTTTATGTTCAATCAAATAAAAAAATTTTTTTATTAAGATAAGAATTTTTTTAAGAATTTTATGATAATTAGTCGAATAATTATTCGATATTTCGTCGAATAACTTTTCACAAAAAATTTTTTGTTATACAATCAAACGATTTTTTTATAGAAAAATATTTCAACGAAATAATTCGATGACTACTCGAATAATTTTCTGTAGAAAACTTTCATTATCTAGTCGAATAATCGAAAATTTTGTACTAACAAGTTTTTATGGAAATCCATTTTTAATTTCTTATTATTTTTTTTTTCAATTCAGTAGCTCAAATTTTATGAATAATTATTCGAAATCCTATTGAATATTTCGACAAGAATTAGAATAATTTTTTTAAAACTTTTCCATTGTCAAGTCGAATAATCGAATAATTTTTATTAATAATATTTTAATTATATTTTTCCGCTACACAATCGAACAACCTTCTAATAGTCGAATATTTAGTTGAATAATTGAATAAACTGCGGAAAATTTTTTTGGTATCCAATCAAATAATTTTCTATAAAAAAAATTGCCAATATTTCAAAAGCAACTCAAATTATTCTTTATAAAAATTTGTCTTTATCAAATGGAATAATAGAACAATCTCCTGTTCTATTTTTTTTATATTCAATTAAGCAACTTTATTATAATTAGTCGATTAATTATGCGATATTCACTCGAAAAATTTTTTTTCGTAAGTAATATTTGAATAAAGACTCAATTATAAAAAATGTTCACTATCCAATCGAATAATTCTCTATAATAATTCTCTATAGATTTATTTATTTTTTCTTTTTTGTCGTTATTCAATCAAACAAACTTTATAAAAAAGTTTACAGTCTTTAGTCGAATAATTATTCGATACTTCGTCGAATAATTTTTCGATACTTATTCGAATAATCGAATAATTTTCCATAGAAAACATCCAGTCAAAAACATTTTCATTATCAAGCCGACTAATCGAATAATGTTTTATATAAATGTTCAACAGAGAAGTGTTTGATATCCAGTAATATAATTTTTCAATAACCAATCGAATAATAAAATTATTTTCTATGTAAAATTTTTCGGTAACAAATAAACCGAATAATAACGAAAGGACAAGAAAATTATTCGGTTATCATTAGAGCGGACGAATAATTTGCAACAGAAAATTAGTCGAATAAATGTTATTAAAATTTTTCGATACTCAGTAGAATAGTTAAGTTGATTAAAGCTCTTCGATATTCACTTGAAAATTATATAGAAAATATGTAGAATTTTTTATTCAACGTATCGCGAATTATAGCAGGAAATTTTTGTGGATACATTTTGAAATAAATATTTAATTCTAGAATTTTTTATATTAAAAAGTCGTCCATTTTGTCTCTTTAATTGTTACATGTATTTTTTTCTTTCATATCCCTTTTTTACTTTAAAACACTTTCTATTCAGTTAATATTACGTTCACTTAAAAATAGGCAGACATGCTGCGTTTGACAAATTGCCTTTGTTATGTGATTACAATAACTCCAGAGGCAGTCGTGTGTCACTGCAACGTACACATTTTGTGGTGTTAATAATGGTTAAGACAAAAGTGTATGAAAATCAAATAAGCAAAAACAGAATGATAATGAAAAAAAATTATGGTCAAGGATAGAGATGGAAAAAGTATTAAAAACAAATTTTAAAAAAGTGAAGCTATCAAGAGTGAAAATGCGAAAATATATCATAAATTTATCAACATAAAACAATATATTTTAATGTTAAAAAATAAACAGAAATTATTAAAGCTAGAAGTAAATTTATATTATTATTTACGATGGAAAATGCAAAAATAATTGAAAACTTTTTATGCCCAAATTTTGTAAACGAAAATCTTAAGTTGAGTTTAATTTTATTTAATTTTTTTACGCCCCTGTGAAAGTTTTAAAAATGTTTGATGGAATGATTTTTTTTTTCATAATTTGGTAAGTAATTTTATAGCATTTATTTTTTAAATATGGCTTCCAGCTTATCTCAATTGTGGCTGGAAGTTACATGGTATATGCCTTCAGTCTAATATATTTTTAGCTTTCTCAATAAATCCTACCCTATATCGCCAATGGTTACTTTTTTTCAAATAAAAAACTGAATTTTGATCATAACCCACGTATACAAGACAAACTGCACGTTTAATTAAAATATATTTCATTCAATTTATTTACGCATATTTGATACGTTTCAAAGAATAATAAATATTACAGCATTGTGTATAAAATATAAAATAATGAAATAAGTTAAAATAAGTGTTTGACATAAATCTTAATTAAATGCTTTAAACATTATTTTTAACACTTTAATTTAATTATCGTTAAGCTTTGAAAACCACACAATGCTCTACTAATCCTAAAATATCATCATACGAAGAATATCAATAAATTTGTTTCTATACAAGTGCTGTAGACTTGGCTTGTTGTGAACAAGTTTTGTATGAAAATATGAGTCTTTGTTGTTGCAAAACACTCTCACCTACATTATTGCTGCAGCACTGCAAATCTATTAAAATAAAAACCAAGTACAAACAAAAACAACTAGTTGTGTATTGTTATTGTAATTGCATTGTTCAGCTGCTGCCATCTTGTAGAAATAGTACGTTCACTACATTACATCCCAAGTATTGCATACTATAGGGGGTGTATAAGTACTGGCTGAGGTATTATTTATATTATCTCATAACAATCATACGCCATGGCAGGCACAAATATGATTTTATACATGAACCAACAACAAGTATCTACTCGTATATTTTTCGCAGCAAGCCGAAAGAAAATCTTCTTAACGTTTGAGTGTTAAACTAAAAATAAAACCAATTTCATCTTTACCATTTGCCAGCTGCTTTTTGATGGTCAACAGGTTGTTAAGCACATATTCTTCCCCACAATCTCTATAATGCTTGACAAATTAAACTAAAAGTTTTCATGCATGGCCAGTTTTTAGTTTAATGTTTGCTATGAGTTTTAAATTCTCTTTTAATTGAGGGCAATAAAACTTACACACCAGCTATGAAACCGTAAAGTTAAATAAAATATTTGCATGGCAAAATTAATATCATAAAACTTTAAACAAATTGTTTAACTTAAGCATAGATATTTTATAGTTTTGTAGTGCGAGTGAAGCTAATGGCAAAAACTTCTGAAAATTTTATATATATATATATATATATATATATACACATATATATATATATATATATATATATATATATATATATATATATATATATACATATATATATATATGTATATATATATATATACATATACATATATATATATATATATATATATATATATATATATATATATATATATGTATATATATATATATATATGTATATATACATATATATATATATATATATATATATATATATATATATGTATATATAAATATATATATATATATATATATATTTATATATATATATATATATATATATATATATATATGTATATATACATATATATATATATACATATATATATATATATATATATATATATATATATATATATATATATATATATATATATATATATATATATATATATGTATGTATATGTATATATATATATATATATATATATATATATATATATATAGGTTTGTCACTCGTGTGTATTTTCCACAATATCAGTAAGCGGCCTCATAAAGTGTATTTATTCTGGGTCCCTATAAATAAGGAAGTCGATAAAGCGATATCCGTCTGTCTGTAAGTGAAATCTGGTTTCCGAAACCGCCACAAAGGCTAAAGACTTCGGTCTTGGATTGATATATTAGAAATAGTACTTAGTAAATTAATATTTAAAATCAGCAAAATCCAAAATAACATTCCACAGCTGAAAATTTAAGCTTATTTTTTTTTATATATAAGTAAAAAGTTAAACTAATTTTAATTTTTGTTTTTTTGTTAATTGAACCAATTTTGTACTCAAGAAAAATCAGAAAGACAAGTCTAGGGGTGGACATGTGAAATATATTTTGGTACATAAAACTAGCCAATTAAATAAATATTGTTATATGTATATTTGAAAGAAATTCATTGATAGCAGAAATAAGGAAAAGACAGCTCCAGTGCTGGAAAGTTTAAATATTTTTTGAAATGTTGAAGTAACTAAATAAAACTACTTTTTTTTCTTTGGTAATCGAAAATATTTTATATTTTAGAAATAAATAAATTAGTATTGAAAACCAGAAAGGTCGAAAAGATGGTTCCAGGGCTGGAATGTACTTCAAGGAAGTGTATATAAAATTTGGCATAGCTATAATCAACGTGGGCTTTTTGAATTTAATATTGCGACTTTCAGCCTATTGAATTGAATTTAAAATTAAAATTGTTTAAGAATGTTTTTCTTATGTATGCGAAGATAAATTTATATTTATATTAGCGAAGACGCAAACCGAAAGTTGTATCGAGCCTATTCTGCAGTTTACACAACTTTGTTAACCACTTAACCTTTGAAGCAAAATTTGATTAAGTTCATTTGTAAGCCAAAATTTAGGATCTGGAGTAGGCTTGGGTCCAACTAGCTCATTTGCTCAGTTTTGACAAGAACCTCTGATCAAATCCATTTAAATTACATAGGTTTGATCAGAGGTTCTTGTCAAAACTGGGCGAATGAGCTAGTTGGACCCAGGTCTAATCTGGAGCCACTTCTGCCCATACTAGTGAATAGAAATTATGGTCCAAGAAATACTTAATAAATATATACTTAAGGGATGTACTGAAAACATAAAATATTGTAAATAAATAGGTACGCATATGCCACACAAGTGGTAGAGCCCTTTATATTGCAAAAGTCTTATATCTGAAATAATTTCTGAACTCGAATAATATCAAATTTAAAAAAAAAATTTAAAAAATTGAGTTTAGATGAAAATATTAAGCAAAAGAATAATTTAAATAAAATAATAAGTTTAATACAAGAAACCCGTACCCACAGCAATTTGCTTTGTCAAAAAGCACCCTTTTTTGCCGGGTCTTTAGTGAAAATTCGCCAGAGGGGTAAATACAGATTATAAAAGTCCGAACTAAATCAGAGTGTTGAGCATTACATTAGCAGCAGGATACACATTACAGTTAAATGATATCAAGCTAATGAGTTTAGAAATTAAAAATAATAAATCTCATACGTTACATTTCTGTTACAACAACAAGAACAATCAAAAAATTCGGCACATGCATTTGAAACAAAATAAACTACTATTTTATTTTTGCTGCATGTCAGTCAAACGTGCAAAGTTCAATGACTCTCTACAATATTTGACAATCGTAATCGTAATCCAATTCTGTTTAACATGAATTTCTAAATTAAAATGTATTTGAATGAAATGAATTTTGGGAAATGGCATGACTTTGAACAGAAATAGAAACACTTGCAATTGTGCTGGCAGTTCTTGTTGTTGTTGTTGTCGCTGCAAGAGCATTGGTACACAAAATTATGCAGTTGTTATTGTTGTTGTTAGTCAAGTGACATGAACAATTGAGGTTAAGTGTCACATTTGATGGTACGTGCAGAGTGAATAACAAAACAGACCACCATTATTCTGACTTTTTTTTCTAAATAGTTTCGTGTAAATTGGAAACAGTACTTAAGGAGTTTGTATGCAAATAAGTAGGATTTGCGGTTTATATTGAACAGTATGTATGCCTGAGTGTGGTTATGAAATATTTGACAGGAGGTCCTCTAAGATAATGACCTACATATTGCATATATATAGATATACTATACACATGAAGAGAAATATATATATATTTAATAATAGGCCCAGTTTTAAGTATTTAAGTTTTATATTTATGCGTTTAACAAATATTATAGTCAAATAAACGAAAACAATCCGATTAAAACTAAATACGAAATAACTGGAGCGCAGGCTTTTAATGAGATATGCGTATATATGTATGGGTAATACTTACACACATATATTTTGTTCATCTCTGAAGGAAACTTGGCGACAGATGTCCCCAAGTCAACACTTTCTCTTTTGATGACCGTTTGGCGACATTATCAATTAAGCGCCTATATCTTTATAAATATTTGCCTTTGAACAGAAAATAAAGATTAGTGGGGAGCGAGAGATGAGTGAAATGAATTAGTATCTTATTTTTCTTTAAATATGTATTAATAAAAGAACATTTTTTATTGACATAAGAAATTGTTTTTAATAAAACTCCAAAACCTAACAAGCTATTCATTTTCATTATCGGCATCTATTTCAGAAAAGTACCAAAAGTGTCGACTAGAAGTACTAAAATATATATACTAGCGAAGCACAACTTACAATGTCTACATACGGTCCCTAAGGAACTAGTTAGCCGAACAACTATCCATTTCCATAATCGGCATCTATTTCGGAAAAGTAACAAAAGTGTAGACTAGAATTAGTACAATGTACTAGTGTAGCACTAGTTTCAATGTCTACATATGGTCCCAAAGGAGCTTGTTGGCCAAACAACTATTCATGTTCATTATCGGCATCTATTTCAGAATAGTACCAAAAGTGTAGACTAGAGTTACTAAAATATACTAACGAATCACTGGTTCCAGTGTCTACATATGGTCACTAAGGAACTAGTTAGTCGGACAGCTATTCATTTTCATAATCGCCATCTATTTCGGAAAAGTAACAAAAGTGTAGACTAGAATTAGTATAATTTACTAGCGTAGCACTAGTTTCAATGTCTACATATGGTCCAAAAGAACTTGTTGGAAATAGGTCCCTAAGGACTTGTTAGTCAAACAACTATTCAAATTCATATGCCGATATTCATTTTCATTATCGGCAGCTGTTTCAGAATAGTACCAAAAGTGTAGGGTAGAATTAAAGAAATATATACTAGCGAATCACTGGTTTCAGTGTCTACATATGGTCCCAAAAGAACTACTTAGCCAATACTGCCAATGTTAAGGCATATGTTAAATGTCTACAGCAAATAATATTGTATAGCGTATTTTAAGTCAGTCAGTGATGACTGTATCAATGGTAAGTCTGTATAGTTTCTCTAGTCACATTTCCTGCAGGGATGTTACCTCCTTTAGCTTTTGTTTTCAGAAAAATGAACACATAAAACCGAAATTATTCTTATGTGGAACAAAGTTCCTTTACAATAGTACGAAGCAAAAAGCAAAGGGATACAAATGCATTTAAAGAAAAGCAGTTTTATTCTTTAAGTCGTTATAGTTCTTAATTAGATTTTCGCAAGCAATTAAGTTGTTTAGCTAAAAGTAAATAGACGAAGTGTGAAGGGATGTGTGAAAAATAATTATACTAATTAAAAGGATTTTTTAAAAGATTCAATAGCGTAATTCTCATTATTTTCAAAAAAAAAAATACCTTATAGTTTTTTTACAGTTTTACTATTGTAAAGGGTTTATAATACTATATTTATGTATTTCAATATTTCGCTAAACATTGTTTATCATATTCAGGATACTAATTAAACGCATCCTTTATATTTATATTCCTATTCTGTTCATATTAATTGCAGATATATGTATGTACATATATAAAAAAAATTCAAAATATAGGAATAAAAAAGTGGAAAGTGTGCGTGAGTAATATTAAGCTCACCATCACGCATTTTTCAAAGAAAAATTACCTTATTAAATTTTTTGAAGGCAGTCAATTTATAAGAAGTTTAGCTACTATCTTCGTAAAAAAAATAATTTTAAAGTTTAAAACTGTGCTTAGCTGGCAATTTAAAAAAGCAAAAATGTGTCACATGTTTGTTGAAAAGAAAACCCCATTAATATGCAGACTTGCAGGCAGGTTTCGTAAATAAAATAAACAAAAGCTTGTTTTTTATAAAAACGAAATTTGGTGTCATTTTTAATATGAAAAAAAACGCAGGAAAATGCTTATTTTATGTACAAGAACACACAGTAAAGAACCATTTCTTCTAAATAAAATATGATCATGAAACTTTTTAAAATTCCAGGTGGCGTAACATCAATACCAATAAACCAAAAATTGATTTTTTATACGAAATTAAAAATTATCCAACTACTTAAAAAATATGGCATCGCCTAAGAATTATTTTCGGAAATAAATTCACAACATCAAGGAGAAGGGAACATGTAAGTTTTCATTTTTGTTTCTAATTTTTATTTCATAAAGTTAAGATTAAGTCCCCATCAACTTGTGATATTATGCAACTTATACGATCTTAAATATTGTCGCTAGATTTTCCATCGTCTCATGATCAATATTTATACTACAGAACATCAACCTGAATTGATGAGTAATTTAATTGTCAGTTTATTTTCTTATTCTTAGAGCATTAATTTTTTTAATATTTAAATACTGCTAAAATCAATAAATAACAATTGAATTAGCGACAAATAGATTGGTGTCTGTAATAATTTTACTTTGTCTCCATTAAGGATAGCGGAACTATTTCATGGCGTATGTATTTATCTGTACTGCAACATATACATATATGGACTACTTCTTCCCTTCCAGTACCACAAGAGACTGATAAAAACAACTAGTTTCTTTAAAATGTGTATTAATTGTTTTTATACAAATTATTTATAAGGCCCTGATAAATAGTTCACAATAGAAACTATTACTACCAAACAATTCACAATAGAATTTTTACTAGTAAAAAACATTCACGATACCGATTTGTTGGGAATGGGAACAACTCATTCCCATAATATTCGCAATAGGAAATTTAATCAAACTCTTATTAATTTGAATATTTTTTATCAATATGAATTCTCTCTGTCTCCCTCTCTCTCTCTCTCTGTCCATTATTTTTCTGTTGAATTTGAAGTTACCGAAGATTGACAATTTAAAATGAGTTCCAATACTCCATTTAAAATAATTCAATATGTAATCTTCCTTTCAATAGATCAACGTGACATCACGTCACTTACGTGTCTACATTTTGAATACTTTATGTGTAAAGTTTTGAGTTTTTTAGTCTCGGTTCGCACTATGAAATTTTCTTTCATGAAATTTCTGAAATTCTCTTTTAAAATTTCACTCGTATCTGCTCACTGAAACTTAATTTCATGAAACTTAATATTTTTGTTTGTTTACTTTCACATAAAGAATATAAAAATAAAATAAAATCAATTACGAATTACAATACAAAAGAGAATTTCAGTGAACATGAAATTGTGTACCCGACACCATTCTTTTCTCCCCTCTCACCCACAAACTGCCACTTTCATGAAATAAAATTTCATAGTACGAACCGAGACTTAATAAAGCCAATAATTTACTTTTGTAATATAAAATATCCTCTTATTTCTAAAATAATATATTAGATCGTTAATAAAACAAATAAAAGCTATTATGATGATTTTTATACCCTCCGTGTGTAACGCAGCGAAATATCCCTATAAGACCCCCTAAGGTATATTGGTCATGTCCCTCCGTCCGTCTGTGGAAATCACAATTCACAATTCCTGAATAATTATCAGGAATAATTATTCCTGATGATGTCAACAAATTGTTGACGAAATATCGAATAAAATAGAAAAATTATAACGATTTTTACAAAAACGACTCGAGCTCAATCATTCTAAAATACATATACATATAAGAAAAGGTCAATAAAAGCAAACAACAATTTATTTATTGTTTGATTTAGTTTTTAGCTTTCTAGCTTATGCGGAAAATTTTTAGCATTTTACCGAATTAGATCGGTAGTAAAGCACATGCAAGAAATTCTTAAAAATATTATTTTAAAATACGAATTGCACTATCACCTTGTAAATAATACGCTTATGCTATAGTTATAGAAACTAAGAGGTAATTAAGATATCGATAGTCATAAGTAAAAAGGCCCAAATGTTTCCAATACACTTTACACAAATACAACTCGTCACGAAAATTTAGTGCAATAGTATAAAAAATAATGTTATTACAAGCAAATAATAATTATAGTTTCTATTATAATCAATATACATAAGTTCTGCTATGTTTTTCTGTTGTAAATTATTTGAGTTAGGGCCTTTCTAGTGTTAACCATCGATATGTAGATACATGTATATGAATGTTCTTACACATAGTCAATTTAATCTGATTTAATATGATACACATTTTTCAAGTCTTGATATTTCAACATAAAAATTCTTAAAAATATTTTTTTTTCTAAAGAAAACATATTAGCGAAACCTATTTTATAGTTTAATAAGAGCAATTTAAGGCACCTGATGCAGACAGTAAAATAACATTTCAAAACTACAAAAAAAAACTCATCTACAGTTTCGCTTTTGATGCAAAGTTGCTGTAGGCAACTTCACGCCACCATTCGGGACGTTCAAATACGCCAGGTGCAGATAAAATGGAACGCTGTAAATGTAAGTAAATCTAGAAGAGAAACGGAAATATTATTTTCAAATAAAAACTGTTTTAGTCAACCCTTACATTGCCATCACTAATACCCAGAGCTGAATTTAGTATAAAATCTGGTGGCGCTATAGCATCTACCAAACTAATCGCCTCATTCTTTAAAACTGGCAACAAATCCAATATGGCCTGCTGGTATAAATTAATTTGTGCATTGCTGCGAAAATATCCACCTTGATAGAATATTCCAGCATGTTTAGTTATCAAATTAGTCCCGTACATAGTCAGAAGTTTTAGCAGCACATTTTTTTCCTTAGACTGGGGCAGATTCATGACGAATTTGTAGAAAACAAAATATATTGTACGCTGGCCATATATAATGGCTAAAGGTTGGGCATTAAAGACTTGCATATTGTTGCGTGTCTCAAAGTCATTTAGCCCCTGACGTTGCAGAGCCTCAACATGTTTAACAGTCACATCCAATTGGTAGGCCATTAGCCAGTTAAGAGCCTTAAGTAAACCTGAAAAAAGAAATACGATACAATTTATGATCTCACATACAAATTATTTTCACACTAGCATGGTTTTAATAAATTCTGGGTTTAACGTTAAAACCAGATTTTACCATATGAAATGATTTTGTTAAAACCCACTTAAAACCACTTTCGAATTGGTTTTAAGTACGTTTTATGAAATGCAACCTGGTTTTAGGCTGTGTTAAGTTGAGTACTGCCAAGTTCTATATGGGAAACAGATGGGGATTGTTTATGTTAATAAGAATATATACTGACGCCTGAAATATTATGAAAACATTGTCAAAAGGGATGCAGCCGCAAGAACTAAAATATGCTAAAGAAAAAGAAATTAAGGAACATATTTTCATCGATATGTTGCAGGAGAAAATACACAAATTGAAAATTTTTCATTTTTCCTTCAAACAAAAACTTCTGTTGTACAGGCTGTCAAGTAGGTGTTATAAAAATAGAGAACAAGTACAGCAACAAATACACTCATTTCTATAAGCGATTTAATTTATTTTAAAAAAAAATTATTATACAGTCTGTATGTTAAAACAGTATGAACGCAAAATCAACTGTTTATGGTTTTAACGCTAAAACCAGGTTTTAACTTTCAGTGCGAAAACACTATCACATTATAGTTGTGTTTTTTTACTCTACTTTGGGATCCCTCGGGATCCCAATTTGCACGAAAAGCGTTTCCGTACTTTTAATTTGTGTAAATGAGAGTGGTTTTGAGAGAATAAGATTCTTCTTCTTCTCGCACGAAACAGCCCGTACTTTTTCTTCGGGCTAGTTTGGGCAAGTAAATAAACAAACAGCTGTTTGAAAAATAAACAACATCAAAGAAAAATTAAATTGACAAAAAAACATAAAAAAATTGGAAAGTTGTTGCAAAAAAGATTTAAAAACCATTTACCATTTTTTAGTAACCTGTATGTTCCTGGAGAGACACATATAGTAAGTGTAGGATCCATTTTTTATTATTATTTTTAAAATGCCGCGAAAATTTTAAATTTTGTGTGGCTGACTAAACAATTTGACGTTCTTTTTTGTATTGACAATTTGGCTTTTTGTGTTCGCGTACTTTTGTGCAATTTTGTTTCTTTGTGAGAGAAATTTATTCTTACTCTCATTTACACGAACTTTACCCAAAAAGTAAAAAAACACACCTTATATTTTTACTTACTGTGAGGACAGCTAGCTTCTTGTGGTGTTCTCTCTTCACCCTTATGCTTCAAAATCTCATCCATATCCTTTAAGAATGTCACCGAGTCCATTGGAGAAATTTCAGAAAACTTGGCACCACCACGTCTTAGACTAACCAACCAGTTGGAAGCCTGCTGAATTAAGGTGTTATTTTCACCCTCATATGTACAATTGGCATCACAATCGTTACGCAAATCTCCAATACCAGCAATTTTTAAATAACCATGACCGCCACAAGCCTCACGGCATTCCTGAATGCCATCACGTGCCGTCCAAGTACACACTGGCTTACCGGCTGATGATACGGCATGCATTTCCATGCCTATAGTAGATGTATCTTCGCCCATCATAGAGCTTCTTGAAATGTCAACATTTTGTATACCCAGCCACAAACTGAAAATTCGCAAAGCATAAGCATTGGCCAAATGCGGGAATAGGCGATATTGTTGAGATTGATATTCAATAACGGGCCATTCTTCAGAAGTGTCATCAGGTCCAAACTGTTGTCGCGCAGCAGAATAACGAACAGTTATAACGATGGCTTTACTAAGGTAAATATACGCTAAAGCACAAATGCTAACACGACCAGAGGACAAGGCTCCCAACGATGCACCCAAGCGTTTGCGACTATCCTTAATAGGACTTTTGAAATTGCCCTTTTCATCAATATCGCCATTCTTAGACAAGAGATTATCCTTCGGTATACGGTAATTACTAAACATGACAAACCTGTAAACGATATGATGGTATAATTTCTTTTTTTGTCATTTTCAAAATATATATTTATGTACATACCCATTATCAATACCATTAAGTCCGACTTTTTCTCCCATATCGCCTACTGTAACTCCAGGAAATGGTAAAAGAGTGCGTTCATCTCTTATGGGCACCAAGAACGCACTCAAGCCAACATACGCATCATCAGGCACATACAACTGAGCATAGACCACAGCATGTGTACAAGTTTTGCCCAAATTGCCTACCCAACATTTGGCCGCCTCAAAATCCGGTGTATGGATAATAAATTCTTGAGTTTTGTTGTCGTAAGTTGCTCGAGTGCGCATACCACGTGCATTGGTGCCATGCGATATTTCCGTTAGAGCAAAAGCGCCAATAATTTCACCTCCGATAACTCTACCAATATATTTACTCAAACGTTCTGTACCCATATTCATAACAGTGGTGGGAAAAACGGCATTCGATAGAAAGTATTTAATAGCAAAACTAGATTCATAGCTTATCAAGGCTTGTGTAAATGCCAATGACAAATACGGTGTTTCAAAGAATTGATTTACACTGTAAAATTGTTTGCTTAAAAGTATATGCTGACGTTTATTAGCCAATTGACGTTGTTTTTCCATGGGTAGAGTTTGTTGTTCTCTTTGAAAATCGCCATGTTTTTCCATAAAACTCCAAATGCGATGCTGAATATGAAAAAAAATATTAGAATGAAGACATAATTTAGTTACGTAAAATTTGTTGACCTTCGAAATCGAAATAGTTAATAAAGGCGTTCGTGAAATTTCGTGAACGAAAAAAATCTAAAACTCTGAAATCATAAATCTGATCTGAATTAGTGTTCACACTAAGCTAGTCTCGTTTCAAATGTTTCTTTGAAACATCGATTTCCTGTAAATTGGAACCAGTGGATTTGAAGAAATATAAAAAAAACCGGAAAAATTTTTATTTAACTATTTTTTTTAGAATAAATTTTAAACGGCCTGCCTCTCCGATCAATTCAAAAAACTAATCAGCTTTTGACAATCAAAACCCGCTTGGATCGCCACCAACCAACCGGATCCGGTCCGTTCCCTGAGATAATATGGTGAACAAATTAATACATATGTACCATATTTCTAAAAAAATTGATTTTTCAAAATATATGACTAATTAGTGTTTATGTGATAATTAAAGTTCTCGTATCGAAGAACTACTTGAATTATCGCTTACCACGTGGGAACCGGTTGATACATTCGGAAGTTTTAAAATTAAAATAATATAATTTTTAGCGGTTAAAGCTAGCGGGAACTTGCAGGGATGACCTTTATTTAATTAGGGTCAACCGTTTTCCATATTTTTTTTACACAGGACAAATATAGTAGTTAAATTCTATGTTTCTTTTTATTAATTTTGTACCAGACTTTGCGTAAAGTAGTTTTACCTAAAAAACGGTCACTTTTTTAGGGCGTACGTAAATCGAAACAAAAACGTTATCATCACTGAACGTGGTTTATGTACAACAGGGCCATAATAAAAACAAGACTCAGTTATTTATTTAGACTGACGTATTATGAAATTTATTGTTAATTTGGGCCGAAATCCCGGCGGTACTGCAATACCGGGCCAACCCGTGACAGAGGTGGAGCAAGCCCCTAAACACTCCGTCTAATTCCAAAAATCAGTTTAACATTTGTTGTCCTCCGATGGAGGATCTATCAGATGTTAAGCTGATAAGAACAGATACTACACTTTGATCTTAGCCATAAGGCCGAGAAGCGATAACTAACCAACACAAAACTTAACGACTTATCCACAAAATAAGTTTTACTAAATGAGAATTATATAGAAAATAACATGAACATTACTAAAAAAGTAGCCATATGAAAGCAACCACCTTTCCTATTTGTTTGGTTTCAAGAATCCCAGCAAGCATACAATATTAATCTGACATCTGATGTATATGTTACCAAACAATGGCAGGCAATGTTTTATACATGCTATGTGTGTGCGTGTGTGTGGTTTCAACTGATTACGAAGCGTTGTTCGACAATATTTTTCGTAGGTACACACAAGTATTTTGCATATACTTACATACATAAGTACTAATGTTACTGATATAACTGATAATTTGACAAATTTTGTGTAGAAATTTGTCATATAAGAAGGTTATAATCATATTTTTTTATGAATTAATAATTTATTTTACTATAATGTATAACAGGCATATACACATGTATGTAGATTAAGTAAAATTCAACACAGGCATGTACATACATTTACTATTTGTAACATAGACATCATTACATATATCACCTTTGTAATTTGCTTTAAAGCAATCACTACTAAAAAGTAAAACTTTTTAATTGCATTATGGAACATAATATAAAGAAAAATTTATCAACTACATATTTTGCTTTATGCTAGAGTTAATGTCGACGCCGTTGACGGCGTTTCAACGCCGAAAAAGTTGAAATAGATTGAACTTTTACGGCGTTGCAACGCGTTGAGATTAACTGCTCCCATACAATTTCATACGATTCAACTTTTTTTTTGACATTTGACGCCGTCGACGACGTCGACATTAACTCTAGCATTATACTCGATGGCATGTATTTGAAAAATTCGTCATTGTGTTTGTTGGGAAAGCTACCCATTACTATACCCTAATGGTAATTGTATGTTGTTAGGGCTGCCACACTTAATTATTTAAAGAAACTAAGCGGATTTTCAACGTCTACTTAATATACAAACATATCTATTAATATACATATACATCTATTTAAAATACATATATATCTATTTAAAATACATATATATCTATTTTAATGCTATATAAATCAGTGGATAATTAATTATTTGTTTTTAAAATCTATTGGAACACAAAAATCAATTTTACAGATCATATTTAAATTCAATTTATATCTCCTACTCTACCTCTAATTAATTTAGATAAACAAAATTTAAATGGATAAAATATCATGTTATGATAAGAAAATAATCGCCGCGACTAAAAATTGTACCGTTGAGTTATTATTATATAACAGATATGAAAACCTGAATTCCATTGAACAAACCTTCGGTAATTTTATTGCCATTTAATTAATGTTTTCACAGTTAAATATTACATATACGTTTCAAATTTAATGAAAATTAACTCAAGCCACTTATTAATCATCACCGATTTATTGATCATATATCACAATTTAAAACAGAGTGAATCTGCTAAGTATTACCAAGATGCGAAAGATTTTGTTTACCAATTTTTTCGCTTTGAAATATTTATAAAAACTTTATAATATTATACTTTTCATGGTATCGCAGTTGCATTTATTGCCAGTAAGCTGATTATATTTTAGCTTTTTCTTCATTCGTTAATATTTATATTCAGATTTATTTTTTAAATAACGCAAGCAAAGTAATTTTTTTATAACAAATGATTGTCTGTCTATACAAAAAACAAAAACATGATATCTGTACAGTAGTGAGGACCACGCATCACCGTTTTCCAGCGATTTTTTAAAATCGGTCCGCCTTTCGTAAGATTCTTTGCGCTTAAATTGCCTTCCATACGTATAAATAGATAATTTTGAACCCTTTTTTGTAATTATTCAGGGAGCTGACAAATATTTGTCAGCATTTTAATTACTTGTTTACTACACTAGAAGAATTTACCGCAGTAATTATATAGAATATAACATTTTATCACAATTGAACAAATTGTTTTGACGATTTTCTGCAGAAACTATCTGGCAACTATATGTTTTTAATCATCCCCATTTTAGTATAATCATACGTGAGATGGGAAATTGTCTGCTATGTATTATATTTTTATTTATGAATATTTTTTTGCTTACATACCATATTCTCCGGCGTGTACATCCATTATATATTTTGTGCTATTACACGGCACAAATTGAATCATGTTACCTAATGTTACTTATAGTATTGACATGCACAAATATCTATTATTTATTAACTATTATTATAAACTTTTTTACATTTTGCTATACGAATTTTTAAAATTTCGATTTCCCATGCCTGACATGTACTAAATGTTGTTTTCATTGTTTGCCACGTTATTCATGATTATTTAGTGTGTCGCTAGTGGCATGTGTTTAACTTCTTTATTAAATAAGTCTTAGGGGTTCTTATGCCGAGCATATTATTTCCTACTTTTCTTTTGCATGATCCCCAATTTTATTTTTATAAACTACATTCATGTATAAATTTCCGCTTAACTATCTAAATATAATTTAAAATTTATAAATTTTTTGAAAAAAACATATATATATATATATATGGAAATTTGCCTGAAAAAGCCAAAGTATTGACGAAATGTTGAAAACATTTACAAGTAAATATTTTAAAATTTAAAAAGTTATTACTAAAAAAATATGTACTTAAAATATTATTATTAAAAATATGCTTAAAAAATTATTACTAAAAAAATGCTTTTAAGGCCGTGTCTCACTATCCTACATTTTATTGTAATCTGCCAAATATGCAACGTATGCTAAAAAATATACGGTAGTCTGTATCTGTGTGACAGATTTTGGTGAATTTTATGAAAATTATGGATTATCAACACAGAACTGCTGGTAACGGTAAAACAATCGTCATGGGTAAAATTCCATAACATCTCCTTATCATTTAAAATCAACTTATTGCTTAATGGAAACCCTACATACAATTTCATTTCTTTTGTTTATTTTAAAATGTTGTTTGTTGTTTGATTATGCATATATACTACTAATTCTCAATGAATTCATTTTTATTTTGGCACAAGTAATTCCAACTTGCATTTGGAAATTACTCTGGCTTCTCTTCAGTTGTCGAATAAATCTTTCGCCTTTTACTAAAGATTTCCGTGGAGAGGAGCACTCTAATGAGTCTAAAATAATTTTTTAGAAATGCCTGATTTCCTATTATGGATTTCGGGCTATGAATAATAAATATGAAGTTAAAAAAACAAAAAGCAATTATTAAAGAAAACAAATAATCGCTGCCGTAAGACATCACATATTCTACTAGATTGTAGTCAGTAGAAGATTATGTGCGTCGGCATAAAAGCAATAATCGACTAACGGGTTTTGCAAATCTATTGATTTGTTTAAAAATCGTGCAGTCGTGCGAAATGTTGTTTTGAGGACCTGATTTGGCGCCGTTTATGTTAAGGCTTTGACGGCAGTTAAATTCAATTATTTTGAATCAAAAACAATTATTGTTAAAAAAAAAAAACATTTTTGTAATAAACCAGGGCACACTGATACAGGTAGGAGCGATAGCCCATACGGTTATTTTGTTTTTGGGAGAAATTCTAACACAAACGTCAAAATTTCTTTACATATTTACATACATACAAAATTTAAAAGCAAATGTAGAAACAAACATGTATATTTTGTTTTTGTACTTTTTCGTTATGCTTTGCTCTACACAATTAATTGTGACGTTTGAATTAGAATTCACAAAAACAAAATACATGTAGGTTTTTATTTTTGTAAAACCGCTCCTACCTGTATCAGTGTGCCCTGGTAATAAACAAACGAAAAAAGTATATTTTAGTTTAAAAAATTCTTTGATATGAAATTAACAATGTTATATATTAACCCCGGTATTCATAAAATTTAAAATGAGTTTGCACAGTTTGTATAAAGTTCTCTTTGTATGCAGACGTGTTTTCTCTATATACCAAGCATTGTGTACAACGCTTAACTAATTGCTGATTTACCGTTTCTTTTTATCTTTTTGTTTTTCTTCTATTAAGTAAAACGATAATAAAAAATATCAATAGAGTAGTAATATTTCCTACCGTTTACTAAACTGGTACCTGTATAATGGAGTCCTCCTCCGGAGGAAACTATTATTCACTCTTGGATCCTGATCCACCCTCCAAGCGGAAAAAAACAAGTAACAAATATAATATTAATAACACACTAGACTTTCCTAAGCTCGGAGCTAAAGATCATAATAAAAAAGAATGCCCTAAATATGTCGTTATAAAAAGCATAATAGCAGATAAACCCATTCAGAACTATAACATATTTTTGGTGTCCAAAGCATTGGAAGCACTATCTACAGAACCTCCACAAAAAATAAGTTTCACTAAAGACGGAAATTTACTTATACTTACTAAAAACGAGGCGCAAGCAAACAGATTTTTAAAAGCCGTAACTTTGCCGGGACTATGTTCTATAGAAAGTTTTTTGCACCCGTCATTGAACACCATTAAAGGTGTGGTATTTGCCCCATCTCTACGTGATCTAACGGCACAAGAGATAACCGACGGTCTGAGAAGCCAAGGAGTTGTAGACAGCAAAAAAATCACTAAATTTCAAGATGGTAAAGTAGTTAACACACCCCTACATGTGCTACATTTCAACCAATATTCCCTACCCAACGAAATTAAAATAGGCTTTCTGTTATCAAAAGTTGAACCATACATCCCCTCCCCAATACAATGTAAAAACTGCTTCAAAATCGGTCACACAAGAAAGTATTGTAACAACACCCCAACATGCGAGGTATGCTCATCACCTGTCCACGATCCCGTTTCATGCACAGAAATAAAATGCATTAACTGCTCCCATCCTCACCGCGCCAACAACAAGAAATGCCCCGTGTTTCAGCACCGCCAAAATGTAATAAAGTACAAAACAATCAACAAATGCACTTACAGAGAAGCAACTTCCAAAGTACCTACAATTGAAACAATTGATATACCTAAAGAAGACTTAAGTAAAGCAATAGAAGAAAGAAAAAAGAAAATTAGCCTACAGAAGAAGAACAACATCAACACTGAAAACCAATTAAGCACATCCACAACTGCAAACACAAAAATCTCATCTTCAACCATAACAGTAAACGATCAAATTAAACATAATAATATACCATACAAAAGCACTACATACAATTACACTAACAACACAGAACATTCTCAATTTAATTCAAACAACAAAGAAAAAACTCAACTCAATTCAACCAGCAAACAAAAGTCTATTATCTTAGCAACAATCTCAAATGATATTCCAAATCCTATACACTCAAGAGATTCAATAAATATCACCACTACACACTCTACTGACACAGATAATGCTATGGATACTTAACTCCAATATCTCCAAACACAACCATTCTCTATCAGCTTACAATATGGCTCCATTCAGCATGATTCAATGGAACATTAAAGGTTATACAAACAATTATATTGATCTGCAACTCATCCTAAACGAACATATGCCTCAGGTAGTCGCACTTCAAGAAACACACTTTGCTTTTAATCGTAGCCCTATCCCTCCAGAAAACTATACTTGCTATTTTCATAACTACCCATCAAACACTTCAGCTAAAAGCGGTATCGGATTATTAATTCGCAATCACATTCCTCATAAACGCCTCAATAATACATCCAAAATACTAAATATTTCCATTGAAATTACATTACATATAGCAATTACAATAATCTCAGTGTATATCCCACCAAATGAAACCATCACTCTTCAAGACCTAAATGATCTCTTTGACAATATACCAACCCCCATTATACTAATGGGCGACGTTAACTGTTGGAATGTGTTGTGGGGATCGAGCTCTAACAACTCACGTGGAACAACAATTGAATTTTCGCTGAATCAACACAATTTATGCATCATTAACGATGGAAACCCCACACACTTCTCCACGCACAACACGTTCACCAACGTTGACATCACAGCCTGCTCTCCCTCTTTGCTCTCAAACATTGAGTGCCACACGCTTGAGGACATGTACCATAGCGACCACTTCCCCATAGTAACGACAATTACATCGAATTATTCCCGTATGACCCCTTCCCGTAAATTTAACTTCAAAAGAGCAAAATGGCCACAGTTTGAATCTCTGGTAGATAAAAAACTGGAACACATGATTGCGTCAACTAACACAAACAAAGACAATGCAAAAATTACAAAAGCCATCAGAACTGCAGCCAACTTCTACATTCCACAAACATCTCCTGCCCAAAGACGTTTTGTCCCATGGTGGAACTCATTCCTATCGGACCTTCGAAAAGAGAAGATGAACAAGTGGCAAGATTTTAAAAAATACCCTTTAACTGAAAACCTTATCAAATACAAAAAGGCAAACTCAAAATTCAGACTGGAGTGTAAAAAAGCAAAAGCACATTGCTTTGAAGATTTTACTAAAACTATATGCAGAGACTCCCCTCTATCACGTTTGTGGAAAAAAGTAAATGCCATATCTAACCGGGACTCATTCAAACCAATCGCAGTCATTAGATCTGGCAGAGATAGTATCACTGATCCAAATACTATTGCTAATTATTTCGCGAAACAATGGTCAAATTATTCTCTAGACAATAACTTTCCTTTACAGTTTGTAAACGCCAAAATTAACTCTGTAAACTACACCATCACAGAAACAAGCAATGTGGATGCCCGCTCAATAGACTCAGCTCTAACAATGTGCGAGTTAATTTCAACGCTCAAAAAAGTCAAAGGTACAACTCCTGGTCATGACCGCATCTCATACCTAATGTTGAAACATTTAACTAACTATAGCAAGAATATATTGCTCCAACACTATAATGAGATCTTTAATTCCGGAGTGATTCCCCACTCATGGAAAACGGCGACAATAGTACCCATACCCAAACCCAAAAAAGATTTAACCACCTTCTCGGGTTATAGGCCCATATCATTGTTACCATGTCTCTCCAAAATATTAGAAAGCATTATTGCTAAAAGACTAAAATGGTTTATCGAAAAGAAGAAGCTTGTTGCTGTAAATCAACTCGCTTTCAAAACAAACAAAAGCTGCACAGATGTATTGTTACACATTGACCACTACATTTCTAAAGCGCTATCTAGTAGAAACCATGCATCGATCCTATGCATTGATTTTGAAAAGGCTTTCGATCGAATAGGAATTCATGTTATATTAGATACATTAAGAAAATGGCAAATTGGACCTAAAATATTCAACTATGTGAAATCCTTTCTATCCGGAAGATCATGCCAAGTCACCATTAACCAATATAGGTCAAGTAAAGTACCGCTAAAAAATGGAATACCGCAGGGCTCACCGCTATCTGTCGTTCTCTTTCAAATAGCATTCAACCAAATTAGTGATATCATCAAAAACCACAAACACGTAGATCACTGCCTTTATGCTGATGACCTTTTTATCTTATGCAAGAGCAACGTTAATTTAAAGATCAAGGATATCCTCACTCATGTACTCTCTGATATTGCTACATGGACAGAAATATCCGGTGCAAAAATTTCGTTCACAAAATCATCGATTTTACATGCGTGCCGCAAACACAACTGCCTCCCGGAAAGTATAACTATAAACAACGCAACCATTCGCAATGTGTCCAAGAAAAAAATTTTAGGAATAATTTTTGAGAAAAACCACCTCTGGCAAGAACATATCTTATCACTTAAGAAAGCGCTTATTCCCAAGGCGAATTTCTTAAGATACTTGGCCACAAGAAGCTTCACCCATACCAACACCCTCACATACCTTGTGATAACGCTCATCTTAAATAAGATTAATTACGGATTATTCCTGTACGGCAATTCTCCTAAGACAAGATTAAACATTTTAAAATCGACATACCATTTAGCAATTAGGGCGTGCACATATGCATTTAGAACCACTCCTATACAAATTCTCCTAATCGAATCAGGACTTCCTTCGCTGGAGCATGCTATCACCGAATCGCTGAACAGACTTCTACCTAAAGTACTCTCTTTCAACAACTCTATTATAGATGCGGACGTCATATCCATTATATCATCAACAAAAAAACCTAGAGTCAAATCCTCTCTTTATAAGATCGTCAACGATAACTTACTTACATGCAGAGATAAGCTCTATAAACATAACTCAAAACACCCAGTCTGGTTTTTCGACGCGACCTTTTGCAATATGTCCTTATCGGCCTTCAAGAAACAACTCACATCTAACGAAATATACATTCAGATGTATAATGAACTTAGAACGACTCTAGGAGGACCCAGCTGGCAACACCTCTATACTGATGCGTCAAAAGATAACGAAAATGTGGCATACGCTGTTGTTGACGATAATGGCAAAGTACTTTCAACCATGTCACTCTCTAATATATCATCCATTTTTACAGCAGAGGCTGTTGGAATAATTCAAGCTCTTAATATCGCAACCAAATCGCATACAAAGACTCTCATATTCTCGGACAGCCTCTCGGTTTTATCAGCCATTAATAATCCATCTAATACCAAATGGCAAACAGTTAACAAAATCCGTGACTTACTAATAAAATTTCCCAACAACATAAAGATAGCATGGATCCCAGGACACGTTGGCATAAGGGGCAATAGCATTGCAGATTCAGCCGCAAAAAGCGGCTGCTCTTCGCCTATCATCAGAGATCCTATAATCGAAAAAAATGATCTTCATAAATTAATCATAAATAAACTAACAACACTTAAAAGTGCCAAACACAAAGAATTCCAGCACCCCCACTTCTCCCAAATCAATCTACATTACATACCGCCGATATACCCAACCAACATATCCAAGATCAAAATAAAAATATTTTCAAGATTGCGAATGGGACACTCTATTGCAACTCACACCCATCTACTAAACAAAAACCTCTCTAACTCATGTCCTTTTTGTGGATCAACGGTCAGTGTAAAACATATACTTTCAACTTGCACCAACCTCAGATATTATCACATTAAATACCTATCAAACAACGGGATGACTTTACTTAGAAACCCCTCAGCAGACAATATAAACGCGATTTTCAACTTCATATCCAAACTTAAAATTAAAATTTAGAACAAAACCTAGCCGATGGCCTTGGTAGCCAGCGCTAGTATTAATATATATATTGAAATTATATTTATTCAATCTTAATATTAAGTAAATAAATAAATAATAATAAAATGAGTTTGAAATGTATTTTATAATCAAATTTTTTCATAAAAAATTTTCTTAAAACAGATTTCATCAAATACGTTCTATTTTTTATTAATATAAAAAAGATTATTATTTTAATATTCTATTTTTAATAATGCAGTATTTCAAAAACTAAAACTCATTTTTTATGTTTTAAGATTGTTTTTTTTTTATTCAGTATACAATCAACACACTAAATTAATCCTTGTTACTACCTTAAAAGCATAATTTTTATTTTCTTAAGTATTATTTAAAAAAAAATCAAAAATACTGATTATATTCTGCCTTTTATTTATTCCTTAGAAAATAAGAGTTACTTTTCGATTTTTATTTATACCTCAGAAAATAAATAATTTGTTATTTATTCCATAGAAAATAAAATCTATTTCTTGATTTTTATTTATTCCTTACAAAATAATAAAGTTAATTCTCGATTTTTATTTAATTTTCAGAAAATAGAATACATCTTGATTTTTGTTTATTTATTAACTCCTGAGAATAATGAACTTGATGAACTATTTGATTAAGAGGATTTGATAAAAGACGTACAATTACACGCAAATAAATCCATATATATGTATAAAAATCAAGATATAACTTTTATTTTTTGAGGAAAAATTCAGGTTGAATGGTTACAAAATTCAAGTAACACAAACTGAAACCTAATGACTACGCACAGCGATGTAAGTACGTTGCATGGAAGCCATTTGATCGACGTGTTTTTCCATAAATAACCCTATCCTATGCACTTTATGATTTAATTAAAATATTGTGTTGGTTTTGGGATACCCTTTATATGTACATACAGTATATATATGCACATTCATATGCATATTCCCTGCCAACATTTTCTATCGCGGAAGTGACGCTAAGAAGTTGAAATTCAAGAAGTCACTTCCGGTGACTTTGTTGTATTTATTAAATGTAATTTATTAAGTTCACTCATATTGACTATGGGATAATTATCAAATTAACAAACAATTAATAAATTAACAAATAATTACCACTGACCGACCACAGCAAAAGACAAGAAAACTAATCTCGATGAAGTTGAAAACTTCTTTTTTGCATTCTTTTAATTTTTTTAATTTTATTTCGCGGCCACTGCGACGTTTGTTTATTACATCCATAACGGCATATGTCATTTTCGGCTGGTGTTGTAAACAACAAACTATCTTCCAAACGTCGTCTGGATGATTAAAAGACGACTGCAATAATTTATTTGAAATAATTATTTCAAATAAATTATACACGCCTGCATTCAAAGTATATCTATAGATATACTTTGCCAGCATTTGCATTTAATTTCATTTCAAAGGCAAACAAATTAGTGGCAGAAGATCGTGGCAGTGTTAATTAGATGAATAAGTGGTTTTGAAAGTCATTTTCAAAACAGTCATTCACCATGAGGAATATATTTGATAGTGCTCGCGCTTATCGTGTGTACAAACATAAATTTTGCACTTACACGAACTTTAAAGTTTGAACTTGAAATACTTTTGATGGACTTTGCCCTATTCACACATTTGTTACAAAATTAAAAGCATTTTTCATCGATTAACGCTTACCATTAAACGAATGTGTTCCTCACCCTCCAAAATAACATTCATATGTTTGTGACAGAAAGATGACTTTTCTCGATATGCCTTCAGTGGTCCAGATTTAAAATCCGGAAAGATGGTTTTATCCTTTAAAATGTTTGTAACCTCTTGCGATTCCCTTTTATCAGCATTATCGCTGGCGGAGTTATGAAATTGTTGACAAAAAGGTATTAAATTATTTGTAGACATTATTGGTATATAACTTCTAATAATTTTTGTATTTTGCAGCAAAGCAAACATTTTGAACATGATAAATATTTGTTGTTATAAGTTCTGCGTTTCTAATGTGCGCTTGTACTCAATTCACTTGGTGATTGTTGTACAATACTTACATGGCAATTTCATTCAAATGCACCATATTTGTTGGATTTCTTATTTTATGTTGTTCTCCAATTTAATTACCGCCTCGCACTACACTTTAAACAAGACTGCAGTTGTTGTATTAACTATCCCTATTATAGTTCATTAACTGGAACACTCTTTTCATACGTACATATATTTAAAGGAAAATTTAATCTATCGTTCATAGGCACATTCAATGTTGTGTGTTCTTCTTTCATATAAAACGATTTCAATTTTATGAACTTCCTATATAATTTTACCGCTTACATTTGTATAATGCTCTCGCCTCAAAGTAAATACTCGGTTTTGCACTATAAAACAAAAAAAAGAGGAATTAAATTGTTAAATAGTTTCCATTCATAATTTTTGTTTTCTGTGAAGTTTTCTTGGAACAGCTGTTGATTTTGTTTTTAGCCTCTTTCTCTTTTATTGACAATTTATTTATCATTTTGCTTTTCATGTTGGCGTTGCCAGATTATAATGAGCATACACCACTAAAACACTTTTCTCACGGTACATGCATTATTGGAAATACTCAGCTGATGTGGCGTGTGTGAAAATATTTCCAGGAAATTTCATATATATATATATATATATATATATATATATATATATATATATATATATATATATATATATATATATATGTATATACATACATATATATACGGTATTTTTTATAGAGTGGCACAAGTTTAGTTTTTACTAAAACTAGGAAATATATTTTTAATGTCATCAAAACGGTCTTTATTGGAAAGAAAATTTTATGGAATTAATATTTATATGTATATGATTTCTACCATGTGGCCGCTACAGCTGGCACGTAGAAGGCGCAATCTGGAACACCAATTTTTAACAACTAAAAAAATCTTCCATAAAATGAAAGGACACAACACCAGTTGCTGAGACGACTTGTTGGATTAAGACCATTTTCAATGCTTTCCTGTACAGGATGCAAATTACCAATAACAGGAATTGTGGTCTGAAAACGATCTATTATTCTTCAAATTTGCCACTCGTGAAGGACGATTTTGTACGCCATAAAAATGGACGAAGTGCACGATGAGTTTGACGAATAAAACAATTATTATGATTATAAATTTCAACAATTTGCACGCGTTGCTCTGGTGTTGTGATACTCTAAAAACACACTTTATAAGTTTATAAATCAATTTTACAAGTTTCAGGTTGCTAAACACAAAGTTTTGGCCTCAGTGAAAGTAATTTCACGAAATGATCTACCATATACGTGATGTTCTTCACAACTTGTTTATTTTTAAGCAATAAAGGCAAATCCTTTAGCTGGGATATAGAGATGTAATACTGCTGCCTTAGTGCTCCCTTTGGCAAATTCGACATTGACAGGAAGTTTTTCGTATTATTTTATTTTCAATTATCTGTTTTTTATCAAGCTTTAGGTCACTTTTTTATATAACAAATTGAAATTTTTTCTTATCCAATGTATTCTCTGGATATTTCCTTCAGGGCAATAATTCCAATTAAGATTATTATAACAATATTTTTTAAAATATTTATAACAGAAAAATTATTTTTTGCTGTTTTCGTTATTTTATACAAAAATAATAAAAAATAAAAATAAAATTTAATCTGTTTTATAAAAATGCTTGAGAAAAAAAACACAATTTAAAATCTAAAAGTTCGAAGAACCAGCAATCACATAATTTATTTTCAATTCAGACATTTAATAAAGTCTTACTTTTATGCACTAAGCCTTCTCCATAAAGTGAAATATTGCAATATAATTTTTTTATTCGTATATTTTTTTAAGCTTTAGATCTTTTCATATAAAATATTTTAATATATTTGTATTTTTAAGGCCAAATTAGTAAAAAAATATTTCATGCTAATGACCTTCTATTTGATGAAATTTTATATAAAATATAATAAATAAGCAGCTTATAAACATAAAATATTTTTTATGAATTAGACCTTTAATATTTCATCACTTGTTTGGGTGGCTTCTACAGAAAAATGTTGAAAAATTTTATTTTATTCTTTTTCTAAAACAATAATGAAAAAAGAAAAATATTTTTCAACATTTCCCTGAAGAAGCTACCCAAGGGGTAGGCAAAATTTTGAATTGTATAAATAAATATATAAAAAATACTCAAAATGATTATTAAAATAATAACGAAAGGCCATCAATAACTAGAAATCAGCAGAGGCACAGCTATCGCATTCGATATGGATCAACATTTCAATACAAATTCCAATCGATATCGAATGCCATAATTTGCCATCTGAAAGTTTTTGGTTTTTATTTTTATTATAATTTATTACTTATACACTTAATTAACATGAAACATTGGATTAAAATTCTTAAATATTATTGTATCTTCATCAATTTGCTATAGTAATTTTATATTCTTTCGCTAAAGGTGTTTTATAAATATAATATACATAACCAAATTGTTTTAGAGCAAGTAATCAGTTTTTAATAAATAATTTTTCCATAAACTTTAATATAACTTCCAATAGATTTAAAACTATATAATTAGTATATGTAATATGTTTCTTAATATATAATTATAAATACATATAATTATGCTATATTCAGATTTTACTCCATCGATTTATTATTTCTTTTTAAAATTCCAAAAAAAAGAGAAATAGCAACTTATAGTTTGTTGTGTTATTGTTAAAATATTTTTCTTAAAATTTATTTAGTTTGTATTTATTCGCATTTTGTAAAATTTTTATATAAAAAGCCTACAAAAGAATTTCCTAAAAAGGCCATGCAAAATTTTAATTTCTTCTATGTATGTGTGTATATTAAGTAGCATTTTCTCGTTTTTTACAGTTTTGTATAATTATTTTTCTAGAATTTTTTTCTTTGCAGTTAAAAATTGACTTTTCAAAAAAAAAATAAATATATATATATGTATATATATGTATATATATATATATATATATATATATATATATATATATATATATATATATATATATATATATATAAAACTTACAGCCATATTAATGAACAAAAATTACAAAAATGAAGTTGTGAATTGTTATATGAAACGTAGAACCTTTAGTTGTTTATTTAATAATGATTTGTGATTGCGATAACAAAAATATAAATCGTTATCTATAAAACGTGGGACTGTATCACTTGCGCTTGCGTGTACATGCAAAAAGTGTTATATCTTCGAAACAATCGGCCTGATTGTGTAAGGCGTTGGCGTTTTTTGTACAAGATTAAAGAAACATACACGCAGTTTTCTTTAACCTACTACGAAATACGACTGAGGCGTAAACGCCAACGCCTTACACAATCAGGGGGATTGATTCTCTTGTCAAAAAAAAAGCCGGATTTTGTAAAATTTCTTCTGTTCAATTCACGGTGGTATTGTTCTTTTCGAAGTTGAATTCTGGAACTTATAGAAAATAAGACATTTTTTCATTTACTTTTCGGTCGTATACAGAAGATATTTAAAGCACCAAGAAAATAAAAATTTACAAGGAAGCAATCAAATAATTATTTTGTTGAATTAATGTTTGGCAAAGTTTGCCAATTTGAGTTCTTTACACAATAGCTTTTAATTAGAATTTTCTTAAAAACAGATTTTAAGAGGGGAAAAAACAATCCTTTAATACGGCTTATAAGTTTAATTTTAATTAATTTACAACCATGTTTTAATGGAATTTAATAATTTATTATTTTTTACTTACTGCCTGTTCTTGTAAATAAAATTCAATTTATCGTTTGGGATTTTATATGGAACGCAATAGCAAACTTGAGTGTTTTGTTTCAATATAAACTCCCAGGCGAAAATTTTGATTTCATTTCCGAAAACAGGCAGCTAAAAATGAATTTTTATTCGTGAGTGTAGCTTTTGGTCTTTTATACTCATATAAATGGTAGTTGGCAATTTTCTTCTTAAGCTTGTTTTTAACATATAATATATTTAAAAAAAAAATTAAAAAATATCTTAAACTGTTAATACGATAAATTAATTCAAACTTTTTTCCATTAAAGTCCCTGAATTTAAATCATGTTCTGTCATATGTATTGAGTTTATGGCACCATCTTCATGATTACTAGTGTTGACTTCATATCACCGACTTTGACAAGAACTGGCAGCTGAATTTGAAGAAAATCCAGATTGTAAGCTTGTCATCGAGCCACGATAATTGGCCGAACTTAATACTTCATAGAAGTAATTTAATTGAGCAGAACCTCCAGATCCGCAGCTGGGACTGAACCAGTGTAACACATAACTGTCTTTGTGATTCATTACATGAGAGCCCTGTAAATGGAAAATAATTATAAATTACATTTGTATTTCATCTAACGATATTCACTTAATTTGTAATAATATTAGTAACATTAATAATAATAATTTTTTTATTCATTTTTTTATATTAATTTTTTCATTTATTAATAATAAAATAATTTAAATAATAATTTTTTTTTTTGTTCAAAAGTACGATTCGCAAAAAGTACCTATTTTCAAAAAACATCTTAAGAGAACTTTTTTCCAAAAGTACCAGTTTTAAAAGTTGCATCTAACAAAAAAAAAAGCCTTTTCCAAAAGTGTTCCTATCCCAAATGAAATTTTTTTAAAATGTTTTGTTGGGTTTAAAAAAAAAATACAGGGATTTCGAAAAGAAAAAACATGAATAAAAGCATGGAAAAATTAGTGAAAATTTTAAATTTTAGGTTATGTTTTATTAACCTTAAAAAAATGCCTCAAAATATGATGTTGGCAACATCTTTTCCTTTTAAAATTATTCTTGTTACAACGTTTCTAGCTTCCATTTCTTACACAGAATTTTTCTTACCTGCACACTTTCTTTATTGTGACAAATCAAACTGGGCTCCTCTTTGAAATAATTAAGACCCTCTTGAAATTCGGCCGAATCAAAAAATGATGCTGCTAGATCTGTCATAAAAACCAAAATTAAATATTTAAAAAAATTTGAATTAAAATTCTTTAAATCTTCTTACCATGTTTTTCCGGCAAATCTTTATTTACTCTGTATAGCGTAAAATGTAAATCATTACGCAACACATCAAAATCCCAGGTTAGAACACTTTTTGGATCACTATTTTTTATAACCACTTCATGTGTATAGCCGGTTTTCAATTCCACAGTTTTGTAAAGATTTTGATGTAAATGATGTTGTTTTGGAAGATCACCACCGCCACCACCATTGTTGGCTTCAGTTTTTGTCTGTTGATCGTTGTGATCCTCTTCTTCCAAAGAATTCGATTTATATAAGTTTTTGGGTACCAAACCACCTTCATGAATAAGTGTCTACATGATATGAAATGAAATTTAAAAATTATTTTTCATAGTATTTTTGTTAAAAGCAATTTAATTAATAGCTTAGCAGATTACATATAAAGGCTGAGATAAGCTTTTGCTAATAACGAGCTTTAACACTAGGTAGACAACACTTTCACAGGACGCTAACAAAATCATTTCAATTTAAAAGCTATAATAACGGGTTATCCATTTTTTGCGGTTTCAAAAGTAAAATACACGTAAAGCTGTGGATTCAATGAAACTATTATTTCATTATAATTGTCGAATGCAACCACAGATTACTCTGAAATATTTTATTACAGTAAAAATAGTACAATAAGAGAAAGAAATATAACGACAATTTAAATTTAGATAAAAAAAAAGCTAATATGAATCAATATTATCACAAAAGTGATCTAAATTTGACCAAAAAAAAATATAAAATGAACTATAAGAAATATAACGACAATTTAAATTTAGATAAAAAAAAGCTATTATGAATCAATATTATCACAAAAGTGATCTAAATTTGACCAAAAAAAATATAAAATGAACTGATGAGTGACAAAAATGAACAAACTGACAATCGTTAGGTTTCAAATTTAAAATACAAAAACTTAAGAGAAATATATTTAAAGCAAATGTTCAGTATATCGTTTAATATTTTACTGAATTAAATTAAGTGTCGATTAATAATAAATTAAACGAAAATCGTTTTGTCTTAAGACTGTAAAACACAATAATTTTTTTTTATAAATTTTCAGTTTTAAAATCTCGATTTAAAATGTGTAATTTATATACAAGAATTATTAGAAATCAATTTTTACCATTAAAAACATCTATTTTAAAAACTCGATAATAAAAAAATAATCGATTAAAGTCAAAATCTATTATTTATTCACTTCCCTAGCACATGCCTGACACATCGTTAAGGCTTCCAATCTCTCCAACGATCATAATCATAATAATGTAATATTTTAGGTATTTTTAGACTTCAAATTGCAGACATTTAACAGCTGACAGCATTGCCAGACTTTCACTTTTGAAACTATTAAACGGATAAGCTGCTACTTCGAATATAAAATGTGGAACTGTTTTTAAAAAGTGTTCCTTTTTATTTCAAGGCGTATTTTAATTACAAAAAAGAAAACGCTGTCAAAAATCCATATGAAAAATTAAAAATGTACATGCACATTTTAACAGTAATTTCTGGGCATGGGATTTGACAGCGGCCGCTGCAAAAAATACTCCTTGAAGGTATTGTTGTATATGAGTATGATAAGACACGTTAGACTTTTGAATATAAAAAAAATTATTAACAAAGAGATTGTGTGTAATTTTTGCCCTTATTCATAAAAATTATTTTAGGTTTATTAAATGTTTATTTAACAAACTTCGTATAGAAATTTGTCAATTAAACAGTTGAAAAATTTAATATAATTTTTAATGAAAAAGAGCGTTAACATACGAGTATTCTACCTATTTTAGTGACAAATGACAGCAATAATTTTGAATAAAAACCTCCGATACGCAAAATAATATAGTTGCTGTATATTGCATAAATAATTTTGTAAATCTGTACAACAAACAACATTTACAATAGCTTGTGAATTGAATATGGACTTTCACAAAAAAATAAATAAAAATAACATTTAATATACAAAGAAAACATAATTATTTCTTATAGCCCTTACACAATCGCATTTAGCTAAATAGCAAAATTTAAAATATTTAAAATTTATCTGATCCACATACAATAATGGAAACAGAGTCGACTTTTCAAAATCAATGTGTCCAAAATATAAGAAATAAAAGAAATTAATTAAAAAATATATATATTTACAAAATATTAAAAGAAATACTAAAATAGTAATGTATCATATTCAATAGTATTATTTACATTCCTTATAAAATTTTAATAAAAATAACTTACCTTACAAGAGCCTCCTAGAAAATCGGGTATAATGTCGTTATCTATATGTTGCTCTAAGCCAGCATCTTGCATGTGCACGCAATCTGGACCACCATAGAAGAGAAATTTAGAGCGAGTATTTTCATCTAGAAAAGAGAGCAACATAATATATGTATGTATATGTTTTAATAATTGAACAAATTTATAAAGTTTAGAATATAAATTCATATTGGGTTGCCAGAATACATTGAGTCTTCTTCTTATCAAATGATAATATTTTTACCATCTGGCATCACATAAAAACAAGAAGCTTCCGTAGCCAAAGTAATAGAGGGTGTTTTTTGTAGTGCCACAAGTTTAAATTATAATAAAACAAGGGAATATATTTTTAATATCAATGAAACGCTCTGTATAGGAAAGAAAATTTTATAAAATTAATGGTTAAATATGATTTCTGCCATGTGGCCGGTGAAAATGTGATTCATTGCTTGGAATTGTGGTTGCCATATTTTCATTATTTTTGAGATAGTAAATAAATAAATAAATAAACCTCATCTTTGAAATTGATGATTCGTCTTTTCCTTTTTTTTAATAACTTTTTTTTGGCAACACTGTTTTTGGCAGCTCAGCTGTTTTCGTGTAACATATTACTGTTAAATTTGCAGTTTGGTCTATAATTTAACAATAAATCGACTTACAAACAAGCAACGCTTGCAGATTATTGCATTCTATTATTAAAATTCGTGCTCGGTTAAGAAAGTGCATCGTGTAATTCTTGTGTTCAGTGACGAAGCCCATTTCTTGGTTGAATGGATACGTGAAGTATTACAAGAACTGCCAATGCATACTAAAAAATGCAGTTTAGTGTGAATTATGGACTGGTGGCATCATTGGGCTGAATTTTTTCAAAGACGACGAAGGCAGAAACTTTACCATGACTGGCGAGCGCTACAATTTTTTTTTTTGCCCCAAAATGAAAGTCAGCTGATCTTGGCTGACAGGTGGTTTCAACAAGACAGTGTCACACGCCACGCAGCATACGAAACAATGGCCCAATTGAGAGGCGAGTTCATTGAATACTTTATTTCACGGGCAGTTAATTGGCCTGTCTAGATCGTGCGATGGAACGCTGTTGGTTTAAACTTTACGAAGTCTGTCATCACTCTCACACTTTTTTTTATGGTTCACCAATTTTAAGAGGTAATCACTTCTTCTGTAATAAAATTGGCAGACATTTCTGTTTCAGAACTAAACATAACTATTTTTATTGAAAACTATTTTTGTATTTACTTTAAAATTAACTTTGCCCCAAATTATAATATCTGTAAGAATATGTAACAGATTTTCTTCTCCTCGTTTTGTATGAAATGCAGAGCTGCATTGACTAAAATTTGACATATGAATAGATAATGTTGCCATATTTTTATTACGCAGTATGACAATTTTAAGAGGTTTAAACTTCCGCTTAAAAACAGAAAACAGGATTAGTACTCCAATAATAATATTAATCTTAATCCTAAAAACTCGCCCCGAATTATATTGATCGTTCTGTCGACTCCAGAATTTCATAAAGATTTCGCTAAAGACAGGCGGGGCAGTACACATGTAAGAGCAATAAATTTGACTTTTCCCTGGATAAATTATCCGCTATTTCCATTACACTACTAACAGTAAATTAAAAAAACAGTCTATTAAAAAAGCTCACCTATAAAAGCTGATACTATAGTCCAGGCTATAGGAAATACTCTTGGAGCTCGAACTACCAGAACACGGCCCATTGTCTCCGGATAGTTACGTTCGACATTTTCGATAATATTTAGTAAAGCTTTAATGCCAGGTCGCCACAAATGTCGCATAGACAAACCCTCCAAGTCCACTAACAAACACCAATCCAATACCGGTTTACCCAAATTTTCAGCGGATTCGTTAATTTTTTTAATGCCTTCCTCACAAATGTGCAAAGCCTTGAAGAGAAGATATTTAGTTGTGAAAAAAAGTAGAATAAAATATATATTTATAATGTACATACTTACCAATTTCAATAAACCCTCCGTGCCAATAACCTTTAACAAGCCCTTAACATCCATATGGCCCAATCTCAAAATATAAATAGGTCGGCCATCTTTGTCATAGTGATGCCAACCGCCAGGAAAATGTTGCGTTACAATTGAAGGTGTTTTATATTCCGTTAATAAAGCATCTATATCATTATCATGGCGCCATTTCAGCGAATCTTTTAACATATTGAGGGCCTGGTTGACATGCCAATCTCGAGCTCTCAAAAATCTTAAAATAGTTTGATAGTCTGGCATTTTTTCCAGATCTTCAACATCGTCTAGTAACGTTCTCAACTCTAATAATTTGGACTCTTGCATAGGTGTTAATTGGCCCAAATGCTTGGCTATAAAGTCACCGTCCAATAAAATGTCGTGTGTATTTGCATTTAAAGATTCTTCATTTTCTCTTGACTTGGGCGACAGAGGAGCATCGGGCGGTGGTTGCCATCTTTCCACTTCCTCTATACCCTCTTCTTTTAATTGCTGTATAAAACACTCAATTATCTCTTTGCCCTTCAAGGTGGTCTGTGTATACTGTTTCATGCCCATTTTCTCCATGGAATGTTCAAAGCCGAAAAAGTTCTTTATATCCAATGTTGCCGTTTGATCGAAACATGTCCAATCCGGATTGTCGGGATGAGCATAATAGCGACATCTTTCGAATATTTCAATTCTAGACGAGAAACTTTCATTTGTCGCTTCAATATTCAATGTGCGATTAGATAAATCTAGAAAATTATTTTGTATAAAATATACAAAATCTACACCAATTAGTTTCTTAAATATATAAGGAGCATCGACGGTCAATTTACAACGTCTGCTGGTATTGCGTTTAGCGCCGTTTTCTATAATCTCGTCGTTGATAATTTCACAGTCGACCACTATGGGCATTTGTGGACAGGTGGGAAAACGTTTTTCGTATGCCTGGAAAGAAATAAAATATATATGCAGTTGATTAATAATTTTCCTTCAATTTAATTCGCAAGAATGTAGTACATTGAAACAATTTTATATAAAACACTAGTTTATTTTTTATTTTCGCAAAAAAAACTGTTGTTGTGAAGCCAAATCGATAATAAACGAAATTTCGATACAATTTATACATTAAACACATTCACGACCGCAGGCTACCTACTACAGAAATAGAATACATGTGTTTATATGGGAAACGTAGCACGGACAACAACCTGCCGTATAACCTGCGCGTGTGAAAATAATCATTCCCATATAAACACATGTATTTTATTTCTGTAGTCGTGTAGCCGGTAGCCAGCGGTAGTGAATGTGTTTAATGCATTACATGGAAACTTCGACCGATATCACATACCATAATTTGCCTTCTGAGTATATTTTATTTAGTTCCTTTTCAAACGCTGACTTTTTTTCTTTGACTTTTTTCGTAGTATTCTTTTAGGACTCGTTTTTGTGAAGTAGCTTAAGTTTAAACTTAGTTTAACCTAGTCAGAAATTCGGATTTTTTCGTCGACATTTGATTTTTTGTTTATTATTCCATTAAAGACCACCATTTTAAGCAAAACCAAGCTGTTCTGTCAAAATTTTGTGCACAAACGTCACAAATCTGTGTTCAGATTAACTAAACCTCGTTTAATTGAGATCTCAAAAACACCGTCTTAGAGTTGCTATGAAACTTAATTTTTTCACGTTATTATTGACGTTTACGCTAGTGCTTTTTAAGTTCAGAAATTATGCCCAATTAAAATTATCGGCAAGATATTAATTTCATTTCCAAAATTCAAAAGCGCTTAAAGTTGGTATACCCTGTATAAATTCAAATTATTAATGGAATTGGGCTAATTTAAATTTTTATTTATTCTATATACATTGTGTCCTATTTAAATATATAATTCCAATAATTAAAATATTTGTTGAGTGCTTTTGAAAACTGATGGTTTTAGGTTAAGGTCATAATAGCAATTTTCTTTTTAGCATATGCAAGAATTGTAATCGAATAAAGGAAATTGCTAAAATATTTCAATTTGCTATTTATTGAAAAAAAAGAAGAAAAATGGCTGTGATGCTGCATTAATATAAAAAAAATTTGCTAATATAAACAGAAAACTGTTTATGCCAAACAATAGCCGTATCTTTCGTGAGAAAAATATTTGAAACTTTTTTGTTTTTTTTTCTTAATAAAACTGCGGGAGTGTGAATAAACAGCATGTTCTTTTCCAAAAATGCTTGCACAAAGAACATCTTGCATATGTTACATATTTTAACCACAATTTCATTTGAAAGATTGATTTTTCCAAAATTTCTCTTGAAAGATTAATTGCAGAACTTTGTTTCATCAAATGTTTAGACCCGTAAACATTGTTGTTAAATAAGAATGAAAATAAGTGAAAAGATTATATTCGACCGGGTCGAGTCTTAAATACCCTTCAAATATTTAGTACATAAATTAAAAATCAAATATTTAGTATATAAATTAAGATATTTCAGTGTCCAATTGCAAAACTCTATTTTGACAAGGTCACTCCGGAAGGGCCGAGGGGAGGACATCTCAGCTTTGTCGTAAAAACTTAATAAGTAAAATTTTGGGGTAATTACGTGTAGGTAAAAAAATGTTTTTTTGATAGGGTCATTTAGGGTTAGGGCAGTAGAAGATCAGAGAACATTTTACCTTCATCGTAAAAGCTTAAAAATTTTATTTTTAAGGAACGTAGGCTTAAGGAATACAATTTGTTAAATATTTATACTATTTTTCCATATAATATGTTACTTCAACGCCTACAAAAGGGGGCGTGGTCCAAAAAAATTTATTTTTATTATTTTCTGCCTCCAAGTTCAACGCTTGCGACCGACCTTCTTTGACATAAATATATTTTTAACAAAATTACAAAAAAAGAAATTGTTTCCCTCTGGTCCGATTCAGCCCATTTACGAACTTGACCTGTGCTATTCTTACACATTTATTTATACCAAATTTCAAGGGTCTGGCACTTTTCGTTTGGACTGTATCGTGATGTCCACAGACATTATTTTTTTATATTTTATTGTATTATTTCAAAAACTTGATCAAATGAAAATCTTATAAATTTGTAAAAAAAAAAAATAAAAAAAGTGTGTCTCATTCAGAGAATTTTGTTAAGTTTTACAGTCAAATCTGGTCGGATAGAAAATTTCCCAGTGGCAACGCTGCTATTGAATTTTCGTCGTACATTGATGAATACGCCATTAGCTGAATACTTAATATGTACTAATTAAAAATAGTCAAGTAAATTATATATTTCGAAGGCAGAGAAAAAAAACAAAAACTTGTTCAGAAGTTATTTCAATTGTGGGATTCACGAAAACTGTTTTCTTCAATAATTAATACGATGAATTAAAAATGTTTTTTTTTCGTGATTTATTGATAAGTGAATGTTAAACCTATAGCTGCTTTAAAGTAGAAATTTTGTACATTAACTTTAAAAATCGATTATATATAAAAACAAATAAGAATGACCGGGTCGAATCTTAAATACCCTCCAAATATTTATTAAATAAAAACTCCATTTTTATTCTTATTAATATGTACATTTTTATTGGAAAAATTCTTGGCTCTGCAATTTTATACCTCGTTAAAATTCAGGGGCGAAATTATTTTTAAAATTTACATTTTTTATGGTATTCGGCTTAAGTAGACAAGAAAAAAAATTATATTAATACGGTCGTTTCCAATGTGTTGGGAGGGGCATGGCTGAAACACCTTTCTATCACCATAAAAGCAATTTACGTATTAATATTTTATCAGCGCAAACAAAAGAAGACTGAGATAAGTTAAACATTTTTAATCTGCTGGGTCAGAGTTCCTTCACTACGGGAAGGGCCATGAAGGAGACATCTCACCTTTGTTGTAAACACTTACACCGGTATTCATAAAATTTAAAATGAGTTTGAAATGTATTTTAATACAATTTTTTCATACAAAATTTTCTTAAAATAGATTTCAAATACATTTTATTTTTTTATGAATATGGGGGTTAAAAAGTAAATTTTTGGGGTATTTAAGTGCGGAAATTTTTTTTCTATAGGGTCATTTAGCGGGCAGAGGTGAGAGGAGGGGAGGGGCAGGGGCAGGGGAAGATTAGAGAACATATACCCTTCGTCGTAAAAGCTTATAAATTTAATTTTAAAGGAATGTGTGCTTAAGTAATACAATTTATTAAATATTTACACTATTTATCCATGTAATATGTAAATTCAACGCCCACTAAAGAGGGCAGGGTCCAAAAATGGACTGTATCGTATTTTTCACAGACGAACGGATGGGTATTGCTAGATCCTATTAGATGTTATTCCTGATCAAGAATGTACAGTGCTGTTCAAAAAAATGGATTCACCTTCTCTCCAAAAAGTTTACCATTTCTAAGTCTCTTTTAGTAAGAAGTATATGTAAAAAAGTAACTGCACTTTGTTTACTGATCTCTTATAAATATAATACCGTTACATTTCAAAAATTGCAAGCGTCAAAGGAGACATCCCACCTTTGCCCTAAAACACTAAAAAGGAAATTTTTGGGATTATTAAACGTAAAAATATATATTTTTTTTGTAGGGTTATTTGGGGGGCAACAGGAAGGAGGTGTGCTTAGGGCAGAGGAGGATCAGATAACGTCTCAGTTTCGTCATAAAGGCTTAAAAATTTGGTTTTTGATTTTTGCACTATTTTTTCATATATCTTATCTTAACGCCCACTAAAGGGGGCGTGGTCAAGATAAAAAATTAATTTTTATAATTTTCGACATAAAAATATATCATTTGCTTAACAAAATTACAAAAAAAAATGCTTCAAAAACTATTTTGTTTTTTAGAGGTTGATTTAGTTCTTAGGGAGACATTTTTCTCTCTGACCCAATTCAGCCCATTTACTACGAACTTGACCTGTGCTATGCTTCAAAATTTATCTATACCAAATTTTGGGCGTCTGGCTCTTTTCGTTTGATCTGAATCGCAATTTCTACAGACGGACGGACTTGAATATATATACTGATCAAGAATACATATACCTTATGGGGTCTTGAGGAATATTTCGCTACGTTACAAACGGAATAACAAAGTCCAAAAAAATTGGACGGTAGTAAAACGGGATTTTTAAATAAAAATGTTGTTTATTAAATAACCATATAATTATAAACATTTATTCCTTGCATGGATTATGTACATGTAAACAACTGTTAGTATATATGTTTACATACATACTTACATACACATACAACATATAATATATTATTAATTGAGGATTGAAATGTAAGATATGGCTGATTATTTAAATCAAATTATAAATTGTGCTTAACTTTATCTTTAATTTATACGCATACGATTTGATTTAGGACTTATTTACATTCAAGCATAGCACTTCTCTACTGAGAATTCCCAAACTAGAACTTAAGTTGTTTTGCCAACAGACATATGCCGTAATAAATGGTGGTAATAAATAATATATATATTTTTTTTAATAATTTACGTGCCAAAAACTTGAGAAAGTGTATTGGCTTCGAAATAAAATCAATAATAAAATACGCATTGAAACTCTTCTCAAACTCGGTACAATCAAAATTTGTAAATAAAATGAATAATAAAATAAAATTACAGATTAGTATGTGTGAAACAAGTGCCAGCTGTTTTAGCATGAGCTTATTCAAAATTTCCTTTTCAATATTTAATTTAATTGAAACAATAAATAAGTAGCGTTAACCTTCAACCCAACCATCATCGATGAAAATTTAATTCCGCCCTTTCTCCCACCTGTTAATACACAGTTAGTTGTTGTTGTTATTGTCGTTGATAAACTAACAATTTAATTTAATTCTTTTTTCCACTAACCAGCCCCTTAACCAAAAGTCAAGGCTGTTGCTGCTGCTCCAAACCGCATGAATATTCACTTTAACAACAACCTGAATGATATCATGAATTTAGAAACCAGCCTACAACCGTAACAACTTGTTCTTACAAGTGTAAAACTAAATAATTAATTAAAATGGAAGTTTTCTTTTGTACGTCCTTGTTAAATGCAACAAATGACCTGAAAGGAAATGCCTGCCTGCCTGCCACCCACCCTCTCTTTACACAAACGTACAAAATTTATAGTCGTACAAATTTAAAATGTTTGAAACAAAGAAGGCTCCAAATCATATTCAAGGTTTTAAAACCAACGGGCGCAGTAAAGCGTGAGCACGTGTAAATGTTAAATTTATGGGAAAATGATGAAAATTACAAGGGAAAAAGTTACTAAAACATTTTTTTTTGCATTTCCTTTAAATTCCTTTCACAAGTCCTTCTTTTCAAGTACAACGCTGGAAAATTATAGTTCCTTTTACAAGTTGTTTGCTTCAGTCATCTTTCTTTTGTGAGCAAAAAAAATATGTATAAATATTTTCTATTTGCACGATTTGGTTTTTTCTTGAAAATTTATTTGCAAAAACACTTATTTTCCTTTAATATTTTTCCTTGAACTTAACTGTTAAATATATTACTTTGGCACTTAATCAAACAGTGATGCCAATAATAGTAGCAAACTATAGAATTTATTTGCTATAAAAATATCGCCACTTGATCTTAATAAGTTTTTATTTTAATGAGACACATGTTTTGCTTCTTTGCACACACATTAAGGGTCAGTTTTTAAGATGATGTTTAGGCTTAGTATTGAACTAAGATTAACTAACTTTATAAAATTTAGTAAACCTTTTGCTGTTTTTAAGTTGAAGTTTAAACCTCTCAGTATTGCCATATTAAACAACACAATAAGGCAATAATTTTGGTAAATGTCCAAGGTTGTTATCACTTAAACATGCAGAAGGTGTGCGAATTTAGTGCTATTTGTAAGAAGGGTTGTGAAATAGACTTGTGTCCAACTAGCTCATTCGCTCAGTTTTGACAAGAACCGCTGGTCAAACCCATTTAAATTACATAGGTTTGATTAAAGGTTGTTGTCAAAACTGAGCGAACGAGCTAGTTGGACACAACTCTATTGTGAAATTGTATTTTGTTTATTTGGTTAATTTTATACATGCATATTAGGGGTACAACCAAAATAAGGCCCTATCACCACGCTGTAGCCGATGTTGTGCTGAAACCGGAAAATGTTGAATCAGGTCATTTCGGAACAAAAACGTTCCGCGTCGAAGCCAATTTGTGAAAGCCCTTCAAGATTTTTTTTTTTCAATTTTTTTTTTCAAATTTTTTTTTCAAAATTTTTTATTTTACAATTATTTAACTATTTACATTTCTTAATGTAATTATATGATTATAATCAAAATCACAATCTAAAAACTATCTTTGTTAAGTGAAATTAACTTAAGATTAAGAGTTCGTGTTGATTTGCATTGGGGGAAAATATCTTGTACGACTTTGATGGCGCGTTCCGCACAAATGTTGCTGCGTTGTGTTTTTGGAATTCTTGATTCATCTTTCACCCAATGTCTTAGAAAGCATTTCTGAGCATTATTAAAGCCCGATAATGATTTGTTTAAGGCTTCGAAGTAATTTTTATTGTAACAATGGTCTGAAAACCAAATGTTGTACCTAGGGCCACGTATAAATTCGCATATTGCACATAATTTGTTACAGTGTTGGCAAGTCGCAATATTTTATCACGATTAATTGAATTTATACAGAATATTATTCAATATTTAATGGAAAAATTTATAATTTATTTATCATTTAATGAATTTATAAAGAAAATATTTTTACATTTTTAGAACTTACTGATCCCAAACTTAATTTCATTTGACGCGGAACCTTTTTTAACGATATGGAAAATCTAAAGATGCAGTCCTTATTGTTTTTGTATGCACTACATGGTATGGATAGGGCCATTTTGATATTTTCAAAAATTTTAAAAAAGTTGTACCCCTAATGCATATGCTGACAGGTAATAAAAGTAGTTAAAAACTAAAAACAGAGATTAAGGATGACTAAAACTCTAATCTCAGTGTTAAAAATCCGCTCTAAAATACTTCGAAAGGAACTGACAGAATTTGGTTTTACACACGCACACTCACGAAAAATTCAAGGCTTGCTTTGTTTAAATTTGTATAAAAAAATTAAATTAAATTGAGTAAAATACAGCAAAAATATTTGAAATTTTGTTTTTGTGTACATATAAATTTTATTAAAGCGAACTAATTTTGACAGTTACAGCCTATATTTACATTAGCGAAGACTCAAACCGAAAATTGTATCAAACCTGTTATACAGTTAACATTAGACTTGTATCGAACTAGTTCATTCGCTCGTTTTTGCCGAGAACCTACATATGTAATTTAAATGGGTTTGATTATAGGCTCTTGCCAAAAATGGGCGGTTGAACGAGTTCGACACAACTCTAGTTAACAGAGCTCTCTTAAGTTCTTAAAAGTTCTAGTGAAATTTTATAAAATTCATTTGGAAACCAAAATTTAGGAACTAAAGCCAATTCCACCCAAATTAGTGTATAGAAATTATGACCCAAGGGATACTTAACGAAGATATACTTACGTTATGTACTGAAAATATAATATATTGTACAAAAATCTATATGAAAGAAAATATTTTACTAGAGATATTAGTGGTCCACAAACATGGTCCAGGGAACCCTTTACATAGCAAAAAAATCTGATATAAGACGGTTATGAATTTTACTAGAGGATCTATATCTCAGTCAGGCAAGGATACAGAGGAACGAAAAACAAAAAGAGATTCATGGGGGTAAATTGTGTTCGAGTATTTCGGACTTTCCAAAAGCAACTATTTTGAAACTGATATTATTCAATGGCCGCTAATACACCAATATTTTTTTTTAAATTTTTTACAAATTTTAAGATATTAATTTTATTATTAAGATAAGAATTTTTTATTCAGACTCAAGTTCAAATCTGCAAAGTGGAAAAGTTGAACAGAGGACGCTGATGAAATGGTGATGCGGCCCCGAAGTCAGCACTGATAATTTGAAATTAATAAAAATTGGTAAAAATAACTATTTTCGGATTGCAGATTTGAACTTGAGGCTGAATAAAAAATTCTTATCTTAATAATAAAATTAATAAGTTCGAAAGAAATTAAAATTTGTTAAATATCTCTTAGGTGGATCTGGTTCCAATTAGACTTGGGTCCAACTAGCTCATTCGCTCAGTTTTGACAAGAACCTCTGATCAAACCTATGTAATTTAAATGGGTTTGATCAGAGGTTCTTGTCAAAAATGAGCGAATGAGCTAGTTGGACCCAAGTCTAGTTCCAATGCCTGGATTTCGATTCCTAAATGAATGTAATAAAATTTGACTACGACTGTTAAGTGGTTAACAGTGTTCTGTTAACTACAGTAAAGATATGTTATGGTTTATGACTTTGCTACTTAAATACATCTTCACACACATGCAAATGCAAAAGTTTTCACCACATTTTTAGGCAGAATTGAAATCGTGACGCACGCTACAGATATTAATATGCACATACATACATCAGTTAAAATTATAAATCACTTAAAAAAAAATCATTTACTCACAATTTAACAAATAACCTTATCCGCCATGACTCATTCTGCAACGCCCGGACCTGCCATTTCATAACTATGTGATTATTTTATATTGAACTTTTTGAAAATTTGTTTTTAAATTCAAAAAGATTTCAACCCAAAAAAGTTTGTTTGGAGTATAATAGAATTAAAAAAATTACAAAATGGAACATGAAGAAAATAATGAAACGGCAACACGGGGATTAAAAGTGTGTTAACATCGGTTTGATATAGTTCTCGTATGCTGTTTCCTAATAAAATTTTTATACATAAAAAGTGTTGTCATATTCAACTAAGCCATCTAATAAGTGGTGCCAAACAAAAAAAAAACACATGAGCACTGATGGTGAGAGTGTAGCGGCTTTCGAAAACATATGTTCTGCTCTGCTGTGTAATGTAACCGTAATTGAATTTTATAACTATCAAAACTGAATAATAAAATGGAATAAATCTGATTAATAGCAATTTTAAATAATAGTAACTTTTGCGGCTATTTTGTAAAATAATTTCATATTTGTCAATTTTGCCAACGATTTAAAACGTATATCAATTTTATATATTAATAATATCTTACTCTCTTTGAATAATAAAATATTATCGGTATCGCCGATATTTCTTTTTGAGTGTCGATATCAAAAATCGCGTATCGCTACATGCCTAGTTAATACATATTTCTATATAAGGAATATTATTAGATAAAATATTATCTAAGCATTTGTTATTATTTAATTATTTGCATAATATTTTGCTGCCAATAGACAGACAGTATTTGTGGCAGCAATTTCTATATGTACCAGAATGTTCCAACATCCTTTTAGCAAAATGCCAAGACACAAAAACAATCTTGTCATAAAATAACATACAAAGAATCGCATAGAAAGCCAAAGTAATTCATTGTTGTGCAAATAACAGGAATTAACAATGTTTCTTAGCCCCAAAGGCATACGGTGTGGCCTCGTACTCCAATGAATAACAAAAAAATTAACAACTAAACAACAACAATAGTAATAGATAGCCGTACTGGCTACACGCTTCTTTATCGTATGACTTAGAAAGCGGAAAGGGAAACTCCTTAACCAACTGTAAGCGCAAAGCTCCCACGCAATTTTCCCATAAATACGAATTGGCGTTTGGGACGACGACATATTCACATATATACTCAGATGACAACAAATAGAACTTGATAAGAAAAAACAATTCGTGGTGTGTGTATGTGAAAAGGTTGTAAACTAGAATATAAAAAGTAACTCATATGAATAAATATATGCCACCCACTTAAAATGTGTTATTTACATATAAATTAATGGTGCAGAATTGCAGTAATTGGATTTAATTTAAGCCAGTCGCTCATATACAAAGAGATATACATACATATACATACAAATAGACACATGTATGTGTGTATAATCAACTGCAACCGCGAATATCTAGTGTGCAAATTCTTTTTTCCTTAAATACCTATTCATGCGGATTGAATTCGTTTATGTCAGTTATATTTTGTTTAACTGCACTTAAAGTATGCAGTACTACAGAGTTATTTACTACTACATATATATTTTAAAAATGCTATAATATTGCGATTAGAAAAGTGGCCAGTGCCACGCCCATGCAAATAACCTATGCTCTCATTTCTATTTGAAATATTTATACTCTTCAAAAAAAAAATTGGAGGATATATTCACTTTGACATTCCGTTTGTAATGCAGCGAAATATTCCTCTAAAGGTGGGCACACACTTCGTTTTAACCGAACAAGTAAAACTGTATGGCTTAACACGTACAACGACCATGCACACACACTATACATACGTTCTTTTCTTCTTCGCAATAATCTAAACAAAACAAAAAATTTATGTAAACACGCAAATCAGCAATTTTTACTTTTTCAGAATTTTACACTGGCAATAGCTGTCCTTCTTTACTGTTTGGTCCACACGCAAGCAGTTTTGAACGAACACGTTTGAAAACCGACGGTTAAAATCAAGACGCTACACAGTTTTTGCACGTTCCAAAAGAACGTCGGTTTTTGCCCACATACTAGCAGTTTTAACCGTACGGTTCAAGGTGCAACAAGAACGATGTCTGTGGGGCCCTTAAGACTCCATAAAGTATATATATTCTTGATCAGTGATGATATCTAAGACATCACGATACAGTCCAAACGAAAAGAGACAAATTTGGTATAGACAAATTTTAAAGCATAAAACAAGTCACGTTCGTAAATGGGCTGAATCGGACCATAGGGGAAAAAATTCTCCTAAGAAGAACTAAACAAAACAACATAATTTTTAAAGTTTTTTATTGTGATTTTCGGGTATGTTCTGACACTCGCATCTCGCATAACATTTGCGATTGTGACTTGAACTCGCAAGAGAGGTGTTCTGCAAATCACAATCGCCAGATTTTTGGCGAGTTCACATCGCAAGAGTATACTGAAGTGAACTGATGAAGTTAGACTAAACTCAACTTTAAATAAACAATAAAATTATGAATAAATTAAATTAAATATGTTTTCTTTTTATTTGCATCAAAACTAGTCCTTTTTCTTACAATTTTAATTAAATATATGCAATTTAAAAAATGTTGTTTGGTTTTGTTAATTTTGTCTCTCCATTGTTTTGTTATGCGCTAGCGATTTCAACAAACAGCTGATCTAAATTATCTTCGCAAATCGCAAGTAAAACGCATGAGTTGCAGAACATGCAAAAACAAATTTGGCGATTTCCAACTCACATGCGATTTGACAATCTTGCGAGTGTCAGAACATACCCGTTTGTTAAGAAAATGATATACAGGGTGTTTTTTATAGAGTGATAAAACTTTGAGTTGGCATCACTACTTTATTTGACCACCCATTTAACAGCTGATAGTTGCTTTAGTTTGCTTTGACATTTCATTACGGATCGACTTACACCAGAGCAACGCGTGCAAATTGTGGAAATTTTTATCAAACTAATGGTTCTATTCGTCGAACTCATCGTGCACTTCTTCCATTTTATGGCGTACATAATCGTCTTTCGAAGAACAATAGAGCGTTTTCGGACCATATTTACTGTTACTGAAAGTCCCGTGAGACGCCAAACAGTGCTCACTGAAGAAGCTGTAGCCTCTGTACAGGAAAGCATTAAAGATAATCCTCATCAATCAATTCGTCGCCGTCGTCAGCAACTGGGATTGTGTCCTTCCACTTTATGGACGATTTTTTTAGTTGTTGAAAATTGGTGTTCCAGATTGCGCCTTGTACGCGTTAGGCGTGGAGGCCACATGGCCGAAATCATATTTAAACATTATAAATTTTCTATCCAATAAAGACCGTTTCATTGATATCAAAAATATATTTCTTTGTTTTATTATGATTTAAACTTGTATCACTCTATAAAAAACACCCGATATTTGTATGTCAAAGTAAATCCAAAGCATTAAACATGGAGCCAGAAAATCAGAAAAATCCATTTTGGGCCCCGCCTCCTTTGGTGGGCGTTGACGTAAAATATTATAGCAAAAATAGTGTAAATATTTAACAAATTGTATTAGTGAATCCTAAATTCCTTAAAAATTAAATTTTTACCCCCATATTCATAAAAAAATAAAACGTATTTGAAATCTGTTTTAAGAAAATTTTGTATGGAAAAATTCGATGAAAATACATTTCAAACTCATTTTTAATTTTATGAATACCCGGGTTACTGTTTTTTTCTTTTTTGAAGAAGGTGAAATGTTTTCTGACATTCCTCTGCCCCACCCCGTACATACTTGTTTTAATTTATTTCATTGTGCTTTAATAAATGAAGCACAAACGTGTGGTGTACTTAGACACGTTTTATGTTGTTTATATACACACACATTTGGGGTAATCAAACTTTGTGCTATCATGCCATATTATTACAACTTTATGAAATTTTAAACTAGTTTAAAAATAGTTTATTTTTTTAATAAAAAGTGTACTAAATTAAAAAAAAATTTTGTTATTCCCCATGCGATATCAATCGATATTTCAATACAGTTTAAATACAAATTTCAATTGATATCGAATGGCGTCATTTACCCCTGGGTGTTTTTTTAATTGCATGAGAACTGTCGATATCAATAACAACTGAGAATTTCAAGCTGTATTGAAATTTTTCTTTACTAAATTTTGGCAACGCAACGATTAACGACAGAGCAACACTTCCAAATTGGGAAAATATATATGAAATAACTGCCAGTCCGACGATATCACTAGATATCGTTCTGTCACACAAGTATGGTCTATATGCATGCATTTTTAATTGAGTTAATATTCATTTTATTGACATAATTATCTTCCTTATCTTGGAAAATTCAATTAAACTAAGACAACGAAAAGTAAAAAATGTTTCATATCCATGAGAACATCAAGTTCAAATCTGGGATCTTTGTTTGTTTTTTCATTTTCTAATTAATAATAAACTTAATGTCAATAATTTAACTTCAATATGGCTCCACATATATATTTTGTTTATGTTTTTTTTTTAATTGTTACACATTTTAGGTGCTAAGTCTCGACTAAGTTTGTCCAGTGAGTTGAATGTTGCGCACTGAACACAGTTTTTAGCAGTGCTGCACTTGTAATTTTACTCCATTTTATAGCAATAAAGAGTTAATTGAGCAATCACTTAATTAAAATTTTAATTGAGCTCAATGATGGTATTAACTCCATTAAGGTGTATGTCTGAACACCGTATTACATGCAATGCAAAAATTTTCGTTGTAAATGTACCATATCGTGCGATAGGCAGTAAATCTGCTTAAAAAGTTCAAAGGGTACTTCGTTCATTTTACGGTGAACATAATTCGCCTAGTGAGCGAGCAATTTTATTTAGCAATACAAAATCTTCGAAAAGAGATTTCTGTCTACAGAAGAGAATGTTGATAATGTCCTTATTCCTTATTCAGCGAAACGTGAACGATATTTGGTACCAACTTCGATTTATTGTAAAATTAATTTGGTGAGAATTTTGTTTTCGTCTTGGGATTACTTTTTATGGGACTATGGTCTTTGGTTTATGCAGACATACCGGCAACTCTGGAAACTTTGGAAGCCATGATTGAAAAAATTTAACTGAACAAATGGATCAGGTAAATAAAATTCTTTTGCTATTTTATTTACAATAAAATTTTTTTGATTCTACAGAAAAATAATTACATTAAACCATTTTTTTAAGAATTGGCAATCAGGGAATGGCTCCTATTTAGTCATGCAATGCACTGTGCCGCAGGTACGCAAAGGAGAAGATAGCGTTGAAGAAAGACTTTGCAGTAGTTATTTTATATTTTAATTCGCCGCAATTTATTTTCGCTTTAATATTATTTTATTTAAACGTTTAAATTTAGATCAAACGATTGCATTTTTTTTTAATCGACTAAATATTTTGAATCGATTAAATTTTTTTAACCGATTAAATTTTTTTAATCGATTAATATTTTTATTAATTAAAACACCGCTATCATCGTGCAATTGCCAGATACTCTATATTAAAATATGAATTTTTTGCCATCTTATAGATTAGCCATAGTTTCACTTTTTAACGTCACTGTAAACATTTAACATTTTGTTGTTTGCTTTTAATATTATGCCAACAAGAAAAAACATATGTATGTACATTATTTATAGAATTATAAAAAGTTCAAGGTTTAAAAAAATTTTCTAAATTTATGTTTGTTTTTGTTTTGCCAAAAAAATTCGAAAGACAACATTAAATATATGTATGTGCGTACATTCAACAGTTTTTTTGCTTAGTCATTTATTATTGAATAAATTTTCTTTTTGCGAAACCGGTGGGTTGATGCAGTTGAAAGCATAATAATTGTAACCAAAAATAGCAATAGATTTTCAAATGAGTAAGTAAAAATAGTTGTCAATTAATCAACAATTTTATAAAACACACGATTGTTATTATTACAAAAAGAATAGATGCATGTACATATGTATGTACATGAGAGAGTGTTCATATGTATCTATTTTTGTAGAGTAAAACAAATAAGTCTTTAAAGTTTGTTTTTAGTTAACAATGACAGTACATATTTACTTATTAAGTTCACAGCTTAAACATGCAAACTTAGCATTAACTAGAACCCAGTTGGGAAAGTGAAGAAAATTGTTGTGAAGGATCTTCGAATAGCTATTAGAGAAGTTGGTGAGGATACGGCATTTTGTTTGGCAGTTTCGAAAACTTTGGGCATAATCATGCATCAGCCACCGTATTCACTAGATTTGGCAACTCGAGACTTTTTCCTGCCCCACAGATTGAAGAGAACATGAAAGGACAGCGTTTTTAAAACGATTGAAGAGATGTAATCGCTAAGAGACCTCAATTACATAATAAAAAAATTATGATACCTCATAATTCAGCAATTCAGCACTTTAAGTCTTAATCGGCAAATATTATTAGTCCACTGTACTTTAGAAGTTCGTTTAAAAAGTTCAATTGCAACAATTTTATCATACCTACAAATCTACATAAGCTAGATTTCTACAAATAAAATATCCACAAAAAAAATTAATTTTGTAAAAGTGATTTTTTCTTTTTACTAAATTCAGGTTTTTGTGTTTTATATTTTTTTTTACAAAATTTAAATAATATTTTCTGTTTCGTTATGCAGCAAATTACAAATAGAATAGAACTTGGCTTAATTAATCGATTATTTATTAATCATAAAATATTTTTTTATACGTAAAATTAACAGTAATTGTACTAACCGCATAAAACAGTTAATTTTATTTTTTTCTTTTAATTAATCGATTACTTATTATTCTATGAAGCATGGAATATTTTTTTTTTTTTTGTAATGAGACAAATTTAAATTTAAAGCATTAATGTTAACTATATTAATCGATTTATACAGTTAATGTTAATTTTTCAAAATTAATCGATTAGTTATTATTCGGTTAATTATGCAATATTTTTTCAATAACAACAAATGTTATTAAAAAACTAACATTTACCTTAGTATTGCATCAGTAAATTACTGCAGTCAATGTTATTTTTTTAATTAATCGATTACTTATTATTCAATTAATCATGGAATATATTTTTCTCTTTTGTAATGAAAATGAAATTTAAATTTAAAGCATTAATGTTAACTATACATATTAACCGATTTATACAGTTAATGTTAATTTTTCAAAATTAATCGATTAGTTATTATTCGGTTAATTATGCAATATTTTTTCAATAACAACAAATGTTATTAGAAAACTAACATTTACCTTAGTATTGCATCAGTAAATTACTGCAGTCAATGTTATTTTTTTAATTAATCGATTACTTATTATTCAATTAATCATGGAATATATTTTTCTCTTTTGTAATCAGACAAATTTAAATTTAAAGCATTAATGTTGCCTTTATTAATCGATTTATACAGTTAATTTTATTTTTCAAAATTAGTCGATTAGTTATTCGGTTAATTATGAAAACAATTTTCCATTACAAGAAATTTTATTAAAAACTAACATTTATCATAGTAATGCATCAGTAAATTACTGCAGTTAATGTTATTTTGTTTAAATTAATCGATTAATTATTCGATTAATAATCGAATATTTTTTCTATACCAACAAATTTTATGAAAAAAATTTATATTATCTCTATCAAGCTGTTAATATATTTATCCGGCTATTTTTAATGTTTTAATTATTTATTATTCGATTAATCATCGTATATTTTTTTGCATAACACAAATTTTATTTTAAAGATTAACACTAACTGCATTAATCCATTAATAGATTATTACAAATTTTTCTACAAATATTTCTTTCGTAATATAAAAACTTAAAAAAATTAAAAAAATAATATCAAGTGTACCAATCGATTAGTCATAGAATGAAAACTAGAGATTTTGTGTTGCTTTAATGTAGTACAAGAAACTATTTAGTTTCTTGGTTTATTTATATTTATCCGATTTTTTTTTTAGTTTTATATGAAATGTTTTTGACACATTTTTTGCTTACAATAGCAGTAAACAAGTAATTAAGGGTTATTATACTTCTGTTTCGTATTACAATAGCTGTTTATTATTTGATTTAATTGCAAACAATTTCAACTTAAAGCATTTAATTTGTAATAAATGCCAACCTACACACAACAATTATTTCATGGTTTGTTGGAGAGAAGGAGAGAGAGGTGGAGGAAACTCAATCAAACAAAATATACGTTTGCTGAAAATAATTTTCATGTGCGGAAGTGCAAAATCTTTCTCTAAAAAGAACTTAAGAAAAGTGCGTGTGAACTAAGAATAACAGCCATACAAACATGAACAAACTTTGATATTTATAGTGAACATTTTATAACTGACAGGTTTTCCCAATTCCGATTTCTGAAAATATTCGAGTAATCGTTATATACTACTCAAATAAAATTTCTCATTTTTGCCATAAAACAGTCAAAAGTCAATTTTTGGTGTTATTAAGTGAACAAAAATTTTTTTTCTTTGATAGGGTAATTTCAGGGACAAAGCTGAGGGAAGGGCAGGGCAGAGGAAGATCAGAGCACATCTCAGCTTCGTCATAAAAGCCTCAAAATTAAGGAATGTATTTAAGAATTTGTCATATATTTACACTATTTTTCCATGTTACTTCCGCGCCCACGAAAGACGGCGGGATCCAAAAATGGATTTTTTGATTTTCTGGCTGCAACTTCAACGCTTTGGCTCTTCTTTGACATAAAAATATAGCATTTGCTTAACAAAATTATAAAAAAAAACTTTCAAAATTATGTTGTTTTTAGAGGTTGGTTTAGTTCTTCTTAGGGGAACTTTTTCCCTCTGGTCCTATTCAGCCTATTCGCGAACTTGGCCTGTGCTATCCTTCAAAATATATTTATATCAAATTTCAAGGGTCTGACTCTTTTTTGGACTGAATCGTGATTTCCACAGACGGACGCGCGGCCATGGCTAGATTATCTTAGATTTCATCACGGATCAAGAATATGTATACTTTATGGGGTCTTAGAGGGAAATTTCACTGCGTTACACGCGGAATGACAGTTCTTCTTTGGAGGGTATAAAAATATAATTTTCTTAACAACAATATTTTAAATTAAAATCCGTCATATTCTGTAACTATTTTTCAACATAAAATTTCTAACATTTTATTGGCTTCAAAAGGGTTAAATATTTTGGTACCGTTAAACTATTAAAATAACTGAACATATTTTTGTTGTTGCACTACTTCTTCGCGGTTCTAAAACACTAACAAATCTAGTTTCTCTCTTTTGTAACGTTTTTTTATATTTTTTACCAACATCACGGTTTCTTTGAATTTATTTTAAGCTCAACTAAAGGTTATTTTTGTAAAGGTTAAACTTGTACCTACTGTGTTTCGTTATTCACTCAAACACATACAATTCAAATGCCAGCCGAGCCATGACGTTTTCCTTTTTGTATGAGATTGTGAGTTTTTGTTATTTTCTTTATTAACTGTAAATCTAAATAAATATATTTAGCCAATAATGTTCACCTACACATGAGCAACTTCAAAGAAACTGGTTTAAACTTTAGTTACCTCGAAATCAAAGCCGCCATAAAAACATTCTAAATTGTTATTTCAATATACTATATAGAGACGGTTGCAGATCACGCGATAGGAGTGAGTCGCTAGTGATTATGCATGATGACATTTAAGAATTTTTATAAAAAAAATTATAACTTAAAGACTGTTTGGTATGTAATTAAAAAATTCTGAAATCAATTAGAATATGTCACAAATAATTTCATAGTTCTAAAGGCTATTAGAAAGTTTCAATTTTTTTTTTAGTAGGACCAGCACTCAGGGAATGACCCCTCCATATGCAGTGCCTTGCGCCGAAAACAAGTACATTTGCTGACGTAAAAAGATTTTTTAATTTTATTGTTTATTTATTAAGTTTGTCTAAAATAAAAAACTGATTTTTAGATGTTTAATTCGCCAAAAACATCTTCAACTGGTTTTTAAATTAAAACATGACTTTAGACATAAAGTATGCTTTTAGTTGTCTATAGCAGAAGAGTTTAAGAACTAATTGTCATAACCTGTTATAATAATTTAGCATATAATTTGTAATAATTCTCTTATTACTTTAGGCAGTGTAAAGATCACTTTTGTTGTGGCAATTTTTAATAAACAAAATGCTAATTAATTTCTACTAATTAAAACAAAATAAATATATTATAAGATGTTATTTTTCAGTCGCAATTAGAGTTTTTATTCCGGCAAATCCTGCTACAATTTTTCCAAGAACTCTGCTAATACATATTTGAAAAAATAGGAACATTTCCTGACTTAAAAAAATTTTTTAATTTTATTACTTATTAAGTTTGTGCAAAATAAGAATTACTATGACACTATTTCGTTACACAAACAACTGATTTTTAGATGTCCAATTCGCTAAAAACAACCTCAGGTGGTTTTAAAATTAAAACATGATTTTAAGCATAAAGTATACTTTTAGTTGTCTGTAGTAGAAGAGTTTAAGACCTAGTTGTCATGGCCTATTATAATTTAGCATATAATTTGTAATTATTGTCTAATATTTACAAATAAAAAAATTAGTCAGTTGAAAAGCACTTTAGGCAGTTTGAAAACCACTTTAGGCAGTTTAAAAAGCACCTTAGGTAGTTTGAAAAGTACTTATGCAGTTTGAAAAGCACCTTTGATGTGGCAACATATTTGCATATATTTTTATACCCTTCACAAAAAAGTGAAAGGGTATATATAGGTTTGTCATTCCGTGTGTAATTTCTTCGATATGCACATGGGACCCCATAAAGTATATATATTCTGGATCCTTATGAATAGCGATGACGATTGAGCGATGTCCGTCTGTCCGTCTGTCCGTCCGTCTGTACGTGAAATCGGTTTTCCCAAGCTCCCAGAAGAGCTAGAGACTTCGTTCTTGGACCGTTGGATTGGAAATGAACTTAAACAGGCTGCTATTGAAATTCAGAAAGATCCGAAGTATGGTTCCAGAGCTGGGAAGCTTACACCTATTTCTCGACGCAAAATTTTTACCAAAAATCAATTATTTTTTTTAATGTTTGTAAATTAAACCTATTTCGTGCTTTAGGGAGCCTCAATGGTCTATTAAAAACTAAAAAAATAAAAAATTTTTTCCAGGGATGGGAAATAAAAAAATTTTTTTTCGGCTTATTCCGTATTTTGTAGTACATGTAGTATCTAAAATTGTTAAAAATTTTAAGTTTTTCTTTAACAAAACCACTTTATACGTCATGAAGATTTGCATTGGCAAAAAAAAATTTTTGTTTTTAAATTCAAATTTTACTTCCAGGGTTGGGAAATTGCATTGTTTGTATAAGTGAAAGTAATGAAACAGGTCTAGCCAAGCCCCCAGAAGAGATAGAGACTTCATTCTTGGACCGTTGGATTGGAAATGAACTTAAATAGAGTGGTGTTAAAATTCAGATAGATCCGAACTATGGTTCCAGAGCTGGGAAGCTTGCACCTATTTCTCGACGCTAAATTTATACCAAAAATAATTTATTTTTTTTAATGTTTGCAAACTAAACCTATTTCGTGCTTTGGGAATTCTCAATGGTGTATTAAAAACTAAAAATATAAAAAAAAAATGTTCAGGGATGGGAAATAAAAAATTTTTTTTCGGCCCATTCCGTATTTTGTAGTACATGTAGTAACTAAAATTGTTAAAAATGTTAAGTTTTTCTTTAACAAAACCTCTTTATACGTCATGAAGATTTGCATTGGCAAAAAGAAAAGAAAATTTTAGATTCAAATTTTGCTTCCAGGGGTGGGAAATTGAATTTTTTTTATACATGCAAGTAATCAAACAGGCAATCGATGTTGTTGTTTTTTGCCAACTAAAACAGTCGTATAATTTAGGAAGAACAAAATTGGTATCAAAAATTCAAAAATAAAAAATAAAATTTCGAATCCAGGGATGGACAAGTGCAATATTTTATGGTACATGAAAGTTACCAAAATGGTAAAAAATTTGCAATTTTTTGTAAATAAAACTACTTTATACTTCAAGAAGCATTGCACTGATAAAAAAAACAAACAAAAAAAATTTAAATTTCGTTTCCAGGGTTAGAAAAATTAAATTTTTTTTGGTACATGCAATATTTTGTAGTACATGTAATAACCAAAATGGTTGCAAAATTCGACTTTTTCTTAAACAAAACTACTTTATACCTCATGAAGATTTGCATTGATAAAGAAAATTTTAAAAAATTTAAATTTCGCTTCCAGGGTTAGGAAATTGAAATTTTTTAAACATAAATGTAACCAAAAAGGCAATTGACGTTGTTTTTTTGCTAATTAGAGCTGTTTTATAATTCAGGAAGAACAAATTTGGTATTAAAATCTTAAAAATCAAAATTTCGACTCCAGGTTTGGACATATGATATATTTTATGGTACGTGAAAGTGACCAAAAAGTTTAAAAATAGTATTTTTTTGTCAACTAAAGCTATGTTACGCCTCACTAAGAATTGCATTGGTAAAAAAATAAAAATTCGCTTCCAGAGTTGGAAAATCGAAATACTTTTCGTACATAATAGTACATACATAAATTAAAAATTTTGTGTTTTTAGTGAATTAAAGCTATTTTATATATCAGAAAAAATTAGATTAGTATTAAAAAATTAAGAATTCGGTTCCAGGGTTAGGAAGTTGACATTTTCTGATTCATAAAATCAGCCATTTTATTTGTTATTTTTGATTTTTATGATGAATTATACATACTTTATTTATCAGAAAGAAGTAATCTGGTATTAAAAACCAACAACATTAAAAACCAAAGACGATTCTACGGTTGGACAATTAGAACTTTTTGGGGTACATGAAACGGATTTTTTGTTTTGTTTGTAAATTAAATATATATAATATTTTCGAAAGACGTTCATAGGTATTAGATATAAGAGAAGTCAAAAATTTAGCTTCCTAGCCGAAAAATTTAAACGTTTTCTTAAATATAAAAGTAACCGATAACATTATTTTGATATTTTAATTAAACCTACTTTCTGTTTTGGCAAGAAAGAAAGAAAGAAGAATTACATCTGTGAAGGGTATATAAGATTCGGCACAGCCGAATATAGCGCTTTTACTTGTTAATAAACAATATGCTAATTAATTGCTGCTAATTAAAACAAAATAAATATATTATAAATTAGTGCGTTTTGTTATTTAATAAATTAAGTGAGACTTTATGTCGAATAAGGCATTAATGAATATATTATAAATTGTTATTTTTCAGTTACACTTAGTTTTTATAGCGGTAATTCTGCTTTTTGTCAGGAATCTCGGAAATTAAAAACGATCAGAGATTAAAACCGTGTATTTTAAAAATGCACAACTAAGAGAATACGATGAATTGAAAAAACGGCTAAATAAAAATATTGTAGAGAAAAAGGGGTCAAATAAAAGGCAAAAATCTTAATATCGTTGGATATTTGAATGTTTGAATATAAGTGAATACACAATTATTGTTTTAAAGCATTTAATGGAAGAAAATCAATTTTTCGCTTTTTTTCTAGTTTTTTATTTATTCAGGTTTTATACAAAACATTTTTGAAAATATATTTTTTTCTGTTAAAATCTTTAAAAATATTGTTTTAAAACATTTAAAGGAAGAAAATTATGTTTTCCCTTTTTTTTTGTTTTTTATTTTTTAAATTTTTATATAAAAAATATTAGGAAAACTTATTTTTTCTGTTAAAAATTTTAAAAATATTGTTGAATTAATTTTAATAATAATTCTTGCCCTGAAGAAGATATCCAGAGTACACCGAAATATTGGATTTTTTTTTATAAAAAAGACATAAAACTTGTCAATAAAATAGAAAATTATACATTATCAATATATTGAAGAAAAATAAATATTTTATTTCTATTTTATTTAAATATGTTTCTTAAAATTGAAAAAGATCAATAAAATAATTTTCAAATATTATTATAATACAAATAAAATGAAATTATTTAAATATCATTCAATATTTTTTTATATTCCTGATTTCAAATATTCCTCAGTTATAAGATCTCTTAACATTTTAATTTATTTCTATTAATTCATTTTTATATAGAATAACTTCTAATTAGAAATTTAGATATACATATATTTTAAGAAACTTTTGTATGCTAAAAAATTTAACAATGAAAAACGTTTATTTAAATATAAAAATAGCATAAAATTTTATTTGAAAATAATACCCATTCACATACAATATAAATGTCGAAAAAAATTTTTGATTTTGTTTGTATTTAATATTTTCCCGATTATGTGGGATTAAAAAAATCTCGATTATAAAAATTCGGGACATTAAAAACCCCATTTTCAATGATAATCATCAGTCGAAAAACTCCACATATTTTAAGTACAAGCTAAAACGACAACTAACAATTGCAGTTGATATTTATCTTAATAACTGTGAAATTTTTTATTTTTATATAAATTTGTTACGTATTTTAATAACAAATTATCCCTTAAAAAGTTTGATTGTTTATCAACGTTTCTAATATAATATTCATATTATTTTTACACGATTTGTTAATATAAATCAACAAAACTAATTGGCTTTTCCATTTCTTTTTAACACTGCAAGCATTTGATTCTAGATATAATTATAATAAAACATTTAAATAAACACGAGTATCATTTCTTTATTTCCGTTCATTGTTGAAATTAAATGTTCATATAGATAAATACGTAAGTACATACATATGTGCATCTATTAGGGTGACTTGTTTGGAGGAACTTTTGAAAAAAATATTAGAAAATAATTACCATTTATATTAAAAGTACTTAATCATGAAATAAAATTTTTATTTTTCGAACTTATTAAATTTTTTCTTAAGATAATGATTTTTTATTCAGACTTAAGTTCAAATCCGCCATCTGCAAACTATTTTTTAAGAATTTTTAGTAAATTCAAGTTATTTTATTAAGAATGGAATATGTATTCAAGATATGATGATTATACAATATCAAATATTCACCCATAATAAAATAACTTGCATTTAATAAAAATTCCTCAAAAATAATTTGCAGATTTGAACTTGAGTATGAATACAAAATTCTTATCTTAATAAAGAAAATTATTTAATTTTATTTGAACAGCCGAAAAAAACGGCTATATTTTTAAAATTATATTATGTAAGTAAATAAATAAATAATAATATATCTAGTCTAATACTGGTCCATATATTTTATAATATTTACACTTTTCTAATAAGTTATCAACAAAGAAAATCATATAATTTTAAAAATTGTATTTCAAATTTCATTTTTGTGCTCTAGGTGCTTTTTACACTTTTCTTCTTAATTTGTTTACACTTCCTATCCGTTTTTACTATAGATTAGACGCTTTCCTTCGTTTCTAAAATGGCAACAGTGTACCATATAATTTCTTAACATAAAAATCTTTAGCAACTTTCTTTTTGGGAACACTGTTTTTAGCAGCTCAACTGTTTTCGTGTAACATGCTGCTGTTAAACATGTTCAGTTTGGTCCACAATTTAATTATTAATCGACTTAGAAACGATCAACGGATTATTGAATTTTATTAACATTTTTATAATTTTAAAAATGTTATTTCTTTTCGCTGGGTGCGTTTTATAATCTTTTTCTTAATTAGTTTACAGTTCTTATCCGTTTTTACTATAGACTTGACGCTTTCCTTTGTTTCTAAAATGGCAACGCTGAACCATACAATATAATTTTTTAACACTAAAAGAGCTGGCTTTCTTTTTATCAACACTGTTTTTGGCAGCACAGCTGTTTTCGTGTAACATGTTGCTGTTAAACATGTTCAGTTTGGTCTATAATTATAAAGCAACGTAATTTTAGCATATGTGTACGCAAAAGTGAATTCTCGCAATAAATTAAAAAATTATTAATTAAAGTGAAGACTAAAAAGTGTTTTAAATTAAAAAAACTTGTTTATTACAATGTTATTAATTTGATAAGTTCAATTTCTTCTTAGTTTTTAGTTTTATTTGTCGGGTTTTTTATAAAACTTCTTTTGTTATTGTTAAATTTCAATTTTTATTTTCATTTCACAAAAATTATTTCATTCAAACAGTAAATAAAAACAGCTGTTCAATCTAGTTGCAAAATCTTGCAAGCAGAAATTTCTCCAGCAACATTTTGCGAGTTCTCTAACTTCCAACTGTCAAAAAATTCTCTTTTTGGCTCTCTCGCTGCAAGAGATTTGGAGTACGCAGACATTTTGCAAGATTTTGCACAGAATAATGCAAAATATGTGTACGCAGACAGACCTACTGTTCGATGTGGATTATGGGCGGGTGGCATTATTTTTTAAAGACGAAGAAGGTGGGAGCCGGTCAATTGAACTTTTAGACAATTTTTTTGTGCGGATATGTTAAGGCAACATTGAACACAAACACCGGGAACACTGACAATAAATATCTTAAAAAGAATGTGCACTATTTCTTCACTATTTTTCTGTATGAAAGAAATTTTCTGTATTGAAAAATGTACCCAATAATGAATCATTCTATTTGTATACACCCGGATCATATTCATTTGAAAGTGCGTTTGCCGTTCAAGTTCTTTTTTTATCACTTTAACATGTCTTAATGAAGGCTGATTTATTTGTATAAACTGTAAAAGCCGTACTTATTATCGCAAACTGACCTTTCAAAGCAACGCCATAAGAAACAAACAAAAACAGAGTGTTTTTTTTTAATTATAAAAACATTTGAAATTGCCTTAATGTATTGTAGAAATGCAAAAGCATGACGATTAACAGGGAATTGATGCAAAATTTTTGATTGTTTATTTAAGAAAATGTTGTTGAACTTAATAAAATATACATATGAATGAATGTAGTATTTATATAATGCTAATGCATGTATTGATAATAAAAAAAGTTCAAAAGAATGATGATGAATTAAATATCACTGTCTTGCGATGTTGCATGGACTTGTTTGCCATTTAAATAAGTAAATTTTAACTGAAGATAAGCATTGAAGGAAAGCGGAAATAAAAGTTAGGATGGGATTAAACTTTAGCTGATGTGAGAGTGAACGTTTATCACTATTCCAGCATGCTTTCGCAAACAGGAAAGCATGCTGGAAAAATTTTTGTATGAAAATAATATTGATTTAAAAAATAGAACTTAAAGCAGAATTTTGTTATAATTGTTCGAAAATTTGTTTAAATTCAGAAAAACTTGATGAATATTTCAAGGCATAAAGGAAAGTCAACATCAGGTTTTTAGTTATTAAACTTACACAGCAGAGCAGAACAACTGTTTTCGAAACCCGTTACACTTTCATCATCAGTACTCATGATCTACTTTGTTTGTTACCACTTATTAGGTGGCTTAAGTTGAATATGATAACAGTTTTTATTTATAAAACTTTTTATTAGAAAATTGCATACGAGAACTGTATCAAACCGATGGTAACACAATTTTATTTAATACTCGTAACGCCATTTGATTATTTTCTTCATGTTCCATCGGTGTTTGTTTTTTTTTTCTTTTAATAAGTTATTTTTTATTATAAAATTATTTTTTGTTTGTATGTACAAAAAACCTTGCATTTTCGCTTGTATTTTTGTTAAATGTTGTAGCAATAATTTACATTCTGTTCAGAATTTGATATTTGGACGATCGTACCAGTTGGTTGGTTTTGCGTATGACACAATTAACCCAGTTGAAAAGATTTTAAAGAGTAAAGGCCTAATACATAAAAAAATATTTTATACTCATAACTTTTTTAATTGACAAATTCTGTATAGAAATAGGCCAAAGTATGTTATGCTATTTTTTATGAATTAGGCCTTTACTCTTTAAAATATTTTCAAATTAGTTAATTTCGTTCGCCGATCGTCAAAATATCAAACTTTGAACTGAATGTAAATTATTGACACAACGATGGCTACAATCATACTTAACGCCTATACACGACTAAATCAGACCAGAATGTGTTGAAAAATAAAAATAAATATTTGTAAATACATATGAAATACCAAACACTTTAAGTCTCAGAGGAAACGAATACATGCCTCCATATTCATAGTTAAAACAACAAAATATAGATCGGTAAAATGATGTCAAGAACTGTAATTCATGCTTGTAAACTTATCTATGGTCCTTCGAGCCGATATTGATTAGACATTATTTAGTAGCAGCATTAATAAACAATATTAATTAGACCAAGTTTTAAAAAATTTCCATATAAGCGCCACCCTAATGATCACATGTACATATGTGTATACATACGTAAATGTTTGTATTTAAATATTAATTATTTTTTACAAGTTTGCAGCAGATCACAAATGAGTTCTAAAGAAAAACGTCATAACAATATTGGTTTAATTCTTTATAGTGGGATTTTTTTTATCAAATGATAAAATGCAAATAAAATACATATGTACCTACACACTTATGTATGTATATGTATATGAATACATGTGTGCATATTGGGTATATGAAAATTATATTTAAAGGTACATTTGTAAGTGCAATGAAACAAATTTTATACATAAAAAATTATTTGTAAGAAAAACAAATTACGGTATTTTTCAGTTTTAATTGGGAAAATTATTTTAAATATGTATACGAGGGTTAGTTAGCATTTGGTTCTCACGATCTTTTGCTGGTAAAAAAAAAAACAAAACAAGAAATGAGTGTGCTTTGACGCACACTGTGGTACATATTTTGAAAAAAAAAATCTAAAGTTTCTAAGCGGTTAGTCAGATTGTAATAAAATTTCATAACATTTTTACATTTAAACATAAATGTAAAAAATGAAGGAAATATTAATATATTTAAAAGAAACTGTGTGCATTTTGTAAGAAGTAACTTATATCAGAGCAATTGAAATAATGGACAATTTAATATCATTTAGTTAATAAAAAATTATTGTTAATACTACTAAATAAGTAAATAAAAATAAATAAATAAGAATAAATAAATAAATAAAAATAAATAATTAAAAATAAATAAATAAATAAAAAAAATTTCATAACAAGGCAAACTATTTTTAAAAATATTAAATGAATGTGCTTTTTGTCGAAATAGAAAAACGAAAATTATTCGCAACTTTTTTAAAAACATATTAGTATTTATATTTTCGCTCGCAAGACCAGAAAATAAATAGTGCCCCTCGTATATTTATATGTATGTGTTATTATTGTTGCTATACGTAAATTGTCAGTTATCATTTAGATAAATATTTATCATGTAGATAATTAACAGCACATTGCAATATTGCATGGTTATAAATAACTAGGATTATTTTTAATAAAATATTATTCATTATCAAAGTCAAAGATAAATAAATTCAAGATGTAAATCACATGCTTGCATCGATAGGGCATTAAATACAACAGGCATTCTTCAGTGCCCGATTCAGTCAATCGCCATATGAAATATGAATTGCATATGGAATTAAGCAGCAATTGTGACACGAAAAAATAGAGCGGATTACAAGAAAAAACTTTCAGTAAGCATATATTTCCCAAGAATTTCTCTTCCGAATTATACAAAAACCTCCCAGATTTAGTGTTGACTATCGACTTATAAAATAATCAATAGCTTGCAGCTGTTGCAAAGTTGAGAAGGAGGATTAATACTGCCGAATTTTTATTTACTATTTAACGAATATTCAATCACAATAATTTTAAAATTTTCATTACTTAAATAATGAAATATTCTAGGAAAAAAATTTCCTTTTCACATGAAATCAATTTGAGTATTTGATAAACCAGTTGTATTGAAATTATTCAAATAATTGAATTAAGATTCTATAGGCTAATTGTTCGAAATTTTAATTTAAATCTCAGAAAGACATGATAAATATTCCAAGGCACAAAGGCAAGTCAACATCAGTTTTTGTTATTCAACTTACACAGCAGAGCAGAACAGCTGTTTTCGAAAGACGCAACCCTTTCATCATCACTGCTCATGTGTATTGTGTTTGTCACCACTTATTAGGTGGCTTAGTTGATCAATTTAATATAGCAATATAAAATGTTCGTTAAAATTCTTACTACATATTCAAATAATAATTTTTTCAGTGTAACTTAACTCAATTAGCACACACTGTACAACGATTCAAAGCAGAAACTTTTTAACAGTTTAACCTAAATACTTGCCAGAAAACAGATTTTATCAAAAGACACACTGACTGGCAAACACACATAAATATGTGCTGTGTAATATAAAAGCAACTTCCACCACTCAAATCTCAGTATTTACAAGCGGGAGACAGTAAAAAATAGCTTGGCACATAGTTTTAGAGACAAGCAAACAAATATTAATCACAGGACCTAGTTGGAAAAGAAAACAAATGAATTATAAAATTTCCCATGAGTATGAAGGAAAAGGATATGAGAATGGAAGTATAAAATTCCTGTATACCTGCACGCACAGATCAAACTCTTTTACAGATAATTTAAAACTGCTAAATGCTTGAGTAATAAATTTTTGTAATATAATTCAATACTTTCAGGACTGAGGGAATATATTAAGTTGCAATTGCGTTCTATAAAAATTAATTTCAATAAAAATTTATCTTTAAAGCTTTTAATTTTCGCGTTAATATTTCGAATACCAAAATTTATTCTGATTGTGTTTAATCATTAACTTTATTCAATTTTATTTTGGGAACTAATATTTATATCAATACGGGAACAGAAGTCACTTTATGTTGCATGCCACATCCAATATCAGCAGGAATTGTAACGAAAATAATTACATACATACATATATTATGCTCAGACTTGCATCTTCACTACGCAATAAGGAAATTTAATTGAGCTCAATTTACTATACAGTTAAGATAGGCATCTTAGAAAATTACACAATTACAGCGTTAATTTAGCTTTATTTACCAGGCAGTAAATCAACAACTTAATTGTGCAATTATTCCTTAATTGTTTCGTATATTGAGCTAAATTCAACATGTTCAATGAAAAAATTTTCTGTAAAATATTATAATATTAATCAAGCTTGTGGTCGTTTTTTATAAAATTAAATTTTTCTAGTTTTTAAACGATATTTCGTTAACAGCTTGTTCAGAATTTTAGGAAAAGAGCACAAGCTTGATTAATATTATAATAAACTGATAAGGTCAATAAAAATAAATCAACAATTATAAAGGGCTTCTGTAAAATAATATTACAATAAACTGATAAGGTCAATAAAAACAAATCAAAAAAAAATTATATGTTATGAAAATTAAAAACTAAAAATTAATAGTTAACTAAAATTGACGGATGGTTGAGTTTAATATGAGCTAGCTTAAATGAATACCTTTATTTATTTATTTATTTTTATTTTTGGGGGGAAAAAAGTATCGGCATGAATAAAATTAAAAATCTAAATCAGTTCTCTGAACACTGAATGAATGCGATATTAATCGAAATTTAATATTTAGTAATTAAAGAAAATCGGTAGGTAATTGGACAAAAAAATATATAATAGGTGTTATCACGCACTGAACATTGCGCTAAGTGGTAAAATATTTGTTTTCTCGTCCCATACTTGTTTTTTGTTTGTTCTCATTTTAGCAAACTTTACCCAAAAAATTACGGGATCAAACCTAATATTTCAAGAGAGTGATGTAAAAGTACATTTGATAGCGCAATTTATGGTTTAATTAAATCAATTAAGCTTAAAGTTTGAACATAATAGGTATACGTAAAATATCAGATAGATATAAGCCGTTTGTATGAAAAAAAACATTTGCGTAATCCTACTGGATATCAGATATTCCATTAAGTAATCAGGTTTATAAACCAAATTTATATACGAAATCTTATGAATAAACTTTTTTTTTTAAAAATTAGGCTGTAAGTATAAGCATTGCTCTGAATTTGCAAAAAAATATTGTATTTTTGCCATTCCTGTTTTTTTTTTAAATCCCCATAAAGGGTTTATGCCTACAACTATTATGCACTTTAACTTAAATCGTTTTCTACTAATAATTTTATTTAATCGTGTATCAATTAAAATAAAAAAAAAAAATGTGCACTTACCTTCATCACCAATTCGAAAGGATGTTTATAAACCCTTACGGGTGATTGAAATTTCTGCACCATGTTCTGCTAGGTTTTACTAAAAATTGTTTTTGTTTCTTTGAACTGCTTTGTATTTAAAATAACTTTTTCTTTAATATTTAATTCTAATTAATATTCTTCTATTATTTGTAACATTTACTTTTTTTAAGATACAATCGATAAATGTTGTTGTAGATGTTACTACAAAAACAAGCTTGTAAAGACGGATATACACACGGCTACACCGAGTGTATATACTTTTTTTTTACACAGCAGTAGTTGCAAGTTTTATTTTTCTGACACTTTTATTATACTTTTCCTTGTTATTACTTGTAACAAAAACAATTACTATTAAGATTTTTATATGTTGTTTTTTATTATAATTTCCTCCTATGCTATTGTTGTTATGAATTAATTTTAGGTTTGCTTCGTAGACATATTTTACAATTTTTTAATATATTACATATACATTAATATAGGAAACATTTTTTTCTTTTTTATTATACACAAGAACACTAAGAATAATAATTAACAACAAATTTTCCTTTCTAATTTCTTCAGTTCGTCCGTATTACAGACGTATCACCGTTTACAGCTGAAATGTAACTGCGCTCTTTAGAAATGATTTTCTCTTGATTTGTCTATAGGTAAAAATTTTATTCCAGGCAAAATTTCTTCACAACTTAAAAGCTCTCTTGTACGCAATACGCTTTTATTATTAAAAATTTTATTAATTATATATATGTTTTCCTATTTCCCACTCATTTGTTTGTTTTGTTAAAGAAAAACCAGCAGAAAAGAGAATAACGATAGCAGAGCACAAAGTTGATGATAAATCAAAGCCGTCGGCAATGCAAATATGCTAACGACGGCATACTGACTCAGATATTTTTGTGTAACCGGGTTTTCGTTTATCTCGAAGGTTTAGCAAATATTAAAAAAAATGTTTAAAACTGATGTTAAAGCAGCTTTTATCAGCTACAATAACATATAAAATATCGCAACTGACAAAATATCCAAAGTGAACGTCTTTATTGTTGTTGATGTAATATAAAAATATATATGACAAGCAATCAAAATATCTATTTTGAATTTTCTGTCGAATACAGACTTTTTCGATATTAGATGACGATATATATTTTATGTTCAACAGAAAGTCAGGGCTTTTCATGTTTAACCGACTAAACATGGTACAAAATTGTCCATTTGAATTTGAAATATTGTCGAAAGTTTTCATTTCTTCCTTCGTTGAACTAAACCTTCTTTTAAATCTGTAATATAATATAAATGAATTTGATATTGTTGTAATAAAGTAATTTATTAGCGATTTTTTCCATGCATTTGTCATATGTTTAAACTGTTTGATATAAATAAAGTAAATAAATATATATTATGAAAAATATTATAAACAAATCATAAAGATATGTGAACATAAATTCAACAATAGTTATATATTTTTTATAATTTTCCATGTACTGCAACTCTGCAAAGAAATTAATTCGAAATTTTTATGAATTTACATACAAAATGCAATCTACATATGCATTAATATGAACCTATGTAATATATTCAAAAAAGTTTGGCCCTTTTCATAATACTTATCAACATTTGATAGAACTAATTTTGAATGGAAATTTGTTCTAGGAAACTCTGATATATTATTATGAGAAGCTAGTTAATACATAAATTATGTTATTGCTTAATCTCATTGAAATATATATTACATAAGTCAATACCAGTTTCCAATTATACTTTATTACCTGTAAACACAAGTATAATTAGGATGTCCATGATTAGAATCAAATTGAAATCTTAAATTTTGAAACCGTTCATTTGTCCGGATATTGAAATATTGTAGAGGTTGGTTGTTATCGTATACAAAAGAACCCAAATGAAATTCATGATTATTTTTCAAACCCTTAAAAAAGTAACAATAAAGTCAGAATAAATAACTAAATAAATAATGCAAACATAAACGCTCAAAACGTACAAAAACTTGAAAATCTTTAGGGGCGGAGGAGGTATCATCTGTAGGTGATTGCTTCTTTGCTATATGTTGATATAAGATTTGATCTATTAAAATCTATTAAAATGGAATTCATTATTTGCAAATTTAAAGTAATGATTATCAGGTGTACTTCTCTGGGCATTTTTATAGTAACATCAGCCTTATTGCCTTTAAAACCGAAACAATTGCCCGGTTCCATTGTAGAACGCAGCATAAACACAGGTAGATTGGTATTAAACTCCATACCTAGCCATGATTTTAATATCCCAGAGGGACAAATTGGCATAGCTTTAACCTTTAAAATTTTAGTACCCAGCTCCTCGGCTGCATAATTCACTCTTTGTTCTATATTTCCTACAGCCATTTGAGGCTGCATTGTAGAGGATTTCGCTGGGGCAGCCATACAATCTATTGATTGTAATTGTTTCTTAATAGAATGTAAATCATCCCAAACTCCAGCTAAGCGCTTCCTTATAGAATTGTCTATTAAATCGGTGATATATTTCGTTTCACTTCTTCCATTGTAAGGAGTTTGTAAAATGAGATGCTACGAAATTTCCATTAATTTGTCATTTCTATACAATTAATAAAACTTACCGCTATATCATTTACATCTTCCCTCAATCTTTCCATTTTCTTCATATTTTGTAGATTTGTTGAGATGAGAGTGTAGACAAATACACTAATTAAAAATGTAGTTAGTATATAGCATATATAAACTTTATTTAGCTGCATTGTTAAATACTTTCTAAATATATAATAAATTTTCAATCGTTTTCTATAGAAAGATGGATTAAAAATAAATTATTATTTAGTTTAATTATTTAAAAAAATAGTTTAACTAATATAAAATTATTATTAATAACTGACATGCCATTATGTTGTTGCCACATACAGTAAAAATAAGTCAAGCAAATCATAGAAGTTTTATTTAACTACGTGGCAGCATTGCAGCTTGTTCTGTTTAGTTTTGCTCATGGTGAAATAAATATAAGGTGGTAGCACTACGGCAGATGACAGTTTATTTCTCCACCACTGCATGGCCACATTGATGTTTGGTTTTTGTGAACGAGCAGTACTCGTTGTGGTTGTGTATGTGACCGTTGCTAGTAATTGTGCAGCACTTTAATGTGTTCTGTTGCTATACATTTTGAAGTGAACCTTGACTTTATACAAACAAATTACTTAATTATATCCATACCATTCATTTACAGAACACATCCCTTTTTTCCATATATAATATTTTTCACGAAATTCAAAGTAGATATAATGAAAATTAAGAACGAGTTTTATATTAATATCTTTTGAAAATGACATATTATGAATGCGTCCTTACAACTACGTCAAGGCACGTTTACGTTGTCTGTGCCTAAAGCCGGCACCTTAAGCCATATGTTCAATTAATGACACTTTTGTATATTCATTGCCAATTTACTTTGCCACTATTGACAATAAGAAACTTTGACACATCGTGAGCAAAATAAGAGAAAACACGTATTTTTTTATGTACTTGCGGCATTTTATAAGAAAAAGTAAATATATTAATAAAATCCCGCTAAATATAAATAATATATTGCGAAATTAACCAGTTAATGAAGAGTTAAAATAGTGTACCACAACTTTTTTAGAAGAATTGAATGATATAGCGATAAGTATCAAAATCAGTCTAACTTTGGCGATTTTATTTTGCTGTAAGGCGTAAAACGCATATATTAATAAATAATTATAAACATATTAATAACGAAAAATGCCTTGTTGGTATTATGATAAAAATGAACTACGTGATACTCCGTCAGTGCGTGACGGTATTCCTTTTGAAACGGAGCGACGCTATCGCAAAGAAGGTGCCCGCTTCATAATGACCTGTGGCACCCAAATGGGATTAGGTCACAACACAATGGCTACCGGAGTAGTTTATTTTCATAGATTCTATATGTTTCAATCGTTTAAACAATTTCCACGGTATGTGACAGCGTGTTGTTGCCTGCTGCTGGCGGGCAAAGTAGAGGAGACACCAAAAAAATGCCGTGACATAATAATGATAGCCAGACAGTTGCTGACAGACAACCACTTCTATTCATTCGGCAAAGAACCTAAAGAGGTAAGCTTTAAAAAATATTCACTACATTTCTTCATACTATAAATCAATGATATTTCTTTTGCAGGAAGTTATAACTTTGGAACGCATACTTTTGCAAACAATAAAGTTTGACTTACAAGTGGAACATCCGTATTCATTTCTGGTACGCTATGCGAAATGTTTTAAGGGTGATCAACAGAAGCTGCAAAAGATGGTACAAATGGCTTGGAATTTCGTAAATGATTCCCTGAGCACGGTAGTATGTCTACAATGGGAACCGGAAATCATAGCTGTTGCTCTAATTTATTTAGCCTCTAAACTCAGCAAGTTTACGGTGTTGGATTGGGTGGGCAGACAACCTCAGCATTCGCGTTGGTGGGATATGTTTGTATCCGACGTAACTATGGATATTTTGGAGGACATATGCCATCAAGTCTTAGATTTATATCAAACAAATTCCAAAGATAACTCCGAGAGTAATAGTCCACCACAGAAGCCACCTAGTAGAGCAGATAGCCCAACGCCTATGAAAACATTGCCTTTAGGAAATCAATCGGGTTCTCCCGCTGGCAAGACAAAGAGCACGTCAACAATAAATTCAAATTCGTCTACGGTTGCTATCAGTGAACCCAATAATATACAAACAATAAAAACTATTTCATCCGGACCAGCTACAGCAACAACAGTGCCGGCGCCTACAACCATAGAACATCCACCTCCAACGCATGGTAGTGCTGGGCCAGCCAGCTATCATCATGCACACCATCATTCGGCCCATCATATGTATTCGGCCCCTCAACCCATAGCTAGCCATTCAATGCATGCAATGTATCAATCGGTGGCGCCTCCACCACCACCTGGTGGTGGTTATGTTCATCCTTCTGTACCTACAGTGACTGGTACCAATTCTGGCTCTGCTGTAGTACCTCCACCACTACCTCCGCCGCCTATGATGCCCTACAGCTCGTTGCCGTCCTATGGTGGTCCTTCGCATTATAACACTCCAGTTCCTCCTATGCCTCCAGGTGTTTCATTAAGCGGTGGTGCACCACCCCCGCCTCCGCCTGGAGTGGATAGCAATGCACCAGCTCCTAGTAGAGGCGGTGGAGGCTACTATCAACCTCCACCACCAGGCAGTTATTCTGGTGGAGGGAGGCAACGCTACTAACACCACGCACACAACCTTAGTTAAAATTATGTTGTATTTAAGAGTATCACGTCATTACAAAGAGAATTTGTTTTAAATTCAGAAATAAACCATTTCTTTTATCTTTTGTTTTTATAAAAAGAATAAAATGTATAATAAAAAGCTGTTATAAACACGATTGTATTTGGTATTATGTAAAATCCAAACTTGCGTATCTTTTATATACCGATGGTTAGAGCCCTTTTATGAAATTGGAGACAATGAATAATACGCTCATAATGTAAATTGAACTTAATAACCTATGTGAGCATCTGTAAATGTTTACAAGGTTTAGGGTCTTTGACCACGTCAAACTGAAAACTTGACATAGATGTGATTTTTATTGTGAGGAAGAAGTTTCTTGAATAGAAGTTCGGAATTTGCTGTCCAATACACCATTAAGCATATTCATGTGTTTTATGTACGATAGAATATGCTTCTGTCATTTGGAGTGTGCATTTGAAAATTGAGAGACTATTTGAGAGCATTTTTAATGTAATTAGTTGGTGAAGAGTACAAGATATGCATTTGCACTTAGGCAAAACTATTTCCGGCGAACACTGAATACCGATGTTGCAAATATGTGGCAAATTTAATTTTAAAGGTTCAGCAACATATTTCTAAATGAGACAATTCTTAATGATATTGCTTGCGTCTAATTTGTATTCAAACTGAAAATCCCTAAATTTGTTTAGAAAAAAATGTTTAAGTTTCTCCCTTAAGAAAATTGTAAATGAAGAATCGTACTATTTATTGGAATAGACCTTTTGTGGATGTCCTGTAGCTTTAGAAAATCAAAATGTGTAATATTTGAAATCCCCCAAATCTAAAAATAATATTTAGTGTGGTTCTCGGTTTTATATATGTATATATTTAATATGAATTGTTTCGTTTAAAGCGTACCAGGCTACTTAAAATATTAAATATTTTAATACAATAATTATAATATAATATTTCAGAATAAGCCATATAAAAGATGTATTTGTAAATGTTTCATAATTATTATTAATTTTTATTTTTTAACTATATATTAACTGCAGACAGATTGGTTTTATATTTGTTTTTTCTTTTCTTTCATTATCTGAAATCGTTATGAATTTGTTGTTACAACATTGAATTTTAAATAAACACACCTATTGAAATTGTGCTACAAAGTGTCTTGCATTTGTCATTATTTCGTTATTTTTAATATATATGTATGTAAATATAATAATTATTTCTAAGCTGTACTACAAGTATTTTATTTTATCATAATAATTATTATTTTTGCTTGTTGATTTTTTTATCGTTTATTTAACTGTGTTTAGTTAGTGTTAGAAAACCACTGGGATAATACTGTGGTATGGAAATAAATTCTGGTAGTGGTCTGCGTGATGAACATGAAGAACGTTGATGCGCTTGTCTTATAATATTTGCAACTTTTCCTGCAAAAGTTTAATAACATGTTGGATTTTTATTTTTTTTAAATGAACAATATATATACCTAAAATATTAGTATCTTGGTAACGTTTATCCATTTCTTTAAGAATTTCCAAGTTTTTGTGTTGAGACCAATAGTACAATATGTCTGAGACTCTGACGGCAACCATTTCAATATTGCTAGTCGAATGGTCCTGAAATTGTTTTTATTTTTATTTTTTATTTTGTTTGAAAATCAGTACATTATTTGGTTACATTTAAAAACAAATACATAATACAATAAATGTATTTCGAATTTGTAATTAAGATTAAGAGAAATATCGTTTTGATATAATTTAAACACTTGAATTTACTTATTATTTTTACCAATTTTAGTTCCGAAACCTTTGACAAATCAGTTACCAATTTTTTTAAACACTTACCTCTGTGAATTGCACTAAAATTTCATTCTGTGTTACTTTCTTTATAATCTTCTGCAGCTTTAAATAATTTCCCTGACTCTTGGAGACATACATGAGAAAATCTTTGAGATTTGTAAATTCTTTTAAAGTTTTTGAGATATTTTTCGAGGAACTGTTGAAATAATTTTCATTGAATTCTGTTAAACATTTCCGTAAAAGCTCTTTATTATAAGTGACTTGCAATTTGTCCTACAAAAACGAAGATAATTATATGTAATTAAATAATAAATATTAAAGCTGCATAAAAAACTTACCAGTGCCTGTGTAAGACACGTTTCAGTAAGTTTAACTGTAGGCACATTCAAGCTTCGGGGATCAGGAGGTTTGATATTCTTCAAAAGCTATTCATAAAAAATATATAATAAAACGTCTTGAATAAAAAGTATCAAAAGCGTTCGAATTTTTCGAATCATTATAAATATACTGTAGTTTTTTAAATTAACATTTTAAAATATTAATTTTATTTTAAAGCTATAAACTTTTGACATTTAAAAATCTTAGTGTTAACTTTTGCTACTAGAGATCTTAACGACCTTCACCCATAATAATCTTATTAACAATAGTGGAGAGAATATATCGCAGAAATGTGGTGGGGATATTATTAGTAGAGTTAAATGATTAACAAACAAAAAAAAAGCACTTTAACCATAGCATTCCCCAAATCTAGATATGATGCCCAAAAACTGCTTTTCATTTCTATATAAAATAATAATATAATAATAATTATACGTATGCAAGAGATTTAACATCATTATTTATAATTAAGTTGGAAAAAGCAACATTTACCTTCGATTCCAAGTCCTTTAAGCCTTCGTTCGAATCCTTAATATCCAGCACCAACTTAGAAGGTTGTGCTTTCGATGCTGTTGTTAGTACTGATGTTGTCTTAGTCTCTGGTATCACTTCGTTTTCTTTGTTCTCTTGCACATAACTGTCCCATTCCTGCCTTTTACGTGCCTGAGAATTTAAAAACTCGCATGAAAACAGTCTGGATGTAGGAGAAGGTTGATCATTAAAGAAGAATGTTGTAGTGGGTGAAGCACTTCTACGATATTTAGAATGATCGGTAGATGAACGGGATGTATTGTATAATGATAAATGGCCTAAACGTTTGCGACACTTTAAACAGCCCTGTGGATCTAAAGCTTTTCCTATCGTATTGGCTAGAAATTCTTTTTCCAAACAATCTAAACATGTTTCATCGTTAAAAGCATTAAATTCTGGATTTAAAACAACTGCTGTTGATGGTGCAGTGTGCGGAGCCGAAGATAGCAAAGCTTGCTCAGGATTATTTATAGTTGAATTATCACGATCAGTGCGAAATTCTGAGCAGCTAACACTACGTTCATCAAAGCTGCAGCTGGTGCCCAGAGTGGAAGCTTGAAAAGCGGATCTTAAAGAGTTGCGTGACTTTGAAGAATTTTTCGAAGAGGTAGATGAAGTTGAAGAGAATGTGGATAAACGTTTAGGTTTTGCTCCAGTAATTTTAGAGGGTGATTTGTGTTGTAAGCTTTGTAGGGGAGTAGCTAATGTGCAATCTTTTGAAGAATTAACTACAGCCGATTCTGAGTTACATCTATTGGTAAAGTGTTCGTGTAGAGTATTTGGCAGCGAATGACTGGTATCTGCCGATAAAACATCACTTGAAAATTCTTCCTCTAGCGGCCGTGATTCCAAAGCCGAATTTAAACGTTCTCTACCTTCGTCACTTAACTCATCATTGTAGTCTTTTTGTATTTGATCTAAATGTAAAGTGATACGTGCAAAATTTTTTGATAATAGAGATTGTGCCTGCAAGGCCTTAGATGCGGGCGGCAAATCATCTATGGGTGATGAAAACAATTGATGTCTTTGCGTGGGTGTTGCAAGATGGCAGTTATCTCTTTGCATTAGATATTGATCAGTGGCTTCTGAAGCACAACCTCGTATATGTTGCTCATAATTGGCGGCCGACTGTGCTTGATTGTATTCTATTTCGGACAAAGGATCCGGTTCGTAATCCATTTCTAAGAAATCAGTCTCTTCATCGGCTGCATTATTGCCATGTGGTAAGCCAAAATTACCTCCTACGCCTGCTAAAGGTGGCAAGGGTAGATCGAAATCTGCACCTTCTCCTCTGTAAGCATAAATACAATCATCAGAGTTGAGTGAAAGCTCCTCAGCTTCAACATCTTCTGCGAGCAGTATGAGATCATCACCGTAAAAATTATCACTTATGTAACTTAGATTTTCGGTGGAATTATTAAGGGAAGTTCGATTTGAATGGGTGCCACCCATACCGGCACCACCAGTACCAGACAAAGCAAAATGGTCTTCGAATAGAGGAGGAGATAAAGAGACAGCGCCGCACATATCGAAAGCAACATAATCAGTCTCCGTTGGTAAAAAGGAAGCATTAGCAGCAGCTATAACCTCTTGTGTATTAATATCACTGGCAGCAGAAGCTAAAGCAGAGCCATTGTATGATATGGGAAGCTGAAAATTATATAATAGGGAAAGATTGAGGTTAATAAATATTCCTCAGACAATATATTTTTAAGGATATTATTTTCTGCAATAAAATCAAAGCCGCACAGTAAAAATGTTTATACTATGTGTACTACATTTGAAAATAAACCCTCAATTATGAAATTAATCACAAATTTGTTTTTTTGTTGTTTTCTCACTAAAAATTGTCCTTAGGAATGTCGTTTCCATAGAAAAGTCAAAATTAAAATGCGTTAGTCATTGCAATTGAAAAAAATTTATTAACACAAAATCAATGCATTCTTATTGCCACCTTTTCTATTCCCCTGTTCGATCCGCCTCCTTCATCCTCTTCATTTAAGGTTACTCGGGCCATTGTGGACGCTTCAGTCAATGACATATTATTCTTCTGATGAGTATCACAGCTATCAAACTGCCACAAAGATGTGTTGGTATTAATGTTAAGGATATTTGTAGGATTTCGTTTGTGCTGTTGAAGGTCGGAAAAAGTTTTGTCGGAATTATTATTGTTATTGACATGTAATGCAGCCAACCAAGTTGAAGTATGGGCAGACACGGGCGGAGTATTAACTTCAGCCGAACTTACACCACCTACAGCGCCCGATACAGCTCCAGCACAACCCAACGAAATGGTATCTCGTTTACAGTTAGATTCAGACGAGGCAGAAAGATTTGCCAAATTTTCCATATTGTTTTAAATTCTTATGATGGGTAGTTTTTCTTACAAGATTTCTTTTGTTCAACACTAGTATGCGTCGGCGATTTTTCCTATATTTTTTTATACTAAAGGTTGTCCTACTCGTCAACTTTTTTTCTTTTCTTGATCATTCATACACACAATCCGACGCCTTTTTCGTTGTGAGTTTTTCTTAAGTTTGCAATTACTTCATTGTTTTCATTGTTTATTTGCTAGTCATTTTTTATTGCTTTTTATATTTTTACTATTAATAAATAAATTATTTCAAAAGTTTTAAAGTAATATACTGCAAAAAAAAATTTTTCACTTCATGTAAAAAAAAATCTTTTGTTTTCTCTTGTAACCAGAAGGTGTTGACAGTTCTTTTGGCGTTAAGCTTTTCTTCTCTGTACACTGCTGCCATACTCGGTAATTTATTTTCTTAACGATTTTTAATAGAAATTTATACATCATCATATCCGTTTTATATATACATGCTCTATTAAAATAGAAGAGAAAATTAAAACAAATATTTTCTGTGTAACAAAATAGGCAATCGTTAGAAATGAATGCATATATTAGAAATTTCATTGAAAATGTGCTATAACGTTTACAGTTGGTACGTAATACGCGAATAGCAATTTATTCAGCAATACCAGTTCACTTTGCATCCAAATCAAGCTAGTATGGACGATGTATTGATTGATTGATTGATGTATTTATATAGTAGTATTTAAAATACTTTTATAATTTCTTGACAATATAAAATATGTATCTCCAAAGCAAAGCTATGATTGCCAAGCATGAAAGCGTACCGTGTGCTAGAAGGTTATGTATACAAAATTCGCTGTACTGTTAATGCAACCACTTGACCTCAATTGGCATATAAAGTTAATGAATATAATATATGTAGTTAACTACACAGCGCATATATTCTTTGTTAATATTCAATTTACAGCTGGATTCAAAAATTTGATTTTCAACGTTTTTTATACAACTATTCCGCATTTCGATTTTATGGCATCACTGAAATTACAGTCATCCGGCGGCACAAAGAAATTTGTTATTAAATAAATACAGGCATATGAGTCATTCCATGTCAGACCGAACACCTTTTTTACACCACCTCTTCCGATTTTCTCTAAATTTGCCAGACGTATTAAACATAAAAAAATATTTTACACGTGTTTCGGGAAAAAAATTAAAAAATTTTTTTTTAAAAGTTATTTGCATTTGAAAATCGTCAAAATCGTGAAAAATCTTCCGACATGACAACATTTAAACTAATGTTTTTATAAAACTAGTGAATGGATTTTGAAGTTCAATACCTTATTTTAAAGGTATTTGAACCTTCTTTTTAAAAACCATATTATTTTTTATAAATTAATTTTTTTTTATTATTAAAATTTGGTTTTTTTACTTAATTTCTGTTTTCCACAATCTTCGAACAAGTCGAAAAATCTGAAAGAAATATTTTCTTAAAGGTTAATATATTCTTAACATTCCCTTAAAATTTCAGAGTGGAGGTCGAATGGATTCTATTTTTTTACGATTTTTTTCCATTGCAGCACCACAAAAAAATTACATTTTGTATATAAAAATTTTATTTTCAAGCATGTTAACGAAAATGTCAACGCATGTATGTATTCAAAACACACAAAATTTCATACTTATGCTAGAGTTAATGTCGACGTCGTCGACGGCGTCAAATGTCAAAAAAAAGTTGAATCGTATGAAATTGTATGAGAGCAGTTAGTCTCAACGCGTTGCAACGCCGTAAAAGTTCAATATATTTCAACTTTTTCGGGGTTGAAACGCCGTCAACGGCGTCGACATTAACTCTAGCATTAAGTAAAAATTTAATCAAAATTCATATTGATCTGGAGATTTGTTTGTTTTGCTTTTTTTGTATATTATTTTTTTTGTATATAAACATTTTATATAATAATAATATTAATACATAACTAAAAGTTAAATAATAAGCAATTTTAATTTTTATATACATTTTTATAGAAAAATCAGCTGCAAATGAAATGAAAGCACTGAACTGAGATAAACGAACTTTTCTTGTAAACTAAAAATCACCTGCAACATTGCTTTTTTTAAAATAGAACATACAAAAAAATTCTAACGGCAAAATAGAAAAGGCAAAACAAACAAATCTCCAGAACAATATGAATTTTGATTAAATATTTACTTAAGTATAAAATTTTTTGTGTTTTTGAATACATACATGCGTTGACATTTTCATTAACATGCTTGAAAATAAAATTTTTATATACAAAATGTAATTTTTTTGTGGTGCTGCAATGGAAAAAAATCGTAAAAAAATAGAATCCATTCGACCTCCACTCTGAAATTTTAAGGGAATGTTAAGAATATATTAACCTTTAAGAAAATATTTCTTTCAGATTTTTCGACTTGTTCGAAGATTGTGGAAAACAGAAATTAAGTAAAAAAACCAAATTTTAATAATAAAAAAATATTAATTTATAAAAAATAATATGGTTTTTGAAAAGAAGGTTCAAATACCTTTAAAATAAGGTATTGAACTTCAAAATCCATCCACTAGTTTTATAAAAACATTAGTTTAAATGTTGTCATGTCGGAAGATTTTTCACGATTTTGACGATTTTCAAATGCAATTAACTTTTTTAAAAAAAATTTTTAATTTTTTTCCCGAAACACGTGTAAAATATTTTTTAATAAAGACTTCGTTCTCAAATTTTGAAAAACATCGGAGACATCAAAGTCAATTTTTAGCAAAAATCGTACGGTTTGACATGGAATGACTCATATGCCAAACTGATCAAAATTTTTAAAACACGTCGAGCAAATATATGTTCGTAATTGGAGTTTTGAGTGGTTCATTTAAGTTGACTTGTTCTATATAGAGGAATTGCTATATAACCTTTACTTCGTTTGTAAGCAAAAGAATTAGACGCCGTTGTAAATAACCAACTAAGTACTGCAAACGGCGTTAAAGTTGTCGACATTGGTGTTCACATTGTTTGTTTAACAAGATAAGGTTTTATTAATTTATTTTACAGTTAATTATCTCGAACCACAGACGTAAATCACAAACATACCTATAAATTAACAAAATATTATAAGAAAATGGTATCCTATTCTTTTGAAGGTACTAAACGATTGTGGACGGCCCGTGATGACGAAGAAAATTCCAAGATATTCAGCCAACAATCCAAGGTAATGGCGCCAAATAAACCGTTATACCGCCAAAACTAAAAGTCGTTAATCAGAAAATTGATATTTCTTAGCCTACAGGTGTTAAAATTCCTCTCGAAATTCGACCTACGAGTTCGGCCATTTCAGAATATGATTTGGAAAAGTGGCCCTTGATACATTTAACGCGTTTATTAAGATTTTATGCTGCTCATCGCTGTCTTTGGGATGTCGGGTGCAAAGACAATCGTAATCGTAAAATGCGTCAAGCAGCTATTGCTGATATAACAGCTGCCTTGAATATTGGAGTTAATAAGGAACGGGTCGTGCAAAAAATTAATATTTTAAGGAACACTTATCGCTATGAAAAGAGACGTATTAAGCAAAGAATTCGTCGAGGGTTAGGAGCACGCACAAAATTAAAGTGGTTTGCCTTGGCGGATGCTTTCTTGCGTAATGTTCCCAAAAAGGGTCAAAAGGAGGAGGTAAGTAGCAAATTTTCCTGTGAATTTCTTAAAACATGTAGACACATACATTTTTCTAACTACCATGATGTTCAGGATACATATTTGTACTTATTTCTTGCTCTATGTAATTAAGAATTGTAAACTTGCATAAAGTTTATGTTAAAAGTGATTTTAAAAGCTCTTCTTTATGTTAATTTGATTCTAGGACCCTTCCAACTCTGATTCCGATTTAGAAGATACAATAGTATTTACCATAAATCCTGAATCTTTAGTGCCATTAGATCAGGAGGTTTCCACAGAAAGTCTTCAGGAATATGAGGATAACGATCAAATATGTTTGCAAACAAAACAAGAAAATTTCTCGGAGGATTCTCAGGAAACCGAGCAGATGCATGATTCGACTAATATAGGCAACACCCCGTTGTCTATAGATCTTGACGGAAATGCAAACAATCACCATCATCCTGAACATGCAGTCATAAAGAAGGCTTGGACTTTTGAAGATACCCTCCGGTTTTTGCAATTACTCGAAAAAAATCCAGACTTATTAGAAAATTCTAGGGGATCGTGCGCTTTTCATCAACCCTTATTGGAATCGATAGCAAAAGAAATGAAACGTCCGTACAAACACATTGAAAAACGTTGGTTTATTCTTCAAAAAGTTTGTGAAGAAGAAAATCTAAAAATTCTTGAGAATCCACAATACAAGCCCAAATATAAATGGTGGACTGCAGCGGAAAATATTTTCTTAATAAAATCAAAAAAGAATGATACGTCTACTAGGCCATCAGAAGATGTTCCAACAGAATCTATATTTCTAACAGAAACTGACAACCAACAAAGTAGTGATTCTGAGGAGTATGAAAATAGGTTTTTGCAAAATCCTATACCTTCTGTAGCACCTTTATCTAATATGAATGAAGCTATGGAATCTCTATTTCATGCATCAAACGATTATGAAAGTTTTTCTCAAGAATCCAATACAAATTCTTCATTTCATAAAGAAAATGATTCGCCGAGCTCTGGTAAATTTGTATGGCATGGCTTAGAGGATGACCTACTAGAAGGCAAGTGGTCTTTAAAACATTCAGTTAAATTTCTAAGACTTTATGGTGTACATAGTTGCCTGTGGAACTTAAAAGATCCCGACTATCGGTCCAGACCTTTACGCAATGCTGCTTTGGAAGATATTGCTGCGTCTATGGGTTATGGCTTGACTGCTGCCTATGTAGCTAAGAAAATTAAGATATTTCGCATTACTTATATGCAGCAAAGAAAACGCCTTTTAGAAGCAACTGAAAAAGGTAAAAAACCAACAATATTGTTAAAATGGTTTCCTCTGGCCGACTGTTTTCTCAGACCTCATATAGGTCTACGTTCTATTAAATCAGATGCCAAAGAAATACCACAATTTGATTATCAATACGTTTATGCAAATCTAAACTTAATTGATCCTGCGCTTTTAAATGATTTTCGTGGAAAAGGCACACAAAACGCCATTGAAATTGGTACTGATAGTGAATTAGTAGACATTGTGGGAGAGTAGCCTTTGTGGTAAGAATTTTGTTTAAAACATGAAATAAATTTAATGTATGTATTATTATTTTTGTTTTCTTATAATTATTATAAAAGGTTACACAAGAATATACATATAAGTAATCAAGTGAATTTTTGGTACAAAACAAGACTCAAGAACCGTTTTAATTATAAATCAAGTCTCAAGATATTTACGTCTTCAAGATAACTTAAGCTTCATCATCATTTGATAACATATATGGTAAGTTGATCATGTTCATTTAACTTTTTTCATGTATTTTTCAAAGTATCACAAGAATTTTAAAAAGTTTATAACGACTAAAACTAGACTAGTAGAACTGTTTAGTTTCGAAGGGTACTGAAAAATGTTAACCACAATTTGGCAAAAATCTACAGAAAAGCCACTTAAAAGTTTTTCTCGAAAAAATTATTAAACCAGCTCTACAATAGAAGTTTCATAAAAAAAAGAATATTAATTTCACAAGCAACATTTAAAATTACAGTCAAAGCAACGAAAATAAATAAAACAAGTAAAAACGTTATATTCGACCGGGTCGAATCTTAAATACCCACCAAATATTTAGTAAGTGAATTTAAAATGTTTAACTTCGTGGGACAGAGTTCATTTATATAATATCGTACGCCAACGCCCACTAAAGGGGACGGGGTTCAAAAATAGACAATGCCATGTTTTCCACAGACGAACGTATGGACATTGCTAGACCGTCTTACACTTCATCACTAATCAAGAATATATGTACATATTTACTTTATAGGGTCTAACTCTCTTTGGAGGGTATAAAAACTGTATCTTGGCGGGGTCGCTTTGGCAAGGGCTGTGGGGGAAACATTTCACCTTTGTCATAAAACTCTAAAAATAAATGTTTGGGATAATTATGTATATACAAAATTATTTTTTTTATAGGGTCATTTAGGGGACAAAGGGGGAGGAGGGGTTAGAGCAGAAACAGGTAGTCATAAAACTCTAAAAATAATTGCTTGGGATAATTACATATAAAATAATTTTTTTTATAGGGTCATTTAGTGGGCAAAGGGGGAGGGGGGGGGGGGGGTAGGTCAGAAATCGGCAGTCATAATACTCTAAAAATAAATGCTCGGAATAATTGTATACAAAATTTAATTTAATTCTTTTTTTGGTAGGGTCATTTAGAGGGCACAGGGCAGGAGAGGATAGGGCAGAAATCGGCAGTCATGAAACTCTAAAAATAAATGTTTGGGATGATTGTATACAAAATTTAATATGTTTTTTTTGGTAGGGTCATTTAGCGGGTGAAGGGGGGGAGGGGGTAGGGCAGAGTAGTACCAGATTTCGTCTCAGCTTCGTCATTAAAGCTTGAAAATTGTATTTTTAAGGAATGTAGGCTTAAGTAAAACAATTTGTTAAATTTTTGTGCTATTTTTGCATATAATAACGCCCACTAAAGTGGGCGGGGTCGAAAAATAATTTATTTTTATTTTATGGCTCCAAGTTTAAGCCGTTGGACCGAATTTGACATAAAAATATATCATATGCTTAACAAAATAACCAAACGACTTTAAAAATTATGTTGTTTTTTCTGGGTTGGTTTAGTTCTTCTTAGGGGAACTTTTTTCCCTCTTGCCCGATTTAGCCCATCTCCGAAATTAACCTGCCCTAAGCTTCAAAATATATTTATACCAAATTTCAAGAGTCTAGCTCTTTTCGTTTGGACTGAATCGTTATTTCCACAGACGGACGGACGGACGGACATGCTCAGATCGTCTTAGATTTCATCACTGATCAAGAATATATATACTTTATGGGGTCTGAGATGGATATTTCGATGCGTTACAAACGGAATGACAAAGTGAATATACCCTCCAAATTCTTTTTTGGAGGTATAAAAAGTACTTCAGTCGTATTGTGTAAATTATTTAAAAAATATTAAACATGAGCGATGCTCGCTTCAACGTTCACAAACAATTATATAAATCAATATTCCAAGGAACAAGCGAATAACTAACATATAGAATAGCCTCCGATATTCTATGAACTAAATGAAAATTTAAGGTAAAAAGTGCAAAATGTTAAGGGATAAAAATAAAAGGAAATAATTTTTGAAATCGCGACTCATATGGAAAGCAACCACGATTTAAAAATTTGGTTCTGTTCTTTACACAATTCGTTAAACGATCATATGCATACAATTTTGCGTAGAATTGTGCTATAGGTTTTAAAATGTTCAAAATTTACCTATGAAATTTTGTTGGCGTAATTTATGCAATTAGACTAGAAAATTTCATTTTGAATTACCAGACAGGTAATTTCGAAATCAAGACCATTTCGAAAAATGAGCCAAAAATTAAAAAAATATTTTTATATACTGTCCTTACATACATATATACTTACATATTTATATGTACGTATATGAAGATATGCAAATTTATCTCAAAGAACTTGTATATAAAGATAAATTAATTTACACATCAGCACTATTTCAATCAAACTAACATTTTGTGGGAATTACACATAAATTGGAGTAGAAAAAAAATAAAAAAAGAAAATCAGGTGAAATAAAACAAGTGAAATAAACAATAAAGAAAAGGGGATAAATTTTGAATGCAAGTATTTCAAACAAAATACTCGTACTAAAACTCAGCAGATGCAATGACATCTGCTTCAAACCTTCCAAAAACATGTGGCCTGAAGATGATAACAAAATGAAAGAACAAACACGATAAACCGTCAAGAAAAGCGAAATATAGTGTGAAGGAATTGCAAACGTAATTAGTTGGAAATTACATACATACATAAATACTTATATGTATGTGTATGTATAATACAGTGGTGGGCAAAATATCTCCCATTGGATAATGCTCTTCAATTGATTCTAAGGATATACAATTTTTTTTTGCTGTACAAAATCTTTTTAAATGACAAACTTTAACAAATATGTGGACAAAATTTGGTTTACTAATATAAAAATATAAGCTGTAAAATATTTTGGATATTTTTTATGAAAATTGAAAACTGTGTTTGGTGTATAAAACTACCAATTTTTTTTAATTAAACCTATTTTATACCTCAGGAAGAATTATATTGGCATTAAAACTCAAACAAAATCAAAAAGACGATTCCAGGGTTGGATAATAGGCACTTTTTATTTGGTATATAAAAGTAACCAAATGAAACAAATTTTTTTTCTCTTTCTTTATAAATTAAACTTATTTGATGTTTTTGAAAGAAATTCATTGGTATTAGAAATCAGAAAAGCTTAAAAGACAGTTCCAGAGCTGGATAATTTAAACTTGTTTTTTGAAATATTGAGGTAACTAAATAAAACAAATTTTTTTCTTTAATAATGAAACTTATTTTATATATTAGAAAGAAAGGAAGTAGTATTGAAAATCAGGAAAATCTAAAGATGGTTCCAGGCTAAGAATGAATGTGTGAATATGCTCCAGATGTAAATCGGTGAAGGATATATAAGACTTGTTAGAATAGCTACTTTAAAGCCCCTAAAAGTACTCTATATATTTGAATCTCTTAATTTTGCTTCAAAAATTATTTTTTTATTTATTTATTTAATTATTTAATCAGCCTATGAAAAAAATTCTTACAGGCCATTGAAAATATTTTATTACAGCATTAAGTTTAGATCAAAATAGTATAATTGAGATAACGTATATAAAATTAACTACTTAAGTGATTAATGATATTCCTTTTAATGGTGTCAGGATGGGATGAATAATCAATTAAGTCGTAAAGGCTGTTGAATTCTGCACACATTCGACGGAATGGATCAAAGTTACCATAATTAGTGCGAAAATATTGTAGCTTGAGAGGCATGTAATATCTTGTCGGGCGTTGTGGAATTATAAATTCAATTTTACTCAGCAGTACGTCGGAAACGGTAATAGCGTTGATTAAGTTTAAAATAAATGAAACATTCATACATTTTCTTCTAGTTTTTAATGTAGGGAGCTTGATAAGAGATAGGCGGCTTTTATATGATGGACGATTTGCATTTGCATTCCAGGGCAGACTTCTAAGACAAAATATCAAAAATTGTTTTTGAACAGATTCAATTTTCTTAATATGAACTTCATATTGCGTATCCCAGACCACACATCCATATTCCAAAATAGGTCTTACAAGAGAAGTATATAATTGCTTTATAACATACGGATCGTCAAACTCCTTTCCCCAACGTTTAATAAAACCAAGTACTCCTTTAGCTTTATTTATAATCTGGGAGATGTGATGGTTGAAAGTTAGCTTAGTCTCCAGTAATACACCAAGATCAAGAAATAAATCAACTTTTTCAACAGCATATTCGTTAATTCTGTAGGTACACTGTACGGAAAATCCTCTGTGAAACGACATGTATTTACATTTCCTTAAGTTTAACTCCATTAAGTTTAGATTGCACCATTGGTTGGCGTTATTCAAATCCGTTTGGAGTAATGAGGACACAAATTCTCAACTAAATGAATAATCTCTCTAAATTTTCCCCGAAATTACAAAAAATGTCCCATTTATAGGAACAAAGCAGAACTAAATATATAAGGGTCATTATTATAACTTCATGCTATTTTAAGGTAGGATTTTATAGGTCATAAAACAAGTTTTCTAATATTAAAATTTTACTTGATCCTATAGTATACCTGATATATGAAAATAAATTTGGCCCTAGGGAATATTTATATTCTATTAGACTTGACTTGGGGTCGTTCATATTTCAATTGTAAAACAAAACGTTTGACTTCAATCTGATTTCTGTTGCAATCGTTTTGATCATCTGTGTATATGAGTACATGTCTTAAAGAAGGGTTTCCGCTAGGTCTCACATCATAGATATACATACATATTTATGTGTTCTTGTATGTACAAGAGTTTACGAAGGTTAATAACATTTAGTTATTCCTAGCAGCTGAATAGCTCTTTAAATTCTAAATCACAGATGTGTTTTAATATCATGCTACGCAACTGGTGATTGTCTTCTAGTTTCAGGTTTAAATAAATTCTATGTAATTCTTTCATAATTCTCGTTTAGATTCACATCATTTACAATTTTGAAATCAAAATGCGTAACGTGCAAATGGTTTTGTAAATTAATAAATAAATTAACATGCCTTATATTTAGCTGCATCAACACTTGTAATAAAATACAAGCAACTCCGGATATTTTCGTAACAAAAATCTTCAAATAGATTTAAAGTTATGCATATGCCGCTTGTGGTGGAATTAAAAAAATGCATACAAACATTATAACAGCTAAAAGTCTAGTTAGCAGTAGTATTGTGGTAACAAGGTTGCTACCGACGAAGTAGATGATTTTTATCTTGCTCTGCACTTATTGAAAGACTAAATACATAAATACTAAAGAGTACTGATAGAAAAGAAGAACCACAATAATAATAAAACTTAATAACATTTAATAAAACGCAAAAGATAATTATTATTGAGCTGAAGGAAAATACTTGTGTACGAGTATGTAGAAGCACTAGAATACTTTTAAAGTAAATTAGCAGTGGGATAATTTAGATGTGTATATGTGGAGATCAGTATTCAGATTAAGTTTTATCTTTTTAATCCCTAATAGTCTCAGTGATTCTTAAACTTTAAATTCGTACTCCTTAGGTTTTTAGTTGGACCGACACTCAGGGCATGAATATTACACTAGTGCATTGTGCGGAAATTATAAAAGGAGAGTATAGTGTTGAGAGGAAATATGGAAGATAGAGAATTCATTTGTTGTAGCCATTTTATTATTTACTTCGCCGGCGAATTAATGTAATGGAAAGAAAACTAAATGACAAGCAAATTAGTTTCCGAGATCCCCACAATTTTATCAATTTTTATATTAAATTGAATTAAGATTCATAGGCCAATTGTTCGAAATTTGTTTTTAAATCTCAGAAAGACATGATAAATATTCCAAGGCACAAAGGAAAGTCAACATCAGTTTTATTCAACTTACACAGCAGAGCAGAACAGCTGTTTTCGAAAGCCGCAACACCTTCATCATCAGTGCTCATGTGTATTGTGTTTATCACCACTTATTAGGTGGCTTAGTTGAATGTTATAACAGTTTCTATTTACACAAATTTTATTGTGAAAAAGAATACGAGAACTGTATTAACCTGATGTTAACATGTTATTGTTTTAATACCCGTGTTACCGTTTGATTATTTTTCTTCATGTCCCATTTTTCTGAATTTTTTTGTTTTAAAGATTATATGTGATTCTAGCTGCCGCTGTGGCTGATTGGTGCGGAGGTCGCGAGTTCGATTCCCCGCAAATACCCTGTATGTTTGGGTAGTTTTCATATAACACAATAAGACGTACTAGGAACCAAGCGGCCAAAGTTGTTAACCACAACTAGCAGTCTGTGCAAACTAACCTAACGTCCCCGTGATTTCTAACGAAATTTTCCAAAATCCCAATATTAAGATTTTTCAGTATTTTATTTGAATTTTTTTCAAATTTTTTGAAAACATTTAAGGCCTTAAGATTGATTAAACAGTCTTGCAAATTGTGAAAACATTTAGTAAAATTGATATTTGCATATAAAAATAGGTATATTGTGAAACGATCCTAGTCCCTTAAAAACCGAAAATGTTTAAATAAATTGTGATATGTCTTAAATAAGTGTAAATATGGACTAGGTTTTTTTAAAATTTTTTTTTTGCAATTCAGTCCCGGTTATATGCAATTTTTGTGGCAGCAATTCTTGATATTTAGTGAGGAAGAGCGAGAAAGGAACACAGATGGCATATATTCCTATTTCAGGACTCTCACACAAAATAAAAATTGCTGCAACAAAAGTTGCATAGTGTAAACAAGGACTTACACATTTTTTGGAAAAATCTGGGAAAATTTGTACCAAAAAGACCTAAACGCTTTTTTCGCGAATTTAATTTTAAATACTGACTCCCATATTCATAAAATTTGAAATGTATTTCATTCAAAATTTTTCATAAAATATGTTCTTAAAATAGATTTCAAATATATTTTATTTATTTTTATTAATATGGAGGTGAAAATTTTGTATTTAATCTACAAAGGAAAAGTTTCGGCTAATCGGATAATATCAGACTTCCCTATTAGCAAAACAGTAGACAAAAAAAAAGTAAAAGAGGATTCAAAATTTGAATTTTTTACTATAAGCGGAAATATCTACTCATAGCAGATTGAGTTTTAGTCCTTCGAAAGGAAAATTTTTTCCACCAAAAAAAAAAAAAGAAAAAATCTTTTATCACATCAAAACTATCAACTGGGCTTGAATTTCAAGGTAATCCTCTTTGAGGCCTTGTGGTTTCTATCCTTTTAAAGATATAATATTCAAACTACAAACTTAACTTTATCAACAGTTTTTTAAATGATATATGAAATTTTATCACAATTGCAATACAATTTTAGAAAATGAAGAATTATTAATTAATTATTTTTCCCAAAAATACCCCACTGTGCAATCCTTACTTACGTATGCACTGTATTATAATGGAAGTAGGAAAATAGACCATGGGAAGGGGGACATTTGGTTTGGTTTTTTCAATATTGTAAGTGACAGGAAATACATCTGCTTGCAATCTATTTCACAAACGAGCCGTCTGACTGAAGAACGAATCTTCTCTGCAATGTACTGTGTGATTCATTGACAAATCGACTATGAATGTATGAATCCTGATCTCGTCAGATATCACGCATTCCACAAAGCGATGAGATTCCTGCAAGTCTGTCGAGCTGTCACCGATTACCGCCTTTCTCTCTCTCTCTCCCCGGCTTCATAAATAATATTTTATACTATTATTATTGTTTTTAAGAATACGAAATACACTCAGAACGTGACGGATAGTAAAGGCGGATTCACCCATGTTGTCCGAACAAAATTTTTGTCCGGACAAATTTTTGTTTATATGTAGTTTGACGTCTCTCTTTTTGAGAGAGAGAAAATATTTTTTACGAACAACTCTCAGCTTGAATTGGTTTAACAATTAAACTTTAATTTTATATTTTGTCCGGACAAAATTGAACTGAGTTGCCAATACGTTAAACTTTTTCACACAAACTTGAGGTGTCATTTTGTGTTTGATATATTAAATTCAGTGTGAGACTAAAAAAATAAATTTTGAGAACTAATATTATCTATTTGTTTATTTTTTTATATGTATTTTGCTAATAACAATCCTTTATGCAATTCAATGGCCATAAGGTAAAGCAATTTACTTCTCTCGTCCATTATGTGATAATAATAATTCTTGAAAAATAATTTAAAATGTGTAATATCCAAATATCTAAAATATCAAGAAAACAAAGCAAAACATAAAAAATCGCTGCAGTACTACCATTTTGCAAAACTAATTTTTTATATGAATGGCAACTTTGATTTTCCGCACAAATTTGTCGAAAGGAGTGAATCGTGCTGCAGAAAACTCTCAGTAAAATAAATTTTGTCCGGACAAAACTTTTGTTCGGAAAACATGGGTGAATCCGCCTGAATTATTCTTTGCCAAACGTTCTTAAATAAAATTTGTATAAATAAAAACTTTCCTTATAAAAAATTAAATTCTTCTGGTTCCTTGAAGTCACACAAAGGAGTGGCGAAATATTCAAATTAAAAATTAATTTAAAATACGGAGACCTTAATCTTAAAAATATCAGAATATAGTTTCCTTATAAATTTTTTATAAATAAAAATTGTTATCATATTCAACATAGCGGCGTAATAAGTGATGACAAAGAAACACACACCTGGGCACTAATGATGAAAGTGTAGCGTTTTTCGAAAACAGCTGTTTTGCTGCGCTGTATAAGCTGTTGATGTTGAGTTGCTTTTGTGACTTGGAATATCTGTCAGGTCTTTCTAAATTTTAACAAATTTTCTAACAATTTGACTATCAATCTTAATGGAGTCTTAAATATTTAGGAAATTGTTTCAGAAGCGATTATTTCAGACTTCTTTTAAATGATAAAAATTTTTTACATATAAATTCTTTCTGATTTCATCACATCCATTGATTTTTGTTTAATATTTCTCACTTTAATCCCACTATAATTTTAACACATTCTTTCCTAGTTTCTTTATACTGACTACGTGGAGTACGAGTATTTGAAACTAAAGAATCTAAAGTAAGAAAAAAAAACAATGAATGTTATAATAAATTATCTCCACTGATCTTATACTGAAATTTATACAACATTTTAAAAGCAATAAAAAAACATCATCAAACTAACAAATCACCACTAGATGCAGACTATAAAAAATAAAAAAAAACCAAAATAAACAATAACAAAACCACTTGGCATTAAAAGAAAACATTGGCAGTCGATGCATGCTAACATTGTTTTAAATCAAATGACCCGTAAGACGACAGCAAGATGTTTGTTTAGAAGAATAAAACAGGAAAAATGGTATTAGAATTCGAATATTAAAAGTTTATGTTAGAATAATTGTTTACAAGGTTACAATTTAAGCCAACAAGAATTTATATTATCATTATGCAATCAATAGTGCGTTTAATGGTCAAAACATGATGATGATACGGCAGTGTATTGTTGAGGATCACAGGCAATTTCATTTCAATTGGAGGACTTTGTTATGGGCAACATGTCCATTATAATTAGATATTTGATTTGCACAGATTGGAACTTGTTTTTCTATGGAACGCGCCTGAATATGTTGTGGTATATGGATTTTTAGAGATATTTCCCCTTATTCTGTAACAATTTGCCAAAGTCACGTCATGACAATATCAAGACTAATGCATTAAACACATTCACGACAGCAGGTTACCGACTACACGACTACAAATAGACTTGGGTCCAACTAGCTCATTCGCTCATTTTTGACAAGAACCTCTGATCAAACCCATTTTAATTACATAAGTTTGATCAGAGGTTCTTGTCAAAACTGAGCGAATGAGCTAGTTGGACCCAAGTCTAACTACAATTATAGAATCCATTCGTTTATATGGGAAAAGTAGCATCAACCTGGCGTGTAGCCGTGAAAATAATCATTCCCATATAAACACATGTATTCTATTTCTGTAGTCGGTAGTCTGCTGTCGTGAATGTGTTTAATACATGAAACATTTGCATACTCTTTTGACTAGGCATTAGACTTGTGTCCAACTAGCTCATGCGCTCAGTATTGACAAGAACCTCTTATCAAACCTATGTAATTTAAATGGGTTTGATCATAGGTTCTTGTCAAAACTGAGCGAATGAGCTAGTTGGACACAAGCCTACTAGGCATTCAATTTAGACTTGTGTCCAACTATCTCATTCGCTCAGTTTTGACAAGAACCTCTGATCAAACCCATTTACATTACATTGGTTTGATTAAAGGTTCTTGTCAAAACTGAGCGAGTGAGCTAGTTGGACACAACTCTAATTCAATTACTTTTAACTAGACTTGTGTCGAACTCTTTCATTCGCTCGTTTTTGACAAGAACCTATGATCAAACCAATGTAATTTAAATGGGTTTGATCAAAGGTTCTTGGCAAAAACGAGTTCGACACAAGTCTACTTTTAGCTTAAAAGTAGACTTTTTATCCGCTCGTTTTTGACAAGAACCCTTGGTTTGATAATAGGTTATTATCAAAAACGAACAAATGAACGAGTAAGACACAAGTTTACTTTTATCAACCTCTTATTGTCCCTTATTCCGTAAGTATTTGTCGACGTCTACATCAATATAATATAAGAAATAGGACAATTAATTACACTTTTTATACCCTCCAAAAAAGAATATGGAGGGTATATTCACTTTGTCATTCCGTTTGTAACGCAGCGAAATATCCATCTGAGACCTCATAAAGTATATATATTCTTGATCAGTGATGAAATATAAGACGATCTGAGCCTGTCCGTCCGTCCGTCCGTCTATGGAAATCACGATTCAGTCCAAACGAAAAGAGCTAGACTCTTGAAATTTGGTATAAATATATCTTGAAGGATAGCACAGGTTAAGCTCGTAAATGGGCTGAATCGGGCAAGAGGGAAAAAAGTTCCCCTAAGAAGAACTAAACAAACCTCTGAAAAAAAATTTTCAAATTTGTTTTTGTAATTTTGTTAAGCAAATGATATATTTTTATGCCAGAGAAGATCCAACGCGATAAACTTAGAGCCATAAAATAAAAAAAAATTAATTTTTGAACCCCGCTCCCTTTAGTGGGCGTTATTATATGAAAAAATAGTGTAAAATTTCAAATTTAATTGTTTTACTTAAGCCTACATTCCTTAAAAATAACATTTTTAAGCTTTAATGACAAAGCTGAGACGTAACCTGGTACTACTCTGCCCTACCCCCTCCTCCCCCTTCACCCCCTAAATGACCCTACCAAAAAAAAATTTAAATTTTGTATACAATTATCGCAAGCATTTATTTTTAGAGTTTTATGGCTGCCGATGTCTGCCCTATTATCCCCTCCTCCCCCTTTGCCCCTAAATGACCCTACCAAAAAAAAAATTAAATTAAATTTTGTATACAATTATTCGAAGCATTTATTTTTAGAGTTTTATGACAAAGGTGAAATGTTTCCCCCACAGCCCTTGCCAGATCGACCCCGCCAAAATACAGTTTTAATACCCTCCAAAGAGAATTGGACCCCATAAATTAAATATATTCTTGATCAGTGATGAAGTCTAAGACGGTCTTGCAATGCCCATACGTTCGTCTGTGGAAAACATGATATTGTCTATTTTTGAACTCCGCCTCCTTTAGTGGGCGTTGCCGTACGATATTATAGAAAGCAATTCTGTCCCATCAAGTTAAACATTTTAAATTCACTTACTAAATATTAGGAGCGCATTTATGATTCAACCTGGTCGAATATAACGTTTTTACTTGTTCTTCATCAATTGTGTATTCTTGCCCACAACCAGCATGTAACTGCCCTATTTTTGATATTGTCTTGACGTGACGTTGACAAATAGTTACAGAATAAGAGGAAGACGAATTAAAATAAAAATTTTCTACAGTTCCCTTTTAATATTTTTATTAATGAAATATTTATTTTATAAATTATAACATCAGCTGGCATTAGATTTTGTATGGCTTGCTTCCAACATGTTCGCTTGCAACATGCTGGCTCGTTTCTTTCCTAAATTTAGCCTTGTCTGAAACACGTTTTAAATTTTGTCTCTAAATATGTAGACAAATTCGTTTCTTAATTTATTGTTAAACAAATTTTGTTGCATTCTTTTACTTTGCATTTAAAAACAACATATAATTTTTAATAGTTTGTCTTAGACAGGCAAACTGGCTCTCTGTTAGTCGTTCCGTTTATTTCTGTTAATAAATTGTATTGTGTTCTTTATTTTTTTTTTTTTTGTACTCGTATTCTCACAAATCTATTTGGGTCAGTGCTTTATGACAGACGTAAAAAGTTTGTGTTGGAACAAAAAATTATGTTTGTTTCTAACAACTTTGTATTGCAAAAAAAAAAAAAAAAAAAATTCTTAGTTAATTGTTTATTTTTTTCTTAGACACGGACTTTGGCGTGGAACAAATGTGTTTAATGCGAAGAAAAAACTTATCCGGTATGTGAGAATTAATCAAAGTAGAAATGTTGCTTTCAGAGTCAATAACAACAATTCTCAATTCTACAAAGAAAACTGTACGTGAAGTGTGGGGCAGGGGAACTTTGGCTAAGAGTACCAACAAATATCCTCTTTTTTTCTGTAAAGTTAAAACAGGTTAAATAATAAAGTTAATTTGGTGTGAAAAATAATAAGTCATGAATATTTAGAGCAGGATAGATTTCTTGGTCAGCCACTATCACTAAGAAACTTTGAGAAATCTAGGCCCCGCAATGACATGATATTGGAACCCTGAACTCTGTTCTTTGCTGTTACCAGCAAAGGAAATTGACATGTCAGTGTTGCTGATCATTTCCGCTTTAACTTTATGTTTGCTTTCTAATCGCATTAGGTCAGAAATTTTAGTTTTCTATTAAATGCTCTACTATTGGATGGAATAACGGGTGGTTCGCCATTGGCTATCCCATCGTTCTTTATGTACAAATTAATGGCGTAGCTAGGCCCCTCTAGAGGGGCTAAGCCAACCCCAGAAACGTTCTAGTCCCCGCTACAAATTCGAAACATTAAAGTAATTTTGTTAATACAAGCGAACTGAAGGGTCTAATATAGACTTGTGGCCAACGAGCTCATTCGCTCAGTTTTGACAAGAACCTCTGATCAAACCCATTTAAATTACATAGGTTTGATCAGAGGTTCTTGTCAAAACTGAGCGAATGAGCTAGTTGGACCCAAGTCTAGTCTAATATAGACTTCGGCTAAATCTCAAGTGGGTTAATACGCTGATGTTAATATTTCTTTAACTCGGACCAGTACCCCGGGGATGACTCCTACATAAGCAGTGTATTGCGCCGCAGCTACACGGTGGGCCAAAAGAAGTCATCCGATGACTCCTCCAGCGTGAACAGCGCACCATGCAGTCACTTTGAGCGGGTGTAATGTAGACTTGGGTCCAACTAGCTCATTCGCTCAGTTTTGACAAGAACCTCTGATCAAACCCATTTAAATTAAATAGGTTTGACAAGAACCTCTGATCAAACCCATTTAAATTACATAGGTTTGATCAGAGGTTCTTGTCAAAACTGAGCGAATGAGCTAGTTGGACCCAAGTCTACTTCACACTAGACTTGTACCGAACTCTTTCATTAGCTCGTTTTTGACATGAACCTTTAAGCAAACCAATGTAATTTAAATGGGTTTGATCAGAGGTTCTTGTCAAAACTGAGCGAATGAGCTAGTTGGACCCAAGTATAGTGTAATGGCTCCTCGTGCCTCAGACGTGGATTTTAGGTGCCCCAGAAGCGATAGTTTTGCTTGTTCACGTACCTGCTGAGATGGAAATGAGCCTCATCGCTCACTGTGATTTTGATCGAAAAATTGTCCACTTCGTCCTCGTGATTGACGATGGGGAGTGTATCGCTCCATGACTTATTCACTTGTATTCTACATCTGTCTAGTTGACAAATGTCAAAACAGATTTGACATTGGCCGCAAAAATAAGAGCATCTTCCAATAGGGTGATTTCTTTTGGCCTACCTTGTAGAAAAGAGGGGGGAGGGGGAAATATTTGGAGGACAGAAAGAGAAATGGGAAAATACAGATATTTTTTTTAGCTATTTCCACTTTTTACTTCGCTGGCTCAATTTTTTGCTACCGGGCCGACTCTCCAACATATCGGTCGGTATCTGAGGAATGAACTCCACAATATTGGCTTCCAGTGAGTCAACCGTTTCGAGTTTGTCCCTATAGACATGAACCTTAACATATGCCCCAGAAAAAATAGTCTATAGTGATTGAATCTCACGATCTAGGTGGCCAATTGACCGGTTCCAAATGTGAAACAAGTAAGAACGTTATATTCTCTCCGGTCGAATCTTAAATACCCTCCAAATAGGAGCAGTATGGGTAAGACACCCTTCCATAAAAGCAATTTACGTTATTCTTCCTGCTAATAATTCATATCAACGCCCACAAAAACGGACGAAGAAAAATTTAAAATGATTAACCTACTGGGTCAGAGTTCATTTAAGACATTTCTGTGGCCATTTTTAAAACTCTATTTGGACAGGGTCTCTCTGGGAAGGGCCGTGGCGGAAAATTTTCACCTTTGTCACAAAAACTTAAGAAGTAAATTTATGGGGCAATTAAAGTGTAGAAGATATAGATAGAATTTTTTGATAGGGTTGTTTAGGTGGCAAAGGTGGTTGGAGGGATAGGGCAGGAGAAGGTCAAAGAACATCTCAGCTGCGTTGTAAAAGCTAAAAAATTTAATTTTTAAGTAGTGGAGGCTTAAATAATACAATTTGTTAAATATTTACACTATTTTTCCATGTAACATGTTAGTTCAACACCCACTAAAGGGGGCGGGACTCTAAATTTCTCCGATTTTCTGGCTTCATGGCTTTTGACATAAAAATATGGCATTTGCTTAGCAAAATTACAAAAAATTATGTTGTTTTTTTATAGGTTGCTTTAGTTCTTCTCAAGCTAAGACCACACTGTCGGCGCAATGTACCGATTTTCGTCGGCTCACTGCAATAAAGTCATAAGTACTCAAACAAAATTGCATTATTTCTCAATTAATTCTGGAATAAGTCTATATGGCGTTATTACCAATGCAGTGTGGTGAAATTATTTTCTCATATTTCAATTAGTTGACAAATAAGGCAAATTTAGCTTATTACTTATAACTTTATTTCAGTGAGTCGACGAAAATCTGTACATTGCGCAGATAGTGTGATCTTATCTTTAGGGGAACTTTTTTCCCTCTTGGCTCAATTCAGACCATTTTGAAACTAGACCTGTGCTATCCTTAAACATTTATTTATACCAAATTTCAAAGGTCTGGCTCTTTTCGTTAGGACTGTATGGTGATTTCCACAAATGGACGGAGGTTGCTAGATCGTCACAGATTTCATCACTGATCAAGAACATGTTTACTTTATGGGGTCTTTGAAGGATATTTCGCTGCGTTACACACGGAATGACAAAGTGAATATACCCTCCAATTTTTTATTTTTTTTAGGCTATAATAAACTGTTCACCGAACTCGCCTCTCAATTGGGCCTTTGTATCGCGTGCGGTGGTACCGTCGTGTTGAAATCACACGTCAGTCAAGTCCAGCTCTTCCATTTTCGCTAAAAAAAATAAACAATTTGTAATCATCGCATAGTAGCGCTCGCCATTCGCAGTAACGTTCCTGCCTTCGTCGTTTCTAAAAAAAAAAAATGATGCCACTGGGTCAGAATCCTCACCAAAGAGTGCATTCTTCGGAATACATTGGCAGCTCTTGCAATGCTTCTGGCTTGTCTTCACACCAAATATTTAAATTTTGCCATTGAATACGATAAAACACGATGCACTTTCTTAGCCGATCATGAATTTTGATAATGAAATTCAATAATCTGCCAGCGTTGTTCGTTTGTAAGACGATTCGTGGTTAAAATATGGACCAAACTGATCATGTTTAGCAGTAGGTTAGGTTAGGTTGAAAAAGAGGGGCACAAGCATCCCAATCCGTCCTGGATTACACTTAGGCCTCATAGGCCTGTTGTGCGCTCTATAATACGGAATTCCCATTCCACTGTAGGGATCCTCCGCCGATACCATGGAAACCTCTGAGTTTGATTACGTCAAGAACCTAGTTTCTTCAACGTACTTCCTTAAGTCTTTCCAATTAGAGCCCCTAAGGAATTCCATCTCCTGTATAATCTCCTGATTACATGTTTGTCTTCTGACTTGGCTAAAAGCTGGACAGTAGCACAAGTAGTGCTCGAGTGTCTCGTCCTCTTCCTGGCAGGCCCTGCATGTTATATCGCCAACGATACCCATTCGTGCCAGGTGAGTCCTTAACTCTGTATGTCCTGTTATTAAATAAACCAACCTCCGTAGTATTGGCCTACTCAATGTTAGGACCTCCTTTGTCCTACTACCATCTGGGTCCCCCCATAGAATTCTAGTCACCCCACCTACGGTAGAGTGCTGCCAATCTCTTGTATGCAATTCTATAGCCCATCTCTTTAGTTCGTTCTTAAAAACCTGAAATGGCTTCGGACTATCTAGTGTGATGTTCGCCATTAATGCTCCCATCTTTGCTAGCCTATCTGCCTCAAGATTTCCAGGTATCCCTGATGTCCTGGAATCCATATTATCTCTATGCCCCCACATTGCGTGTATGAGTTAATCTCATCCTTGCACTGTAGTACACACCGAGATTGAACCACATGATTCCTCAGGGCCTCGATGACCTTCCTACTATCCATGAATATACGAATCGGTAGTCTGTTATCGATTTCCTTCAACCATTTTATCGCTTCCGTAATAGCCACGATCTCACTCTGAAATATCGTGCTATGATCCGGCAGGCGGAAGTATTTGCTAAAGTTACGACCCATGTCACAGAAACCTCCAACCGATCGGTCACCAATCCTCGACCCGTCCGTGTATGTTTAGCAGTAACATGTTACACGGAAACAGCTGAGCTGCCAAAAACCAGTGTTGCCAAAAATAAAGTTGCTACAAAAATCACCCGTTATTACCACAACGAAAACCTTTACACCAACATCATGGTTGGCTATTTTTAAATCTTCTACCCACATATTTGTATAATCTTTCGGCTATTGTCCCTTTTTGGATTTCCTTGATTTGAGCAAAAAAAAAAAAAAAAAAAATAGAGACACACAATGTTACTTTTCCGTAGAAAACAAAAATTAGCATAAGAGGACAAGACTTTTTAAATACAATTTAAAAGTAAATTCTTTTGATTTGTCCAGGCACAAGATTGTGCTATAAAATGTCGTCTTTTTTTTTTACTAAACAATAAATATGTGGCCACCACTTTACTTGTACGCGCTTGGAGAGTAGACAAATGAACCACTCTTTTTCTTTAAAATATCTGTTTCGTGTAGACAACCAACTTCACTCAATGTTTGATACCGGTTTTTTGCTGGCCATATCTTTAACGTAATAAATAAAATTGTTATAACACTGAAATAAATTAAAAGATTTCACTGATAATGAAAATTGAGTTCAATTCATAAGCTTTTGTAACCAAAGAATTGTACGTTTAAATTTTGAATAATGATGATCTGCTTTTGATATAAAAAGTAATAGACTTCTATCGCGAGAACCCAAACGCGGTCTTCAGAATCGGGTGTACAACGTATTTGGGATATAAATGATATGTTCGTACAATTGACTACGCACCATTTCAGCGGAATTGGTAATGAGGGTGCGAATGTTTCACCAATAGGGCCAAATTCTTTCAAAGCAGCCATGTTTGAGTTACTAATTGGGTGAAGTAGTAGCGCAAACATTGAAATTTTTCAAAAAGAGGCACAAAAAGTTGACTTCCAAATTAAAATGTGCACAAAAAGGGGATTTCAAGTATTAAAAGAGGCAACATTACAAAAAACAAATAGAACAAAAATGTGTTTAATTTTTAAAAAGAATTTATTTTTTGAAAATAACATCTTTTTAGATCAATTCCTTTAGTCCAGAGTTTTTTTATTCCTTTCAAATAATAGGTTTTTTCATGGACCTCAAAACGGGCATTTCTTTCGGTTATGACCTCTTCATATGATCAAAATCTCTTATTAACCAGCTTAGAATAAGAAAATAGTGGCGGGGGGCTAAATCTGGAGAATATGCTGGATGAGGTAGCAGTTCGTAGTAGAGTTGTACAAAACAGCTCTTTTGAGTGAGCGCTCTTTTCCGCTCCGCTCACTTTACTGAATTAATTCATTCATTTCATTCACTAGCTCAGTTGATTCCTTAGCTCAGCCATAATTCATGAAATGAAAATGTTAGACTTGTGTCGAACTCTTTCATACTAGACTTGGGTCCAACTAGCTCATTCGCTCAGTTTTGACAAGAACCTCTGATCAAACCTATATAATTTGAATGGGTTTGATTAGAGGTTCTTGTCAAAACTGAGCGAATGAGCTAGTTGGACCCAAGTCTTTTTCATACTAGACTTGGGTCCAACTAGCTCATTCGCTCAGTTTTGACAAGAACCTCTGATCAAACCTATGTAATTTAAATGGGTTTGATCAGAGGTTCTTGTCAAAACTGAGCGAATGAGCTACTTGGTAGAGCTGTTCCAAATCGTTCGTTCAAGTGACCGGTCATTTTCATTCATTCTTTAAGAAAGAACTCGTTCGTTCATTTCGTTCGTTCGCTCTTTTTATGAAATACGAAATGAAAACAAAGAAACATATGATTCGGTCGATAAAAAGGAAAATAATCAAAACAAACAACACCAAATGCAAAAAAGAAAAAATTAATAAGTGATAATTTTTATAAAATAAAAGTATTTAATTGCATATAAACAAAAATAGAATGTGAGAAAGTTTAAAAAGTTTTTAAGATTTCTTATTTCGATGGTGTGCAGTTCGGGACATACATATTTAAAGAAATCCGTGGCCAATAAATAAAAAAAGTGAAATGAGCGAACCCAAGTGAATTGAACTTGTTATCAGTACTGCTGAGCCAAAACGGCTCAGTAAAGTAACCGGCTCACTTCGCTCAGTGTACTGATTCGTTCAAATTGACCCGTTCATATTTCATACCCTCGTTTTTGACAAGAACCTTTGATCAAACCCATTTAAATTACATTGGGTTGATCATAGGTTCTTGTAAAAAACGAGCGAATGAGCTAGTTGGACCCAAGTCTAGTATGAAAAAGACTTGGGTTCTGAAGTCTAAGACGGTCAAGCAATGCCCATACGTTCGTCTGTGGAAAACATGATATTGTATATTTTTGAACCCCGCCCCCTTTAGTGGGCGTTGACGTACGATATTATATAAAGGAACTCTGTGCCACCAAGTTAAATATTTTAAATTCACTTACTAAATATTTGGAGGGTATTTAAGATTCGATCCGGTCGAAGGAGTCCAAAATTTTTATTTTATGGCTCCAATTTTAACGCTTTGGACCTTCTTTAATATAAAAATATATCATTCGCCTAACAAAATTACAAAAATAACTTTAAAAATGTTGATTTTTCTGGGTTGGTTTAGTTCTGCTTAAGGGAACTTTTTTCCCTCTTGCCCGATTTAGCCCATCTCCGAACCTGTGCAATGCTTCAAGATATATTTATAACAAATTTCCAGAGTCTGGCTCTTTTCGTTTGGACTGAATCGTGATTTCCACAGACGGACGGACATGCTCAGATCGTCTTAGATTTCATCACTGATCAAGAATATACTAGACTTGTGTCCAACTAGCTCATTCGCTCAGTATTGACAAGAACCTCTGATCAAACGTATGTAATTTAAATGGGTTTGATCATAGGTGCTTGTCAAAAATGAGCGAATGAGCTAGTTGGACACAAGTCTAGAATATACATATATACTTTATGGGGTCTGTGATGGATATTTCGCTGCGTTACAAACGGAATGACAAAGGGAATATACCCTTCATATTCTTTTTTGTAGGGTATAAAATATGAGTCTCAGTTCTCTTTGAATGAAGAAAATTTATACAGTTTTGGATATAAATGATCGTCTTAACAGTTTCTTGAATTGCAAAAGGTTTCAGTCTTAGACATTTTACAAATTTTTTCCTAAAGCTGGATTCACCCATTTTAGTTTTTTGAGAGTTTGTTCTGAAACGATTCACCCACTTCGAACAATTGTTCTGGAAAAACAAGGGTACCATATGAAATATTTTTGTAAACGATGCGTGTTAGTTTTTCAATTAGGCGGCACAGTAGCAGATGAATGCAATTTGCTTGTTTTCTTGACGTCAAACTCATATATTTTATTGTGTAATAAACAAATTATAAATTAAAAAATTTAAATAAAATAAAAATATTATTTTATTAAGATTGTATTGTATTAGATAGATGTTCATATAATATGATGTGGCATCTCAGTTCAACTTTACTTAAAAATTTAAAGTAGCTGGCATCACAGTTGAAATGTTTCAGAACAAAAATTAAAATTAAACCAATTCATGTTCCGAACCAAGTTAACTCTCTTTCGCTCTCTCTCTCAAAAAGAGAGACGTCAAACTACATATAAAAAAAAATTGTTTCGGAAAAAATTTTTTGTTCCGAAACAATGGGTGAATCCAGCTTAACAGTTTTCAGAGCGTATGATTTTTTTTAAAAACTTTAACTATTATAGTATTCTGATATTTTTAAGCTTAAGGTCTCTTTATTTTAATTTAATTTTTAATTTCAATATTTCGCCACTCCTTTGTGTGACTTCTTCAGGAAATTAATTAAAAAAAATATATATAATTAATTTCCTGAAGAAGTCACACAAAGGAGTGGCGAGATATTGAAATTAAAAATTAAATTAAAATAAAGACAGCTTAACCTTAAAAATATCAGAATATAATAACAATTAAAAAGAGGTCAAGAAACCAGAAGAATTTAAAAAATTTAACTCTTACTCTAGTCTTGGGGTATGTTCAGACGATTCGAGGGATTTCAAATGGTATCTGGATTATTAATATTCCAAAATTATTTATTTCTCTGTAATCTGAAACTCGCGCCTTAGATAGTTTTTAACTTGGCCATTGAAAATAATATTTAAGAATTCTGGTGAACAAAATTATTCCAGAAGACTACATTCCCCAGCAAAATTGTAGCAATTGAATTTTTTGCGTGTACATGTGTGAACATCGATCGTATCAACAACTTTTCTACAACAACATTTGTTGCCCCACTCTGTTGTTACAAGGAGAATTTGTTTGCCTTTTTTGTTGTTGTTTTATTTTGCATGTGTGTAAGTTGGTGTTTGTGCAGCCATGCCAGGTTTGTTTTTAGAACGCGCTATGCCAAACGCGGGACCATTCAGTCATTCCCTCTGGATTGGCGTTGGTCGAGTAAACTGCAAAAGTGGAATGTATGAAAGTAGTTTGCCAGTCAGTTTGTTTTTTTTTTTACTTGATGCAAGGTAGTTTATTATTAATAACTTGACTTCTTTTTTACTCTGCACATTAATATGTAAGCAAGCAGGCAAGTCTGTTTGTATGTATGTATTTACGTGTTTATGATTGAGTGTATTTTTAATTGTATTCTTACAATCCTACTTACCTGAGCGGTAAAAAAAAGAAATAGTAAAGGGGCCCTCTGTGAGGCCTTATATGGGAAATTATTTCATTAATTTTGATTTCTTTTTTAATTTAATTAGGGCCAGTACTCAGGCGATGTGGCCTAGATATGGAGTGCATTGCTCGGGTACTAAGAAGATTAATTTTGAGAAGAAGAATGGAGTGAGGAGAGTCTGTGGATCTGTGGTGTAGGTTCAGGAGTCTTCTCAGAGGATCTTGGAACAAGACTTTCGCTCCAGCTCCCTGATGAGGCTAGTGTATTTCAGGCGGAAATATTGGCTATAAGGGAGGCGGCTAGGTTATTAATTGACGGGAGTGTTCAGGGTAGAGTCGGCATCTTAGTCGACAGCCAGGCGGCACTCCTGTCTGTGAGGCCGTTCACTACTTCTTCTACCTTAGTAACGCAATGCAGGGAGCTTCTATCCAGATTGGGATATCAGACTGACACTACCCTCATCTGGGTTCCCGCACATAGTAACTTCCCTGGAAAGGAACAGGCGGACGAGCTAGCTGGGGCTGGATCTGCTATGAACGTCTCCACCGCTGTATACGCCATGCCGTATGGCACTATAAGATGCGGCATTCAAAGCCATTACCGGCAGAAGGCGCAAGCTGGACACGTGTAGGGTAGCTAGAAGTATGCGGCCCTGCTACGACGACAAAAGAACAGCACAGCTGATCAACAGTAACCGTAGGGACATCTCAAGACTCGTCGCAGTAGTGACGGGGCACTGGGTAATAGGCAGACATGCTGGTAGGATAGGTCTCTCCTATAATGCATTCTGTCGCAGCTGCCGACAGCAGAGCAAAGATGAAACAGTTTATCACTTCCTTTGTGAATGCCCGGCATTGCACCATACGAGACACAAAATCTTAGGCAACAGTATAATATGCGATCTTTCGGAGCTATCAGGTATAGGTCTAGGTGACCTTATTAGATTCTTCAATACGACAGGTTGGATCAGCATCCATTACCGTATCTGAGATCTGAACTCGGTTCTACACAGGTTGACACTGACGAGTGGAGTGGTCTTTCAAAACGGGATCTCAGAGATCCTACTTGAATGCTTGTGGGCTAAAGGCAGCCACATATACCAACCAACCAAGAGTCTGTGGATATTCGATTTAACTTTTTTCCAATTTATAAGTGCCGGGGAAGGCATCTGCAGGTAGTTTGTTCTACATAAGGACTGTTCGGCAGATATTCTATCGGAATGTGTTCTGCTATTCGTTGGCACATCGATCACAAATGCATGCACTCTTATTAAAAAAAGAATAGGTTTTGCGAACAAGTTCCCTGATTTCATTGTAACACATTCCATTATTCAGCGCCAGATCAATGGAACGCACCCCACATTGTGAATAAGTTCAAGTCCGTCCATAGAGCTGACTACCCTACTGTATGCCATCAGTTTCTTTGCCCTCTCCTACACACGATCGAGTAACTTCAAAATAGGCTTTGAAGTATCGGCTTATACATGAGAATTGTATTCCGTTTACGGTCGCATGTAAGGAGATCGCATTCTAAAAAATCCGGGGCACTGGAACACTTCTTTTGTGGTTTGAGAAATGCGATACGCCCATCTGACATCACATTGTACTCTCAAGATCCGAAGAATTAAGAGTCATGCATTCCTTAACATTTTATAGCGGTCCGTAAACATACAACACTGGGTCCAAAGTAGATTTTGGGGGCAAACTCTTTTATCCCCTTGTTTTTTACAAGAACCCATGATCAAACTAATGTAATTTAAATGGGAGGAAATAACAGCCCATGATCCAAGGCGAATTCATACCAGGTGGCCTTAGTTCAGAAATTGGTGATCAGCTGTTACCAAGGCAAAATTATTGAACTGTCAAAGTGTTCTTCTGGTTTTTCGTTTTTGTGTGCGGCCATTGTTTTTTCCAAAGCATTTCATTTGACAGTTCAATAAATTTTACACAGAGTTGCATAAGTGAGTTCACCTTGTATGAATTCGCCTTGCCATGATCGAAGGCTCTTGTCAAAAACGAGCGGACGATCGAACTCGAACCAAGTCTGTTCCTCAAATCGACATTCGACTTAAAATCGAACTTGACTCCATTCAGATATTTTTATAAGTTGATTATTTGGTAAAAATTTCATATTCTGTCTCATTGCATCGAACTCAGATTTTGAAGTCCTATAGTTAAATGAATTGGAGGTAAATAACTGTCGATAACACTATCGATATCTATATTTTTGTGATTATCGATAGTTTGATTTTGCAATCGATTAATATTTAAAAATAATCGATATATTTTAATCATAGAAGTAAGAGGTAAACAGTGCTATAAAATATTTTTTCAACATCGGCCTACAAAATCGTTAAATTTAATTTAAAAAAATTCATCATGTTGCGGCATTCGATATCGATCAAAGTTTCAATAAAAATTATATACAAATTTCAATCGAACCGAATCCTGTGATTTGTCCCCAGTTTTGTTTTAGTCCCAGTTTACATTTTGCGATTTTTGTCGCTGCGATTCTTATTTTGTGTGAGAGTCCTGAAATAGGAATATATACCATTTGTATTGCTTTCTCGCTCTTCCTCACTGAATATCAAGAATTGCTGCGACAAAAATTGCATAGTGTAAACCGGGACTTATTAAGAAGTATTATTTTCGAATTTAATGGCAAATAAATGCAATCTATGAGAAGCAGGAAAAAAAAACGAAAAGGATACTAACGTCGATATATCGACAGTTTTTCTAAAATCGATATTTGTATAAAAATATTTTACAAAGTATCGGGGCACAGATGTTGATAATTGACTGAGACTATATCGTCGCGTTTCTTTACAAAGCACGTAAGCGTCATTTTTCCCAAATTGACTTTTTTTTGGGGGATTCTGGTAGAAAATAACCTTTGCCATCTGTCTACAATCGCAGCTTGACAACTTTGTTTGAAAAAAAAAGTTAGGTTCATTTCGAAAACCTCGTAAGCGCCATGCAAAATGACATTTGCATAGAAAATTGAATTTCTTTATATTAATTGTTGGAAATATTAAAGTCTCACGCACAATTTTTTTTTATCCTAGAGATAGAGAAAATATAGGAAAAATTTCAAGTCAAGTTAGTACTTTTGAAAACCTCTTAAGGGCCATACAAAATGACGTTTACTTTGAAAATATATTTTTATTTCTTTGTATGTAAAGAGTGTTTTTTTATGAAGTTTTTTTTTTATACGAATCACTCTGTTGTCTGACAGCTGTTTTGACAGTTTAAAGTGACGTCTCTACTCAGTATTGTTTGGCAAATCATCATGAACAGGTTAACTCCGGAACAACACTTCCAAATCGTGGAAATTTATTTTCAAAAACAGTGTAAACAATTAAAAATGTTTATCCGCTTTTTTACCGCAAAATTCTCTTCAATGATGAGGCGCATTTTTGGTTGAATGGATAAGTCAACAAGCAAAATTTCCGTATTTGGAGCAACGCCGTTCAAGAATTACCAATGCATCCCGATAAATGTACTGTTTGGTGCGGTCTATGGGCTGGTGGAATCATCGGTCCTTATTTCTTTATAAATGAGGAAGGACGACGCGTTATCGTGAAGGGAAATCGATACAGAATCATGATCAATGAATTTTTGGTGCCAAAACTTCAAGATATGGATGTAAACGAAATGTGGTTTCAACAGGATGTTGCCGCTTGTCATACTGCGGGCGAAACAATGGACTTATTGAAAGAACATTTCAACGACAATATTATTTCGAGAAATGGACCGGTGAATTAGCATCCGTGTGCGTGTGATTTGACGCCACTCGATTATTTTTTGTGGGGATACCTGAAATCATTGGTTTACGTGGATAAACCAGCAACGCTTGACGCCTTGGAAACCAGTATTCAACGTGTCATTGCTGAAATACGCCCTCAAATGCATGAAAAGGTGGTCGAAAATTGGTCCTCCAGAATGACCATTGTGCAAAATAGTCGTGGTGGCCCGAAATTATATTTAAATGTTAAATGACAAGAAATTATCTACCAAATAAAAAATTTTTTTTGGCCATTTCATAATTTGGCATGTGTTTTATCTAAATTTCAAATCAGCAAGCTCTTATAAAAACACCCTTTATATATTGGTAAAAAAATTGTTCTATAACTCATATATAAAAAGTTATTAAGTTTTTTTCGTTTTCTGAAAAATGAGTATCTTGGATTTACGAGGTTTGTGAAAACGATATGACGGCGATATGTCGGCGATGTTGTTAACCCAAATTGTGAGACTGACTGTACACGACCTATCCCTTTGCATAAGAAGTAGCAACCACGAATCACAAAAAATTCCTCAGAAGAACTGCAAATCTATACAGTTAACTGAGGTGTTGAAATTAACTAGTGCTACTGAGACGGAAAACTCTCGAAAGAGAGTAAACAATCAGTGGTCTGGCTGCGATATCGATATATTTTTTCAAACTATCGAAATATTTCGATGGCTTTCCATCTTTAAAATGAATATGAATATGTTAATTTGCTATCATCTGCTGGAAGTTTGAAATAGAGGATCGTTTCAAAAAGGCCTGCTTACTGAATGGCTAATGATTTTTAAAATACTTTTTAGCTGAAGCATGAGTATGAATATTGGTGCGAGTTTACTTTTTCCTAGCAAACGTACATATTTATGTATGTTTGTACATTTTATTTCATACATGAAATATACGGTTTGTGTAAAAAAATAATAATAAAAAACTTGTCTCTTAGTATGTAGTTTAAAAGCCGGCTTGTTGCTTTTCCATTAACTTATTTTTTGTATTAAATTTATAATTTTTGCAAAAAAAAAGAACAATGACACAAGAAATGCTGTGCATGTAAATACACACACACACATATACAAATAACTTGTATACACCCAGTTGGCCAGTTTGAGATACATTTAAAGACGGGTGCAAGGCAATAGTACAACGTAGAAGACATACTGAATGCAGTTCGATACTAGTTGTCGATGAAATTTCCATGCAAATGGCGCCAAAGTCACACAAGACGAGATGAGCGAATATGTCGATCAGCTGGCCAATGACAAGCTGAGCGACATACAAATCGCCAAAGAAATTTTCATACAAATGGCGCCGAAGTCACACAAGACGAGATAAGCGAAAATATCGCTCAGTTTGCCGTTGACCTTTTTCGTTAACAACATTGTCGATTATATTTATAAAGGACAGTATCCATCATCGATGACTACATTATCGATCGTTAATAACTTCTACACAAAATGAGGGACATTGTCACTCAGAATGTCAACCAAAAGACTTGTTTAAAGACAAACATCTTGTTGTTCTTAAAAATGCTATTTGCAGAAAAAACGTACGACACTGTTGCTACATAATCACGAACGATGATTTCCATTAAATTCTCGATTAGAAACCTCTATCGGCAGAGGGCATGTCCTGAATTCATCGAAAGATAATGGCGCCTATGATTGTTTTTCCAACTGGGCAGTTATACGTGTATTTGTATGTGTGTGTGTGTGTGTTTGGTTTTAAACAAATTACTAACGTGTGTAAGTATTTGCAACATGTTTGTTCTAAATATTTTAAACAATTATTCGTATTCTAGTATCGTGGAAATATTAATAAACAATTTTTATGCCCTTCACCAAAAATGGAAAGAATGATATACATTTGAGTTTGTCATTGTGTTGGTAATTTCTACAATATTCACTTTACGGCACCATAAAAAATTATGTTTTATACCATTCGAAAGTACACTTACATGCCACTAAACAGTAACGCCCTAATTCATAAAAAAAATATTTAATGTTCATTTAAAAACTCTTATTTGACAATTTTTCCATAGAAATTTGTCAAATAAGCAGTTAGTAAAAAAAAATATTTTTTATATATATTTTTAATAGACCTCATACTTTTTTTAATGAAAAGTTACACTTTTATTTTGAAAAAATTGCACTTTTTAGTAAAAAGTTGCATTTCTCAGCAAAAAGTCAAATTTTTCAATTGCAGAAAATTGGATCTCAAAAATAAACTAAACTCCGACCGAATGCACCGCAGGCGCAAATTTTTGAAAATTCATCTTATTTTCTTAACAGACCTCGAGAATAAAATAAAAATTTACACTTTTCTTTAAAAAATTGAATTTTTTGATGAAAAGTTACACTTTTTTCGACAAAATTGCATTTTTTAATGAAAAAAATTGCACTTTTTAATAAAAAGTTGCGAGCAAAACGTCAACATTTTCAATTGTAGAAAATTGGCTCTCAAAACTTTGAAAATTTACCTTATTTTTTGAACATACCTCGTATGTACAGATACGACTTCTGTCTTAATAGGTTTTTATATTATATGTATGTATATATGTGTACATATCTCTATCCGTGCTGAGAGAGAATAAAATGAAAACTTACACTTTTCTTAAAAAAATTGCATTTTTTGATAAAAAGTTACACTTTTTTCAACAAAATTGCATTTTTTAATGAAAAAAAAAATTGCACTTCTTAATAAAAAGTTGCATTTCTGAGCAAAGAGTCAACATTTTCAATTGCAGAAAATTGGCTCTCAAAACTTTGAAAATTTACCTTATTTTTTGAACATACCTCGTATGTACATATTTCTGTCTTAATATTTTTTTATATTATATTGTATCTACATTTGTGCTAAGAGGGAACAAAATGAAAACTTACACTTTTCTTAAAAAATTTGCATTTTTTGATAAAAAGTTACACTTTTTTCGACAAAATTGCAGTTTTGAATGAAAAAATTGCACTTAATAAAAAGTTGAATTTCTGAGCAAAAAGTCAACATTTTCAATTGCAGAAAATGTGACTAACCATTTTGAAAATTTACTTTATGTTTTGAACAGACCTCGTATGTACATATATGACTTCTGTCTTAATAGTTTTTTATATTATATATGTATGTATCTACATTTGTGCTAAGAGAAAATAAAATGAAAACTTACACTTTTCTTAAAAAAATTGAATTTTTTGATAAAAAGTTACACTTTTTTCGACAAAATTGCATTTTTTAAAGAACAAAATTGCACTTCTTAATAAAAAGTTGAATTTCTGAGCAAAAAGTCAACATTTTCAATTGCAGAAAATTGACTCTAAAAATTTTGAAAATGTACCTTGTTTTTTGAACATACCTCGTATGTACAGATACTATTTCTGGCTTAATAGTTTTTTATATTATATATGTATCTCTATCCGTGCTGAGAGAGAATAAAATAAAAAATTACACTTTTCCTTCGAAAAAATTAAATTTTTTAATGAAAAGCTACACTTTTATTTACAAAAAAATGTACTTCTAATAAAAACGTTCCATTTCTGAGCTAAAAGTCAACATTTTCAATTACAGAAAATTTGGCTAAAAATTTTGAAAATTTATTTTATTTTTTGAACAGACCTCGTATTTACATATATGACTTCTGTCTTAATAGTTTTTTATATTATATATGTATGTATCTACATTTGTACTAAGAGAATAAAATAAAAGACAAAATTTTTTTTAAACAAATTGCATGTTTTGATGAAAAGTTACACTTTTTCTCAAAAAAAATTGCACTTTTTAACAAATAGTTGCACTTTTGAATAAAAAGTAAATATTTTTTTAATTTTATTTAAATAAAAGCTAATTTTTTTGGATATATTCTTTGTGTTCAGGCATATTTATGCATTAAAAAAATTTATCATTAATGGTAATTGTTTTAAGTCTAAGGCTAAAATTCAGCTGTTGAATTTTAGAAATAATTTTTTAATTGAGGATTCCTATAATTAATTCAAATACATATTTATTGAGTGTAGAATCATTACTGTTGTTTTTAACTTGGGGAGGTTCAAATCAAACGTCCACAAACACTACTCCCTCTATTCTCCTTCCGATAACCAACTTTCCTACTTCCGGTACAATGCATCGTATATGTGGGGCTCATTTCCTGAGTACCAGCACTCAAGACACAAAAAAAAAACAAAAATCATACAAGTAGGGGGACCCCACCGATTTGTGAACGTCCTGATCTAGGAATTGGAAGGACGAGTTTTGCTTGGAGGATCTATGAGAATTCATTAGTAGCCCGGAATAGTGCGAATAAAATGATATAAAATATCATATGAACTGCATTATATATATCCCATTATAATACAAACGGCCAAACTTGGCAAATATTTGATAAAATAAGTGGTCAACAAACTTTTACCCACATCTGCATACTGCAAAAAAAAAAAATTAGAAACCCAATTGATTTTAAATTTGGCAAATGCAAAATCCTGCTGCACGATTTTCAATTTCACACTCCATATTTTCCTATTAATTTGTTCCAATTCTGCTGTCTTTAACATTTCAGATTTTCAAAATTAACATTTAGCACACCTCCTCTCTACTACGTGTTAAAAATTTATTTTCTATTCATTTGTAACATTAAAATGTCAGACATGTTAAAGTCATAAATTCGAATAATGTCTTAAATCGGGTTAAGTTCATAAATTCTTAAAAGCAACAAATATTTTATTCATAATGAAGAAAAATAATAAGAAATTTCATAAAAAAAAACCGAAAACCAAACATAAATCCAGCCAACTTGTGCAGCAACCAAATATTTCATACCAAAAGTTCACTGCAAGTAGGCGACACGATGAGGAAAAAATACAAATTTTATATACTTATATTTTTTTTACTTCTAAAAAAGGTTACTTTAAAATTTTAATGAGTTCTTCTGCTGCTCAACTGCATAGACAACGGACGGACTATTCGAAATCACAAACGCATACGAACATTCACAACTAACAAAAAAGATTCTCCTGCCTTAACAAAAAGGTATGTGTGGTTAAGAAGAAGCTTAATAGCGTTTTTGCCGTATTTTCTTACAAGCCTGGCTTGTTATAATATAAAAAAAAAATATTATATATAATAACAACAACGGCTTACATGGGAAGAAGAAAAAACGTGAAGAAGAATTTTTAACCAGTTTGAGTTTAATACAGTTTAAAAGAAATAATTTTTGTTGGCAGTTGCGTTTGTTCGTTGCTTGTTTGTAGAGATTTGCACTATGGAAATGAGAGAAACAGAGAGAAGAGTAAGTGGATGGAAAACAAAGACAGTGCTGCCAATATTTTTCAAATTTTCTTTGAATAAGGTAAAAAAGGGCAAAGATGGTGCTTGCTGGTTACAATAGAACATCTCATACTGTTTTCAAAAATTGCCTTTTAGAAAATGGTTTGTAAATTTGCTAAGGAATTTTTTATTTCACTTGTAACTCTTTTTGTTAGCTAATTTGCTAGCCTGAAAAATGAGCGCGTGCGGATCGCTAAAGTTGAAAATCTCATGTGTAAATAAAATTTGTTTTAGTCGCCAAAAATTAATTGACCGCCGTTATCGTGCGATCAAATGCCCTTATATTTGTTTTTTTTTGGGGACTATTTTACGAGTCATGTCTATGGGGACAAGATGCACTGGAAGCCAATATTGAAAAATTTATTCGTGAGAAAATAAGTGGATGAAAAACAGAGACAGTGCTGCCAATATACTTTTATTTTTCTTTGAATATGGCTAAAAAGGGCAAAGATGATGGTTGTTGGTTACAATAGAACATCTCATAGTGTTTTTCAAAATTGCCTTTTAGGAAATGGTTCGTAAGTTTGCTAAGGTATTTTTTAAATTCGCTTTAGCGCAACACGCTTTACGGAGAAAAATCGGATTACTGAAAGCGATATAAATCCCCGCACTGATTTTAAACGCAGCTAGTCTTATTCACTTCGCTTTAGCGAAACATCACTTTACTGAAAATATCGTATTACTGAAAACCGAAAGCAGCCCACAACTACGTTTTGTATGAAACTTACTTCGCTTTAATGAAAAAATAAACAATGACAAAATTATTTATTAGAAATCGATTGCATAACTTTAGGCTGAAAAAAGTGTGCTTGTTTTGTTCGTTAAAAAATTAAATGGCAAAATGTATTTGTCCTTTTCGCTCTTACGTACTTTATTGTATTTTTCTATTATATTGTCAATGCACATTTTCGAGGAATTCGTGAAAAATTTCAACAACATAATGTGCACATATGCGTGTGTATGTTGTACTGATTTTAAGCAGTACGCTTAAATGTTACAAATTTCAGTAATCCGAACTACGTTTTAGACAGAAAATCGGATAACTGAAAAAAAAAATTGGGTTTCGGCTATTTCCAGTAAAGCGGAGTTATACAGTCGACTGTTTGAGAGTATGAAAAAATTGGCGTAGGAACCATTTAAGGCGTAGCCACGGGGTCAGCATTTACATGAAATCGTCTTTAAACATTCAATTATATGGATCGTACTATCGAGTCAAAAAAATATTTTATTAATTTAAGTGTTTTTTAAAATCAAATCTGAAATATAAAATTGTAAATTTTTCAACGCTTTTATGAATGCATTTTCAAGTTGGCATCATTGTTTTGCTTGCAAGAACTGAGCGTGGTTGCTGATCATATCAAACATGTTGCACGGTTTGATGACAGTTTTATGGTTTAAAGCCAAAACCTGCGGCTGTAACCAATGCAGGTTTGATCCTAATTCTTAACAACAAATTTAACTCAAAACAGGTAATAAACTACAGTATGATTTAGTTACTTTTAACGTTTTAAGATGAAAAGGTGCAAATAGTTAATAAGACGTAATTTTAGCGGCGGTTTGAGAAAATATTTCTGTCTTTTTTTCGGTTAATCTAAGAAAGTAACAACAACAAGGAAACAAAAAAAAAATATTAAGAATAAAAGAAAGAATATAAAATAGTAAAAACGATTATGGCAAGAAGAAAAAAAGTGGAAAATATTAAAAGAAGTTAATTAAAGTGATTTATATAAAAGAAATGTAAAAATCTTACCATAATAAGTGGTAATTAAAAATAACCATAAATACGATAATAGTGTTTGAAAATAACTTTTTTTCTAAATAATTTTGTGTAATTGCAAAAAAAGTTTTTAATACAAAATTTTTAATAGAAATATACAAAAAAAAATGTTATAAGAAAAGTATTTTGTGTAACAAACCGGTACTGAATTATAGTGGAATTTTTCATTAAAGTTGGTGTTTATTTTTTATACAACATCTTCTCTCCAAACGGATAAAAATTCTTAGCATCAGGCGCTCTCTCCTAGCATCAACAACATATTCTACTTTGTGAATTCCCTTATTTGTTCCTTATATTTTAACTTTTTTTTTTTAAATAAAACTCACGCATCAGGAATTTTTAATAAAGGAATACACTTTATGTGGATCTACTAACAACTACAGCAACTTGAAGCCAACACTAACACTTTAAGTCGGCTGTCTCTAATTTATCTTCAATATATCAAAGAGATTTAGTTTTATCACTTACAACTAACAGTCAACATTTATAAAAAATTTGTGTAAAAAATCAAGCGCTCAACTACAAGTGAAAGGATATTTTTTACGTTATATATAATTGGATAATGTTTAAATAAGTAAGTATTTGCGTGTTTTTCTTCTCTTTTTTCTTCTAAATTAAATTAGAAAGTACAGACATAAATATATTACCCAGCATGATACATCATTAGTGACTAATAAATCTTTAGATGAATTCAAAACCACAAACAATAATACTCTTAAGGTTCCCAACAAACACAAGGTCAAACGTTTCAAAACGTTTCAAAGATGGCTATACATATATGTGATTTGAAATATATACATATATTTGATTTGAAATATATACATATGTATGTACATACATGCATACATATACAAACGTACCTACACTTCAACCTAAATAGGTAGAGGTTTGAGAAGGAAACATACAATTTAATACAATGTTAATTAATTAGACTTGGATCGAACTCGTTCATCCACTCGTTTTTGACAACAACTTGTTTATATTAAGAATTATCTCTTTATATTCAGCATTGCAAGTAGCTGGAGGAAAAAGAAAATTTAATTGGCCTATTGCAAAGGTTAGAATAGAATTAATAAATCGTACGAAAATTTTCACAAATCCTTCATTAAATACATTTTCGGCAGCAGGCTGTCAACTACACGACCACAGAAATAGAATACATGTGTTAATGATTATTTTCACCCCTACACGGCGGGTTCTTGTACTTGCTAATTTTCCCCATATAAATACATGTGGGGGACTCACACTGTAGTCATAAGTCATAAGCACGAAAAATATGACTATTGTGAACAACCCGTCATAACTTAGTATGCTATTTCAAACATTGATCAGGTGATAAGGAAACAACACATTTGTAATTAGATGTTATCATAGCAAAAGATAATTAAGATAATTGTAATAAAGTTGTTTGAAAATGCCAAAAAGTATTTTTGTGGCGGCATACGGAAAAACGTTCAGTGGCTACCAGCTACGTAAGTTAAACGAGAAAAATGTCTCTTTTGATATATAATTTATGTTCTAAAAATGTGATTTAATGTACAGACATATAGGTATGAATAATTTTTTAGCCGTTTTTTAATCCTGAATCATATACATATAAGTAACGGCGGCAAACATATACTATCGCCGTCACGCCTAAAGATTTTCAACCGTTCGACTCAGATCTCTAGAGCTATTTTATGACAAAACAAAAACATACCTGAAAGAGTCATGACATCGCTCAATCGTCATGGCTATTCATAAGGATCCAGAATATATATACTTTATGGGGTCCCATGTGCATATCGAAGAAATTACACACGGAACGACAAACCTATATATACCCTTTCACTTTGTTGTGAAGTGTATAAAAAAAAACTTTAAAAATTATGTTGTATTTTAGAGGTTGGTTTAGTTCTTCTTAGGGGAACTTTTTTACCTCTGGCCCATTTACGAACCTGATCTGTGCTTTCCTTCAAAATTTATCTATACCAAATTTAAAGGGTCTGACTGTTTCATTTGGACTGTGTCGTAATTTTCACAGACGGACGGACGGACGCACATGACCAGATCGTCTTAAATTTCACCACTGATCAGGAATATATGTATACTCGTACACTTTATGGGGTCCGCGTTACCGACGGAATGTCAAAGTGAATAGGCCCTCTAATTTTCTTTTGGAAGGCATAAAAAAATTTTATTTCACAAGTATAAGTGATTCCTTCTTACTGCAAGTTAAAACTGCAAAAATGACAGATAAATAACAAATGGATTTTAAAATACACTCTTATTCCTTAACAATAAAAATCATTCTTTCTACGAGCCCATAAAAATTATGGAACTACCTTCGAATATATGTTTGTGTATGTATGTATGTATGTGCATATCTACATAAAAATGCCTTTTAAACTATATATATTTTTTGAATATTGGTGATCGGTGAGATGCTTATCAGTGTACCACAAAAAACAATATGGCGTATTTAAATCGAAAATATCTAGATGATAAGCCTACATAATTCTTAGGCCCAATTAGAATTAAAAGATTTGCAAAAGCAACGAAATTCAAACTCAAATTTCGAGCAGAAAATATAAAAAAATTTAACCATTTTTAAAAAATCCTAAACTGCGAACTCGGGTTATTTGAAGGAAGCGTAACTGCTAGATTTTTTAATCTTTTTAATTGTGTCATTTATACCTATTTATTTAATAATTAAAAAGCAAATATGTTTACGGAATTTCGGTTTTCTTTTCTTTAGCTAAGCTTTGTAAATGCTTTTTGACCTTCTTACTTATTAATTTTAATTTCTGTCATACATTTTAAAGTATGTATTTAATCTAACTTATTTGCTATTACAATTGTATAAATAAAGCACATTTATCGGTATTTGTTCTTCCAAACTTGAAATGTTGTTCAATTTTAGCGTTTAGACTTTAAAATAATTAGCAAATAAATAAAAAAAATATATTTATAAATTTGTTTAATTAATTATGAAAGAAAATTTATTTTTAAGGTGTGCCAAATAGTGTGTAAAATGTAAAATAAAAATTAGTGCAAGGGTTATATTCGGCAGTGCCGAAGTACGTGTGCAATATAGACATATGTACATGCTTTCCAGCCCTGGAACCATCTTTTTGATTTCCCTGACTTTCAATACTAATTTATTTCTGGTTATTTTTCTGATTGAGACAATATGTCGAATAGAAGGTTTTAAAACTAATTTATTTCTTTTTAAAATATTTGTTTGATTAACAAAGAAAAAATTTAGTTGTATTTAATTAGTTTAACATTAAAAAAGAAAATTAAAATTTCCAGCTCTGGAGTTGTGTTTTTGGCTTTTCTAATATCTCAACTTGAAATATATTTAATTTATAAAGAAAAAGTTAAAATTGGTTTTAGTTGGTTACTTTTAAGTATCACAATAAAATATCAATTGTCCAACCCTGGAGTTGTCATTTTGTGTTTGTTTGCTTTTTAATACCAAAAATAAAAATATCTGAAATAAAAAATAGGTTTAATTAACAATAATTAGTCACTTTTATATACCAAAATCTAACTGCCGTATTCATAAAAAATATTTTAGGTTTATTAAGCGCTTATTTGACGTATTTCTATGGGAAAATTGTCAAATAAACCTGTAATAAACCTAAAACATTTTTTATGAATACGGCGGTAAATGTTTAAATGATCCAGCTCTGCAACTTATTTAAGACTATTTGAAAAAAAACAAGTAAAAACGTTATATTCGACCGGATCGAATCTTAAATACCCTCCAAATAGATACTAACTATATTTAAAATGTTTAACTTGGTGGGACAGAGTTTCTTTATATAATATCGTAAGTCAACGCACACTAAGGGGGCGGGGCTCAAAAATAGACAATATCAACACTGGTCTTGAAGCAGTGTTTTTCGACGCCAGCGCGTCCATTGGCTAAGCTATTTAGTGCATCGTACCATGCCGGTAAATTTCCGATGTGTTGGAAGTTAGCCAATGTAACGCCGATCCCTAAGAAGGGAGAGGCGCAATACCTTGAAAATTACCGCCCAATTGCAGTCTGATCTGCAATTTCCATGGTCATGGAAAGTATGACCAACTTCCAGCTGGTAAGGTATCTGGAGACCAACACCTTACTTAACGACCGGCAGTATGGTTTCCGCAGAGCTCGCTCTACAAGAGACCTGCTCGCTCTGTTAACAGAAAAATGGTGCGATTCCATTCACCATTTCGGCGAGAGTAAGGTGGTGGCTCTAGATATCTCAAAAGCATTTGATAGAGTGTGGCATGATGCACTTCTGTCAAAACTGACTGCTTTTGGTGTCGGTGATGATTTCTCTCGCTTCATAGCGAGCTTCCTCAGAGACCGCACTATACGAGTTGTTATAGACGGGGTCTCATCAAACGAGTTCAAGGTAAATTCAGGGGTGCCGCAATTCTCTGTTCTATCTCCTACTCTCTTCCTCATCTTTATAAATGACCTCCTATGTCAGACTTTAAACCCTATCTACTCTTTCGCGGATGATAGCAGCATTATCCATTATTTCTCTTTCACCAGCCGGCCAAGCCTGGAGGAGATTGACCCCAGGAGACAAAGGATGAACGAGTCACTCACAAGTGATCTCGTGTCAATTTCCGAATGGGGCCTCGCGAAATTGACACGGCTGGTCGAAGGTTCTGCGCCATCCGTGTTTATGGATTGTATAGGTATTGGGGAATCAGAAGCTCTTGATGTTCTTGGTATGAAAATACAGTGTGACGTTCGATGGACAGATCACATTTTTCATATTTCAAAAGAAGTATTCAAGTGTCTCGGCTTTTTAAGACGATGTAAGACATACTTCACCCCAACTGATTTCCTCACTATATATGCTACCTACAACCGACCAAAAGTGGAATACAAATCTCATGTATGGGCCGGTGCTTCAAAGTCTATTTTGAAGTTGCTCGACCGCGTACAGGAGAGAGCGAAGAAACTCATCGGTGACAGCAGGGTAGTCAACTCTATTGACTCACTGGAGCATCGACGCAACGTGGGGTGTGTTTCACTGTTCTACCGATACTACAACGGAATGTGTTCTGGTGAAATAAGGGAGCTTGTGTCGGATAACCGTTTATTTGTGCGAGCTACCCGCTCCTCACATAGGCACTTCCTTTTGTGGTTGAGTTGTCAGTGAATCGCACCACTCATTACAGAGAGAATTCGTTCTTTGGCCCAACAGTTCGTATGTGGAACAAACTTCCAGCAGAGGTCTTTCCTGTCAGTTTTAACTTGGGGAGGTTCAAATCGAACGTCCACAAACACTACTCCCTCTATCCTCCTTTCCATAACCAACTTTCCTAGTTCTGGCCCAATGCATTGCATATGTAGGCGTCATACCCTGAGTCTGGTCCAAGAAAAAAAAATATATATGTTTTCCACAGACGAACGTATGGGCATTGCTAGACCGTCTTAGACTTCATCACTGATCAAGAATATATATACTTTATGGGGTCCAATTCTCTTTGGAGGGTATTAAAACTGTATTTTGGTGGGGTCCCTCTGGCAAGGGCTGTGGGGGAGACATTTCACCTTTGTCATAAAACTAAAAATAAATGTTTGGGATAATTATATAAAAAATTTATTATTATTTTTTTTTGGATAGGGTCATTTAGGGCGCATAGGGGGACGGGGGGTAGGGCAGAGGAGTACCAGGTTACGTCTCAGCTTCGTCATTAAAGCTTAAAAACTTTATTTTTAAGGAATGTAGGCTTAAGAAAAACATTTTGTTAAATTTTTGCACTATTTTTGCATATAATAACGCCCACTAAAGGGGGCGGGGTCCAAAATTTTTATTTTATGGCTCCAATTTTAACGCTTTGGACCTTCTTTAATACAAAAATATATCATTTACTTAACAAAATTACAAAACAAATTTTAAAAATGATGTTGTTTTTTAGAGGTTGGTTTAGTTCTGCTTAGGGGAACTTTTTTCCCTCTAGCTTGATTCAGCCCATTTTCGAACTCGACCTGTGCTATCCTTCAAGATACTATATTTTAATAAAATTTCAAGAATCTAGCTCTTTTCGAGATAATTATATACAAAATTAAATTTTTTTCGATAGGGTCGTTTAAGGGGCAAAGGAGGAGGAGGGGGTAGGGCGGAGTAGTACCAGGTTAGGTCTCAGCTTTAAATGTTATTCTTAAGGAATGTAGGCTTAAGTAAAACAATTTGTTATATTTTTGAACTATTTTTGCATATAATAACGCCCACTAAAGAGGGCGGGGCTTAAAAATGATTTTTTATTTAGTTTATGGGTCCAAGTTTAACGCGTTGAACCTTATCTGATATGATTTGCTTAACAAAATAACAAAAAAAAATAAAAATTATGTTGTTTCTTAGAGGTTGGTTTAGTTCTTCTTAGGGGAACTTTTTTCCTTCCGGCCCGATTCGGACCATTTTCGAACTCGACCTGTGCTATTCTTCAAGATATATTTGTACCAAATTTGAAGAGTCTAACTCTTTTCGTTTGGACTGAATTGTGATTTTTACAGACGGACGGACGGACATGCTCAGATCGTTTTAGACTTCATCACTGATCAAGAATATATATATATATATATATATATATATATATATATATATATATATATATATATATATATACATATATATATATTATGGAGTCTCAGATGGATATTTCGCAGCGTTACAAACGGAATGACAAAGGAACTATACCCTCCATATTCTTTTTTGGAGGGTATAAAAATAGACAACGAAGTCTCTTATCAAAAAACCGATATCACATAAGACAGATGGATAGACTGACATCGTTTATTCGACTGCCCTATTCATAAGGACTCATTTTTCCCGCAGGGAACAAAATAAAATATTTGTATTATGATATCCAGCCCTGACCTGCTGATTTTCTAAAAGTACGGTCATACTTATCAAATATTTGCCCAAAAAAGCGTAACCACTACATACTAATGAAAGATTATGTTAAACATTTTCATACAAAAATAAAAGACAGCGGCGTCATAGAATCCAAAATTTGAAACTAAATAAACACTCCTCTGAATTAAATAGTTTTCATTAGTATTTAGTGATTACCCTATTTTAGGCAAATATTTGATAAGTGTGACCGCACCTTAGGGTATCACTTACATACAACTAAAGTAAACGGACTTACTTGGTACTTTTACAACTTCCCAAACGTTTAAGTTTGAAAAAGTTGTTATCTATTAAATATCTAAAGGTTTTCTAAGTTTACTTTCTATTTCGGCTTTTTATCGCATTATTGGTCAGTTGCTTCCCAAAAAAAAATAAAAATGAGCGAATATAAAAAAAAACATAATGAAGAAAAATTAAATAAAATTAATGACTTCCATTTAAAACTTCCAGCCATCCATATAAAATAATCAATATTATTGTTTTAAAATCTGTAGCAAAATCGCATATTCAATTTAAACAAATATTTCTTTCTTAACGGCTCATCAATCACCTTTTCTTTTTGTTCAAATGTGAATGGTTTTTTATTATTATTATTTATTTTTTTGTAACATTTCCATTAGTCATACTCCAATTTCTTAATGGCAACTTTCATTTGTTAAAGGTCTCTTGTAATTTTTTTATATATTCTAATAAATTTTTTTTATACTCGTATATAAGTATTTGTTTAGTTTGTAATTTCTTTTTCTGTTTTTAATATCTAATTTATTCTTTTTTATTTCATTAAGAAATAATGACAACATTTATTAAGAATGGAGAAAAACTTGATAAAATAAAAAAAAAATGTATTGGCCTCGTTACACGTTTCCACTGATAGATTTTTATTAATATTTTTGTTATTAATATTTTTGTTTTTGTATAAATTTTATATCGTGTTTGTTCTTTAATTTTATTATTTTCTGTTAACAATTTGACACAGCCAAGCGTGATTCTGTTGTTGTTGTTATTTTCGAAACATGACGAGTGTATGACTACCGTTATGTTGATTTTGGATTAAGTTTAGAAAATATTTGTTATATTCGTATTGATGTTCGTTGATACGGAATGAAGAATTAATCTTTAGTTGCATGACAAGATTGTTTTTGTAATATTTTTTTTTTTAGGTTGCAACGGAACCTCTACTATTTGACACAATGAATGCTGCATACGTGAGTAAACAATTTTTTTTGGCAGCAAAAAAAATTGTTTTTTTTAATTCCACTGCAGTATAAAAGAACGTTATCACTTTTTACCACCAATTGGGGCTACTTGTGACATATTTGTTCAGTGCAGAAGATTGCATTATTATTATTATTATTATTATTATTATTTTTAGTAGTACAAGCGCTCAGGGCATGAACCCTGAAGTGCATTGTGCCAGAACTAGAAAGCAGGTGATAGTATTGAGAAGACAGATAAAGAAGTAGATATCAGAAGATATAGAATTTTTTTGTAGTTATTTTAAGAGCCTGCGGATTTGATTTTAAAAAAAATTCCACAAAATTTAGAGAAATGTTTTAACTACCTGGCCCACGATGTCGCTCGATATCGGTCTGTCGAATAAATATATTTAAAACAAAATTTTAGAATATTTTTTTTTCACATATATTTGCTAGACAGAACGATATCGAGTGACATAGTGGGCCAGGCAGTAAATCTTTGAACCGTAAGAAAGATCTATATAATTCAATGCTGGGTCCAATTTTGATATATTCTCTTCAACTTATTGGCCGGTATCTCGCAAATAAATTCTTCAATATTGGCTTCCTGTACGGGCTTGTCCGTAGGGGTATCAGCTTTAATATAGCCCTACAAAACTGCCTAAGGGGTTGAATCGCACGATCTAGGTGATCAATTGACCGGCTCCCAACCGTGAAATAAACTGTTCACCAAACTGTCCTCTTAATTGGCCATTGTTTGGCGTTGTGGCATGTCTCACTAACTTGTTGAAATCATATCGCTCATTTGCTGCAAGAACGGCATAACTCAAACTTTTCGATTTTGAGATAAATGTGTTTTAAGTGTTCAATTGACTATAACTCTGAAAAAAATGAATAAATGTAAATATTTTTATAACATCTTGTAAATCAACTTATATTTAATATATCTGTATAGAAAAAAGGAGAGTAAAAAATTTCTAATAATTGTTTTTAGATGGAAAATTGTTTATACTTTGAGTTATGACGTTATTGCTGCTAAAGTTAATTGATAGTAGTGTAGTAAACTAAAATGTGTCGTTCTTAAAGCGAAAAAAAATTTTTATAATCACATGATTTTTTTCAACAAAACAGTCACAACACAAAATATGGCAGTATATAAGAATTTTTACTACATAAAACACATTTTAACTTTCCACTTATAAAGGCACCGCGCAAATTATGGAGCTCTTTTCGAAAACTAACGATGTGTAACTAACGATGTGTCGTTGTTGTGAGTAAAAGAAGAGCGAAACATAGGAATAGAAATAAAGGCATATACTCGTCTCACACGTTTTGTATACAAGATATCAAAATTAGTATTTTACACAAAATAGAACATGATATTGCCAATATTTCTGTATTATTAACACAAAAATCACGAATTTTGAGTTATGCCGTTCTTGCAGCAAACGAGCGATATGACAGCCAAGTATAGCTGTTTCATTTTGGGGAAAAAAATTTTCCCATAATAACATTCCTGCCTTCGCCATCTTTAAAAAATGAAGCCACCGGCCCATAATCCACTCCAAAGTTTGCATTTTCCGGAATGCTTTGGCAGATCTTGCAAAACTGCTGGCTGCTCTTCACACCAAATACGGCAATTTTACATGTTCACATATCCATTCAATTAGAAATGAGCCTCGATGCACTTTCTTACTCGATCATGAATTTTGATAATAAAATTCATTAATCTGCAAGTCTTGTTCGTTTTTAAGTCAATTCATGGTTAAATGATAAACCAAACTGAACATGTTTAACAGTAATATGTTCTATAAAAACAGCTGAGCTGGCAAAAACAGTGCTGCCAAATAGGAAGTTGCTAAAAAATCATTCTCTACATATTTTTTCTGGCGATTTTATTAGGAAAGTGTGTCCTAATTATATAATTAAATTTAATATGTTTCTCAAATACTTGTGCAGAGGACAGGGCCGAAATTATCGCATTCGCTATACAATGAAATTTCCATACAATTTAAATACAAATTTCGATCAGTATCAAATGCCATATTTAACCCCCTGGTCTGGGAACCGTCTTTACTGGATGTGAATATATGGGCTATTTGGGCAGATCATTAGTTGAGTTGCCTGAATATCTGACTGGCAGATTTAAATAAAAATTTTTTATTAAATTTTTTTTATTAAATTTAATAAATACAAACATTTATTTTTATTCGCTTGTTCTCAAGTTTTGTATTACAATTACGTTTTTACTGGTGCGATATGTTGTGTTGATTATTTGATAAATTCCTATTATGTCAATGTTTTAATTTTATTATTTTTAAATATTTAATTACATTTATCCATTTTAAATGATGATTTAAGTGTTTAGCGATCACCCAAATCATAGCAAACAACGAGTACATTAAGATGAATAAAATGTTGCTGGGGCGTGTGGGTTGTATAGCGGAAGTGTAAAACGAAAAATATCACTGAACAATAGCAGGTGAATTGTTATTTAAATTAATATATCTTCAGAATAAATATTCCCAACGAAAGGTTATTTTGTGAGAAACTGTGTCAGCTCAGGTATACACGAGAGCAAATTGCTTTATGTAGTTTGAAATAAAGTGTGCTGTTGAATATGTTGGAGTGGTAATTCAGCAATTTAAGTTGTACAGTTGTGTCGTCACAAAGACACACGATTCCTGTCTCTTTATTGTAGGAAAGTTTACTTAAATATCGGAACATTTAAGCGATGCAATTTTCTGGGAAGTTTTTCTCAAATAGAAGCTAAAAATTAGGGCCGTAAGTTCTCTATTAAATATTAAGACAATAATAACTAAAACTATTAAATTTTATAGTTATGCCACAGATTCTTTAACGATCGTGTTTTTTTTTGTTTATCTTGGATCAGCACTCAGGAGATGACCCCTATATATGCAATGCATTGCGCCGGAACTGAAAACGAGGGGATAGTATTGGGGGGACAGATTAGGAAAGATGAGAAGATAGACAGTTGTTTTTGTAGCTATTTCAACCTTTTACTTCGCCGGCTAATTTTTGCTACAGGGCCGACGGAAAAGGGTGCTGTTACTCTGCTTTTTTTAGTACATGATAGTGTCAGTCGCTGCCAATTATGTTCAGTGATCAGTGACTATGCCTTCATCATTGAAACAGGCTGGCAACAACTAACACAATCACGCACTAGTGCTGATCAGAAGAATTCAACACAATATTTCATGACTCAGCGGGGGCTCGAACTCACGACCCTCCACTGCATAGTCTCGTGTTCTACTACTTCAGCCAACAGCACCCAGTTATTATTTACAGTCGACTCCGCTTTACTGGAAATACCCAAAACCCAATTTTTTCACTTATCCGATTTTTTCCTCTAAAACGTAGGTAGTTCGGATTACTGAGATTTGTTACAGTTAAGCGTACTGCTTAAAATCAGTAAAACAATATAAAAAACTTAAATTAATACTAAAATTAATGCACATGCACATGTGCACATTTTGTTGTTGAAATTTTTCACGAATTCCTCGAAAATGTCTAGCTACTTGCTTTGACAATAAAATAGAAAAATACAATACAGTACGTAAGAGTGAAAAGGACAAAACATGCACAATTTTTTCAGCCTTAAGTTATGCAATCGATTTCTAATAAATAAATTTGTCATTGTTTACTTTTTCAATAAAGCGAAGTAAGTTTCATACAAAACGTAGTTGTGGTCTGCTTTCGGCTTTCGGTAATACGATATTTTCAGTAAAGCGATGTTTCGCTAAAGCGACGAGAATAAGACTAGCTGCGTTTAAAAATCAGTGCGGGGATATGTATCGCTTTCAGTAATCCGATTTTTTAATTGAGCTCAATTAAGCATATAAAATTTTAATTAATATGGAGTAAAATTACAAATGCAGCACTGCTAAAAAGGTGTGTTTAGTGAGCAACACGCAACTCACTGAACAAAGTTAGTCGAGACTCAGCACCTAAAAGAAAATCATAAACAAAATATGTCCAGCCATATTCAAGTTAAATTATTGACTTTAAGTTTATTATTAATTAGAAAATTAAAAGAAAAAAAAACAAGTAAAAACGTTATATTCGACCAGGTCGAATCTTAAATACCCTCCAAATATTTAGTAAGTAAATTTAAAATATTTAACTTGGTGGGACAGAGTTCCTTTATATAATATCCTACGTCAACGCCCACTTAAGGGGGCGGGGTTCGAAAATAGACAATATCATATTTTCCACAGACGAACGTATGGGCATTGCTAGACTGTCTTCGACATCATCACTGATCAAGAATATATATACTTTATAAGATCCAATTCTCTTTGGAGGATATTAAAACTGTATTTTGGTGGGGTCGCTCTGGCAAGGGCTGAGGGGGAGAAATTTCCCCTTTGTAATAAAACTCTAAAAGTAAATGTTTGGGATAATTATATACAAAATTTAAAATATTTTTTTTTATAGGGTCATTTAGGGGGCAAAGGGGGAGGAGAGGTGGGGCAGAGCAGTACCAGGTTACGTCTTAGCTTCTTTATTAAAAATTAAAAATGTTATTTTTAAGGAATGTAGGCTTAAGTAAAACAATTTGTTAAATTTTTACACTATTTTTGCCTATAATAACGCCCACTAAAGGGGGCAGGGTCCAACATTTTTTTTTTAATTTTATGGCTTCAAGTTTAACGCGTTGGACCTTCTTTAATATAAATATATATCATTTTAACAATATTACAAAAAATGTTAAAGATTATGTTGTTTTTTAGAGGTTGGTTTAGTTCTGCTTAGGGGAACTTTTTTCCCTCTTTCCCGATTTAGCCCATCTCCGAACTTAATCTGTGCTATCCTTCAAGATATATTTACAGCGAATTTCAAGATTCTAGCTCTTTTCGTTTGGAATGAATTGTGATTTCCACAGACGGACGGACGGACATGCTCAGATTGTCTTAGATTTCATCAGTGATCAAGAATATATATACTTTATGGGGTCTGAGATGGATATTTCGATGCGTTACAAACGGAATGACAAAGTGAATATAGCCTCCATATTCTTTTTTGGAGGGTATAAAAAAAGATTCCAGATCTGAACTTGAGGTCCTCATGAATATGACAAAATTTTACTTTTTCGAGTAGTTGTCCTACGGTAATTGAATTGACTTAATTTTCTATAAATGGTAAATATATTGACTCAATTAAAAATGCATGTCTGGATACCATATTATTCTCTTAGTGGCATACAAAATGGCGAATTGCCGAAACTGATCTACCTACAGAGCAAATTCGACGTGTTATGAAAAGATACAAATGAAAATATTTTCTTCTTCTTGGATTATTGATAATGCGCATGGCCCTTTTTCCCCTCTCTCACTACTAAAATTCAATATTCAATTATAAATAAAAAATTGTTAAAATTCACAAATTATGACACACATCGATTTTATTAGCATTTTAAGACACTTGCTTCTTGATAAAAATGTGTCATCATCTTTAACTGGAAGAGTGGCATCATGAAATTTTACAAAAGCGAAGAGAAAAAAAAAACATTAGCATCTTTGAAAATGATTTTCGTTACTGGCCGGCTCTCAATACCAGTTAACAAGGTGTTATAAAAAACTTAAAATACAATTTCCTTTTTCCTGTCATTAAAACAGATAACCGGCGGAGGATTGTTGCACATAAAATTGAAATTGAGTCGTTGTCTGCAATGAAGAAGTTAATATGAGGCAATTATTGTTGCGTTTATTACGGGCAATAATTTATTTTTATCTTGAGAAGAATAAAAGGAAAAGTAGTTGAATGTAAAGTTTGCAATAAATAAAACAGTGGATTTCCTTTGATTTGTCAAGGTAAATGATACATAAAAATTGTGAAAGAGGTTTAAGGGTGGTGGCCCTTGATTATTGCAGTAAGAGATTTATTGAATACTTTCGAATGCTAAATTTATAGTTTGAAAAATAAATTGGTTTCTTAATATACTGAGATTTAGTGATAGATAATAGATTGGCCAGAGGAGTGTGGGATTTGAATAACTTTATAACATAATTTATAATAGGGATTAGGCTGTGATTAACTACCATTCAAAACTTCAAATATTTGAATAGATTTTTTGTAAGAATTTTGTCGTTGTCTTCCTAAATACTAGACTTGTGTCCAACTAGCTCATTCGTTCAGTCTTGACAAGAACCGCTGATCAAACCCTTTTAAATTACATTGGTTTGATCATAGGTTCTTGTCAAAACTGAGCGAATGAGCTAGTTGGACACAAGTCTACTAAATACCTTCTCCTCAGTGGAACATGTTTTATGTTGTATTTAGACTTGTGTCCAACTAGCTCATTCGCTCAGTTTTGACAAGAACCTATGATCAAACCAATGTAATTTAAAAGGGTTTGATCAGCGGTTCTTGTCAAAACTGAGCGAATGAGCTAGTTGGACACAACTCTAGTTGTATTGCCTGCAAAAGTTTGTTTTAGCTGAAGTGTACTGTACGCTTAAGAAATACTAGAACTTTTTAACAGAAATACTTATTGCACATTATGTACGAGTACATACATACATCATTATATAATTATTTATTTTTTTCAACTGCAATACATTTTCAATTTGTATTCATATCTTCTTTTGTTTATAGATTTTTCTCTGTTGCTTAGTTTTCGCAAAAAAATTCTCACGAAGTTTCTTAAATGATTATTTTTTTTCCAATTTATTATTCTTATTGTTTTTTTAATAATGAAATTTTATATGACTATTATTCAAAATTGCCTTCAAAGGCATGACTACATGCACTAGTGTTGTCATTTGAATATGAATTATTCGATTAATTTGTATATATTTTTTAATTTTTATTAAACACACAAAATTATTCAATTTGAAATTGTCATAAATAAATAATTTCAAAATAGTACAAAAAAAAAAAAAAAAATATATATATATATATATATATTGGAAAATGATGTGGGGGAATATATGATTAAAATTTGTAATCAATAATGGAATTAAGAGCATAGTTTTGTAAATAAATCACTTTGCTTAATGTAAATTTGTAAAAAAAATAAAAATTTTTTTGTTTTTTTTTTCAAACTAATGCTAGAGTTAATGTCGACGTCGTCGACGGGGTCAAATGTCAAAAAAAAAGTTGAATCGTATGAAATTGTATGGGAGCAGTTAATCTCAACGCGTTGCAACGCCGTAAAAGTTCAATCTATTTCAACTTTTTTGGCGTTGAAACGCCGTCAACGGCGTCGACATTAACTCTAGCATAACAAACAAAAGCACAGAAATTTATGGGTGGCTTTTTGTATTTTAAAATATTTAAATTTTTTATGAAAAAAAAACGAAAGCAAATAGAGTAAAAATAAAAATTTCACAAATAAAATTTAAAATTTGAAATATTTAAATATTTTTATAAAAAAAAACGAAAGAAAAAATAAAAATTTTAAAGTGATTTATACCATTAATGCTAAATTTTTTTTATGAAAAGTAAAACATCTTTGTAATTTTGTGTCCTAAATCTATTGATATAAATTTGCCGATTCATTCATTGGCAACTTTGATTATTGTGAGAAAACAAAATGGTTGCAATCGGCGTTGCCGTTTTAACCAAAATAGGCTATTATTTTCTTTTTTATGTAAATTTTGTAATATTTCTTCTTCTTGGCTTTTTGTCGTTTACAAAATATTTAAAAATATGTTATTAATAGTTTTTTTAATTTATTTTACCAAATTTCTAAAATCGAAAATAGTAAAATTATGAAGGTCATAAAATGGTGGAGCAGTTCGAAAGCGATAATTTTTCTTATACTTGTAAAACTATTCATTACCAAATAATAGTAAATAATTTGTCTAGCAGAATTAGAAACATTTTTCAGTCAATATCAAATGTGTACTTTTTTCTTATCTTGTTAAATGCCATATATTTTAACATATTTCGGCTTCGTTGAAACTTTTCTTTCTATACAGTTTTCGTTATATATTTTTAATTTGGTTAATTAAAAAAAAATTATTTTTACGTTAAAAATTTTTGGTTATGGCAACACTGTTTATGATACACAGAGACGAATTCCGGTTGGAAACGAAATTGATTTCATATTTTGATTCCTAAAAAAAAAAACAAATTAATTTTTGAGAACGAAATTATTTTAGCTTTCATTGCGAAAAATTTTTTCCTTTTTTGTTATCTAAGAAATCAAAATATGTAAACAAATCCGTTCTCGAACGGAAACGGTATGCTATTTAGAATAAATATTTTGCATTATTAAGATAAGCAGTTTTTATTCTGATTCAATTTTAAATATTTTTTTTTAATTCCTTTTATAAAAAAAAAAACAAAAAAAAAAAGATTTTAAATCTGCAATCCGTAAATTATTTGTTTAAGAATTTTTATTAAATTCAAATTATTTTATTAAGAGGGCAATATTTAGAATAAATTTTTTATAAATATTTTTTTTTTTAATTTTATAAAAATTTTTCTTTAAAATTTTATAAATATTTTTCTTTAAAATATTTGAGGCCTAATTCCTGAAAAATATTTTTTTATATTAAATTGAATTAAGATTCTGTAGGCTAATTGTTCGAAATTTTTAATTTAAATCTCAGAAAGACATGATAAATATTCCAAGGCATAAAGGCAAGTCAACATCAGTTTTTGTTATTCAACTTACACTGCAGAGCAGAACAGCTGTTTTCGAAAGACGCAACCCTTTCATCATCAGTGCTCATGTGTATTGTGTTTGTCACCACTTATTAGGTGGCTTAGTTGAATGTGATAACAGTTCCTATTTACACAAATTTTATTGTGAAAAAGAATACGAGAACTGTATCAAGCTGATGTTAACATGTTATTGTTATAATACCCGTGTTACCGTTTGATAATTTTTTCTTCATGTTCCATTTTTCTAAATTTTTTTATTTTTTTATATTTTTGAACCTTTTATTTGACAAAATTTTTAAAGAAATTTGTCAAATAAGAAGGGTATTAACTTAAAATATTTTTTAAGAATTTGACCTACATATAAAACTAATTTTTGGGAAATATTGTTTAATACTAAAATTTTGATTTAATTTTGTTTTTCTCCAAAGTTATTAATATTAAAAAACAGCACAACGAAATAAAAGTTTGATATAAAATGATATATTTTTGAAAAGAGAAACGAGATTTTCGAATTAACACAAAATTTGTTTGGTCAGAAATATTCCTATACAAATTTTCACATATTCACATGGAGACAAAAGTGTATTTCACAATGTGAAATAGGTCGTACAACATTTTCTAAATTTGGGGTATTCACACTGTGCGCTATTATTTAGTCATATTGTCGTAAAGTCATAATAATTTAGATCAGTTTAAAAAAGTTATTATTGTGCTGCATACAAAAAAGTCATAAAATAATAGCACTCTTTCAGGTATGTTTTTCTTTTGTCATAAAATAGCTCTAGAGATCTGAGTCGAACGGCTCATAATCTTTAGGTGAGACGGCGATATGTTTGCCGCCGATACTTATATATGATTCACGCCTATAAAACGGCTAAAAAATTGTTCATACTTAAATGTCTGTACATTAAATCACATTTTTATAACATAACAAATTTTAAAAGAGACATTTTTATCGTTTAACTTACGTAGCTGGCAGCCACTGAACGTTTTTCTGTATGCCGCCGCAAAAAAAAAAAAAAAAAAATTATTCAGCTCATATCAAGGCAGCAGCTGATCAATGGTTGAAATAGTATACTAAGTTATGACGGGTTGTTCACACTAGTCATATATTTCGTGCTATTATTTTATGACTTATGACTTTATGACTACAGTGTGAATGCCCCAATTGTTTTTTTTTCAAATGTCGACAAAAAGTTGTGTATACAATTTTTGCTATTTATATGGCGAAATTAAAACGAAATATTGTTCAAAATATAATTTTCTTCACAAAATGAGTAAAGTCTATTATACATCGTGGGATGTGTAAATAATTTTTTTTGTACGTTTAAGTCACATCTTCATAGGTTTGTATTTCTAATTCAATTATAAAAATTATGTCGAAATCGGTCAAGCTAAGATAGGAATTTTATTTATTGTTTGTTCCAATATTTCAACAAACATTTAATTTTATTCGATTATTCGAATACAAAAAAAAAATTAGTGACAGCTTTCTTCTAAATTGACTACCCTACTTCATACCTACATTAACACACGTACCAAAGTAATAAAAGTATTGTAATACACGAATCTGTTGTAACCATGTATTTTTACCACAGTTATGCGTATGAATGAATGAATCATGGTCTCACATTAATATGTTTAAGAAAAAAAAAATACCTAAGACATTAATATGTTTAACAAAAAATAAATTTTTATGCAAAAATATAATTTTGTCTGAAATTGTAGTCATTTTACAATTAAGTGTAAAATTGCAAAAACAATTTAAAAAAATGCGATAATAAACATTGTATGAGTTTGTGAAAATTAAATTAAAAATTGTTACCGAACAATTAGAGAAATATTTATTTTATTTTATAAAAAAAAAAACAACAACAATTGTTTAATAGCAGATTGATTTATTATTACAAAAATGTATGACCACATGCAAGTCGTGATGACATTTGCACATCTTCGATGAGCCATTAAACGGAAGTTACAATAGAAAGGAAGCGGGGAAAATGGTGAAGTAAGAGCATTCATCTTTTGCAATAGAAAAAAACAAGGTTTATTAACAGTATTGCCAACACACAAAAAAATAAAATATCTCTTGATAATGAGTTTTGTTTAAGCAACAGTTTATTTATTTTATTTTGTAGTTATTTCGATATCCCATGGATATATTCTTCAGCGTAACATTTAAAGTAATTAAAAAATTATTCTTTATGTTATATACACTCAAACCTCGTTTTATGCGATTTTTTTATGCGAATTCAAATTTGTGCGATTTTGAATTTTTTTTTTGCACGTTTATATTTTCTTGTGACTTTTATTGCAGCGCGCTGTAACTTAGTGTGAATATCATTTTAGTTTTCAACTTAGGGGAAATCCCTTTTAATCAACAAGTTAAATAAAATAGTTTATTGTGGTGTTTGTTTTCACGTCTTAGGCCCAATTTACACCATGAATTTTATTCATGAATTTTATTCATGCTGTTTTTGTTTGTAGGTGAGCGGTGTAGAGACGAAGTAGGTGCAGAAAAAACTGCACGATTTCTGTTTTTCATGAAGTTTTTTGTATTGCCTTTTGCACTACTTTTCGTTCTTCTTGTTTTGTTTTATTATTTTTCGTCTTTCAAAGTGAATACATCATATCTACATGTGGTTTTATTAAAAAGTGAAAAAATTACTAATGAAAAAAGTTTCCAATATTTTTTCCGTCATAGTAAAATAGCTTTTATTTTATATTATATTATATTTTCTTGTATATAAGTCACTAATGCTAAAATAAGAATGATCAAACAAAGAAAATTAAGCGATAGCAAGCTAAAAAATCAACCCTGAAATATAAATATACATGAATTAGAAAGCAACGTATAAATGCTAGAGGATTTTAGAAGATATTTTGAAAGAAAGTTAAAAAATATTCATGAATTATAATTCATGGTGTAAATTGTTCCTTAGTTAATATTACTCTTATAAAATATTAATTTATCGTAAAAGTGATTAAAGTGAGAACTTATAAAGAAATTTTAATGCTGGCTCGACAAATTGAAAGCGATGGATTTGATTCTTTGAACCATAATGATATAGAAGAGCTTCTCGTAGATGTTCCGTTATCTGATGACGACATTGTTAGTCTAACTGCTGATAATATGGAAGGTAATAATTGCGAAAGTGATTGTGAAGAACTTGTAGAGCCCCTTACTTTAAAAAAGATTGATAAAATTCTTAAAACAGTTAAAGACTTACAGAGCGAAATTCTTAATGTGGATCCCAATACGGAACGGGTACTAAAAATTCAGCATGGGCTTAACAACACATTTTCGGCATATCAAGAGTTACAAAAAGAGTTAAAAAAATCGACATCACAAAAACTTATGACAAATTATTTTCAACAAGTACCTGAGGAGAAAGAACTGACTGAAAACTTTGATGTTCCTTGCAGCCAAAGTGAGAACATTTGTAGTGATAAAAATAGTAATCTACCAATAGATGTGTTTGTTTCCTCTAGTGATGAATGCGATATAGGGCCAATTCAGAAACTCGGCACACGCCATATTAGTGATTCTGATTATGAGATATAATTTATTTCTTCAATGTAAATATTTTTTTCTTTGTTAAGTACGTAGTGAATTGATGTTTATTTGTTTTTTTAATAAATTAATTACTTTTTTTATGCGATTTTGTTTGAGTTTTAATGCTTTACTTTAAATTTATGCGTTTTTTCAAAATTCAGGGACGAATCATTAATTTTAGTATGGAGCTAGTGTATCGTTTTATGCGAATTTGTTTTATGCGATTTTCTCTGGAACGGATCAATCGCATAAAACGAGGTTTGAGTGTAATGATGGAATTGTATTATAGTTTTCTTTCTTTTTTTATATAAACTTTAATGAATATCATTTGGCTTATTCTGTAACTATTTACATTTAATAATAAATAATTTATCGAGCCTGTTCTGTAAATCACGTCGGTTTGAAGTCGCGTGATTTTAGAAAATTATTTGCACTAATAGAAATATTTTTCCAGGCATTTTTCAATATTGCTGTTATATATAGCTTCAAATATCATATCCAGATGAAAACTGTCGTATCTAATTTTAAGAACGTTTTCAGGACCATTATTTATTTTTGAATTCACGCGATTTCAACGCGACGTGATTTATAGAACAGGCCCGATAATGCTTATTTCTTTAATTATTTTAAGATCAGCAGTATATAGTAAAAATTGTCCTGAAAATGAGTTTCCACTGTCATTTCTCAAAATTAAAAACATTAACTGGTGGCTTAAAAAATTCCATAGACACTTAAACACTGATAGATGTATGTCAATAACGATATAGAAAAGTGTTGTTGCTTTTGAAGCAAATTTAACACATTTTCTTAATATTTAAAAAAAAGTATTTATATTGTGCATATCTCTATTAAATTGCCTTTTAAATGATATATATTTTATCAATATTGGTGTACAATAAGATACTTAAAAGTGTACCACAAAAAAAACTATCTGCCGTATTCATATATAACAGTAGAGTTTTCTCTATGTGTATCAGCCATTTATTTGTAATTTTGCATGATTGATTTCCTTTATTTCTTGCACACAGAAAATTCTTTCATCGACAAGAAATTCTAACAACTTTGGCTGAGACTACAAATTTATAAGTTGGCATCACAAAATTTTCTAGCCAGCTGATTTGCTTGTTGACATTAAAGTTGCCACTGGTTTTGTGTGCTAATATAAGTGAATTTGTAAATAAACAAGTAATAAAATAACTTTTAATCAACCATAAGAACTGTTTTTCAGCCTATAAAATAAAAATAATTATAATACTGCAATGAAATTTTTTTTATTTAAATATAGTTTTATAAAAATATTAATAATATTTTTCTATAAATTCACTTCTATATTGAAAGTATAAGATTTTGCAAATATGATGTATGTATATGACGCTAGAAATAAGGCCCAAAAATTTACGTTTCTTCCTCTACTTTGATGTCAGCAGAGTATTTTTCATATTATTTATATTTAAAATTAATAGACATTTGCTTGCAACGCCACTGAGTTAAATAGTATTTTTAAAATATTTCTCAAAACACACCCACAATTTACGTTTAATAACAAACAAGTTTTCACAACAAGTGTTTAATATTAAAAAACTAAATAAATTATCGTATTAATCAACTAGTTTGTTTCAACTATTGAAATTTATTTAAAACAAATAAAAAAAATGTGTTGTGTTTACGTAGTTTGTACCTGCATTACGTAATTAGGTAATTTACTTATTTAGCTTGAAGAAAATAGACCGAACTGTAAAAGCAAGCTCCATGAGTTGTAAATTAAATAAAATAATTTGAAAATCCGGGACAAACAGCTGTTGCTACCAGTTAAATTGACAGGCAGTAAAAAATTGTAAAAAATATTTAATGTTAAATAGCAGAATGATTTGTCAAACGAAAAACGAAATTCTTAGTTTGGATTGACCGATTTATTAGAAGCAGAAAAGTGAGCCATACTTGAACTGGCCTCATAACAAATTGTGATGCAAAATGTGCCACAATTGGCCACACTGGAATATTTCATGGTGGCGATTTTTTTAACGAAACAATAACAAAGAGAACATTGAAGACAGCACGTAGCTGGAACCGGTCTTTTTACAAAACAAAAATTTAATTTTTTTAAAACGATCATTTCATTGTCTAGGCAACAAGTAAATACGTTCTAACGCATAAATTCCATGAAAAAAGGAATTCCCACAATGTAAGGGTGTGGCAACGCTTTGCACTCTGTTTACAAAACAAGTCAATCAAACAAACGGCACTGAAACAAAAATTATTTCCCAGAGTCAGAATTTGTCCACCTTTATTATATCATTTTACGTATTAATTTTTATATATTTTTTCCATAAATTGCACTGCATATAACAATTACTCTTTTTACGATAATTGTAATTGTTATTACTAATAATTCACAATAAGTGTACCCACAATTAATTATTAAACATAATTTTTTTATATAAACGCCATTGTAACAATCAACAAAAGAAATTCATAATTTGTTAAACAAAGGAAAATGAAAATTAATATTAAAAAATATACTCATGTGTACGAGTGCAGTTTTGAGACGTTTAAAGAAATTTGCATTAAGACAATTTTGTTATAAAAAAAATTTTCTTATTACGAATTGTCTTCCTGCCAGCCACGCACGAATTTTCATAAACATTTTTAATAGACATTTTCAAGTTGTTGAATAAGTTTTTCTTTCCAGAAAAAATAAGTTGCAGCTGGTTTGTTATGAATGTTTGCAATGACACAATATTGAAAGAATGTATTTCTGTAAGTCTATATTACTGGTTTACGTCAACTTCAATGCTGGAGTAAGATGTACTTTATCGACAGCTGTTTTGTTTTTTTTTCGTTTATAAGAAAAAATTTTATTTCAGTAAACATTTAAGGTAGCAGACATTTAAAGTAGTGGAAACTTTTAAGCTTGAGAAGGGTGTTTAAAAAATAATAAAATAAAGTTGGCATCACTGGCGGAACAGAACAGCTGTCATCTATGGATAGAAAGAGAGCAAGCGTCATCTGTTATTAGTTTTAAATTCCTGTATCCCTTAATTTAAAGAAAAAACATATTTTAACGGTAAATATCAAGTGGTCGAGTTTTGCCCACAGGGTGGTACTAGTATTTAAGATTCTCGTAATATATCATTATTATTATTATTATTATTATTGACATGTTCAGACATGCATTGTAATTGCGCAATTAGGAAATTTATTCAATTAAATAGCTTTTAGGCTTAATCTACCTTACACTACATCAATTCATAAATTGAGCAATTAGTACTTAATTGTTTCAAATAAACCAAATCTAACCATGAAGCTCTTGTGAAGTATGTTCACTGATAACGAAAAATTCTACATTAAGAAAATTAAATGTTACACGAATGAAAATGGAAAGAAATGTCGTCCAAAATAAACTCAGGCCGTGTTTTGCAGAAATAGATAAAATATTTAAACTTAGTTTAACGTAGAGTGATTTTTCCGAAGAAATTTTGTTTTTAATATTTCATTAAAGACCAACATTTTAAGGAAAAATAAGCTGTTCCGTCAACATTTTTAATACAAACTTCCTGATGGAGCCACAGATCTGTTTATAGACTAACTAAATCTAGTTTGTGGGTGTTGTTGGCTGAAGTAGTAGAACACGAGACTATGAAGCGGAGGGTCCTGAGTTCGAGTTCTCGCTGAGTCATGAAGTATTGCGTTGAATTCTTCTGATCAGAATTAGTGCGTGGTTGTGTTAGTTGTTGCCAGCCTGTTTCAAAAATGAAGGCATAGTCATGTACTAAAAAGCAGAGTAACAGCACCCACCTTCGTCGGCCCTGAAGCAAAAATTAGCCGGCGAAGTAAAAGGTTGAAATAGCTAAAAAAAAACTGTCTATCTTCTCATCTTTCCTAATCTGTCCCCTCAATACTATCTCCTCGTTTTCAGCTCCGGCTCAATGCATTGCATATATAGGGGTCATCCCTGAGTACTGGTCCAAGATAAAAAAATAAGATCTCAAAATCCCCGCCTTATAGCCAATAAATCAGTGGATATTTAAACGTTGTTTATATTTAAATTCTATTTAAACACAAAATATAGTTTTTCACTGCAAAATTAAATCAGATTTAAATGCCCCACATTGTGTCTTTAAATTCAATTTAAAATTTTCATGTTACCATGTCTTTTGCATAGTTTGTTTACATTTACCAACTTGGAAATTTGTAAAACAGCTGTTCATTGAAAGAAAACATCGATAAGAAGGTAGCTTTATTGCACTATTGTCGATATTTTTCTTACCATTTAATGGTGCTGCCATACTTTTGTCACAAATAATACTAATGCCCAGTTTTTAACTTCAAAATTAAATACTATTTAAACTTAAAGTCTATTTAAATACAACATTTTGTTTTTCACTTCAAAATTAAATAATATTTAAATATCCCACATTGTACATTTAAATTCAATTTAAGTTCTTCATACTACAATGTGTTTTTCATAGTTTGTTTACATTCAACAACTTGAAAATCGGTAAAGCAGCTCTTCATTGAAACAAAACGTCGGTAAGAAAGTGGTTTTATTGTATCATTTGCAGTATTTTTCTTACCATTTATTTGTGCTACCATACTTTTATCACAATTAAATACCAAAATTAATTTTAGACTGAAAAACTGAAAGTGTATTTAAAACGACTTATGTTTATGGAAAAATTAACTAATTTTGTACTTAAATAAGAAGTCAAAAACATGGGGGTGATTGTGATTTTAAACTGAAAAACTGAAAGCGTATTTAAATACAGTTTAAATTTTTATGAAAACTAACTCAAACTATGTTTGAATATTCACTGACTTATTGGGCATTATCCTCGGTTTTTGACTTCAAAATTAAATAGTATTCAAACTTAAGTTCTATTTAAATACAAAATTCATTCCTACCAGATCTATTTAAGTATTTATTTATTTATTTATTTACTTAGTTTATGGATTAATTCCTTACAAACTATATTATTACAATAAACCAGAAATCTGGTATTAAAATTTAGTTATTTAAAAATAGTATTATATTCATTTTAATAGTATATATATCTAATGAAAAATCGATAAAATTATACATTTCATTAAAGCAACAACATAATCTTCTTAGTGGATCAGACATAGCAAAGTTGGTACGAAAAGTTCTAACAAATAATGGTTGAAATGATCGTAATGAGCGTTGTGGAATGTTAAACGTGACATTGCTCAATAAAAACTCGGAGCAGATTCTACCATTTATTAAGTTATAAGAAAAAGCTACATTGAGCATTATTCTCCGGCTTCTTAATGTAGGCAGGTTAATTACAGCTAATCTTGTTGAATACGGCGGAAGTTGAGTTAGGTCATGGTAAATGTTTCTTAAGCAGAAAATAAGAAACTGTTTTTGAACAGACTCAATGCGATCAATATGTATTTGGTAGTAAGGATCCCAAATGATGGAACCATACTCTAGAATTGGCCTTACGAGTGTTATGTATAGTTGTCTTGTTATGAAAGTATCGTTGAATTCCTTCGACCATCGTTTCACAAAAGCTAAAATGCTACGCGCTTTGTTCACAGACATCGTTATATGTTGCACAAAACTTAGTTTTGAGTCTAACAATATGCCCAAATCCATAAATGTTTCAACAGTGTCTAAGCAGTACAAATCGAACTTGTAAGCAAATACAGAACCACGAACTCTTGAAAAATTTAGATGTTTACATTTTTTTAAATTTAACTCCATTAAATTAATTTTACACCATTTGTAAAAATTATCCAGGTCATTCTGTAGAAGAAGATGATCAGCTGGCTGTTTAATACTTAAAAATATCTTAACGTCGTCAGCATACATCAATACGTTGCAGTGTTTAATTGCCTCCGGTAGATCATTTATAAAAAGTAAAAATAGAATTGGGCCAAGGTGACTACCTTGTGGCACGCCAGATTTAACTTGAATACTTCTTGAGACTGCATTATTAAATTTAACAGATTGCGTTCTGCATACAAGATATGACTTTATCCACGAGATGAAAATATTACTAAAACCCAATAAATCCAATTTTTTTAATAAAAGAATATGATTTACTTTGTCAAAAGCTTTACTAAAATCGGTGTATATTTAAATTCAACTTAAGATATTTTTCATACTACCATGTGTTTTTGATAGTTTGTTTACATGCCGCAAGTCTTGTTTATTTGGAAATTTGTAAAGCAACTGTTCATTGATGAAAATGTCGGTGATTTGTCGTTACTTTGTTTACCATTTTATTGTGCTGCCATATTTTTATTACAATTAATTATCAAATATAATTTCGGACTGAAAAACTGAAAACGTATTTGAATACAAAGTAAGTTTACGGAAAAATTTAATAATTTTGTACTTAAATAAGAAGTACAAAATACAACAATAAAGTTTGCCCCTTATTCATAAAAATTATGAGAGGTTTATAAGAGTGTAATAGAGCAAATTTCCTATGCAATTTTGTTTTATTACGCTGTTAGACTCTCATAATTTTTATGAATAAGGGGGTTAATATTTAATAACACATTCAGAACTGGCACAAAATGTCATAAAAGTAGACCCTGTCATGGAATAAATAAAATAATTTAGACATTTTGGCTTATCAAATTAAAACTAATTAATATGTGTAAACAGTAAAATCGATAATCCAATTTATAGTTTAATTATCTCAATTAAGTTTGTGCCTCAACATGATATAACATATTAAATATTAATTAAAATTAATCTAATTCTTAAAGTACCCAAAGCAACAGCAAACCCAAAAAAAGAAGTAGCGAATATTTTAAACAAAACAAAATAAAACAACAAAGAACAAACAATAATCTAAAAAAAACACAGTGGGAACAAGGTCAAAGAAATCCAAATAAACCGTCCAAGCAAATTTAATTTTTCTTATTAAAAACTTTTGTAAAAGTAATTATTATTTAAATACGATGATTTTAACCTCTTGAAGTTACAGAAGTGATGGTGACTTTTTTTTCATAAAAAATGAGTTTAGATTGCTCTAAATATTAAAAAAAGACAAAATTCTCAATATTTTTTTATTATTTTTAAATTTTAGTGCTATTTCTATGAATTATTACGATTAATTTTAAGTAGAATATTTTTAAAAAGAAAAGTTCTACTTTTGATATATGTTAATCTCTATTGTACTGAAAATCGCACTTTAATAAAAATTTTAAACATACAAAATTTACATAATGAAAAATATAAAACACACAAAATACCGTCGTCAACTTTTCGATTTCAAATTCGTGTTCTTTCTTTAATAATGAAATTTTATGTATTTAAAAAAAAAAAAAAGTCCAACAGCAACGTGTGTTATAAATAATGTCTAAAATTTCTATTAAAACGGTTCATTAAACTTTAATTTTTTTTTATTTCAGATTTAGTATATTTCTCTTGTCATTTTTTGTATAAACATCTTCTCCAAATTTGACTTGATAATTTTTTTTCTGAAAGAAATTGTTTTTTATTTTAATGCCGCGGTGAGCAGTTATTTGACCCCCACCTTTTTTCTGCCGCATTTTTGTCTTTGCATTCGATGGATTGTGATGTTTGGCGTGCTCCATTAAACATTTTTATTTTGCTTTATATATTTCTTGTTGTTGTATTTTATCGTTTAGTTTCAAATATGGTCGGAGATAATGTTTTGCATTACTTGCTAATAGTAAAACGTACTATATGGCAGGCACGACGGCACAGATATATTATTTTTGTGGTTGTTGAGCCGTTAAATATTTGCTTCCATGAAGCTTTAACACTTTAAGGATTTTTGCAGCTAAAGCCAGAATTCAAATAAATGTAACTTTAAAAATTTTAAATTAATTTTAATATGTGGCATTTTAATAAAAAAAAAACGTGTAGGTACATGTGTACACATTTTGTGAATGCATATTTCTAATGGTTTTCATCACAAACATGAAATATATTTTATATCATAAAATTGTTATTATTTTTGTATGCATATGAATGTATTTTAATATGTTTTTTGATTTCACAAATTACTACTCTATAAATAAGTGAATATATAAACATAGTTTTCATAAAAATTTAAATACTTTCAGTTTTTCAGTTTAAAATCATATTTGGTATTTAATTGTGACAAAAGTATGGCAGCACTATTAAATGGTCTACAAATTTCCAAGTAAACAAGAAATTAATTCAGGTTTTTATTTCTGTTATATTAATAAAAACTTAGTGGCTATTTATTCGCGGTGAATATTTTTATTCTTATTATAAAATAATTTTTTGTACATATAAATTTGTATAACTTTATTAAATAATGAAAAAAAAAATCAATGTCCATTTTCCATAAATTGCAGTATGTAAACAAATAAAAAGAAAATAATAGTATGGCAACATCTTTTTGTAAATTCCCTACAAGGAATTTCCTATGGCAACTCCCTGCCAATATCATACCTGTTACTGCTATTTTACTTTGTAGTGATATTATTTTATTATTAAGCCAACCCCCAGTTTTTGACTTCGTATTAAAATACTAAATTAGTTAATTTTTCTATAAACAATACAAGTTAAATTCAAATACGTTTTCAGTTTTTCAGTCTAAAATTAAATTTGGTATTTAACTGTAACAATAGTATGGCAGCACAATTAAATGGTAAACAAAATTAACAACAAATTGCCTACATTTTCTTCAATGCACAGCTGCTTTACAAATTTCCAAGTAAACATGACTTGCGCTATGGAAACAAACTATCTAAAATACATGGCACTAAGAAAAATTTAAGTTGAACTTAAATAGACCTGGTAGGAGATTTAAGTTGTGTTCAAATATGATGTGCGTAAATGAATTTTGTATTTAAATAGAACTTAAGTTAATATGCCACCTAATTTTAAAAACTGGGAGTAATATATGTACATATATGCATTTATGTATATGCATAAACGTATTCACCCCTATCGTAAATAACAAGGGGAATTTTCATTCACGTGAAATTTTTATTCCATTCGAAGGGAAAAGTGGTATCGTGAATCTCCCCTGAGAAATTATTCCCGCTATCAGTGAATGTAAAAAAAGTGATGAAGTCGAAAACAAAATGAAAAATCAAAGAATTTGTGTTGAAAAATTTACGTTTATGCAATAATTTAAAAAATTAAAAAAAAGTATAGCTAAATATTTAATAGTCAAATAATGTGGATACATTTGGAAACCGGACAAAACAAATTAAAAATGATTGCAATGGATTTGTTGCAAAAAATATCAGTTTGTGTTTTATTAACGGACTTTGCCTTTAAAATAAAATTTGTAAGTTCTAATATTCGAATTATAATGGAAAATACTTACATTTTCTACTCTACTCCCCACCAAAAACTAAGTGAATAAATTAAAGGGAAAAGTAAAAAAAACCCACGGGAAAAAAATCATTCCCGATAAGAAGAATTTAATTTTAGCGTGAAATTATTCACGGGCAATTTTTTCATGATTGCAATTTTAGGGAAAAGGGAAAACTTTCAAGGGAAAAATAATTTATGATAGGGGTGATTGTGAATGGATATACATTTTAGGGATATTTCCGATGGTTTTCATCAGTAGTATGAAATATATGTAGCTTAAAACGTAATTTTTGTGTTTCTGAATCTGTATAATAATAGAATTTAATATATTCCTTGTTTTTATAAACTGAAAGTCTTATTGTGTAATCTAACATTAAATATTTCATTGGCAGCACTGTAAATATCCATAGTGGTATGGCAACATCCTTTTGTAAATTCCCTCCTGGGGATTTTCTATGGCAACTCTGTGGCAATATTATACATGGTACTGCTATTTTATTTTGTAGCGGTATTTTTTATCATTAAGCTAAGAAATGTTATGTTTATATTTTTGACATAAAGGTTGAAAGAGGGTTAAATTTTTCATTACTTTTTCTTCGCATCAGATTGCATATCATTGGAATTCTTTAAATAATTCCAAAGATATTTATACTCTTATAAATTTAACAAAATATGCGTGATATTGTTCCAACAAAAACATACTGGAAGTTTATTAAATGATTAGCAATGCATTCGTAATTGTGTCATGATACTCGTGGGTGGAAATTTTAAATAATTTTGATTGGAAAATTTATAGTTAAATTTTATAGCTATTATGGAAATCGATTGCTAATAGGCAAATTTCCAATAAAAATGGTACAAGCTAAACATTCTCACTGTTTTTTGGAACTGTTTGACAAAAGGCGAAAGGTAACTATGTATCATATATTACATCTTTAATTTCACCTTAGATCAAAAAGTCATCTAATGGTAAAATGAAGCCATATACAAGGTGGCGCAAAAGTAATCCTTCTATCAGAGAATGCTATAAATTTTGCGTTTGGCCCCTAATGTCAGTTCTGTTTTGATATTTGTGTAGTAAACACATGCGAAATACACGTTATTAAACAATGTTACGCTACACTGCTCCAGAACGCGGAACATTGGTGACTATTTATTTGACCAATAATAGGATGATTTTTCATCAAAAATAATCATGAGTGATGAGGCCCATTTCCATCTTAGCGGGTACGTAAATAAGCAAAATTTACGCTTCTGGGGCACTGAAAATCCGCGTGTAACCCACGAAGAGCTATTACACCCGCTCAAAGTCACTGTATGGTGTGCTGTTTTTCATCGGACCTTTTTTCTTCGAAGACGTCGCGGGCCAAACGGTTACTGTGAATGGTGAGCGCTACAGAGCAATGATCAACGAGTTCTTTTTGCCGCAACTTGATGAATTGGGATTGGAAAACATGTGGTTCCAACAGGACGGTGCAACGGCACACACTACACGTGCCACAAGGATGCATTTCCCGGGCGCCTAATCTCCCGTTTTGGCGATTTGCACTGGCCAGCAAGATCGCCTGATTTGACCGCTGCAGACTTCTGTTTGTGGGGCTTTTTGAAGTCGCGGGTTTATGTCAACAAGCCACAGACTCTTGCAGCTCTTAAAGACAATATCCGTCAAGAATGTGAGGACCTATCGCCGGAAGTTTTGGCCAAAGTGATGGAAAATGCCATCAAAAGGAAAGTGCTGTGTTTGGGAGCGTGGGAAAAATTTTTTTCCCACTTTTAAAAATTTTATTGACTTCCTTCATTCTAGTGGGTAACTGGCACAGTACTTTTTTTTTGCCGACCCGCCCTCATGAATATGTATGTAATATCCAAATTACTTGCCAGATTTATTTCAAACTTAAAATTTTATCAGGTAAAGAGTTTTATTGTCGCAATAAAATTTGCAAAACTTGTTTGCATGCATTGAACTACTTTAAAAGATGACAGTACAAGACATTAAAAAAATATGGTTTGTTTTCTAGGGTTAAAAGTATTTATCAGATTTTTTAATGACCAGATTTGATAAGCTGAAAAACTAGTTGTTTATAAAAATATATATGTATGTATGTGTGTGTTTTTGCATGTAAGTACATGTAATTAAAAATTAAAATTATGAAATAGATTGAGTAATTTTTAACCAAAATATTACCACACATTTGAAATATTTCCCACGAAAATAATTATCATGAAGGTAAAAAAGTAATCGTACATTGTTATACATAAACAAACACACGCGTACATATGCACTTACACATACACACTTGCTTTATGTATCAATAATTATGATGAAAAAAAGAGTAGATTAAAAAAAAAGCATTAAAAAGCTCTTTGCAAACGCACGGCTAGTAAAAGCAACTAAGCAATGTAGTCATGAAAGGGTTTAAAAAACTCATTAATTTTAAATGTTCATAAATAAAAGACAGAAGAAAATATCAATAAAATTGCGTAAGAAACCCAAAGTAAAATAAAGTTTTACAAAAAAAAAGTTTTAAAGAATTTTATATGACTTTACTTGAAACTTTGTTATAAAAAAACCAACTTTTAAAGAAATCCCATAGCTATTACTTGCCTGCCGAATTCATAAAATATTTATTTGTATACTAGCTTTTACCAACGAAACTTCAGCTAACGTGTATGTTGTCAATGATGTGTTGTATTTTTACCTTGTCAAAGTTTAAAACGTTCTTAGTTATCAGTTTAATAATTTCATATGTCTATACAAATTTTCGACCACCCTTGACCACACAACAGGACTATTTTCGAAAACATTCATTCCTCGGATCTGAAAGTATGTCTATGCCAAATTTTATTTAAATCGGTCCAGCGGTTTGAACATGAAAGCGTAACAGACAGACAGAGTAACTTTCATATTTATTATATTAATAAGGAAGAAAGTTCAATTCATCATAAAAAGTGCATGTCATTCTAAAAATCATTACAAAAAGTCATTATAAAAGTGCAAGTCATTCTAAAAAGTGTAAGTCATTATGAAAAGTGCAAGTCATAAAAAGTGCAAGCCATTATGAAAAATGCATGTTATTATAAAAAGTGCAAGTCATTATGAAAAATGCAAGTTATCATCAAAAGTGCAAGTCATTATCAAATGTGCAATTCATTATAAAAAGTGCAAGTCATTATAAAAAGTGCAAGTCATTATAAAAAGTGCAATTCATTTTAAAAAGTGCAAACCATTATAAAAAGTGCAACTCATTTTAAAAAGTGCAATTTATTATAAAAAGTGCAAGTCATCATAAAAAGTGCAAGTCATTCTAAAAGGTGCAATTCATTATAAAAACTGCAAGTCGTTATAAAAAGTGCAAGTCATTATAAAAAGTGCAATTCATTTTAAAAAGTGCAAGTCATTCTAAAAATTGCAAGTCATTTTAAAAAGTGCAAACCATTATAAAAAGTGCAAGTCATATTAAAAAGTGCAATTCATAATAAAAAGTGCAAGTCATCATAAAAAGTGCAAGTCAATATGAAAAATACAAGTCATTATAAAAAAATGCAAGTCATCATAAAAAGTGCAAGTCATTCTGAAAAGTGCAAGTCATTATAAAAAGTGCAAGTCATTGTAAAAAGTGCAAGTCATTATAAAAAGTGCAAGTCATCATAAAAAGTGCAAGTCATTTTAAAAAGTGCAAGTCATTATATAAAGTGCAAGTCATTATAAAAAGTGTAAGACATCATAAAACTGCAAGTCATCATAAAAAGTGCAAGTCATTCTAAAAAGTGTAAGACATTATAAAAAGTGCAAGTCATTACGAAAAGTTCAAGTCATTATCAAAAGTGCAAGCCATTATAAAAAGTGCAAGTCATTCTAAAAAGTGCAAGTTATCATATAAAAAGTGCAAGTCATCATAAAAAGTGCAAGTCATCATAAAAAGTGCAAGTCATCATAAAAAGTGCAGGTCATTATAAAAAGTGTAATTCATCATAAAAACTGCAAGCCATCATAAAAAGTTTAAGTTATTATAAAAAGTGCAAGTCATTATGAAAAGTGCAAGTCATTATAAAAAGTGTAAGTCATTATGAAAAGTTCAAGTCATTATGAAAGGTGTAAGTCATTATGAAAAGTTAAAGTCATTATGAAAGGTGTAAGTCATTATCAAAAGTGCAAGTCGTATTTTTCTTGAAATGGATTCAGCGGTTTAAGCGCGAAAAGGTGACAGACAGACATATAGACAGAGATAGTTACTGTGTCTTGACGTGACGTTAACAAATATAATAGTAACAGAATAAGGGGAATTGTTTAACTAATAAATTCTCGGTTTGCTTATTTTCTCGAAAACTATTAATTCGTGTTTGGAACTCATCCGCAATGCAAATTTCCATAGCTATATTTAATTTACACATTATTTTTTATCGAGTTTGAGAATATGGTAGAAATGTAAATGCACATGAGATCCACCGGAAGCAGCTAAATTTTTTAAAGTGATCTATGAGAAGTCTGGCAACCTCTGATTTGTAGGCAATTGAGAGCATTTATTGCACTATTCACTCGGCTGTCAAAGCTAATCCTGCTGAATTTTTTGTATTTCTCAGGAAATCCTCACTCTTATATATACGTATATACAGATCGGATCATATCAAAGAAGGTTAATTTAAATCGATTCTGATATAATGGAAGAATATGTAACTTCTTCTACGCTATTTCTTATTTTAGTCCCAGTTTACATTGTGCGATTTTTGTCGCTGCGATTCTTATTTTGTGTGAGAGTATTGAAATAGGAATATATACCATTTGTATTCCTTTCTCGCTCTTCCTCACTAAATATCAAGAATTGCAGCGACAAAAATTTCATAGTGTAAACCGGAACTTTAATACAATTGTAACCGGATCGCTTGGAAAATTTTTGAATTTATATGAACGACTATCCAATTATCAACCCATTATACTTTTCTGCTTTTTGGTACTTTTGCCTTTGGTACTTATTTTTTGGTACTTTATTTGGTACTTTTTTTGGGTACTTTTTTGTGCAAATTTCAGTCCTATCCAATCTTTTCTAATTAACAGTCGGAATTGTCATTAACAAACGCGGCGCCAATTTATAATTGTTTATTTAGTTAATTTTATCTTCAGTAAAGGGCCTTCACTTTTTAACATTTACTTAATAATTGTTTTTCTTACCGATAACTTTATTCAAATGATTTGCTTATTTTTCATTTTTTGTTTCTTTATTTTTCTTTAATTTAGTTTTTTTTAACAATAAAGTAATTTTATTTTGCACACTTACTCAAAATTGTGCTTATTTTCCCACATTTTCACCCAAAAAAAAAATGCTTAAAATAAAACTTATTTAACAAAATACAAACATAAATTTTGTTTTTCTTTATTGTTTTTTTTATTTAAGTATTCAATGTTTAAATTGCAAAAAATAAGATTTCACTTTATGATGTTTTTACACAATTAATTTTACTTAAAGCACAGTCGGATATTTTTGTTTTTGTAACGTGGTTTATGACGTTATTTTCTTATTATTAAAATGCTACTGTTTATTTATTTAATAATTTATAAATTTCCTTTCTTTACATATTTGCAATTTAATGAAAATAATTATAAATAATTGTGTTTTAAATTGTTTATATATATTTCAAATTAAAGTAATTGGCAACTTCTCCAAAGTGTACACAGTGGCACCGAAAGTTAATTGGATGTATACTTTCATTAAAAGTATTAAAGAAATGATAGTTTTGTTTCTTAGAAAAATAATGGCATAAGTTTAAGTTAGTAAACCAGTTTTTTTTTTAGCAAAAGTTGGTCAAATATTTACTTTAAATAGAAATTATTTTCTATAGAAGTATGTGTTGATATATAAGAATTTTTCATTATTATAATTTCTACAAAAAAAAATAGAATTTCTTTGCAGTGTTGCTTTTGAACGTTTTGAATACAGTGGCAACGTCATGCTCATAAGCATCTTTATTTACTTTAAAGTATGGCAACTTATGAAAGTGTGGTAACTTTAAATGGCTAAAACTGCCGTTAAAAGTTAAATTCCCTTAATCACCAAAATAAGTGTTTTATAAAGAGTTTGTATGGAAATCTGTTTTATAAACCTTTTATAAATCAAATATAATTTTTATGAGTTAAATAAACTGCTTTTCTCAATCTGTTTTAGGTTATCTTAATAATGATCATTCAACTTTATCATAATTAATTATTATTACAACAACTTCTTAAGAAGTGCAAAAATTAATAAATAAATATAAATAAATAAAATTAATTGAAATAAAAAAATTAAATAAATTTGAGGTGTAGAATCAAGAAATTTTGGCAGTACAAAATTATTTACTGTCTCAGCTGCTGACAGTATTTTAAAACAAACTGTTAAAGTAAAGGAAAAACAATAAAAAGAAAAATTTCCCAAATTACTACCCATATGGTGAAATCCCCACTTTGGGAACAAAATCCCCTTTTCTGGCTAAACTGGTCAAGACTGAACTAAAAGAAAAAGAAATCATAATTAGCATCAACCTTGCGAAATTTCCTTTTAATTTAACTTAACCTAGTGATTGACTTATTCGAGATCTTACTGAAACACGCACATATACAGGGTTCGTATTATCATTCTGACTTCTTATTAATACGTCGTTTTACATACCTCTTGGAAATCTCATGAGTTTAAGAAAAAATATCATTTGAATATATAAAATATATATTCTTGAAAAAAAAAGCCAGATTACCTTTCCATTTTGAAGTTCCAATAGTTCCACAATCGTATAGTTGTATCAATTTTGCTATCCCTGCTGCATATGAATATTGAAAAACCCAGCTGCAAGACGTTGTAGAATTTTATTTTTCATTCATGTGGATGTAGTATCTACGAGTATAACAAATAAAAAAAATATAATTTTTATGCTTTTAGTTAAATATCTTTTAAACTGTTGCCGTACAACATACATGTTGCATGTTTGAAACAAAACCTAAAATTGTTGGTGTGGCAAAGCTTGGAGTATGTAATTTTAATTTTTCTAAAACAAAAATAATAAAAAAACAAGAAAAAGCAAAACGAAACAACCACAAAAATAATTGCATTTGAAAATGCCACAAGTTAGTATGTACAAATATGTGTGTATGTGTGTAACGGGTTATCCATTTAGTGGTTTCAAAAGCGCCGGTATGACAAGGCTGTCAGCTGTTAAATATTTGTCTTCTGAAGTGTCATTTATGTAGGGAAATTTGTGTCATTTACGAAGAATGTGTAAGTCTTCAGCTTAAATTAGTCGCGCCATATTAGTAATGCCATAAACATGGTGAAATAAATATAAGGTGGCAGCGCTATGCCAGATGACAGTATTTTGCTCAACCCATGGTGAGTCTATATTGATGTCAAGTTTTTGTATACAATGAAAACTCTTATCTCCGTGAACTTAACAAACTCTTTAACAAACTTTTTTTTCCATTCCTCTTTGATCCCCATTCCGCTCAATGAGAGCTGAAAAAATCCTCTCTTGAGCACAAATAAATGAGTATATCTGTGAATGCTGCCAAGTTAATGAATGCGATTGGTTGCTTATTTAAGGAAGATTTCATAAATTGGTTGGTTATTTAAGGAATTATTTACGAATATGACCATCAACAAAGAAGCAAAAACAAAATTTCAACAAACTTTTTGCTTAGTTGTAAACAATTGAATATCCAACAAACTATTTGGTTAGTTTTTTTAAAATAAAAGTTAAACCAAATAAAATTCAATAAAAAAATGTTCTACAAAGTGAAAGGTGGTCTAAAATAACATAAGTGACTATCATTGTTTTTTCTCAAACAGTTGTTTTTTCATATAAAATTTTTAATAAAGTTTTTTTAAAAAACACTTTTTGACCTATAACTTTGATATCCGACTTTGAGCCAAAAATTGAATTATACCATCTTAAAGGGCATGAAAAGGGCTACAATTTGGCATCATTAGATTTTTGGTTTACAGTTACTACTTCGAACAAATTTTTCAAAAAACTGTTTTTACTAACATTCTCACTAACATGAATTTTTTGAGTTTTTCACCTATAACTCCCATACCTGACTTTGAGCCAAAAATTGCATTATACCATCTTAAAGGCCATGAAAAGGGCTACAATTTGGCATCATTAGATTTTTGATTTACAGTTACTACTTCGAACAAATTTTTCAAAAAACTGTTTTTACTAACATTCTCACTAACATGAATTTTTTGAGTTTTTCACCTATAACTCCCATACCTGACTTTGAGCCAAATATTGCAATATACCATCTCAAAGGGCATGAAAAGGGCTACAATTTAGCATCATTAGATTTTTGATTTACAGTTACTACTTCGAACAAATTTTTCAAAAAACTGTTTTTACTAACATTCTCACTAACATGAATTTTATGAGTTTTTCACCTATAACTCCCATACCTGACTTTGAGCCAAAAATTGCAATATACCATCTTAAAGGGCATGAAAAGGGCTACAATTTGGCATCATTAGATTTTTGGTTTACAGTTACTACTTCGAACAAATTTTTCAAAAAACTGTTTTTACTAACATTCTCTAACATGAAATTTTTTTTAGTTTTTCACCTATAACTCCCATACCTGACTTTGAGCCAAAAATTGCAATATACCATCTTAAAGGGCATGAAAAGGGCTACAATTTGGCATCATTAGATTTTTGATTTACAGTTACTACTTCGAACAAATTTTTCAAAAAACTGTTTTTACTAACATTCTCACTAACATGAATTTTTTGAGTTTTTCACCTATAACTCCCATACCTGACTTTGAGCCAAATATTGCAATATACCATCTCAAAGGGCATGAAAAGAGCTACAATTTAGCATCATTAGATTTTTGATTTACAGTTACTACTTCGAACAAATTTTTCAAAAAACTGTTTTTACTAACATTCTCACTAACATGAATTTTTTGAGTTTTTCACCTATAACTCCCATACCTGACTTTGAGCCAAAAATTGCAATATACCATCTTAAAGGGCATGAAAAGGGCTACAATTTGGCATCATTAGATTTTTGGTTTACAGTTACTACTTCGAACAAATTTTTCAAAAAACTGTTTTTACTAACATTCTCTAACATGAAATTTTTTTTAGTTTTTCACCTATAACTCCCATACCTGACTTTGAGCCAAAAATTGCATTATACCATCTTAAAGGGCATGAAAAGGGCTACAATTTGGCATCATTAGATTTTTGATTTACAGTTACTACTTCGAACAAATTTTTCAAAAAACTGTTTTTACTAACATTCTCACTAACATGAATTTTTTGAGTTTTTCACCTATAACTCCCATACCTGACTTTGAGCCAAATATTGCAATATACCATCTCAAAGGGCATGAAAAGGGCTACAATTTAGCATCATTAGATTTTTGATTTACAGTTACTACTTCGAACAAATTTTTCAAAAAACTGTTTTTACTAACATTCTCACTAACATGAATTTTTTGAGTTTTTCACCTATAACTCCCATACCTGACTTTGAGCCAAAAATTGCAATATACCATCTCAAAGGGCATGAAAAGGGCTACAATTTAGCATCATTAGATTTTTGATTTACAGTTACTACTTCGAACAAATTTTTCAAAAAACTGTTTTTACTAACATTCTCACTAACATGAATTTTTTGAGTTTTTCACCTATAACTCCCATACCTGACTTTGAGCCAAAAATTGCATTATACCATCTTAAAGGGCATGAAAAGGGCTACAATTTGGCATCATTAGATTTTTGATTTACAGTTACTACTTCGAACAAATTTTTCAAAAAACTGTTTTTACTAACATTCTCACTAACATGAATTTTTTGAGTTTTTCACCTATAACTCCCATACCTGACTTTGAGCCAAATATTGCAATATACCATCTCAAAGGGCATGAAAAGGGCTACAATTTAGCATCATTAGATTTTTGATTTACAGTTACTACTTCGAACAAATTTTTCAAAAAACTGTTTTTACTAACATTCTCACTAACATGAATTTTTTGAGTTTTTCACCTATAACTCCCATACCTGACTTTGAGCCAAAAATTGCAATATACCATCTTAAAGGGCATGAAAAGGGCTACAATTTGGCATCATTAGATTTTTGGTTTACAGTTACTACTTCGAACAAATTTTTCAAAAAACTGTTTTTACTAACATTCTCTAACATGAAATTTTTTTTAGTTTTTCACCTATAACTCCCATACCTGACTTTGAGCCAAAAATTGCAATATACCATCTTAAAGGGCATGAAAAGGGCTACAATTTGGCATCATTAGATTTTTGATTTACAGTTACTACTTCGAACAAATTTTTCAAAAAACTGTTTTTACTAACATTCTCACTAACATGAATTTTTTGAGTTTTTCACCTATAACTCCCATACCTGACTTTGAGCCAAAAATTCCAATATACCATCTTAAAGGCCATGAAAAGGGCTACAATTTGGCATCATTAGATTTTTGATTTACAGTTACTACTTCGAACAAATTTTTCAAAAAACTGTTTTTACTAACATTCTCACTAACATGAATTTTTTGAGTTTTTCACCTATAACTCCCATACCTGACTTTGAGCCAAAAATTGCAATATACCATCTTAAAGGGCATGAAAAGGGCTACAATTTGGCATCATTAGATTTTTGGTTTACAGTTACTACTTCGAACAAATTTTTCAAAAAACTGTTTTTACTAACATTCTCTAACATGAAATTTTTTTTAGTTTTTCACCTATAACTCCCATACCTGACTTTGAGCCAAAAATTGCATTATACCATCTTAAAGGGCATGAAAAGGGCTACAATTTGGCATCATTAGATTTTTGATTTACAGTTACTACTTCGAACAAATTTTTCAAAAAACTGTTTTTACTAACATTCTCACTAACATGAATTTTTTGAGTTTTTCACCTATAACTCCCATACCTGACTTTGAGCCAAAAATTGTAATATACCATCTTAAAGGCCATGAAAAGGGCTACAATTTGGCATCATTAGATTTTTGATTTACAGTTACTACTTCGAACAAATTTTTCAAAAAACTGTTTTTACTAACATTCTCACTAACATGAATTTTTTGAGTTTTTCACCTATAACTCCCATACCTGACTTTGAGCCAAAAATTGTAATATACCATCTTAAAGGCCATGAAAAGGGCTACAATTTGGCATCATTAGATTTTTAACTTACAGTTACTACTTCGAACAAATTTTTCAAAAAACTCAGGTATGGAGTTATAGGTGAAAAACTCAAAAAATTCATGTTAGTGAGAATGTTAGTAAAAACAGTTTTTTGAAAAATTTGTTCGAAGTAGTAACTGTAAATCAAAAATCTAATGATGCCAAATTGTAGCCCTTTTCATGCCCTTTAAGATGGTATAATGCAATTTTTGGCTCAAAGTCAGGTATGGGAGTTATAGGTGAAAAACTAAAAAAAATTTCATGTTAGTGAACAGTTTTTTGAAAAATTTGTTCGAAGTAGTAACTGTAAGTTAAAAATCTAATGATGCCAAATTGTAGCCCTTTTCATGGCCTTTAAGATGGTATATTACAATTTTTGGCTCAAAGTCAGGTATGGGAGTTATAGGTGAAAAACTCAAAAAATTCATGTTAGTGAGAATGTTAGTAAAAACAGTTTTTTGAAAAATTTGTTCGAAGTAGTAACTGTAAATCAAAAATCTAATGATGCCAAATTGTAGCCCTTTTCATGGCCTTTAAGATGGTATATTACAATTTTTGGCTCAAAGTCAGGTATGGGAGTTATAGGTGAAAAACTCAAAAAATTCATGTTAGTGAGAATGTTAGTAAAAACAGTTTTTTGAAAAATTTGTTCGAAGTAGTAACTGTAAATCAAAAATCTAATGATGCCAAATTGTAGCCCTTTTCATGGCCTTTAAGATGGTATATTGGAATTTTTGGCTCAAAGTCAGGTATGGGAGTTATAGGTGAAAAACTCAAAAAATTCATGTTAGTGAGAATGTTAGTAAAAACAGTTTTTTGAAAAATTTGTTCGAAGTAGTAACTGTAAACCAAAAATCTAATGATGCCAAATTGTAGCCCTTTTCATGCCCTTTAAGATGGTATATTGCAATTTTTGGCTCAAAGTCAGGTATGGGAGTTATAGGTGAAAAACTAAAAAAAATTCATGTTAGTGAACAGTTTTTTGAAAAATTTGTTCGAAGTAGTAACTGTAAGTTAAAAATCTAATGATGCCAAATTGTAGCCCTTTTCATGGCCTTTAAGATGGTATATTGGAATTTTTGGCTCAAAGTCAGGTATGGGAGTTATAGGTGAAAAACTCAAAAAATTCATGTTAGTGAGAATGTTAGTAAAAACAGTTTTTTGAAAAATTTGTTCGAAGTAGTAACTGTAAATCAAAAATCTAATGATGCCAAATTGTAGCCCTTTTCATGGCCTTTAAGATGGTATATTGCAATTTTTGGCTCAAAGTCAGGTATGGGAGTTATAGGTGAAAAACTAAAAAAAATTTCATGTTAGAGAATGTTAGTAAAAACAGTTTTTTGAAAAATTTGTTCGAAGTAGTAACTGTAAACCAAAAATCTAATGATGCCAAATTGTAGCCCTTTTCATGCCCTTTAAGATGGTATATTGCAATTTTTGGCTCAAAGTCAGGTATGGGAGTTATAGGTGAAAAACTAAAAAAAAATTCATGTTAGAGAATGTTAGTAAAAACAGTTTTTTGAAAAATTTGTTCGAAGTAGTAACTGTAAACCAAAAATCTAATGATGCCAAATTGTAGCCCTTTTCATGCCCTTTAAGATGGTATATTGCAATTTTTGGCTCAAAGTCAGGTATGGGAGTTATAGGTGAAAAACTAAAAAAAATTCATGTTAGTGAACAGTTTTTTGAAAAATTTGTTCGAAGTAGTAACTGTAAGTTAAAAATCTAATGATGCCAAATTGTAGCCCTTTTCATGGCCTTTAAGATGGTATATTGGAATTTTTGGCTCAAAGTCAGGTATGGGAGTTATAGGTGAAAAACTCAAAAAATTCATGTTAGTGAGAATGTTAGTAAAAACAGTTTTTTGAAAAATTTGTTCGAAGTAGTAACTGTAAATCAAAAATCTAATGATGCCAAATTGTAGCCCTTTTCATGGCCTTTAAGATGGTATATTGCAATTTTTGGCTCAAAGTCAGGTATGGGAGTTATAGGTGAAAAACTAAAAAAAATTTCATGTTAGAGAATGTTAGTAAAAACAGTTTTTTGAAAAATTTGTTCGAAGTAGTAACTGTAAACCAAAAATCTAATGATGCCAAATTGTAGCCCTTTTCATGCCCTTTAAGATGGTATATTGCAATTTTTGGCTCAAAGTCAGGTATGGGAGTTATAGGTGAAAAACTAAAAAAAATTCATGTTAGTGAACAGTTTTTTGAAAAATTTGTTCGAAGTAGTAACTGTAAGTTAAAAATCTAATGATGCCAAATTGTAGCCCTTTTCATGGCCTTTAAGATGGTATATTGGAATTTTTGGCTCAAAGTCAGGTATGGGAGTTATAGGTGAAAAACTCAAAAAATTCATGTTAGTGAGAATGTTAGTAAAAACAGTTTTTTGAAAAATTTGTTCGAAGTAGTAACTGTAAATCAAAAATCTAATGATGCCAAATTGTAGCCCTTTTCATGGCCTTTAAGATGGTATATTGCAATTTTTGGCTCAAAGTCAGGTATGGGAGTTATAGGTGAAAAACTAAAAAAAATTTCATGTTAGAGAATGTTAGTAAAAACAGTTTTTTGAAAAATTTGTTCGAAGTAGTAACTGTAAACCAAAAATCTAATGATGCCAAATTGTAGCCCTTTTCATGCCCTTTAAGATGGTATATTGCAATTTTTGGCTCAAAGTCAGGTATGGGAGTTATAGGTGAAAAACTAAAAAAAATTTCATGTTAGAGAATGTTAGTAAAAACAGTTTTTTGAAAAATTTGTTCGAAGTAGTAACTGTAAACCAAAAATCTAATGATGCCAAATTGTAGCCCTTTTCATGCCCTTTAAGATGGTATATTGCAATTTTTGGCTCAAAGTCAGGTATGGGAGTTATAGGTGAAAAACTAAAAAAAATTCATGTTAGTGAACAGTTTTTTGAAAAATTTGTTCGAAGTAGTAACTGTAAGTTAAAAATCTAATGATGCCAAATTGTAGCCCTTTTCATGGCCTTTAAGATGGTATATTGGAATTTTTGGCTCAAAGTCAGGTATGGGAGTTATAGGTGAAAAACTCAAAAAATTCATGTTAGTGAGAATGTTAGTAAAAACAGTTTTTTGAAAAATTTGTTCGAAGTAGTAACTGTAAATCAAAAATCTAATGATGCCAAATTGTAGCCCTTTTCATGGCCTTTAAGATGGTATATTGGAATTTTTGGCTCAAAGTCAGGTATGGGAGTTATAGGTGAAAAACTCAAAAAATTCATGTTAGTGAGAATGTTAGTAAAAACAGTTTTTTGAAAAATTTGTTCGAAGTAGTAACTGTAAATCAAAAATCTAATGATGCCAAATTGTAGCCCTTTTCATGGCCTTTAAGATGGTATATTGCAATTTTTGGCTCAAAGTCAGGTATGGGAGTTATAGGTGAAAAACTAAAAAAAATTTCATGTTAGAGAATGTTAGTAAAAACAGTTTTTTGAAAAATTTGTTCGAAGTAGTAACTGTAAACCAAAAATATAATGATGCCAAATTGTAGCCCTTTTCATGCCCTTTAAGATGCTATATTGCAATTTTTGGCTCAAAGTCAGGTATGGGAGTTATAGGTGAAAAACTAAAAAAAATTTCATGTTAGAGAATGTTAGTAAAAACAGTTTTTTGAAAAATTTGTTCGAAGTAGTAACTGTAAACCAAAAATCTAATGATGCCAAATTGTAGCCCTTTTCATGCCCTTTAAGATGGTATATTGCAATTTTTGGCTCAAAGTCAGGTATGGGAGTTATAGGTGAAAAACTAAAAAAAATTCATGTTAGTGAACAGTTTTTTGAAAAATTTGTTCGAAGTAGTAACTGTAAGTTAAAAATCTTATGATGCCAAATTGTAGCCCTTTTCATGGCCTTTAAGATGGTATATTACAATTTTTGGCTCAAAGTCAGGTATGGGAGTTATAGGTGAAAAACTCAAAAAATTCATGTTAGTGAGAATGTTAGTAAAAACAGTTTTTTGAAAAATTTGTTCGAAGTAGTAACTGTAAATCAAAAATCTAATGATGCCAAATTGTAGCCCTTTTCATGGCCTTTAAGATGGTATATTGGAATTTTTGGCTCAAAGTCAGGTATGGGAGTTATAGGTCGAAAGCTGAAAAAAAATTAGTTTGAGTGAAAACAGTTTTTAAAAATTTGTTTGAAGTAGTAACTGTAAATCAAAAATCGAATGATGCCAAATTGTAGCCCTTTTCATGCCCTTTAAGATGGTATAATTCAATTTTTGGCTCAAAGTCAGGTATGGGAGTTATAGTTCAAAAAGTGTTTTTTGAAAAAATTTTATTCAAAATTTTGACCAAAAAATATACTGTCGGAGAAAAACTAATGATGGCCGATTATGTAATTTTAGCTAGTCTTTCAGATTGTTTAATATTTGTTTTTTGTATTTTGCCTGGTTTTAGTGTTATTGCTCAAAAACTAAGCAAAAAGTTTGTTGAAAATGCAAAAAGTTTGTTGAAGTGCTAAAATACTACCAAAATGTGCCTTTAGTAATCAGCCAAGTAATTTTGTTGCCGTATTCCTTTGATTTATTGTGTATGCAATATTTGGCATCACTTTTATGTTTTATCTGCATAACATAACATATATGTTTCGTGGTAATTGTGTAAAAGTGTTGAATAATAACAATATATATATAAATAATTGAAAGAAATACTTATTATATGAACATTTTTAAAAGATAGGTAATTAGTTTAGAAAATATTACAAAAAATATGTTGATCACTTCAAGGCTAATATAAAAGTAGTTAAGTGCTGCCATTTTACATATATTTGAGTCTGGCAACTCACTTTCTCAAACTCAAGAGAGCGCAACTCTGTTTTTAAAAATAACTCACTCAATTTGCATTCTGGGAAAAAAGTTTGTTGAAAAGTTTGTTATCTTCTCGCGGGTAAAACTCTTTGTGTTTGTATATGAGAATTTTTCGTTTGTATAATATTTGACGTGAACCATGACTTTACACAAACAACAATTCCCTTCGTTGTTTTAATGTTGTATTTGTTGCCGTTGTGCTGCCACATTATAATTATTTCACCATGGGTTGTGTTAAGTGTAATGAAATGCGGTATTACCCATAAGATAGGCTCTAACTGCATTACCAGTTATGGTTATGGTGTTGTGGTTTTGTCAGGATAAATTTGAACTCTACGGGGTGTTTAAAAACGACCTAGTATGCAAGGAATGGGAGGACTAAAAACAAATTTGAAGAGATTGAAAGTGTTGCAAATGTGATCAGGTCTTTGCATCATTGAAATATGGTTTCCATTGAAGAAAGTTTGGCGGATAATTTGAATTTATCGATTCCACGGCATTATTAGCACTTGAATCTATTTCGCATTTGGATTGGCACCTTTATTCATATTCAGTTCAGCTCACGTGTCAAAATAAAACCGACTGACCAATCATATTTTCTTCAGCGATTAAACTTTTTCCTAATTCAGCCAGCAGAATTGTCACATATGAGTGTCGGGGAACACAAAAGTGATTGCGGCAAATTCACTGCATCCGGAAAAAGTAACTGTTCGAATCGAGCCATATTTTTTTTGAAAATGACTCGGATAGAAACGTTAAAGTCAATTTAGATCGCTATAGCCGCCTGATAAACAACTTTTTTTTGGTTGTTATTTAAGATTATGAGCTGCATGATATATGGCTTCAACGATACGGAGCCAAAACGCTATTGCATGAGAATTTTCCAAAAATTGCAATCTTATGTTTTGACGACATCAATTCAAGCGATTTAAACTCGCTAGATTTTATTGGGGAATAACGTGGAAGGCCATGTGTACGAGGATAATTCACTAAGAGTGCAGCATTTGAAAATCAATATTGGCCAAGTTATCGCTGAGATATCCTCCGAAAATGTGCGAAAAAATTCTCAAAAACTACTTCCAAAAAATATCGCCTATTCCAAACAATCGAAAGGCTGCCACTTAAATGACATAAAGCAATCGTTATAAGCAAATAAAAGTTTCAACGAAACCAAAGCTTTATTTGTTTTTTCTTTAACTTTAGTGTTGAAACCCGCAAATGGACAACCCTTTATGTATGTATTAATAATACCAAGTTTTAAAACAAAAATCTTCTGTCATGCGTAACATTGTTTTAAGTAAAAAAAAATATGATTAAAAGTTACAAAGAAAAACTTTACAAAACATCGAAATATTAATAAAAAAAAATTGCAGTTTTTACAATGACGTTATAAACGAAGTTAAAAAGTCATTAAACATCATATAAATCAAATTCAAAATATTGGCTAAAAATATTTCAAAAAAGAAATCAACAAGGAAAAGATAAAAAATAATTAAAACTCCTGGCTTTTAATACTTTTTTTTTCAAGTAAAATGCTTGGCAAATTGGCTGAAAACATTTATTGGATATTGAACTCAATAATGAAATTCGGTTTTAAGTCCAAAAAGTCTTGCAAAATTGCAAGGTCAAACTATTGTTGTTTTTTATATGAAATCTGGCAATAATTTTATTTGGTTTTATTTTTAATTTTCATAACCATTTGCTCTTGCACTTTTGCAAGGCCATTTGCCATGTATATTGAACAACGTTTTTACGTGTGTGCATTTGTTTAATTATTGTGGTTAAAAAATAAGAATGAAAAGTTTAAAATTTTTCAAAACCTTTTGTGTGATATTTAGTCGTAGTAAAATCTTTTAAATTACCTCAGCTGATTTTTTATTAAATTGAATTTTTCACCTACAATATAATCCTAATAAATTCTATATGATAACCATAAATAATTGCAGCTTATTTGTTTATGCAAAAGTTTTGTAACAGACATTGTGTAAAAAAACAAAAAAATAAAACTCTAAAACTGTAATACCGCCACAAGGCATAACCCACAAAATAGCATAAATAAACAATGACTTTTTATCGGTCTACTAAAATAAAGTTGCATAACAATGAAAACTAATTTATTTTGTGTGTTTTAACGCCTTAGGTTTGAGTTTGGAAATAAATAACAGAGATAATAACAGAATCGCCTACCTACAGGAAGTTGCAGCCACTTGTAAGAAAACAACAAGCTGGCAGCACAAGAGGGAAAAAAACAGTGCTGTACAGCAGACTGTTTTAATTTGTGGTGAAAAAAAAACCGTATGAATTGTGCCCTGTAGAGTATAATTCGGTTTTAGGCTAAATAAAATCCTGATGTTTTGCAAATACTAGTCTGTTTGCTTACTCTTATAATTGAGTTACATATTTAAATCAAAATTAAAGTTTTGTAAATTCTCAATGGTTTTACTATTACAGGCCATGTAAGCAGTGCATCAGTAATTAATTTTCTTAGTGTATCAAACGCAATTTCAAACACGTTTTTAAGACAAAACTAGTAAAAACGTTATATTCGACCGGGTCGAATCTTAAATACCCTCCAAATATATCGTAAGGGAATTTAAAATGTTTAACTTGGTAGGACAGAGTTCCTTTATATAATATCGTACGTCAACGCCCACTAAAGAGGGCGGGATTCAAAAATAGACAATATCATGTTTTCCACAGACGAACGTATGGGCATTGTTCGACCGTCTTAGACTTCATCACTGTTCCAGAATATATTTAATTTATGGGGTCCAATTCTCTTTTGAGGGTACTAAAACTGTATTTTGACGGGGTCTCTCTGGCAAGGGCTGTGGGGGAGACATTTCACATTTATCATAAAACTCTAAAAATAAATGCTTGGGATGATTATATACATAATTTAATTATATATTTTTTTGATGTGTTAACATCTATACGCGCGCCTCTAGGGCAGTAAACTATCAGTTTCAATACATACGCAAGTGTAAGGTGTAAGATGTAAGAGTTTGTTTGTTTGTTGTTGTTGCTTGGCAGTCGGTATTGAAAGTGATTATGGGCGATTTTCATATAATTTTCCCACGCGATTTTCTCCGGAAATTCATAGCCGATTTTATTAATTTTTGGATTAAAACGCTAGTGCGTGTTTCGACGAAGAGTTTAGGCCAAAAATTAAGGCGATCCGATATCGGCGAGCGGAGATTTAAGTGTTTTAATTCGGAGTATTAATTTGGAGTGATATTAAAAAAGTGTTTTATGTTGATCTTCGGTTTTGTCTTATGCATAGCAAAGAGAATAGTGACGTGGTTATACGTACATATATAAAAATAAGATAGCAAGACAGCAACGTATGTAGCTTATGCACAAACATAACAATGTATGTATGTACATTTGTCTGTTGCTTTGCATTCTCTTTGTTTTTTGTGGGTTTAATATAAAATAAATAAACAAAAAGGTGTTGACACATCGCCCGTGAGTTCGAACACTCATTGATTTTTTTGATAGGGTCATTTAGGGGGAAGAGGTGGTAGGGCAGAAATCGGCCCTAGAAAACTAAAAATAAATGCTTGGGATGATTATGTACAAAATTAAAAATATTTTTTATAGGGTCATTTAGTCATAAAACTAAAAATAAATGCTTAGGATGATTATATACAGAATGTATTTGTTTTTTTTTTGATAGGGTCATTTAGGGGGCAAAGGGGGAGGAGGGGGTAGGGCAGAAATCGGTAGTCATAAAACTCTAAAAATAAATGCTTGGGATAATTGTATAAAAAATTTAATTTTTTTTTGGTAGGGTCATTTAGGGGGTGAAGGGGGAGGAGGGGGTAGGGCAGAATAGTAGCAGGTTTCGTCTCAGCTTCGTCATTAAAGCTTAAAAATGTTATTTTTAAGGAATGTAGGCTTAATTCAATTTGTAAAATTTTTATGCTATTTTTGCATATAATAACGCCCACTAAAGTGGGCGGGGTCCAACAACAATTTTTTTTTTATTTTATAGCTCCAAGTTTAAGGCGTTGGACCGTATTTGACATAAAAATATATCATTTGCTTAACAAAATAACCAAAAAACTTTAAAAATTATGTTGTTTTTTCTGGGTTCGTTTAGTTCTTCTTAGGGGAACTTTTTTCCCTCTTGTCCGATTTCGCCCATCTCGGAAATTAACCTGCTCTAAGCTTCAAAGTATATTTATACCAAATTTCAAGAGTCTAGCTCTTTTCGTTTGCAGTGAATCGTGATTTCCACAGACGGACGGACTTGCTCAGATCGTCTTAGATTTCATCACTGATCAAGAATATATATACTTTATGGGGTCTGAGGTGGATATTTCGCTGCGTTACAAACGGAATGACAAAGGGAATATACCCTCCAAATTCTCTTTTGGAGGGTATAATAAATAAGAATAGTAAAAAAAAAAGAAAAATAATTCAAATGAACTAATTTTTCTAACACGTACACACATACAAATGCATGTGTTTACTCGTATTACATAAATTTATAAGTAGTAATTCACAATAGTATTCAATTAATATGAAACATATCAAATACGTAGTTTTTTTCACAATAGCACTTTTAAGATTTTTTACTTGATTTGCAAAAATCATAAAAGAAAAAAAACATGAAAGCAAAATTATTGTTTTACATATTAGCGGCACTCACTCTTGCTAGCACGTTTGCAACTATTGGTAGGAACACAACTGGGACGAACGACGAATTTCGTTCAGTACGACGAATTCGTTGGTAAAAATTCGTCGTATGAAACACAATAACGACGAATAAATTAAAATAATGAAAAAAAAACTGTAAATTTTGTTAAAAATATTTGTAATTCTCTGATGCCAGATTCTTTAGACATTCAATAATTACCCCGGTGGTGTCCATTTTTTCCAGAACAAATTCCTTTTTGTAATTATTTTCTGAAAATTTTTGAAAATGTTTGTGAATTGGTGGATGCATTTTTAGTATGCACTGAAAATGTTAGTGCTACATGCAACATTACAGTAGTGAACTATGTTTTTCCACAAAAACCCAGTTTGAGTATATGAAACTTGGGCACCTTAATTGATTTGTTCGTCGTACGTCTGCGTAATGGTAAGAACACAACTGGGACGAACGACGAACGTCGTTCAGTACGATGAATTCGTTGGTAAAAATTCGCTCTATACATTCGTCGTATGAAACATAATAGCGACGAATAAATTAAAATAATGAACAAAAAAATTTTAAATATTTTTAAAAATCTTTGTAATCCTCTGATGCCAGTTGGCTTAGACAATCAATAATTACCCCGGTGGTGTCCATTTTTTTTCAGAACAAATTCCTTTTTGTAATTATTTTCTGAAAATTTTTTCTGCAAATAAATTATTTTTTTCATTTAACAGCTGATGGGGTGACCATATGAAAAAGTAGGAAATAGGAAGAAAGAATATATTATAAAAAGTGTTCAAAATTAATAAAAAGTCGTCCGAATGATAAATTTTTGTGAATTTGTGATTGCATTTTTAGTATGAATTGAAAATTTTCGTGCTATATGCAACAATACAGTAGTGAATTATGTTTTTCCACAAAAAAACCAGTTTGAAACCTGGGCACCTCATATTGATTTGTTCGTTGTTCGCTGACAAAACAATTAGAAATAAATCTATTGCAACTTTCGCTGAGAATGACGAATTTCGACCAACACCACAATTGTGTGCATTTTCATATACTCCAACGTGTTTTATTTTTGGCGACAAATATTCGCGACCAAAAATTCGTCGTTCGTCGCAGTTGTGTTCCCAGCATTATGCAGGACATAAATTTGAAGTTTTACATATTTCACATTTTCTTCTAACCTTGCAAAATCTGCATGCTTTGCAACATCAATTTGCTACCAAGAGTGGTTTCCCCTATTATTTATAAATTTTCATTATTTAATATCGACTATAAAAAATCAGCACCGTACAATTTAATAATTTTTGTTTCAATTTAAATGTATCTTACAAGTACATTTGGTTTTTATTTTGCTTAGTTAATAAAAAAAAACAGCAAACGTGGTTCAAACTTGTTTAATAAACATTTTAACAATGAATTTCATAAATTGTTTATAGCAAAATTATTATACGCCAAAAGAAATAGCAACTCAATCAAATGAATTTAAAAAGTTGCATTATAAATTATGCATTTTCGTTTTGTTTGTTTCTTTTTTTATGAGTGCGCAGCAATAATTGTTTAATACACCAGCAAATACACACACTCACACACACTCAGGCAGACAGACACGCAGTCGTATGTGAAGTCATTAAAAAATTAAAAAGCAAAAAGGTGTTAAGAAACATTTGATGTGAAAAGTGCTTACTTTATTTAAATTAGTCGTTACTGAAATTAAAATATATACTTAAATTTTCAACACTAGAATCGTGTGAAATTCAAAATTAAAAAAAAAACTGTGTATCCTTTTTTAAGGGTGAAGGCCGGCAGCGAACGGGTATGACATTTGATACTGTCCAAATATTCCTTTAGGCTTTAGGTCTTTTTTATATAAATAAATTTTTCAATATATAAATATTTTAAGGGGATTATCGTTAGATTAGGGCCAACTGATTGAACAAATGACACCTAATTTGACAGATGTAGTTTCAAGAACATGACGGCTGTCAAAGTTCGTAAGTATCGGTTGGCAGATCCTTTAGCTCTAATGCACTAAGTAACCCGATGCCTTTACGCATAATAATATTCCCAATGTTATTTCAATTTATTTCACTAACATGCCGTTATTTTTGGAGTTTTTCTTTCTTTCAAAATAACTGTTTACTTCTTCTCCAAAAAAAAAAAAAAAACCATTACAAAACACTAAAACTACTTTTATTTTTATTTTCCTCTTCGAACAGCTATTAACAAAATAATAATAATAATTCCAACCGCTTGAGAAACTTTATTCAAATTCATTTAAATCTGCATAATAACCTTAATTCTTACTTTTATCAACTGTCTGCTTTGTACGTCTGTTAACAGCATTTTTGTCAGGGCTTAAGACATGTTTGGTGTTTTCAATGAAAACTTTCACCTTTCATTTGCTGGATTTAAATACTGCGCTAACAAAAAAATAATCATGACTTAAAGTACAAAATTTGATTTAAATTTCTTAATAGTTTTCGGTCAGTAACACTCATTCACGGGGGATTATTATTTTTAAGAAAAATAGTTTTATTTTGTTTACATTAATTTGAATGACAGCATCCCGCACACGCACACACACTCTCGGCGCTCTAATTCACAAAAAAAGGTGTGATTGTAATGGGGAATTTTGTTTTTTAACAACTTTCTTGTTGGCAATACTGTTTTCAGCAGCTCAGCTGTTTTTGTGTAACATGTTCTGTTTGGTCTATAATTTAACCACGAAGCGACTTGTAGATTATTGAATTTTATTATGAAAATTCTTGCTCGGTTAAGAAAGTGCATCGTTCACTTTTTCCATTTTAAGGATGAAACTCAGTCCCGTTTGAATGGAAACGTGAATAAGCACAGTTCCTCTATTTGCTGTGAAGAACAGCCAGAAGCAGTGCAAGAACTGTTAATGCTTCCCGAAAAATGCACTATTTGGTGTGGATTATTATATTTTTTTTTTATCTTGGACCAGCACTCAGGGGATAACCCCTATGCATTGCGCCGGAACTGAAAACGAGGGGATAGTATTGAGGGGACAGATTAGGAAAGCTGAGAGAGAGAGAGAGAGAGAGGAGATAGACAGTTTTTTTGTAGCTATTTCAACCTTTTACTTCGCCGGCTAATTTTTGCTACAGTGCCGACGAAGGTGGATGCTGTTACTCTGCTTTTAGTACATGAAAAGATTATGAGCCGATGGCACGATTTTTCAAAGACGACGACGGCAAGAACGTTAAACTGAAAATCCATACCATCCGTTTCTTACCTGTGCATTCTATGCGTTACAGACCAAAGCGTTTTATATGGCCACCTCAATTCTTTTTTATACCCTCCAAAAAAGAATTGGAGGATGTATTCATTTTATCATTTCCTGTGTAAGAAAGCGAAATATCCCTCTAATGCTAGAGTCAATGTCGACGCCGTTGACGGCGTTTCAACGCCGAAAACGTCGAAATAGATTGAACTTTTACGGCGTTGCAAAGCGTTGAGATTAACTGCTCTCATACAATTTCATACGATTCAACTTTTTTTTTGACATTTGACGCCGTCGACGACGTCGACATTAACTCTAGCATAAGACTCCATGAAGTATATTTATTCTTGATCAGTGATGAAATCTAAGACGATCTTGCCATGTCCGTCCATCCGTCAGTGGAAGTTACGGTACAGCCCAAACGAAAAGAACCAGATCCTTGAAATTTAGTGTAAATACATTTTGAAGGATAACAAAGCTTAAGTTAGTAAAATGGGCTGAATCGGACCAGAGGGAAAAGAGTTCCCCTAAGAAGAGCTATTGGCTGAAGTAGAAGAACACGAGACTATGAAGAGGACGATCGTGAGTTCGAGCCCGCGCTGAGTCACGAAATATTGTGTTGAATTCTTCTGATCAGCACTAGTGCGTGGTTGTGTTAGTTGTTGCCAGCCTGTTTCAATGATGAAGGCATAGTCACTGGTCACTGAACAAAATTGGCAGCGACTGACACTATCATGTACTAAAAAAAGCTGAGTAACAGCAGCCACCTTCGTCGGTCCTGTAGCAAAAATTATCTGGCGAAGTAAAAGGTTGAAATAGCTACAAAAAAAACTTTCTATCTTCTCATCTTTCCTAATCTGTCCCCTCAATACTATCCCCTCGTTTTCAGTTCCGGCGCAATGCATTGCATATATAGGAGCCATTCCCTGAGTGCTGGTCCAAGATAAAAAAACATCATATTTTAAGTTTTTTTTGTTGTTGTAATTTTGTTAATATATTTTTATGTCAAAGAAAGTCCGGAAAATCAGAAAAATTCATCTTCGGACCCCGCCCCCTTTAGTGGGCATTGAAGTAACATATTACATGGAAAAATAAAGTAAATATTTAACAAATTGTATAATTTAAGTCTACATTCCTTAAAAATTAAATTTTAAAGGTTTCATGATAAAGCTGAGATGTTCGCCGATTTTCTGTACCCTCTCCTCATGTTTGCCCCCTAATTGACCCTATCAAAAAAAAAAAGAATTTTTTTTACACTAAATATCCCAAAAAATTGTTTTACGGCAAAGGTGAGATGCCGCCCCTGCGGCCCCTCCCAGAGCGACCTCTACAAAATGGAGTTTTTATATACTAAATATAAGAAGGGTATTTAAGATTCGACGCGGTCGAATATAACGTTCTTACTTGTTTTTAATATAAGAACCCATGGTGAAGTAAATATATTTATTTCACCATGACAAAATCCAGAGAAAAACTTAACCGCGGCACAAACCTTTTCTTAGTACCCATTAGACTTGTGTCCAACTAGCTCATTCGCTCAGTTTTGGCAAGAACCTCTTATCAAACCTATGTAATTTAAATGGGTTTGATCAGAGGTTCTTGTCAAAACTGAGCGAATGAGCTAGTTGGACCCAAGTCTAGTACCCATGTGACGCATATGAAAGTGGGAAGTAAATTTACTTTATCCGGTCCATGCGTCTATTCTACACGTTTTACTGTGAATCTATTTTTTGAGAGACGTAGAAAACGCAATAACGCTTAGAACGGGTGGTGTGGACTTTCACCTTTATTCATTGCAAGCGAAAAGAGTCAGACCCTTGAAACTCGATATAAATACATTTTGAAGGATAGCACAGGTCAAGTTCGTAAATGGGCTGAATCGGGCCAGAGGGAAAAAACTTCGGCGAACGTTACAGTGTGATGATTACAATATTTTTTTGCCCAAGATCGATGAGCTGGACTTGTCTGGCATGTGGTTTTAACAAGACGGTGCCACATGCCACACACAGCACCCGAAACAATGGCTCAATTGAGAGGTGAATTCGTGGAACAGTTTATTTCACGGTTAATTGACGGCATAAATCTTGTGATTTAACCCCTTTATTTAATTTCTTTTTTGGGGCTGTGCTAAGACTCTTGTCTGTAGCGACAAGCCCGCAACGGTTGAGGCATTGAAAGCCAATATTGAGGAATTTATTTGTGAGACATATCGGCCGGATGTTGGCGAGACTATGTGAAAATTAGTCCCATCGCGGTCAATCGTTTTTAAACATTGAATTAAATAGATCGTTCTATCGCCTGAAATAAAGATTTCATATAGTTTTTTCCTAAATTGTATCTGTTGCCTTTCAAATCAAATCCAAAAAGCTCTTAAAAAATCACCCTTTAAAACGAGAAAAAAACCTTCATTAAAATTTTCTCAAAATGATCTCTATTAAAGTTGTTAAAATTTTATATTATTTATTTTAAGAAACTAAACACTTGGATTTTATTATTGGACAATTTGTGTGGGCGTTATTGTTATTCGATTCAAAGATATTGATGATAAGCAGAAACCAGTTAGACCCAAAGACGCTCTCTACACACCTCAATGGGAATTGTCTCATCTATTCTTGAGTTGTGTGAATTATTACGCTGCGTGTGTTTCGTTTATTTTTATTTATTTATACATATATTTTGAATGTTAATTTTCCGATAAGTTGCTTTAAGATATTTACCTTTTGTGTTGAAATTATTATTCCGCTTTGCTGTTTGTTAATGGAATAATTTATTGTCGTTTTTTGTTGGAAGTTTCTAGGTTTTTTTTTTTTTTTTTTAAATTAAGTTGATTAGGTGGATAAGCGTTTTTTGTAAGCGGCTCATGAATATTTAAAAATGTGCAATTTCAATTTGGCAATTATTTCATAGGTTCATAACAAAATTTGTAGTTGGATGTAGATGCAGTGATGGCGTTTCAAAGATCTGCCATAAGAAGTTACATGCTTTGCCCAACTGCCTGTACCATTTAATAAATAATTGTGTTTAATTTTTTTTGTTTGTTATTTTCCTCTCAAGTTTGTTACACATTTTTATTTTATCTTATTGTCTCCCTATCGAATCAAATGTCATAGTTAAAATAAGGCTAATGTTGCGTGTCTTTGGTTAACAACACGAAATTATTGTTGGTTAGACAAAAAAAAAATAAAAACACTTTCACTTTGTCTTGTAAAAAAGAAAATTAATGCCAACTTTTAGATCGGGATCTATTTCAAAAACTATTTTATTATTTTGGTGCAAAACGAAATTTATGATGGGAATAGTTTTTCTAGCAGACATTGTTTCATTTACAAAAAAAAAACGCTTAATTTTATGATCATGATGAGTTTATTTTGGGAGTTTTTGTTGTGCGGTGGGAATATCGTTATTAATTTCGTTGCAGATTTTTGTTAACATTATTTTTTTCTTGTAAGGGATTTTGAAATTTGTTCATTGTATTTTCAAATGCATATTTAATAGTATTTGGTGTGAAAATTTTTGAAGATTTTTTCTTTTATATATTTTTTATGTGGAAATTTTAATTTTTTTTTGCATATAATTAATTTGTGCTTCTTACGGTTTTTTTGTTGTTAAATGCATATTTATGTTTGTAATTTGGGCAAAAAAAAGTGTTAATGGATTGCGAAAAATTATAGACGAAAATAAAAATATTCACCAGCATAAAGATATTCAAATGAGGAACAGAAATATGTATATGTTTGTATTCTATGTCAGGCTGTGCTAGCTCGTGCGTTTATCAAACAATTCCGTTATCTCTGTGAATCTCAAACCCTCGCCAGTGGAGATTTAAGAAAAAAGAAATGAAAATAAATCTATAGTTGTTAATCAGGCTGCAATAAAAAATTAATTATCGTAATGCTGAATTTTCTTTTAAATATATAAAAAAAAGTTCTGCCCTTGAAGAAAAATACAGCGATAATATTGAAATATAACCATTTTGGGATTTTGAAAAATCTTTTTGGGAATTGTGAGGATCTTAATAATATTGGTAATTAAAATTTTTCTAGCATCTGTAGTGTTGTTAAGAATTACGAAATTATCATCAGTTGAAATTTTTTGTAGCGTGCGTTACAAAATTTTCTGAGCAATTATCTCCCAACAAATATTTGTTCATAAATTGTTTTTTATACCACTCAAACGTATTGATAAGTTAAAGGTATTTTAATTGACACACCAACAAACTTTTGTTTTAGTAGGGCCTAATTCATACAACGAAAAATGTTAAATTTCATTATGAAATATCCCGATTTGGGGGATTTTAATTCAATTCCTTGGGAATTGAGGCAATCTTAGAAATAATTCAAAATTTTAAAGCATATTTAATATTGCTAAAAATTAAGAAATCAAACTTTAAGTTTCAAGGTTACTTAAAAATTTTATGTAGCGTGCGTCACAGTTTCTGATCACTTATTTCGCAACAAATATTTGTTAAAAATTATGTTTTATAGCATATGACAGTATGTTTAAATCCCACTGTGTGAATATTGAGAAATAAAAATTTTGGAATTTTGAAAGATCTCTTTGGTAATTTTGAAATAAAAATATTGATAAAAAATTTGTATAATATGTTTAATGTCACTAAAAATTATGCAACATGCATTGGGTATTAGATTTTTTTCTATTTATTGTAGCGTGCGTCACACAATTTTGTGATCAATTATTTCGCAACAAATATTTATGTTTTGTAATATTTGAAAATCCCACTAAATTCTCTATGAATGAGTTAAAGGCATCTCTTTTAAAAGACTAAAACATATGTATATGTTAATCTGAAAAATCGTGTGAATGAAGCGTTAATCGCGCAGGATATAACCATATCAAATATCTGGTCGAAATTCTTCCCAGATATAGTTATTCAAGGCATATAACACATACCCAAGACACATGTAGCACATATTCAAGGTATTTCCAAAACATATCCGAGACATATTCAAGACAATTTCAAAGTGGTGAAAAAGGCTTGGCGTAATATATCCCATATCTTGAATATGGGATATACTTATTCAAGACATCTAAAACGTATCCCAGACACATCCACCATGTATTCAAGGTATTTCCCTAATATATCCCAGACATATTCAAGACAATTTCAAAGTGGTGAAAATGGTTTGACGTAATATGTGAACAGCACTTAAATGACTAACACTATCCAACTACCGCTATTTTGTATAAAACAATTCCACCCACCTAAAATGTAAATGTAATTTCTTCTTCTCACCTTTGCTGACAGTTAGTTAATTTTCTTTTGCAACAAAATTTCTGCTGTCATTCTATTTAAATACATAAAACTCTTTCACATTTTCAAAAAAAGAAATGTTTTCTTCTTTCCTTGTCTTCAGCAACAATTTCCTTGTTATTGTTATTCGAATACATTTTGCTATTTTAATTCAATTTGCTTTTTATTTCTCAGCAATCTGTAGGAAGTTTGCAACTGGCATTTTAAATTAACTTTTATATATAATTTTTTAATATTATATTTTCTATTCAAATCTGTTTTATGATGTATAAAATAACAGTTTATTGTAATAATTATTTGTGTGTTGCAAAGCTCAACAAAGACTTTGTTATTAATTATTTTCATTATCTGCGGTTCGTGTTTGAACACGCCTTTTAAATTAAGTTTTTAGATATTTTTTTTGTATTGCTTTTATGTAAATTTCAATTTTAAGTTAAAATTTTTTGGAGCACATTTTCAAACCTTGAATTTTATACTGAAAATTGTTATGGCAACAATAATGGTTTTGTAATTACTTTTGCATATTGATTCATGTATTTTCTTTTATCAGTTGGCTTGAATATTTACTATATATCACTCCTTTATTGCAATATAGTCATATCTCAAAAAATATAAAATTTTTTGTTATTTAAACAAACGTGCTCTTTGATACCATGCGTTCTATTTCAAGTTGAATTGAAGTTGTAGCAAAATATATATTATGCAATTAGTATATTTGAAAGTGTACATATACGAATTTTGCATTTCATTAAGTTTGATATATTTTGAGATATGACTATGTTGCAATAAAGGAGTGATATGTACTAAATGTATGTACGTATGCAGACAATTAATGCACCACTCAACTGATTGTAGAGATAAAACACAAAGAAATATTATTGTTCTTAAGATTAAAGTGTTGTTTTTTTTTATATTTAAGCCACTTAAACTAATAGACAATATTTTCTTTCTTTTTTTGCAGGTACGTATTTTTCTTTGGATCTTTTATAAAGTTAAGTATACAAAAATATTAATACGTGTGGTGTTTAAAATCGTTGTTTTTTTTTTGCAACCAGAATATTTGTTCAGAAGGATAGTTAAACTTTAATTTGCTGTAACAAACTGTGGCGGCTAAGATGATGAGGATTTTGTTTTAATAAAATAACTTATAAGTTTTGAAACAATTTAGGCTACTTTAGCCAGGATACTAGAAAAGAACCAAACAAATATCATGTTTGTATTTTTTACAAAAACTAGAATGTTCTGGTGTCAAAAACTCTTTCACTCTACATTCACAATTAAAATATGTGATTTATTCTTCAAGTTAGGGGCACTTATGACCCCACTGTTAAGTCCTTGTATTATTACAATAATACAAAGAACATTAGGGATTTTGTTAAAAAAAACCAGTATTGCCCCGTGGTAAAAATTCTACCACTTGATATTTACTTTTGAAATAAATATGTATGTATATTACAAGTACTAAAATTTATGCCAAAAGCCCTTGTTCTCTTTCCCACAACCTTATTTATTTATGTGTTTTGCAAGTACAAAATAAAAACGATATATAAAAACAATATATATGTGAAATTTTTTTTTTAAATTTATATGTCAGTAACTTAGAAAAAATATTGTACATATCTACACAAAATTACCTTTTAAAAAATATATATTTCATCAAAATAAGTTGACAATAAGATACTTAAAAACGTACCACAAAAATATGTGTGACGTATTATGCATTAAACACATCCGAGACAGCAGGCTACACGAACACACGACTACAAAAGCCGTTGGCTACAATCGTCGCTTCGTTGTCAGCTACTTAATTATTTTTGAGACGGCAGCTACATTGTCAACATCTCATTTTAGTGGTGCCACTTTCATATATAAAAAAGCGCTTATTCTAAATCTGTTGATAGACCGACACAAAATTAAAAACAAACACACTTTATTTGTTTATAGCTCTTTATTGTTTTTGCATTTATAATAAATACATTTTGATGTCTTTATTTTGTTATGGTACTATGAAAATGAGTTTATGAGTTAATTCATTTGTGACCTGACTTAGCGTCTTTTATCGATAACGGCTACCAAATATATAAAAAATTAGAGTATTCAAAATAATGCAATTTTTACTTGAAAAGTCAGATACAAAATTTCAAAATTTAATAATACTTCCAATATGTGAATAAATTTGAAAAATATGTCTAACAATAGAAAGACATTTTGAAGTACTTTGAAATGATACCCATATCGTTTATATGGGGCCTATATTCTAGGAGTTATTACCAAAAAATCATGATAAATAGATAAAATTAAAAATTAAACGCCGAGAGAGAACGCAAAAAAAAAATAAATAAATAAAAATTACAAAATAATTTGAAAGGACTATTAAATTTTTTTATTTATAACAATTTTCATATTCTTAACCAGTTTGAACATATTTTTAAACACTTACCCCCTGATTCATAGAAATTATGAGAGTCTAATAACAGCGTAATAAAACAAAATTTTATATGAAATTTGCTCTATTACACTCTTATAAGCCTCTCATAATTTTTATGAATAAATGGGTTATTTATTTAAGAAGTTTCACTGTGTTGGCAGTACTAATATATTTATTGCCGCCTATGAAAATATAAATTAGTTTAATTTGACTACAACCACAAAAGTAGCACGGACAACAACCTGCCGTGTAGCCGTTAAAATAATCATTCACATTAGACTTGTGTCCAACTAGCTCATTCGCTCAGTTTTGACAAGAACCTTTAATCAAACCTTTGCAATTTAAATGGGTTTGATCAGAAGTCCTTGTCAAAGCTGAGCGAATGAGCTGGTTGGGCACAAGCCTGATTCACATAGAAACATGTGTATTCTATTTCTGACAGGTTGTAGTCGGTAGCCTGCTGTCGTGAATGTGTTTAATGCATTAACATAGAAAATATCGACTTCCTGTTACAAAATTCCAAAAAAAAATATATCTTCTTTTACAAGTAAAAAAGGTCATACATATATTGTTATCCCCGTAGTCTACTAACTGACAATAACTTCTAAAGTGATCAATGGTGAAAATATAATTTTGTGAAGGGATTTTCTGCACAACGTAAATAAGTCGTGACATATCGGTAACACCATGACCAACAACCAAAATGCATTTGATTATGTCCAGACTAACTTCAACTTAAACGAGGGTAATTTTTTGTTGTAATCAATGTATGGAATTACAGTGTTTCATACTCTTCATCAGAAATGGTGAAAGGATTTGCTATCACATGTGTAATTTCTTCAATATTAATATGCGACCCCATAAAGCGCACATATTCTGGGTGCTTATGAATAGGGAAGTCGAATAAGTGAGTCCGTCTGTCGGTACGTAAAATCGGTTTTCCGAAGCCCCCAAAAAAGCTAGAGACTTCGGTCTTGCAAAGATGCAATGAAAATATGTAGTGCTAAATAGATTGAAAATCAGCAAAAAAAAAATACGGTTCCAGAGTTGGCAAATTGAAACTTATTTTTGTTATATAAAATTAGTTATTTTTGAAACTAATTTTTTTTGTTAATTAAATTATATGTATATCAGAAAGAATTAAATTGTTTAATACCAATCAAACCAAATCAGAAATATTATTCCAGGGTTGGACAATTGAAACTTTTTTGTACATAAAACTAACCAACTCAAAAAAGGTTGAATTAAGATTTATAGGCTAATTGTACGAAATTTGTTTTAAATCTCGAGAGAGACATTATAAGTATTCCAAGGCACAAAAGAAAGTTAACATCAGTTTTTAGTTATTCAACTTACACAGCAGAGCAGAACATCTGTTTTCGAAAGCCGCAACACTTTCATCATCAGCACTCATGTGTATTTTATATGTCACCACTTATTAGCTGGCTTAGTTGAATGTGATAACAGTTCTTATTTAAAAAAATTTTATTAGGAAATTGAATACGAGAACTGTATCAACCTGATGTTAACACATTATTGTTTTAATACCCGTGCTACCGTGTTTATATATTAAACACGTGTTTTTTAAAGAAATTGATTGGTATTAGAAATTGATGGGCTAGAAAATTTAATTTTTGTTTTTAATATTAAATTAAATTAATAAAAATAATATATTCTTTTATAATCAAAAATATTATATATATTAGAAAGAAATAAATTAGTATTAAAAATCAAAAAGATCGAAAAGGTAGTTCCAGGGTTGGGATGAATATGAAGATATACTCCAGATATATGTCGATGAAGGAAGGATGTATAAAATATCACTTTTATTTATTTTAAATAATAACAGGCAAATTTATTTAACAAATTTTGATTTATAAAAGCTTTATTAAGTAGATTTTTGTATAAAACATTTTTTTAACTCCTTATAAATCAGAACATCGAGAACCCCTATCGAGAATAACAAGTGGATCTTTTTTTCATGTGAAATTTTTATTTCACTCGAAGGGGAAAATGATATTGAGAATCTCCTCGCGTGAGAAATTATTCCCGCTATCAGTTCTCAGTGAATGTAAAAAAGAGAATAAGTTGCAAACAACAAGGAAATTTGTGTTGAAAAATTTAGATTTATGTAATAATTTAAAAAAATTAAAAAAAACTATGGCTAAATATTTAGTAGTAAAATTTGGATACATTTTGGAAACCAAACAAAATAAATTAAAAATATTCTTAATATTTAGAATTGTAGCAACAAGTTTTACGAGGACGCAGGCAATTGGTTTGTTGCAAAAAATATCAGTTTGTGTCTTATTAACGGATTTTGCCCCTAAAATAAAATTTGTAAACTCTAATATTGGAATTATTTTCTATTGGAATTATTTTCTACTTTTCTATTCCCCACCAAAAACTAAGTAAATAAATTAAAGGGAAAAATTACAAAACTCGCGGGAAAATTTATTCGCTATAAGATGAATTTAGTATTAGCACGAAATCATTCACTTGGAATTTGTTCATGATTGCAATTTAAGGGAAAAGGGGAAAATTTCGAGGGAAAAATTATTCGTGATGAGGGTGATTGTATTATGATTATTTGAATAGCTTAAAAATGTCATGCCGCTTCTTAAAGTGTTAATTTCGTAATATTTTTCATGTTTTTTTTTGTATTTGGTAAAATTGAAAAGCCTACTACTTTTGGCAAAACTCAACACACACTAATTATGACTAATATTTATGAATGCAAATGAATAATTTGTAGCAGCGCTCTCCTAAAAAAGAATGATGCAAATCGTTTTCTAAAATAATGAAGGAAAGAGTCTCTCAAAAATGTGTAATATTTTTATACTATTTTTCCATAAACCTTATTGATTGCTTGCGTTCGTTGTCTCCTTAAAAAGCCATGTGCCGGCCGAAGCTTTTATCTCTGCTTTTAGTTTCAATATTTATTATTATCTTGACGCCCTATGGAAATATGAAATAGCAAAAATAAAAACATTGAAACGTACAAGAACTGAATAATAAAGTGTAGTTGTTTCTGTTGCCTTTTTTTTTTTGCAAACAATTTCTGTCGTCGTTTATATATTTTTGTTTTTAATAATTTTTTTTCTGTTGTTTTTTTTTTTCAAAAAACTCTTTGGTAATGATGACGATCAGTACCTAAACTCACCTCTGAGAATGCGGTGGTGGCAATCAATACATATAATTTCCTTTTTTAAAGTATTATTAGTTTTAATTTATTGCAATATGTGTGCAACGATTATTAAGTAACGATTATGTGTAAAGCGCTATTAAAGATTTGGAAATAGGAGGCGTTTCTGCATTTAATGAAACAAAATAACAAAACTTTAATGCAATATTTGTGCTTTTAAATGATTTATAAGTTTTAAATTCAGTCATATTTGTATGATTGTGCTTTAATTAATATTGCAATATTATTTGTATCTGGCTTTAAACTCAAGGGTATTTGAACTTAATAATCGATTATTACTTGAGCCTAAAAGTGTTTGTTGTTATTGTGGTGCTTAACATATAAAAATGCAGGAAGCATTTGCTCTTAAATCTAATTTAGCTGGTTTAAGATTAAACGAATGAAAACTATTTAACGAAAACGAATTAATTTTAATAAAACATTGAAGTGACCCAGCGAAGGAAATATTATGGTGAGTGAGTAGTGAAGTGAAGTGATACTAGTGACTAACATAAGCTTTTTATTTTACAAGTGTGTGTTAGTTTGGCTTAACTCCTAGTTCAATGCAAAAGTCAAAATAAAGAAATAGCACTCGATTATTTGCCACATCCTGCTAAAATTACTTTTTCCCGCGCTCTTGTTAAAATGCTTTTTATTTAATAATTAAAATGAAAATGAATTGGGGTGAAGCTAAAACAGGTTATCAAATCGTCACGGACATATGAAATATTTCTGTTGCCAGATTTGCTTCTTATTGACGATTTTTGTGCGGTTTGCCGATTTTTAGTTCAAAAGCCAATTTGCAAAAATGACCTTTTCCCGTCCTCTAGTTAATAATTTTTTAAATGTAATTATTAAAATGAAATGGAAATGAAGTGGGTTGAAGTTAATGCAGGCTATCAAATAGTTACGGGCATATGAAATATATCTGTTGCCAGATTGGCCTATTATTGGCGATGCGATTTTTTTGCAGTTTGCCGATTTTTCGTTTAAACTTTATGTAAATGAAGATGTTGACCACTTTCGTAAGTGCATAAATTGTGTATAAACTTAAATTAACTGCAATGTTTTTTTTCGCCTTTCTGCAAGCATTTTAAATATTGCCGCTTTTTGCTACAAGTATGGCAACACTGTATAGTATTTACTATTTGAGAAAATTGGCGCCATTTTGGAAAGCACATTTGCTGCTCAAAATGTCATATTTTAATAATTTGATGAAATTTTTTTGCTACATATATAAGAATATAAAAAATTAAGTAGATTCGAGCTAAAAATCTCATACTGGCGATTTTTTTATCTGTGCAATTTTTAGTAGGGAGTCTCCCTACTGTAAATTAGCTTTTGTAATTAAGAAAAAAAGTTGTTCCTATCAAAGTATAGTAAAGGTTAAGTTTTTATGCAATTTCATGATATTTTCGCTACAGTGATAACGCTACTGTGGCCAGCGTTGCCATTTGCTCTATTTTTATTTGCACTTATTCTAGTTTACTTGTATGTGTAGATATGCAATTTTTCTCCATTTTGAAAATTTAAAATTCATAAAGATATTCTATTATGTATTAACTTTTAAAAACTCCTTCATATATTGCCGAGACTGGAAATTATAAAATTACAAAGGAGAGTGTATGTAAACAATATATGCTGTGAAATTAGTATTTCAATAAAAAGTTTGTTTTAAAATAATAACAAGTTGATATATATGTTATATTTCTTTTTATTTTTCAAAATTCAAAACATTTTGGTTAACAAAACTTTTAGGATGTGGCAACACTGGTTACGATATTTAGAGCAGCGAAATTTCTATAAAGTTATTTAAATCTACCACTGATTTTATTGATTTTTGAAAATCATTATAAAGAAACCAATAAAATTTTATTGTTTTCTTCATGGTTAATTAATTTTAATAGTCGATTTTTAAACGCTAGTCGAAAAAGAAAAATTTTTATTTGTGTAGAATGTTACCAATCGCACTCTGATGTGATTTTTATATATTTAAAAAAATACTACGAATTTTTCTAATTTTGTACCGAGCGTTACCATATTTTCGGACATGCTTCATGCTTTCATTGGAAAATGCTTTGCTGCTCTCTTGCGGACTTCAGCATCTTTCCATACAATTTTTATTCTTTTTACAGTTTTGTTAAAAATTATAAAAAATGCAATATTATAAGTAAACGTTGTTATCATTTCTTTGACTTTTCTTAAATATAAATATCTGCAGGACTCATTTTATATCTACCATATTTTGATATCAAAAATTAACAATTAATCATTATGCTAGAGTTAATGTCGACGTCGTCGACGGCGTCAAATGTCAAAAAAAAAGTTGAATCGTATGAAATTGTATGAGAGCAGTTAATCTCAAGGCGTTGCAACGCCGTAAAAGTTCAATATATTTCAACTTTTTCGGCGTTGAAACGCCGTCAACGGCGTCGACATTAACTCTAGCATTAGAAAAAAGGTTTAAAAACAGGTTTTGGAAATAAAATGTGGGATAAAGTATACTACGAATGAGTAACGTTCAACACACAAAATCAACACTAACAATTTATTAAATAAATTATAAACTCGAATGAAGATCTAAAAATAAATTTGTTATACACCTTGCTGATTTAAGATTAAAACTACCCGGTAACACTGTTTAGAATGATTTTAATTTTTCCCCCCTGAATGTAAAATTCTCTTATCAATTAGTTGCTAATTTGTTAAGTTTTATAAAAAAAAATATTATTTCATTTTTACAACGCACTTTAATTAGCAACTTTTATTATCTGTGCCATGATAAGAATATCAGATTTTCACACATTCCTTTTTAACCGGTTTCTTTAGTCATCAGCAGTGATGTCAATCAATTAGTTTCTAGCGTTAAATATGGGCGTTAAATAAGTTTTGCTGTACATTTTTAATAAAAATATTTTGATGTCGCAATTTGGCAATAAAAATGTGATATAAAAAAACTTGCAAAAAAAAAAACTTGCGAAATATTAATTTTATAGGCTGCACTATGGGTACGAGGAGTTTACAAGAAATTGTTAATATTATAGCGGCTTTTAAATATTGATGAACTTTTAACAGTTTCTTATTATTATAAATAACGGTAGGCCGCCCTGTGCGTTCCCTTGTTCCTTGGAATACATTTCCTTCATGATCTTTTTAAATAAAAATATATATTAAATTTTTATTTTAATATAATATTGTATTAAGGGCTTGCTAATCTCATAATCACTCGATAATTTTCAGCATTTATTATTTTACTTTAGAAAAATATTTGCCAATGACGCACAACACACAGCAAGAAATATTTATTTGGAATTACGAGTATTCAAACTGAAACTAATTGAAAAGAAAAAACTATACGAGTATAAATAAATATAAATTGATTAGAAACGTTCATTTAACCATAAACAAATTGTGGTCGATGGAATATATTCGATTTCAAAATATATTTAAACAAAAGAAATACAAAAAAATACCCGTGGCGGGCAAATAAGTAAAAGAAAATAATTGTAGACAACAACATTTAACAACATACGAAAGTAATTTCGTAACATGAAAACTGAAAAGTACCCCCCTCATGGGGACTGTAATTGCTTAGATTTTGTAAGTCTCACATGATGGCGGAAAAGTATTTGCCATTTATATGAATTGTTTAAACGAAATAAAATAAATTTTATGAATGAAATTACAACAAAGAGATTTTTTCTAATTGCAGTCATTGTTTGGGATTCTTTTTCCAATATAACCTAATTTCTCCATGCACTCTGGAACCTTTTACAAACGCGATATATTTCAAAAGTTGGAGATTTCAAAGGATGTAATTATAATATCATATCGTGATTCCGTATCTGGACACATAAACCGCAAGTATGTAGTCTGTTAATCAGTCACGTTTGCCTTTAAATTTCTTTCAAGGAGAGTAAAAGAGCTGACAGAACATTTAAATTGTGCCCCGCATTAATATACTTCACAGCAATGTTGACCATAATTATCAGTGGTGCCAACATTTGCAATACAAACACCTGTTGGTTTTGTATTTGTTCTACTAGCGTTGCCATCTTGTTAATCATATATACACGCTGGAGTTAAACCCATTTCTATGATACTAACAAATTTATTGAATATTTTGGGAAGCACGGCGCACAGTGGGATTTTTTGTGCAATAAGTAATTTTTTCGACATATAAAATTTAAAAATGTAATTATGCAGTTTTTTGTTTTGTAGAAAATTGATTCAGTATGAAGAATCCATAAATTGTATCCCAAAAAAACGTTTATTTGGCTTTGAAATAATGCAGTAAAGTCACATGTAAATTTTGATCCAGAATGTTGAAAACTGTTTACGCACTTCTATAGTGTTTGTATGTAAGATAATTTTATTGCTCTGATTTAAATAGTAATTTTTTTTAAGTATAGCCTTTTCTGCGTATTTAAAAAAAAATTTAAAGTTCGCTCATATGGTTTAAAAGACATGATAGAATAAAATTTGTTTCATAATGTGCCGTGACTGCAAACTTCCTTGGAAGAAAAAAAGCGTTGCTCGGGCTTGCTAGGTGCTCCCTATTATCAATTTAAAAAAAAAAAGTTTAAATAATTAATAATCTTTTACAGAATCATAAAATTTGTCTCCAAATCAATGAAATTTTTATAAAATAATTAGTTTTGGTAAAGAAACAAAAAGTTTTGGGCAAAAATATAATATGGGTTATATGGGCGGTGAGTGGTGGGCGTGGCCAATTTTGATGAAACTTTATTTTATTCTTAATTGAGGTAATAAAAGGCTCTGTGCTGAAATTTAAAAACTTTGGGCTAAAAATAAATTTTGGTCTCTATGGGCGGTGGGTAGTGGGCGTGCCCAATTTTTATGAAACTTAATTTTATTCTTAATTGAGGTAATAAAAGGCTTTGTGCCAAGTTTTAAAAACTTTGGGCCAAAAATAAATTTTGGGTTCTATGGGCGGTGGGTAGTGGGCGTGGCAAATTTTAATGAAACTTTATATTTTTCTTAATCGAGCTGACCAAAGGCTTAGAGCAAAATTTCAACATTCTACGAGCACTCCTTATACTTTTCGTCAAACATTGTATGAACAAATCCCACTGTGCGGCGTTTTCATAAAGTTTAGAATACGGGAAACTGATTTTATTGTGTTCTGAAAAAGACATAATTTACCAGCAATTTTTTAAAGTCGTGTTTTTTTATCAAAACAAAACATAAACAATTAAATAAATAAATTTTAAACTAATTAAATAAATAAATAAATTGCAAATAAATTTTAAACTAAACTGCCTGGTGTGTTACCAGTTGCTATATTCTCTTAAAAAGATCTACAACCAAAAATAATGTTAATTGAAAACAATACGGGAAACTACTATATTCAGCTGTGCCGTATCTTATATACCCTTCCAACCCTAGAAACATCTGTTTGATCTTTCTAATTTTCAATACTAATTTATTTCTTCCTAAAATTTATAAAATATATTACTTTTAAAGAAAAAAATTATATATATTTAATTACTTTAATATAAATTAAATCCCAGCTCTGGAGTGGTCTTTTCGGCTTTTCTAATATCTAAATATCACATATGTATGTTTAATATATAAAGAACAACAAAAAGTTTGTCTTAGTTGTTTAGTTTAATGCGCAAAAAAAGTTGCAATTGTACAGCCCTGGAATAGTCTTTGTGACTTTGTTTGAATTTTAATGGCAATTCAATTTTTTCTGAAGTATAAAATAATTATGAAATAAAAAAAAGAACAAAATCAGTTCTATCCAGTTACTTTCATTTACCAAAAGTAAATTAAAAATTTCCAGCTCTGGAAACATATGTTAGATTTTACTGATTTTCAATACCAAAATATATATTTATTTTTCTTTGGGAAAACTTTTTCAAACTTTTTCTCCAAATAAAAAGAAAACATTTTAAACTAGAGTCACGTTTTCTCTACAATAACAATTTAAAAACGCCTAATATCCAGAGGTTTGATTTTTTCAGAGACATATTTGCCGTTTTCGGAACGAAAACGCGAATTTTTTTTGCGATCAGCGTTTTTCGGAAGTATCTGGCTTTCTTTAATAACGACCTATTATCGCTTCAGATCGAGTTGTACAAAAGTAAACTTCACTTCTGAATTACTTAATCTGAAGTCCGAGGAGTTTCCTTAGTAACTTTGAGAAATTGTTAGAAGCTATTGAGATTCTAGGCTACATGAATCGCAAATCAAATTAGCCCAGTGTTGCCGGAAAATTATGTTGTCAATAAAAAGAGTTGCCAGAAGATATTGCGGCAAATTTAAACTTAATGTTATTAGAGGCTTTAAAAATGTATTTGATAATTACAATCACATAAATACATACACTCTCGTATATATTTGTATGTAATAACGACTATTTATAATAAATTTTTTTTGCAACAAATTTCAAAATGTTTAAATATGTTGTTAACACACAACCGCGCGGAACACTGCGAATTTCCTTTAGTAATTTTGATTAATTTCTGTGCAAGAATTTTCGTTTTTTATACGTACTTTTTTAATTTTTACTAAAAATAATTTGAACTTATTTTTTTCATGCTTGTGCATGCTTTCTTATTAAAACAAAACAAACAAAAAGACACATGGCCCACTAATGTACAACAAATAAGCCTGTAATTCACCCAGAAACAAAAATATTTGTTTAAGTTTCCGCATTTAGTCCAACTGAAATATTTCGTTTTCTTTTTTTTTGCAATTAAGATAAAATGTTAAACGCTTTTAAAATTTAAATTGAAAGCAAAAAAAAAACAAGTAAAAGCGCTATATTCGGCTGTGCCGAATCTTATATACCCTTCACAGATGTAATTCTTCTTTCTTTCTTTCTTGCCAAAACAGAAAGTAGGTTTAATTAAAATATCAAAATAATGTTATCGGTTACTTTTATATTTAAGAAAACGTTTAAATTTTTCGGCTAGGAAGCTAAATTTTTGGCTTCTCTTATATCTAATACCTATGAACGTCTTTCGAAAATATTATATATATTTAATTTACAAACAAAACAAAAAATCCGTTTCATGTACCCCAAAAAGTTCTAATTGTCCAACCGTAGAATCGTCTTTGGTTTTTAATGTTGTTGGTTTTTAATACCAGATTACTTCTTTCTGATAAATAAAGTATGTATAATTCATCATAAAAATCAAAAATAACAAATAAAATGGCTGATTTTATGAATCAGAAAATGTCAACTTCCTAACCCTGGAACCGAATTCTTAATTTTTTAATACTAATCTAATTTTTTCTGATATATAAAATAGCTTTAATTCACTAAAAACACAAAATTTTTAATTTATGTATGTACTATTATGTACGAAAAGTATTTCGATTTTCCAACTCTGGAAGCGAATTTTTATTTTTTTACCAATGCAATTCTTAGTGTGGCGTAACATAGCTTTAGTTGACAAAAAAAATACTATTTTTAAACTTTTTGGTCACTTTCACGTACCATAAAATATATCATATGTCCAAACCTGGAGTCGAAATTTTGATTTTTAAGATTTTAATACCAAATTTGTTCTTCCTGAATTATAAAACAGCTCTAATTAGCAAAAAAAACAACGTCAATTGCCTTTTTGGTTACATTTATGTTTAAAAAAATTTCAATTTCCTAATCCTGGAAGCGAAATTTAAATTTTTTAAAATTTTCTTTATCAATGCAAATCTTCATGAGGTATAAAGTAGTTTTGTTTAAGAAAAAGTCGAATTTTGCAACCATTTTGGTTATTACATGTACTACAAAATATTGCATGTACCAAAAAAAATTTAATTTTTCTAACCCTGGAAACGAAATTTAAATTTTTTTTGTTTGTTTTTTTTATCAGTGCAATGCTTCTTGAAGTATAAAGTAGTTTTATTTACAAAAAATTGCAAATTTTTTACCATTTTGGTAACTTTCATGTACCATAAAATATTGCACTTGTCCATCCCTGGATTCGAAATTTTATTTTTTATTTTTGAATTTTTGATACCAATTTTGTTCTTCCTAAATTATACGACTGTTTTAGTCAAAAAACAAAAAACAACAACATCGATTGCCTGTTTGATTACTTGCATGTATAAAAAAAATTCAATTTCCCACCCCTGGAAGCAAAATTTGAATCTAAAATTTTCTTTTCAGTTTGCCAATGCAAATCTTCATGACGTATAAAGAGGTTTTGTTAAAGAAAAACTTAACATTTTTAACAATTTTAGTTACTACATGTACTACAAAATACGGAATGGGCCGAAAAAAAAATTTTTATTTCCCATCCCTGAACATTTTTTTTTTATATTTTTAGTTTTTAATACACCATTGAGACTTCCCAAAGCACGAAATAGGTTTAGTTTGCAAACATTAAAAAAAATAAATTATTTTTGGTATAAATTTAGCGTCGAGAAATAGGTGCAAGCTTCCCAGCTCTGGAACCATAGTTCGGATCTATCTGAATTTTAACACCACTCTATTTAAGTTCATTTCCAATCCAACGGTCCAAGAATGAAGTCTCTATCTCTTCCGGGGGCTTGGCTAGACCTGTTTCATTACTTTCACTTATAAAAACAATGCAATTTCCCAACCCTGGAAGTAAAATTTGAATTTAAAAACAAACATTTTTTTTGCCAATGCAAATCTTCATGACGTATAAAGTGGTTTTGTTAAAGAAAAACTTAAAATTTTTAACAATTTTAGATACTACATGTACTACAAAATACGGAATAAGCCGAAAAAAAATTTTTTTATTTCCCATCCCTGGAAAAATTTTTTTATTTTTTTAGTTTTTAATAGACCATTGAGGCTCCCTAAAGCACGAAATAGGTTTAATTTACAAACATTAAAAAAAATAATTGATTTTTGGTAAAAATTTTGCGTCGAGAAATAGGTGTAAGCTTCCCAGCTCTGGAACCATACTTCGGATCTTTCTGAATTTCAATAGCAGCCTGTTTAAGTTCATTTCCAATCCAACGGTCCAAGAACGAAGTCTCTAGCTCTTCTGGGAGCTTGGGAAAACCGATTTCACGTACAGACGGACGGACAGACGGACAGACGGACAGACGGACATCGCTCAATCGTCATCGCTATTCATAAGGATCCAGAATATATATACTTTATGGGGTCCCATGTGCATATCGAAGAAATTACACACGGAATGACAAACCTATATATACCCTTTCACTTTTTTGTGAAGGGTATAAAAAGAAAACAAAAATCGTGAAGATATATTCTACTCCTAGAGTAGAGGACAGTGAAAAAAGTTGTTTAAAGCAGATGAGGCCACAACCACACCTTTTTAATGCAAAACAACAACAAAATCATGTACAAATTGTGTGTATTTTTAAGAATTGACCGAAAAATGACGCATTTTGGCTGACATACAAATCAATAGGCAGCAACAAATAAAAAGTAACATAAAAGACAAAATTAATGTATAAAAATAAATAGATAAATTCGTATGTAAATTACAAAAGTAAAATGTTAAAATTATTTTTATCCACCAGTAATTTATTTGTATACATTTTTTTAATTCACTTAGCGCCTGGCAATTTCAACAAATTCCATGTTAAATAATTATTTAAAGTTGCATGCATAATTGATTTTTATTTTTTTACTTAATTCTTAAAATTTTAGATTTCAAAACTTTTCTTCTAAATAATTTCAGTTTCTTCCTGCATGTAATTCAGTTAATTTTTTCTTTCCACTTTGTAGGAATTTTAGTTCATAAAAGTTCTCTTCTATATTCCCAATTTGTTTCTCAATTCAAGGCCAAACATTTCAATTGTTTTTATTTCGCAAATGTTTATTCATTATAAACATTATTTCCACACATGCGAAATACAATTTCTATTATTGAACAAAATAATGAGTATGAAAATGATTTTTATTTATAAAAGTATTGAGCAAAATTTTTCCAAAATCTCTAAATAGTATTTTTATTTAATATAAACAAATGCGTAACATTGGGAATTATTTATTATATAATATGCATATAAATTTACATTGAATATTTTAAGGTTTTCTGTAAAGAAAAATAAATTTTTGCAAAAAAAAACAGCCCATCAAAGCACAGTGCACACTGGGGAACGAACAGACAATAACTTCAAAATTCTTAAAGAACTAATTTGGCTGTATAGTGGCATATTTTTAAAATGTAACATTTTTAAAGAACAAGCGTGTATGAAAGCAGGCGAATTGGTGACCTGCTGAAGAAGCCCTACAAATGAGTGGCGACACTCATTTGGAGATTTAATGCTAAATGGGAAAAAATCCCACATTTTAAATACGTTCGAAACGTTCTATGTACATTTGGAAATATTAAGAACTTTCGAATTTTGTCATCTTGAGTGTTTTTTATATTTCTGAAACTTTTGTACCCGTAACAGTACCAACACCAGTTTTTTGGGGTACACTTTTAATTATCTTATCATTTACCAGTATCGATGAAATATATGTGGTTTAAAAGGTATTTTCATATAGCTATGCACAACATAAATAATTTTTAATAAAAGTTTTAAGAAATTTAAATTTTCTTGTAAAAAAAACCCCATGCAAACTTTCCAAGGCCTCTGCACTATATCATGTTTTTAATGGCTGGTAAAAGGAGAAAAGCCAATACAAAATTAAAACAAATTTTTACTCTAGTACACATAAATACCAATAAAACGTACCACAGGTTTAAAATCTCCGGTTTTTTGCAATACATTTAATTACTCAATTCAGGTAATTAATTGCCTTCCTTTTATGTTTACTGAGTTAAGTTTTTACCTTTGTTTCTCTTTTGTGTGTCATACGAATTGTTATTCACCACTGAAATGAATACTCTTTTTTCCTAGAAATTTTTCCCTTTTCCCCATAACTTACAATCGTTAAAGAATTCATTGTGAATGATCTCATGCTAAAATGAAATTCCCATTATCGTGAATGATTTTCTTAACGCAAGTTTTTTAATTTTTTTTTTAACTATGAATTTATTCACTGTAGTTTTGGAATAGATTAAAATATGTAAGTGGTTTTTATTATAATTCTAATATTGAAGTTTACAAATTCTATTTTAAAGGCAAGATCTTTAATAAAACCCAAAAAGGATATTTTGCTAAACTACATGCAAAGCAACTAATCGTATTGCCTGCGTTATTGTGAAATTTTATAAATTATTGCTGCTATTCTAAACATTATACACAATTTTTATTTGTTGATTTTTTTTCAAAATGTATCTAAATTATTTTACCGCATAAGAATTAAATAGACCGAAAAACAAACAATCACCCCTATCGTGAATAACAAGGGGAATTTTTGTTCACATGAAATTTTTATTCCACTCGACGGGAAAAATGGTATTGTGAATCTTCCGTGAGAAATTATGCCCGCTATCAGTTCTCAGTGAATGCAAAAAAAATTAAAAGAGACCGAAAACAACATGAACAATCAAAGAATTTAAAAAAAAGTATAGCTAAATTTTTAGTAGTAAAATAATTTGGATACATTTTGGAAACCAAACAAAATAAATTACAATATTCTTAAAATTTAGAATTGGAGCAACAAGTTTTACGAGGACGCAGGCAATTGGTTTGTTGCAAAAAATATCAGTTTGTCAGTTTGATCTTGCCCCAAAAATAAAATTTGTAAACTCTAATATTGGAATTATAATAGAAAATACTCTACTCTACTCTATTCCCCACCAAAAACTAAGTAAATAAATTAAAGGGAAAAATTAAAAAACTCGCGGGAAAAATCATTCACGATAAGGGGAATTTTATTTTAGCATGAATTCATTCACGGGGATTTGTTCATGATTGCAATTTTTTGGGAAAAGGGGAAAATTTCGAGGGAAAAATTATTCGTGATAAGGCTGGTTGTATTACGGTTATTTGAATAGCTTAAAAATATCATGCCGCTCCTGAACAATATTTTTCAAATATGTAATTAGTAAAATTGAAAAGTTTAATTTTGGCAAAACTCAAAAAAAATATTCTTACCCGGTATTCATAAAATTTAAAATGAGTTTGAAATCTATTTTAATCAAATTCTTTCATACAAAATTTTCTTAAAACAGATTTCAAATACGTTTTATAATATTAAGAATATAGAGGTTAATGCTTAAAATTGGAGCAACAAGATTTACAAAGACGCAGGCAATTGAATTGTTGCAAAAATATCAGTTTGTGTGTTATTAATATTCGAATTATAATAGAAAATACTTACATTTTCTACTCTATTCCCCACCAAAAACTAAGTGCATAAATTAAAGGGAAAAGTGAAAAAAACTCGCGGGAAAAAGATCATTCACGATCAGGGGACTTTAATTTTAGCGTGAAATCATTCACGGGGAATTTTTTCATGATTGCAATTTTAGGGAAAAGGTAAACATTTCAAGGGGAAAATTATTCATGACAGGTGTGAATAAAAAAGACCTAATTTTTGGTTATAAATTTCCGATTTATAATATTGGGTGTTTTTTATTGAGGTATAGAACTTTAAGTTGGCATCACTTTTTTAACTGGCGGCCATTTTGTCAGCTGTCAAGTGATTAATATTTAGTTTGGTTTGCCATTTCATCATGAACAGGTTGACAAAAGAACAACTCTTGCAAATCGTGCAAATTTATTTCGAAAGTAATGGTTCAGTTCGCGAAGTTTACCGCAATATTTTGTTCAGTGATGAGGCTCATTTTTGGTTGAATGGCTACGTCAACAAGCAAAATTGCCGCATTTGGAGTGAAGAGAATCCACATGAGACCCTTGAGACGCCATTACATCCACAAAAACTGACTGTTTGGTGTGCTCTATGGGCTGGTGGAGTCATTGGGCCATACTTCATCCGAAATAATGCTGGAGAGTCAGTTACCGTTAATGGAGACCGGTATAGAGCCATGATAACCGACTATTTTGTTCCCGAATTGGATGGCATGAATGTGGATGAGTTGTGGTTCCAACAAGACGGCGCTACATGCCACACAGCGCACGTCACAATCGATTTATTGAAGGAAACATTCGATGAGCGCATAATTTCGCGGAATGGACCTGTCAATTGGCCACCAAGATCGTGTGATTTGACACCATTGGATTATTTTCTTTGGGGATATGTGAAGTCACTCGTCTACGCCAACAAACCAGAAACGTTAGGGGACTTGGAAGCCAACATTCGTGGCGGTATTGCCAACATACGGCCCCATATGCTCGAAAAAGTGGTTGAAAATTGGACCTGTAGAATTGGCTTTATTCGAGCCAGCCGCGGCGGCCACATGCCCGAAATCATATTTAAACATTAATGGCATAAAATTATCCTTCCAATAAATTGATGGACATTAAAACGATTTTCTTGTGTTTTATTTCAATTCGAAGTTCTATACCTCAATAAAAAACACCCTGTAGTTAACAGAGCAACTTTTTATACAAAACTTTCTTTCATAAACCTCTAAATTTTTATTTTTTTAAATTAGGCTGTAAGTATTTAGCTATATATTTTTTAAATTTCTTTAAGATATTTTTTAGGTGTATATATTTCCACACAAAATTTCTTTGATATTTTATGTTGTTTTTAGCTTCTTCCTTCTTTTACATTCACTGATAACTGATAGCGGCAATAATTTTTTACAAGACATTCACGATAACATTTTCTTACAGGAGATTCACGATAACATGTTTTCCTTCGAGAGGAATAAAAATTTCACTTGAACAAAAATTCCACTTATCATTCACAATAGAGGTGATTTTTTAAAATAAAGATTTTATGACGATTCATTAACTTGAGTTTTTTCGTCTAATTACCTCACTGGGTTATTTAAATGTATTCGTTTAAATGTTTTTCCCGCACAAGTACCCAAAAATATTGGCATTTTGGCTTGGATAATTAAAAGGAGAATAAATTATAATTAATGATAATTATTATGCATTTTGTTCAAATTCAAATTTTTATTAAGAGTGGAATATTTTGAATATTTTATAAATTTGTCATAAAAAGTATTCATATTTAAAAATTACAAAAAAAAAAGTTTTTCTGAAAAATGTGATTTTCGTGAAAGTTAATTTCTAAAAGTTACTTTTTGTGAACAATAGCTAAAGAAAATTATGAAAAAAGTGCTTTTTACAAAAGGTACTTTTTAGAAAAGGTGCTTTTCAGAACAGGTACTTCTGAGGTAAGGCTCTTTTCAAAAAAGTAGTTTTCAGAAAAAGTACTTTTCAGAAGACAAGCACCTTTCAGGAAAGATACTATTCACAAAGGGTACTTTTCAGGAAAAGGTAATTTTCAGAAATGGTACTTTTCAGAAGAGGTACTTTTCTATATAATTATCAGATCGCAGATTCGAACTTAGACCTTGTTAAATAGTTTCCAGCTTAGTAATTCAAATTAATTTTAATTGTTAATACCTTGTTCAGGCATACACCTTAATTGGGTTTAGCTCAATTAATGCCATTATTGAGCTCAATTAATAATATAAAAATTTAATTAAGTGATTGCTAAATTAACGGTTAATTTCTATAATATGCTAGAAAGTGTGTTTAATGAGCAGAACACAAATCACTCAACAAAGTTAGTAGCGACTTAGCACCTAAAATGTGGAAATGTACCAGCCATCATTCCAATACAACTCGCAGAATATAGTAAAATTGTTACAAGCGATTTTTATAAAATATTTTCTATTCAACTGTATAAAATTATATTGAGGAAACAGCACTGAGATTTTAAATTATGAATATGTACATTTTTATTATTATTTTGTCATCTTTTTTATGTTTAATTTTCATCAAATGAATTTTTGTTTAATTTATTTTCTTGTTTCTTTCTTATCAATTACAGATATCATTTTCGCTAACGACTATAATATAGGATTAACAAGATTGTTTATAAATACATACAAACATACAACTGAATGGAGAGAATAAAACGTATTTAAAACGCTAAACATTAAATAAAAAAAACACAAAACACAGCCACAGCAATTAAAATAAAAAAAAAAAACATATTAAAAAATAGTCCCCGAAAGCAGTCAATAATTTGTAAAGGTGCTTAATAACGACAACAAATACCTCAATGCGAATACTTTACTTGCCAATATTTTGAGATAAGATTTCGACTGCCAAACAATAACAAACACCGAAATTTCATTTGCGTTTGTTCACGAGATTAAATAACGGTTGGTGCATTTTAGTTTAATCGACAAAATTCCATGTCACGGAGCTGAACAGTTTTTTTTTTAAGTTGCAATCAATTATTAATGGAAATTATTGCCAGTCGAAAATAGTTTTGAAATAAGTTAGTAAATTTTAATGCTAGAGTAGTTTTTATGAAACATGGATCACTTGGATTTAGCAGCAGTATTGACAACACCACCGCAATGGAATTTGCCAGCTTTCGATCAGCAAGGTAATTATAAATTTTAAATATATTTTTTTTCTTTTCTTTGCTAACTGACCTTTGAAGCGTACGAATGAAAATTATTTAGTTACTTTTGCTCCAGATGTTTAAATAATTTTAATGTTAGCGAAGGAATCTGATTAACCTACATTTAGTAACCGTTTGCATGGCAATGAAATATTTAAATTTTTTTAAGTATTTTCTTACTTCTTTCATTATTCGCATTTTGGAGTTAATGAAATAACAACATTCACAGCTTTTGCCGTTTAGAAATTGAAAATGTATAAGAACAAAGACAGAATATTAATGAATAATTTTATTGATAAATAAAAAAGATAAGGTGAAAGTAACCAGTTAAATATCAATATAAATACAGGGTCCTCCAATTAGAGATTTCATTTTCAAACACCACACACATATTTTTGTGGTACACTTTTAAGTATCTTATCGTCCAACAATATTGATAAAATTTATTTGGTTTGAAAGATATATTTGTATAGATATGCACAATATAAATAATTTGTGTAAATTATTGGCATAAAATATATAAAACAAGTAAAAACGTTATATTCGACCGGGTCGAATCTTAAATACCCTCCAAATATTTAGTAAATGAATTTGAAATGTTTAACTTGGTGGGACAGAGTTCATTTATATAATATCGTACGCCAACGCCCACTAAAGGGGGCGGGGTTCGAAAAATATACAATATCATGTTTTCCACAGACGAGCGTATGGGCATTGCTAGACCGTCTTAGACTTCATCACAATTCTCTTTGGAGGCTATAAAAACTGTATTTTGGCGGGGTCGCTCTGGCAAGGGCTGTGGGGGAAACATTTCACCTTTGTCATCAAACTCTAAAAATAAATGCTTGGAATAATTATATACAAAATTAAAATTTCTTTTTTTTGATAGGGTCATTTAGAGGGCAAAGGGGGAGAGGGGGTAGGGCAGAAGCAGGTAGACATAAAACTTTAAAAATAAATGCTGGGGATGATTATACACAAAATTAAAAAAAATTTTATTTATTTTTAATAGGGTCATTTAGCGGGCAAAGGGGGAGGAGGGGGTAGTGCAGCAACAGGCAGTCATAAAACTCTTAAGATAAATGCTTAGGATGATTATATACAAAATTTAAAAAATTTTTTTTTATTGGTAGTGTCATTTAGGGGGCGAAGGGGAAGGAGGGGGTAGGGCCAGGTTTCGTCTCAGCTTCGTCATTAAAGCTTAAAAATGTTTTTTTTAAGGAATGTAGGCTTAAGTAAAACAATTTATTAAATTTTTATGTTATTTTTGTCTATAATAACGCCCACTAAAGTGGGCGGGGTCAAAAAATATTTTTATTTTATTTAATGGCTTCAAGTTTAAGGCGTTGGACCGTATTTGACATAAAAATATATCATTTGCTTAACAAAATAACCAAAAAACTTTAAAAATTATGTTGTTTTTTCTGGGTCTGTTTAGTTCCTCTTAGGGGAACTTTTTCCCCTCTTGCCCGATTTAGCCCATCTCCCAACTTAACCTGCTCTAAGCTTCAAAATATATTTGTACCAAATTTCAAGAGTCTAGCTCTTTTCGTTTGGACTGAATCGCGATTTCCACAGACGGACGGACGGACGGACATGCTCAGATCGTCTTAGATTTCATCACTGATCAAGAATATATATACTTTATGGGGTCTGAGATGGATATTTCGATGCGTTACAAAAGGAATGACAAAGTGAATATACCCTCCAATTCTTTTTTGGTATAAAAACTGGGTTTATTTGCTTAAAATGTTTTTGGCTAAAAGAATATGGTTGTGTATACGCTTGAACAACGCTGGTAAGTGGGTCTGCGATCGACATACAGAATATGCCGATTTTGCCAAAAAAAAATCATCTTTTCAGATGAAGCTCATTTTGATCTTGGAAAAAATGTAAACAAGCAAAATTGTCGCATTTGGGGCTCCGAAAACACGCACGCATACATTGAAAAGCCGACGCACCCAAAACGAGTCATTGTTTGGTGCGGATTTTGGTCCATAGGCATAATTGGGCGATTTTTTTTCAAAAATGAGTAAGGAGTGGCCGTTACAGTCAATGGCGATCGTTATCGGGCCATGTTGAATAAATTTTTGTTCACAAAAATTGAAGAGGAGGATATTGGCAACATTTGGTTTCAACAGGACGGCGCTACGTGCCACACAGCCGAAGCTACACTCGATGTTTTGCGCCCTGTTTTTGAAGATCGCATTATCAGCCGCATTTGGCCACATCGGAGCTGCGATTTGACACCGTTGGTCTATTATTTGTGGGGTGCCGTCAAAGATAAGTGTTACGCCGACAAGCCAGAGACAATTGACGCTTTAAAAGATAATATTCGTGAAGCCATTGGTGAAATACAGCTGCACACAATCGATAATGTGTTAAAAAATTGGACCGATCGTGTAGGCTGCTGCATGGCCAGCCGAGGCAGCCATTTGAATGAAATTATTTTCCATTATTAACCGGAAGGATTGTACTTTCAAATAAAAAAAGAAATTTGAGAAAATATTCAGTAGGTTTTTTTATAGCATTTTCAAAAAAAAAAAGAAAATTATTTCACATATATGTAAGTGGTCAAATATTGAATATAAAACAAATTCGTGTAAAAATAAAATTATTCAATAGAATTTTATTGATCAAAAATACATCTCTAGTTTACTTTCCTTTTTTATAGAAGTTTGTTTTTGTACCCTCCAAAAAATAATATGGAGGGTATATTCATTTTGTCATTCCGTTTGTAACGCAGTGAAATATCCATCTGAGACCCCATTAAGTATATATATATTCTTGATCACTGATGAAATCTAAGACGATCTGAGCATGTTCGTCCCTCCGTCTGTGGAAATCACGATTCAGTCCAAACGTACAGAACCGCAGTCTTGAAATTTGGTATAAATATATCTTGAAGTATAGCACAGGTCAAGTTCGCAAATGGGCTGAATCTGGCCAGAGGGAAAAAAGTTCCCCTAACAAGAACAATATAATTTTTGAATTTTTATTTTGTAATTTTGTTAAGCAAATGATATATTTTTATATCAAAGAAGTTCCAACGCGTTAAACTTGGAGTCATAAAATAATTTTTTTTTGACCACGCCCCCCTTTAGTGGGCGTTATTATATGCAAATATAGTGTAAAAATTTAACAAATTTTATTACTTAAGTCTGCATTCCTTAAAAATAACATTTTTAAGCTTTAATGACCCTGCCCTACACCCTCCCCCCCCCCCCCCCTTTGCCACCTAAATTTTTTTTTTTAAGTAACGAACACTACCCGCGAAGCGATTTCCTTGTCTGCGGAAAACACCCAGAGTCTCCGGCGGGAATCGAACCCACGACCATTGGGCTGACAGGCTAGCATTGCTACCCATCAGCCACAGAGGCACTCTCAAAGAAAAAAGTTTGAAATAAATTTTACATATAATTATCCCAAACATTTATTTTTACAGTTTTATGGCAAAGGTGAAATGTCTTCCCCACGGCCCTTGCCAGAGAGGCCCCGAAAAAAAATACAGTTTTAATATCCTGTTAATTTTTTTTTTTATAATTTTTTTTTTAATATCCTCCAAAAAAAATTATACCCCATGAAGTATATAATGGGTGTTTTTATAAGAGCTTGCTGATTTGAAATTAAAATAAAACACATGCCAAATTATGAAATGGCCAGAAAAAATTTTTTATTTGGTAGATAATTTCTTGTCATTTAACATTTAAATATAATTTCGGGCATATGGCCACCACGACTATTTTGCACAAAGGTCATTCTGAAGGTCCAATTTTCGACCACCTTTTCAAGCATTTGAGGGCGTATTTCAGCAATGACACGTTCAATACTGGTTTCCAAAGCGTCAATCGTTGCTGGTTTATCCACGTAAACCAATGATTTCAGGTATCCCCATAAAAAATAATCGAGTGGCGTCAAATCACACGAACGCGGAGGCCAATTCACCGGTCCATTTCTCGAAATAATGTTGTCGTTGAAATGTTCTTTCAATAAGTCCATTGTTTCACCCGCAGTATGACAAGTGGCACCATCCTGTTGAAACCACATTTCGTTTACATCCATATCTTGAAGTTTTGACACCAAAAATTCATTGATCATGATTCTGTATCGATTTCCATTCACGGTAACGCGTCGTCCTTCCTCATTTTTAAAGAAATAAGGGCCGATTATTCCACCAGCCCATAGACCGCACCAAACAGTACATTTATCGGGATGCATTGGTAATTCTTGAACGGCGTGTGGATTATCTTTGCTCCAAATACGGCAATTTTGCTTGTTGATATATCCATTCAACCAAAAATGCGCCTCATCACTGAAGAGAATTTCGCGGTAAAAAAGCGGATAAACATTTTTAATTGAACACTGTTTTTGAAAATAAATTTGCACGATTTGGAAGCGTTGTTCTGGAGTTAACCTGTTCATGATGATTTGCTAAACAATACTGAGTAGAGACGTCACTTTAAACTGTCAAAACAGCTGTCAGACAACAGAGTGATTCGTATAAAAAAAGAAAACTTCATAAAAAAACACCCCTTATATTCTTGATCAGTGATGAAGTTTAAGACGATCTAGCAATGCCCATACGTTCATCTGTGGACGGTATATTTTTAGACCCTGCCTCCTTTTTAGGGCGTGCGATATTATATGCAAAAATATTGAACAATTTGCATTCCTTAAGCCTATAAGAAGCTGAGATGTTCTCTAATCTTGCAGAGGTGAAACGCCTTCCCCACGGCCCCTCCCGGAATGAATCTGTCAAAATAGAGATTTAAAATTGGGTATAGAGATGTCTTAAAGGAACTCTGTCCCACCAAGTTAAACAATTTAAATTTACTTACTAAATATTTGGAGGGTATTTAAGATTCGACCCGGTCGAATATAACGTTTTTACTTGTTTATTTTCCTTTTTTAAAGAAGTTTTTTTTTATGGCGCAAGTAACTCCGTTAATATGAAATATTTAAGGCCGCGACACATAGAATCCGTCATACGTTGAATTTATTTATGTTAAATTTATATATTTTATAAAATTTTTTTGTATATTATTTAATTTTTCCTGAACACACAATACAAAAAATAGATTAAAACAATTTGAAAAACTCATCGATTTCTCTCAAAGTATTCAATTCAGCTGTCAGTTGAAAAATGCGACGTATAACGTATGACGACTTCTATGTGTCTCGGCCTTTATTATTACAAAATTTAGAGTATTTATTATTTTTGTTGCTACTCCAAACTTTTTGTGCAAAAGTAACCTGCCATAAATAATAAAAATCGCCTCATAAACACGTTAACACTAAGTGATAATTCCTCAATAGGCGCCATTATTCTAAACGAAACTAAATAAAGTTTTCTGTGTAAATTGTTTTACAATTTCGTTTGCATTCTAGTAAATTTTTGTATAAATTGCACTGCAATTAATTTATTTTCTCTGTTATTGTTCGGCATTTAATTTTGTTTGAAAAAAAAAAATCTTATGAAAATTGCGCTGACCACCCAAAAACTTAACTCAACTTTTAACTGCAAACTTAAAATATATTCTAAGTACACACATACATTAACTCTTATGTGTGTGTGTGTGTGCATATGCATATGTTATTTATGGATGCATGCATGTGCGTGCGCTATGCATGCATGCGTATGTAGATTTCCAAAAATTCCTTAATTTCTCTCAAATCTTGTATAATCTGTGTGCCCTTAACACATTCCACATTTTCCCTGCGGGGCTTACATTTTCATTTTTGGTTTATTTTTAAAAAAATAAGTATATATTTGCTTGCTTCTTTTTTTTCTATTTGTATTTATTTTTGTAAAATTATTTTACTTTAATTCCATGAAATTAGTTTTCGGTTTTCTTGTTTTGATCCCGTATTTCTCGTCTATTTCTTAAAATTCCCCTTGCACATAAATATCGCTTTTGTCTTTCCTATTGCAACTGCCTGAGTTGGATAATTGCAGTTTGTGAAGTGAATTTTATTTCGCACTGTATATAATATAATTTTTTTTCCAATCCACGATTTGTTTTCCAACGCATAATAATTTTTATAGCGATCGGATTGGGCGATTAAACTGATTGTACGCAATTTCGTATACTCTATGAATTTTTTCATGCCTAAATAAATATGAAGGAGTAAATTGCATATAGTCTTGTAGATGTAAACATATTTACATATTGCTTAATCCAAGGCAGATTTACCAGGTACTCTTACTAGTACAACAATGAAACAACACCAAAAACCACATGTATTTTGTTGGTAGAAAATGAAGAGCTAATGTCAAAATCAAGGAAGAAGAAGCTTCATTAACAAGGAAGCATTAAGAAAAAAAAACATTTTATGTGGCTTGTATATAAACTTTTGACAGCAGCTCAACAAATTTCAATATACAGCTGCGGTACTGAGAGTACCTGGTAAATCTGCCTTGGTTTAATCTTAAAAGCAGTGCTACCAACTTAACAACAGTACAAATTCACGTATCATGCATCCATCATTCCGGTAGATCTCGAAGAATGTTGTAAAATTGTTAATTCAACCGCTAGTTCTACAATACAGACGGTTTTTTTTTGTAGAAAATTTGAATGGAAAACTTTTAATTTCATTATATTCTGATATTTTTAAGCTTAAGGTCTCTTTATTTTAATTTTGTTCTTAATTTCAATATTTCGTTACTCCTTTGTGTAACTTCTTCAGGAAATTAATTATATTATTTTATTTATTTTTATTACCTGAAAAATATTAGAATATAATAATAATTAAAAAGAAACCAGAAGAATTTAACTTTTAATTTCATTTCAACGATTTTTACCTATAAAATTTTTTCTGTTCTGTTGAGGAAACAGCACTGAGATTTTGATTATTAATATATTTTTTATTATCATTTTGTCATCCTTTTACTGTTAATTTTCATCAAATCAATTTTTGTTTATTGTTTAATATTAAAAGCAGTGCTACCAACATAAAGACAGTAAAAAGTGATGCCTACTTTCCAGTATCATTTATTTATTCGCTATTCTATTTTCGTTTAGAATTTAGATATTTTCAAACGGTATATTAATCGGCAAAAGTAAAAGTTAGTACGTATTTAAAATTTTTATGAAAATGCATGTAGGTAATAGTTTTCAAATGATACGCACATGGACATACAAAAGTTAAATATTAATGTTTTGTATTCTTAATCTTCCATCTGTTTAGCTATAACAGTTTTCTAAATATTTTAAATAAAGATGCTCTCCTATTTCATTTGCATTTATTTGAATTTAAAAAAATATATTATATTTAGTTACCATCCCTGGTATCTAAAACTACTTGTACGTGTTGTACATCTTATTCCCGGCAAACATTTTCCAATGAGGCATCATCAGCAGTGTGGCAGCAACTAAAAAAAGTGTATGCTGAATGGTGATAGAAATCAATTTGGAAATTATAAAAAATTTTCTAAAATTTCGGAGTATATTTTTTTTAAAATAAATATATCGTTAAAACGGCAACACTGAAAGGTAGACACCAAAAAAGATAAACTCTGGTGAATTAGTTTTAATACCCGAACAGGGTGCCAATTCTGGTTCTGTGAAAACGTGAAATGAAAAAAAACTTTTCATTTTCGTTTTCATATAAACTTTTCATAACACTTTTCACATTTACACAAAATGCGATTCCCGTTCATGTTATGAAAAACTGTTTCATTCCAGTTGTATCCATGAAAATACTGTAACCATGCTATAGAACTTTCAATGTCACTTACAGAGGGCGAAGTTTAAAAGTTTCGAGTGCGGCGTTAGGCCGCATACACAATTTTGTAATTTCTTGAGCCGC